>JAQQTP010000082.1:76730000-77930000 GCA_029884605.1 Ormosia emarginata
CTTCCCCTGCCCCAGTGAAGTTCGCCACTGTTTGATAGCATAATATTTTTTAAAAGGCTGATAATGTGCTTATTATAATATGTTTCCAGCAAATAAAGCACAATCAAGATCAAATTTCAAAGGTTTATATCTTTAAATAATAGTGGAGTCAAGAAGTATATAATCTAAACTTGAAATTTAGGGCTAGAGTGATGTAAATGCTCAAGGAACTTACCAGATTCTTGACGTGCTTGCTGAATCTCCAATAGCTGCTCAATGGCTGTGTTTATCGTCATATATCTGGGTGGTTCATAGGTTTTTCTTCCTCTGAAAAGACATAAAGAAAAAAAGATAAATAGAAACAAAGATTAAGCAGATATAGATCACTCTATGCCATAATACAGGCCTGAACATAAGAATGACTGCCAGAGAACTTCAGCACCCCACACTTACTGACCACTGAAAAAACTATATATTTGCAACCAAAAAAAGACCACTAAGAAAACCAACCTGCACAGAGATTCCAGTGAGGGCTCCTTCACACGAATATCTGTAACCATCCCAAATTTAAAATTAGATTAGGTTTTCTCAAGAAACAAACAAGAAGAGCCTTTAGTACACTTGCCAAAGAAAAAAGATTTCCTCTAATGTTCTCATCAACTTCAGATAGTGCAATCACTTGAAAATTTATTTTCATAAAATATTTTTAAGGGTAGCTGTCTTTTACATGCTTATATGATATTCTAGGCTTTGGTATTCCATTCCAAGAATTTAATAAATTCAGTAAACAGTTTAGAGTTCTCAGCTGATCAACATACGCAGGATCAAGCACTTACAACATGATCACACTACTTTGTTCTAGTAACTGCATCAGACTACTGCATTCCAGCATGATAGTAAAGACTAAAGACATGAATATATCAGGTTCAATATAGGTGCAGAACACCCACCTAACTTAAATTTATTTACTTAATAAAAGTGGCAGTGATATAAACACAAAAATTTCTAACAACAGCGGTAGTTTAAACCACGAATAACACAAAGTCACCTAACAAGCAAAGCGTGTGCAGTCCCATCGTTCGATTTCTGTGAATCTTTTCATAGAAGCTATCAGGTCTCCATGTGTCTGTAAAGAATGGTATGGAAACAGTCTCCCCATAACGGTACAGTTGGAGACCACAAATTCCAATTGCATTCATCACTGAGGCGTTGTGTACTATTTTGACATCAATTCCCATCTTCTTTGCTCGAACGACAAGGTCGGTGTGAGTTGTAGCCCTATGTGTATATATATACATATATATATATATATATATATATATATATATATATATATATATAGAGAGAGAGAGAGAGAGAGAGAGAGAGAGAGAGAGAGAGCCAAATATAATAAAATGGGGAACAAAAGTAAACTTGATTGAAAGCAAGGAAAAAATAAAAGGCGAAACAATACCCGAAAGGGTCCCCAACAACGAGGAAAGCGATATGGGAATCGCGAGCTTCTCCGGTAAAAAAGCTACAACTGAACTATCTCAATTAAGTTCGTGAAGGGGAGCTATAGAAAGGGAATGTCATTTTGAAGCTAAGGTATTTTTCTTCTACCATTTCTCTGTCTAATTGCCAATAATGGAACTCAAAAGAAGCAAAATTTGTCATTTTGACCATTTCTCTGTCCGCAAGAGTAATGGTTTTACCGTATAATTTTTCCTATTTATATTGATTGGATTGGATAATATAGAAAGAGGAAAAAAGTTAGTTGAAGTGCAGAAGTGAAAAGCGAAATTTGAAGAAGATGAAAATAATGGGAAAGAAAAGAGGCATGGTACCAGGTTGGAGAGGCCATCAGTGGAGAGACCAAAAGAAAGGAGGGAAGTGTAGGCTTCCATGTAAACCTTGCCGCAATTCTTCACAGCTTCCAAACCTCTCAGCGTGATATCTCGTTCGTCGCCCAATCCTAAACCGATTATGTACAACATATTTCTCTTCTCCAACTTTAATCTAATGTTCAGATTCAGAGCCGCTCTTCTTCACTCTTCACTGTTTGTTTTCGCTTCCACTTCCACACACCTTATTAATTTGTCTTTTTTATTTCGCCTAAAACCTAAACCCTCACTCAAAACTCCTCCGTCTTGTGCTTACTGCTACTCCGGTAAAAATCAGCCACAGACTGAACTATCTCAATTAAGTTCGTGAAGGGGTATATAACCAGCTATAGAGATGGGAACTTTATTATTATTTTTATGTGAGAACTTAAAAATAAAACAATATAAAACTTATTTTAAAAAGCTAAGGTATTACAGACTTACAATATTTGAATACCTCTCAAGGCACACGGTGGTGTCTTCTAATTGCCAAACCCCACAAATTATTTGCCTTAACACAAGCGATTAAATCACCCAGAGAAATCTATACCAAAAATAAAAACTAACCAGTGAAACAGTTCCAAAGATTTTTTTTTTTTAAGACCTAAAAACGGTGCGAGTTCTTCATTAAAGCATTGTTACTAAAGTTCAATTTGGCATAAACCTCCCTGGACTCTTGCTTTATTGCCTGTACAACTGTACTGTAGTCTGGAGCTACTCACATCAAGGCACAAGTTGAAAGTGGAAAACCCTATGAACTCAAAAGAAGCAAAATTTGTCATGGATGAGAAGAAACTAAAAACTAAAAAACTGTACTTAACGCTTAACTGCTACTAATCTTCACTTTTCCAGCAATCAAAAGGAAAATATGAATGGCTTCCGGCTATTTCCAGCCATACCATAGAGATAGTTCCTGTTTTCCACTTCAGAGATTAATCATGCCTCTAGTATCTATAAACGAGTACAAATCCGCTATTTAAGATAGCCAACTAGCTTAAAAATAAGTCAATTCAACATCCAACAGAAACAACACTAACGCTACTAATAATATAGTATTCTTCAGTCGTTGGCCAAATACCCAAAAATATCCAATGTTCACAACTTGGACATTGAATAAAATAATTTAGTCTAAAAGCGCCAAAATTTTACACAGATTGGTCACAAAATGGAAGGGGGCCTGGTATCACTGATTTGAACAAGAAAACCAAATGAATGCTTGATCATGAGCATGACAGTTATATCAGGTGTGGAAAGAGATCAAATATACATTAACCTCACGAGTAAATCCAAAATCAGCGCTACTTATTCTTGGCTGAGCTCAGTCAACATCTTTCAATTCTCTGATCAAGATGGAACATAAAATAGTGGTCAACTATACAAAAGCAAAGACCTCGACACTAACTTTTTAATTTCCAAAACACATTTTATTTGCAGTAGTTATTAGTGATATCAGTACAAGATAAGCTAACCTTATCAACCGTGATGATTACATTTCTAGGTTTCTCAATCTCATTGAGTCATTTAGCCACTTACATGCTGAATCATTCTATATAGCCAGCCTTTATTGTTATTTCAAAATGAGTGCTGATTATTGTACCCAAAAAACAAAGTTGAGTGCTAGCAAAGACTAGAAATATAAATCGAAGCAAAGACCAAAGAGTAAAGTAAAACACTACACAGCATTATCGATTTGGGTTTCATAGAACACTGGAATGCCAATCCCGATTGCCACACTCACAACTCCAACTTCTATATCTAATGTTTTGAAAATCGGACTAGTTAGTTCAATCGGTCAGACCGTATATTGGTTGTGTTTCTGGTTCGATTATATTGTCTAGTTTGATTCTGATTGAACCATTACCTTAGCCGGTTGAACCAATTAGACCATAATTCAAAAAGTATCACCGTTCAATCTCCAGTTCAATTTTTAAATTATTGATTATAGCCACTACTTGAGCAAACATTAGATGGTAATTATAATGAAATTAAATTGATAAATTAGTCAAGAAATAGATAGGAAGTAGAAGGAGAAGGAACCGTGTTTTGAGTTTTGATCGAGCTCCAGAGCTCTAATACATACATGGCTTCCCTTGAATTCTACTAGCTGATGACTAGGAGCGAGAGGCAGAAAATAATTTTAAAGGGCAACAGAGAAACGGGGAATGCAGAGAAAGCGAAGTGGCTAGTGGCTATGGTCATTTCTCACGAGACTAATCACTTTATTACAATGTTTTAAAATTGAACCGGATTAAATCGATGAAGAGAATGATTCATTAATAGTTTGATCGATATGATTGAATTGGTGATAATTTAATATTTTTTAATATTATATAATATAAATTAACATATTAATATTTTATATTATGTTGTTTAATATTTTAAAATCTCATATTATATAATAAGTGAAATATCTAAACACATAATATATATAAAAATTAAGAAAATATCACATTTAGAAGTCTCATATATAATAATAAGTAAAACATTCAAATATATAATTTATATAAAAATTAACAGAGAATAAATTTTCTTATATTTTTTTTGGACCTTATATATGGACTTTTATAATTTGGCATTAAGCCTCTATTTTACACAAATTGTTTTTGAATTAGTTTAAATTTTGTTGACAAAAAAAAAGAATTTTAATTTTTTAAAAAATAATTAGTTCAAATTGGTTTACTATTGGGTTTTGAACAATTTTGTTAGTTCTTGACCGGTGTTCTCTCATAAGTCAGTTTTATGAGTTAAGTGGATCGGATCTATAACTGGTTCACTAGTTTTACGATTGAATTGGTTAGTCTAATCCGATTTTTTCAACAATGGTTTGTCATTGAATATGTGTCATATTTTTGTAGGTCATTACTATCTCTCATTTAAATTTAAATTATATTAATGTTAGGTTATATTTGGAATCAATTAAATTTAGAAATAATTTGATTTGATTTAGAAATCAAATTTTATGTTTAGAACTTATCATAAAAATTAAAATTTGAATTGATTTGAAAATCATTTTCTTATGTTTAAAACTCATTTTAGATGAGAATTGATTTGATTTAATTTTATTATTATATATTTTTATCCTTATAAGAGATAATTATAAATAGTTAGTAAGAGAAAAATAATTTATTTATTTAAAATTAAATCAAATATTATCAAATATTATCAAATTTAATAGAATTTCTAAATAAAAAAAATAAAATATATTAAGTTTTAAAAATCAAATTATTTCTTTTTTCTTAATATCATAAAATATTCTAAATACAAAGTTTAATTTATAATTCAAATCATTTCTAATTTTTTTCATTTCAAATACACTCATATTAGTTTGTATGTCAAACATTCAATAATGTAAAATAAGAAATTTTTCTTGCTCTAAATATAGTTTAGAATCTCTCCATTTGTCACTCCCTTCAATTTTCTTTTGTGTAGTCTGAAAAAAAAAAGTGAAAAAGATTTGTTGAGCACTCACTACTTAGGCAATGAAACGCCAACACAACACACGGGATGGGGAGGTGACATAGCATAATCATATATCTCGTTAAGTTAAATTTAAAATGTTATATAATAAATTTTTAATCAATTAGTTATCTTACCCATATGTTACACCGGTTATTTTATATTTTGTAATATTAATTTTATTAAAAAATTAATTCTCAAGGTAAATTTTTTAAAAAAATTTTCTTAATAATTTTATTAAATTCTATTATTACTACTTGAGTAATTTATTTTTATCAATATTAATTAATTTTACTGTATGCCATTATTACCATTTGATTTATTTTTTCTCTTACCAACACATACACCTTGGTATTTTTTTTAATTTTTTTATTCCATTGTTTTATTTTAAAATTTAACATAATTTATATTTAATATTTAATACTAGGTATTTTTATTGAAAATAAATTTTCACTTTTTTATGTAATTTTTTTTATAATACTACCATCATTGTTACTTAATCAATTTTTTCACTAACACGCATGCACATAGTAATGTTGTTGTCTTTTTTATTTCATCATTCTATTATTTTCTTTTAAAAATTAGCTAATTTTTTTATTTAATATCTATTATTTATATTAAAAATAAATTTTTAATTTTTCCATGCAATTTTACAATATGTTATCACTATTACATGATTAATTTTTTTTTATGCACATTCACACTTTATCTTTTTTAAGTTTATTATTCATTATTTTCTTTCAAGATTCATATATAGTTAATGATATTATTAAATTTCTCTCGAGACAATTTAACTATACAAAATATAGATTAATTATAGTAATAAATAATATTAAAAAAATATTTATATTTTTTTTGCTCAACAAAAGCTTAAAAATTAGATAAAAATCTAATACATCATATAGTAAGCAAGATCTATGTTTAATATGGTATCTTTTATGTATATATTATTTATAAAAATTTAAATACATCTTATGCTAATATTATTAGCATAAATAAAAGAATTATTATAAATAAAGTATACAGAAATTAAATAAAATTATAAATATTATTCAAATATTGTCATTATTAGGACCTGTAAGATTAAAATTAAATGAAAATAGATTTCATAAATATGAAAAAAGAATAGCTTTTAAAGGGCATTTTACTAGTATTTTTTATTTTTTATTTAAGATTAATATATATAATAAAGTATGTGTTTTTTCTAATTTATTAAAAAGGAAAGGTTAAAAAAGGTGAAAGATTATGAAATATATGAAAGAGAGGAATGAAAAGTTAAGAAAAAAAAACAAAGTAAAGTTAATTATAATTAAAAATATTATAATTTAAAAACTTTAAAAAAAAAAATTTAAAAAATGTCATGCCACAATTTTTATATAGTTATAGATATAGATTGGTGGTGAGCAGAGCAGAGTACTTTTCGGTTTTTCCACGTGCAGTCTCTTCTTCCGCGTGGGTCCATTATCATGATTCATGACAATGCACCTCAATTTCTTAGCTAAACTCGGCTTTTAAAATGATTAGCCCAACGCCCAGTTCTCCAAAAGTCCACACCACTCCCAATTCACAGACAACGATCCAATGAGTCTTCTTGGGCCCAACCCCTTTGCTTCATATTTGATGGCTCGATCCTGACTCCTATGAACAAAAAAACAAAGATCCTGATTCCTGTATGCTAGTTGGTGATTTTATTATCAATATATGATGAGAATTGTTTGTAGGTTCCTGGCTAGGATTTCTCTTTATGCAATTCGTATTTTGATTTTTTAAAAAAAATCAGAGATGAATGTAAGTGAAGAAGAAAAGTTAAAAATTAAAATATATACAGATACCTTCATATTGTATATTTCTAACTTTATCTTCTTTTTTACTTCTCTCATCATTTTTAAGGGAACCCAAACCTTTTCTTCTATTAGGAGGCAGCTAATAATGAATGTGATGAATATACATGACAAAAATTAAGAAGGGAAAAGTGAAAATACACTATGCATAAATAAAGAGAGATGGAATGTAGCGAGAGCTCAAGACTCAAGTACATCATTTCAAGGAACCTGCATCAATTGGAGTTCAATCTGGACTTGCAAAAGCATTGAGAGTTCAAGTACATGAAGAAAAGTACGGCAAAAGTTTAGTGACAGTTTACTCAAAACCAATCATTGTAAATGTGATATTCTAATTTAAAATTAATTGGTATTAAGTTGAGTGACTTAATAAGTATATAAATTGAAAATGAGATTTTGACTTTAATATTATATGAAATTTTAACTTAAAATTAATTGGTATCAAGTAAAGTGATTCAATAAGTATATAAACTGTATTCAAAAAATTAAGGCAAACGATGTGAGACTCTATCAACAAAAACTCTAATACCGTAGACTAGTGCTTGTAAATAAACATAAGGGAGTTCAATCTGGACTTGCAAATAATATGAAGATAAAAAAGAGGATATGCAAGGTAAATGCCAATCAATAAGAATACTTTATCTATATTGATTTGAAGCACAGAATCATATTAGAAATAAAGAGAAAGAAGAATATTATCATGAAAGAATGATCGGTGAAGAAGATAAAAGTGATACCAATAGCATACAGCATAAGATAAATACACAAACCATTAATGCAATGGACTACATCATTCGAAATACCCTTTAATGGATTGCGTTTTACTTGAATATTGGAGGCTTTGAGCTGACTAATAACACAAAAAATATAAGTTTAGAACATGTGTTCTACTTCAAAATGTAGCAGATCTTCCTATACAACAACAACTAAGCCTTTTCCCACTAAAAGTCAACAATTACTATGATGGGTAGCATATTAAATTTTTAGCTGCTCAAAGTCAACAATTACTATGAGAACTTTATTCTTGCTTACCTTTCCTCCTCAACCTTCTAATCTAACAGTAGAAAGCCACTAGGATAGTACAAGCAACGTTAGAAATGAGATCAGAATAACAATTATGTGTAGATCCCACTAAAAGTTATCTATATATACAGGAACAACCAATAAATTAACAAACAAAGAGAGTTCATCCAGAAGTAACACACTATTTAAGAATGAAGCATAGGAGCAGCAATAGTACCAGGAAGATTTGAATGCTTCAAAACCCAATTTAGAATATCTTCTTCCTTCAAACTTTCATTTTCCTCTTGGATTCTTTTTACTCCTCTTGCTTCCATTTTGAACTTAAGTATGGTGGACCTAGACTATAAAATATAGAGAAATATTACTGGACAGGATTAAAAATTCAATACTGCTAATTAGAAAAACAAATGGGGTTCTCTAAATTATTAATTACTAATTAATTATTATTACCTTCAATGCCTTCCTGTATGCAGATCTGGGTTAATTCAAAGGCACCAGGCACCAGGCACCAGGCACCGAAACCACCCCCTTCATGAAAGTGACATACTCTTTCATTACTTGCTCTATCTCGAAATTCCTAGGATCCAATATGCCTTTGAGAATAGTAATACTATCCTTCAATACACCTTTTTACAGAACATATTTGAAAGCCTCCCAGAGTAGGAACCTTCACAAAAATAACAAATAATGTTAAACAAACAATACTCTATCATAATCTAATCACTTTACATGAGAGCGACAGGCCAACAAACGCACATGATTAGGAGGCACATGAGGGAATGACCAACATTGACCATTGATGTTGCACTTGGCAATACTGGCATCATGGCATGTGATATCGATATTGGACGTTTGCATGTCCCATGAGATCATGGAACGAAATGGATCACTGATCCTTTCAGAAACGTAGAATCCAAGGCTTTCCTTCTCTATTTATTTCCTTTTTTTTTTCCTCTTTTCAAGAGGAAACACCCACTTCTCTAGCATCCACATGCCCCCTTTTCCCTGGTTTTCTTTAACTTTGTGTATATATTATATAATATATATGGTATATATGATTTAATGTTATCGATATCCTTATAGTTATATCATCCTTAAGGGTCCCGTTGGCTTTCTGAAATGTAGCTTGAGCTTTGTTAAATAATGGCCTCTTTTTTGTTACCTTTTGCTTTTTATCCCAGTAATCTACGTACCATGTGTGTCCTCTTACCTTTCTTGTGATTGACAAAAACACAAACAAGATCCGTGCCCTCCACTCTACCACCAAAGGATAATGAAGAGATCTTCAAATCCAATTGCCTCTAACTTTTTCTAAAGGAACAATGGCAATGTATGCCAAGAGAGAGTATAGAATAGACTAATTAATACTTGAATAATTATATAAATTTTAATGTCTCATAATTATTTTATATTAAAAATGATAATATATTAATTTTTTATTAATTTAATTTATACAACTTATGTGGCTATACGAGTATTTATCCAATTAAGGACATATATATCATTAAGATGGATGAATAGATGATACATTATGCCAATGCATTTCAATTCATTATCTATATGCCATATACTGGAGTAAGGTGATAATTAACTCTCCTAAAAGTCAGAAGCTTCCGTTATAATGGCACTGTAACAATCATGCATGATTCCAAACATTAATATAAGATACATGATTTACCCCCACTTACAGTAATTTTTGAATAAAATCTTTTAATTATTAAACTGGAAAAAAATATTGAATATTTTTTATATGACTGGATGAGTTAGCCTCCAAACATTTATTTTTTATTTAAACAAGATAGAGTTTAATACAAGATGAGCATTAAGATAATTGAATAGGAGGATATAATATTACTCTTAATATAATGACACTGTAATTAATAATTTAACAATTTAACGTACAAAGACACCCCCACAGGCCACAGTAATTAATATTGAATAAAATCTCAATATTATAACTGGATAAAGCGTTGTGATTGAATAAAGATGACTGGATGAGCAGCCTCCAAACATTTATAATTAACCAAACAAGATAGAGAAGACATGGCAGCAACAGTCGGGTTCTCTAACAGGGGAACTACTAATTAACGCATCTCCATTTTACGGTTCTCACATCGTTTTCTCCCCATTTTACGTATGTTTTCAAATTTACAATTAGTTAACTTCATCGCCAATCATTCAACCAAATTTAGGAATTTTTATTGTATCTCGTGACTATGATATACAAATGAGTTATGAAGTATTTATTAAATATAAATTTTATAATAAATATTTAAAAATAATTAATAAATAATAAAAAAAAAATTTAAATTTTTTATTTAATTTTTTTATTAATTTTTTTAATTATTAAATGAAAAAAATATTAAATATTTTTTATATTTTCAAAATATTAGATATATTTATTTTTGAATTTAATATTTTTTTATTTAGTATTAGAATGATTATTAAAAAAATTTGTAGAAGAATATAACAAAATTCATAATAAAATGAATAATATTATATTCTCTTATAAATTTTTTATAATAATTCTTCTAATATTAAATGAAGAAAATATTAAATAAAAAAATAAATATATTTAATATCTTAAAAAATATAAAAATATTTTTTATTTTTTATTTAATAATTAAAAAAATTAATAAAATAATTAAATAAGAAAATAAAATATTTCTCTAATAAAATACTAAACAACTTTTCTTAAATATCATAAAAAAATAAATAAATACTATAGAATTCTCCACCAAATTTTGATTGCTTATTTATCATCCTGAAAGCGTTGCAGCTGCAGGCCCACAGAAATGTATAGCTGGTTTCCTGCTGTGTAATAAATGAATAATCTTTGTACAGTAATTGTTATTGTTATTAGTGAGTTGAAATAAATTGTTAAAACAAGTTTTTTTAAAAAAAATTGCGAGTGGTTGGAAATATCCAAAAATCAAATATATAAATACAGTGGAGTTGATTTTTATATGAATGTTATTTGGTTTTATAAAAAAATTAAAAAATAAGTTCATATTTAAATTGAATTTTAGATAAAACTATTCTTAAAAAAACTAATTTAAAATTATTTTTTTCCTAATCTAAATTTTTTGTGGACTCGGAACTAGTTTTGGGAGTTTTCAAAATGACACTTAAAAGCTTGTCCAAGTACTTCACTTAAGGGAATGAATATTCTCATGTGTTTTTTCATATAATAAGATCTTGTGAAGGAGATAAATAAATATATAAAAGTTATAAAAAAATTTAAAAAATATATAACTCTTTTAAATTTTAATTTTTTGTAAATTACTATCATCAACTTTAAAATATTTTTAATTAAGCTCTAAACTTTAATTAATATCCAAATATATCTCTATATTTAATTTAGATATATTAATTCACTAACAATAATATTATATAATATTATTTTATTTGTACTAATACTAATTAATAATTATTTATTAATTTATTTATTATAATTTAATTTTAAATATATTTTATTCTTTATAAAATAAATAAAACAAATTTGTTTTTTTTTAATATTAATTACACTTCATATTCACTCTCACATCTTTTGCATATATATAAGTGGCAAAATCATAAATGTATATAAAATAAGATAGATATAACTATAATTAAATGATAATTTATATATATATAATTATGTGTGTTTAAGTATGAATATATATTAAGTTACAAAATAATAATAATAACCTTTGCATAAAGTGAGGTTTAAATGTAAATACGGGCACCCCGAGGGTGGATATTCTTATTTATCATCATGCCCCACGTCGTAAATTGCTTACACTTAATTTAGTCGTTATCCATAACGCTAAGGTCCTTTTAGCGAGATTCGGCAGACAAATCTTGTTACCTTTATATCGAGAGAAATTTTATTTATATACGATTTGTTATAAGAATTTAAATTATTATTGGTATATATATAAAAATATTTATATTATGATTTTTTATTTTTTAAAATATTTTTTATTTAATAGTTAAGAAATTAATTTTTTAAAATATAATTAAGTATTTAAATAAAAATTTATTTCATTATTATAAATCTTATAATTATATATATATCAAATAATAATTTAAATATTTATAATAAATTATACTTATATCTAAACATTATTCATCTAGGATTGAACAGGTTATTATGCCAGTTGTCAGCGCCTTTGCTTTCTCTTACACACAAATGAATTTATTCAATTATAATTATTTAAGATATATTTCATTATATTTTTATTAGATTAAAAGTGCAAACATCTGAGTTTAAAAGAAAAAAAAACACGACTAGATGAAGGACTGAACGTACCTTTTTTTTTTTTGGTACCTTCATAAACAATAAGTTGATTGGCTTTTATTATTATTATTATTTTTGGGTACATATTATCCTCTTTTTTGTTAACCGTGCAAAAATATACATAATAAAGTACAAGCAAAATTTCTAAAGAATTAATAGATAGGATAACTTTGTGATTAGCTCTAAATTTAAAGAGATTTAGTTTTTAAATTAAATTTTAAGTTGATCAAACTTCATCTAACTTTTAACTTAGTAGTCAATAACTCCTTAATTTATTGAAGAGATTCGAATTGAGCAAGGCCAACATTTGATCCATTCTCTCTAACATAGGAACACATTAACCTTTTGAAAATTCTAATTTAATTTTTTATTTGGAATTGGAGGACTTCTTTTAAAGAAAAAAAGATCGTTTCATTTAAAAAAAAAATTAACCTCTTAAAATTTTGAAGTACTCACATTCCGTAGACTTGACTAATTATTTATCTATACCGTTGTTCTTTAATAAAATACATCATAAATTAAATTAAAAAATGTACGTTTCTTGTGGATTTTTTTGTCTCATTTTCTTACTTGCTAATAATTATTTTTTACTTAATTAGTATTATTTTATTTTTTTGTGTACATCTTATGATATCTAAAAAACACATTAAATTTTGACAATTTCAAGTCAAGTGAAATGATAAAAATATAAATTATTTTAATATTATTATTATTTTATTCACAAAACTCAACTTAAAATTAAAATAATTTTGATATTCTTATCACAAATAATATATACACTTATTTTTATAATTCATTTAATATTATTTATCATATTTATTTATTTTTATTTCTCATCTCTCAATCACACATTCTTAAAAAAAATGTATATACTATTTACACTACTAAAAAATGTGTAGGAACGTAATTTTCCAAATCAAAAATAAGTACCGAACCAAACGTTGGTTTAATTAATATTAGAAAAGAGAATTTGAGTAAGTGAGGGTTGAGAAATTTTGACTCCATGTAACCTAGCGATAGCAGAGGCGAGGAAACAGCGTGAACCGTAAGGGTGAGTGATGTGGAAAAAGGCTCACGCAGGAGGGCACACTCACGCTGAACTCTGAAGCTGAAGTTTACGTAACCCAAATCGTGGTTGGGTTGGGTTTTCTTTCAGTGCTGAGCTCGGGTAACTAGTAACCACAAGCTAGAGTGTAATGTAGAGAACAGGATTCACTATTTATTTTATTGAGTCTGTGAGTATTCTATCTATCCACTATCCAGTACCAACTACCAGTATCCATCTAATCTAGGCAGCAATAGAAATGGAAATGGAATAGAAATAGGAATCGGAATCGGAATCGGAATACAAATCGAAACAACATTTTAAACGGCTCCAATTTCCAACTACTCTCTTATTCTTTGTTTTCTGCTTCTTTCTCAACTTCTCTTCTCTCTTTCTATTCTTTACTATTATACTCTTCTTCCTCTTCCGTGTCTCTCTGTATCTCTGTCGCCGTCAACGTAACGGCCATTTCGGCTCCGCCGATTTCCCCGTGTGCCGGCGATCTTGTCGAATGAACTTGTAAAACGCCTCCCTCTAATTTCGGATTTATACTATACAATTTTATACACCCTTCTTTCTCTTACTCTTACTCTGCCCCTACACTAAACAGGTATGTATTTTCATTTCTCTCAGTTCATTTTTTGGTTTGATTTTGCCATGTGTAAATTAAATTAAACTGCTTTACTGCATTATTATGTGTGTCGGTTTTGTTGAGTTTGATATTGGAAACCGATCTTTGTTTTACTTGCCATTGCTTTGCCCTAATTCGTAATTGAGATGGGGATTATTTACTTGTTGTTTGTTTATAAGATCACAATGAGCATGGAACCTTTTAGATATGATTGTATTCATCATGAAACTCATTTGGTTTTAGTTTCAATTTGCATTGTAGAAATTTAGGGGATATGCTCTCCTCATGTTACTGACCCTAATTTTCTGCATAAGCCTCTGTCAATTCCCTTCAAATCAATTTTCAGCATGTTTTCTCATATCAAATCAAGCTTAATTTTTGACATCCATAATTATTCTTCTTTTTCAGTTTCTTGGAATCTATCCTGTTTGGCTTAACTGCTTTATCTTTTCTTTATATGCCAGGGGTTCAAAATGATTGGATCCTTTCTTACCAGGGCCCTTATGTATGTTTTATGCTATCCTAACTTTCTAATCTATCTTAATGATGGGTTTATGCTGTAATTTTCAAAATTTAATAATTTAATATTTCCATTTATGTGTTGGCAGGATGATTTTTGGCTATGCCTACCCAGCCTATGAATGCTATAAAGCAGTTGAAAAGAATAAGCCAGAAATTGAACAACTTCGCTTTTGGTGCCAGTATTGGTACATTGCATATTGATCATCTTTGCGAAACTTTACTTATAAATAACTGGTGGTAAATACCAATTCCAAGTTTCTTTTTCTCCTTGTGTTGCAGGATTTTGGTGGCTGTTTTGACAGTATGCGAGAGAATTGGTGATGCTTTTATCTCATGGTAGAGGATATATCTTCGATATGTGCATAGAATGCTATATCCTTTTTGTAATTGGAAAAAAAAGAAAGTTTATTATGCTATCGTATGTTCTGCTGATTTTTTAATTGAGTTCTTCTTCTTGAAGGGTCCCAATGTACAGTGAAGCTAAGTTGGCATTTTTTATATATCTGTGGTACCCTAAAACAAAGGTATAAAATTATTTACTGTGGTAGAATCTGATATTGCTTTTTTATATGCTTCTCTTCAACTTGACGGTTAAATTTAAGATTATTACCTGTGTTAGGGAACAACATATGTGTATGATTCCTTCTTTAGACCGTATGTTGCAAAACATGAGACAGAAATTGATCGCAACTTGTTGGAACTAAGGACAAGAGCAGGAGATATTGCAGTTTTGTATTGGCAAAGAGCTGCTAGTTATGGCCAAACTAGAATATTTGACATTTTGCAGTATGTTGCTGCGCAATCAACACCATCGCCTCGCCCTGCTCAGGTAGTTAATGAGTATGTGTTGGTTTGTGAACTATTATATTTGAGGTGCGGCTTAACTATATACTGGAATTCCCATGTAGAACAGTGATCAGTTTTCTTATATTCAGACTTGGATTGTGCTGCTTATCCTTTTTTCTTTTGTTGTTTAATTCCAGGATTTTTGTTTTTTTAAAAATTATGTGTAAGTACATGTAAATGTGCATATCAGCACAGAATTCAACACCTGCCAGTTAAATGATTAATCTAGGAAGGAGATATTTTGCACGCGTAAAGAAAATTATGCCTGGAATGACTCATTTTTTCTAAACAAAGGGAAAAAAAAATCTTGATAACTAATATTTATTTTCCCAATGTACTGCTACATTCCATTTGATGTTGGTATATTGATTAACTAGCTTCAATTTTTAGAATAATATTTGATTAGTCATTAAGATGGATTTTGTTATGATTCTTCTTTTCTGCATCAAATGCCATCATGAGGTGTTTATATCATTTCCTTCTCATTCTTTGTGCTTACTCTCACATAAAAAGCATTGTCTCTTCAAATCACAGCAAAGGCCGGCTGTGAGGGTCCGTCAACCTACATCTGCTAATCACCAACCAGCTGCTGCAACAGAACCACAATCTGAGGATCCTCCTTCTCCTACTTCTAGCTCATCTTCAAGTCAGCACCAGAAGGAAGTAGCAGAGGAGTTGGGTTTTTTGCAAGTGCCTAAAGCAGCCTCCACTGTAGCAGGTTTAAGTACCCAGAAGTCTAATCCCACACCTGAATCAACCAACCAATCTGCACCAGCAGAGGCAGAGCCCATGCAGATTGAAGCAGCACCACCTTCATCCTCTTCTGCAAATGAAAATGAGAATCCTCCTTCAAAAGAGACATTAATGGAAGAAAGCATTAGGGATATGCGGGGCAGACTAAGAAAAACTCGATCAACAGGAACCCGTTAGAGCATCAATATTTTCAATTTTTAGCCTGAAAAACAGGGGTAGTAGACAACGATTGGCATTGAATTGTTGTAAAACTTTATGTAAATCAGCTGTCCTCAGTTATCGTTTCATTTGTTGCTTTATGCCTTTATTTTTTATTTTGTTTTGGCATGAAAGGGTTGGTAGCATGATGCCACTTTTATATGTACTCAGATTCCGAAGGGATATTTGCATCGGCTGCTTTGTATAGCTGGTCTTAACGTTAAAGTGGAAAAACGTTAGAAGTTTTACATGGAAGGCTGAACTTCATTAACGAGGCAACTTCTCCCTTTCTTTCCCTCATTTCACCCCGCTTTTTCAAATACCTATTATTTGAGATGTTTAGTCTCAAATTCTTGAATGCATTGGGTGAACCAGGTTAATTGTGCACCTGATCGGCTTGACGTTTTTAAACTGATTCTACTATGCAGTCAATTTAATTGTGAACTTTAGGTGCTGCCTTCATCACTTTGGCTGAACAACGGGGGGTTCTTCATGGCCTTCGCTTGTCATGAGACTATGGTTGCAGGAGGGTGAAGGTTGACATAGACTCTCGGAGTGCTCTGTCGCTGGTCAATCATTGCCCACCTTCTCATCCAGCTTCTAATCTGGTGCGTGAGATAAACTCTCTCCTTCGTAGAGATTGGTTGGTGGAGTTAGCGCATACCTTTCGTGAGGCTAACCGTGCTACAGATGCAATGGCTCACTTGGATCACTCCTTGGACGTCAATGTGAAATGCTTTTTGGAGCTTTCTCCGTGTTTTGCAGATTCTTCATGATGATCTAGCTGGGGTTGCTCTCCTGCGTGGAGTGTCTTAAGCTATGTTTGAGAGTTTTATAGAGGAGAGAAGGGAGTGACAAAGAATAGAATGAAATAAAATGTGTCATTTCATTAATTGGATGTTTAATGAAGGAGGAAAATGAAATTTATATAATGTCATTCTCTCCTTCATCTTTTAATTTAGATGGATTAAAATGTGAGACTGAGTGACAAGAGAGGGATAGTCTCTCTTTTGTCATTTTACTCTCTCCAATTAAATAACTCTTAAACTCACTTTTTAAAAGTTTGGTCGTTTCATTCTCTATTCTTCCTTCCATTGTTATTCATCTAAACATAGTCTTAGTTTTTTTTCTTTATTTTTTTGTTTTTGGATTATTTCACATCATTTTCAACCAAAAAATAATTTTTTTAATATAACAACTTGTTCTCGCAATTATGAATTAAAAGTAGTAATTAGATAAAGTTTTTTTAAAATTACGATTCTTAAATTCTAACTCTTTGACATTACAATTTAAACAATTTGAAATCAACATAACAGTATTGTTTAAAAAAAATTTTATAGCACAGTCATTTGTGTTCGAGTATGACAATTATAATATTTTTTTTGTGAAAAAATACTTTAATGAGCTTTTTAGTTTTAGGGAGTGAGAGTAAGTAGAAAGTTAAAGCATGCGAGGTTTTATGATTTGTATAGTTTCGATTTTCAAACAGGAAGGTGTCAAGTGCCTAGAAAATGGAAGTTAAAACAAGAGATTTATTATATTCTCTTAAAATATTTCACTAATAATTTTTTTATTATCTAATAAAAATTATTAAATAAAAAATTAAATACAATTAATATTTTAAAAATATAAAAATATTTAATAACTAAAAAGATTATTAAAATAACGTGTTAAGAGAATTTAAAATTATTCTTATAAAAAATAATGAAAGTTAAGCCCAATTATATTAATTTTAACTTTGGGTTTTTGAAGAATTTGTACAGTTACACCGAAGGACAATTCTGAAATTATAAAGTAGAATTGTGAGAAAAGTAATCAATGACCATGATCTATCACACACAAAATTAATGGGATTAGTTTGATATTCATATTTTTTTTAGCACCATAAGTTGTCAAATATTTATATTATTTTTTTCTTATGTAAATGATTTTGTCCCTTTTTTTTTGTCAAGGATATTGCCTCTTTAATTGGTTGGAAATGGGGAAAGAAAATGTAACTCACGAAGTAAGCACTTATTTATTTATTATTTATTTATATATACATATATACATATATAACATATTAGATAAATATATATATATATATATATATATATATATATATATATATATATATATATATATATATATAAATAAATAACTATACGATACCTAACGAATAATTCACACTATCACTTTTATTTAAAACAATTCAGACTTTTCTTTTGACTTTGAAAGTGAGAAATCGAAGAAATTAGAAACATATCTACTATCATGTATCACTCATTTCCCGTCAGACTTCCGCCGCTTTTGTTTAAAGGCTTGAAGTAACGGATCGGATCCGCGTGCGAGTTGAGCTTGCACCACCTGGAGGGCCGTGACCGCACCACCACCGCATCGGAGTCTCGCTTTGCCGTCTCCCACCGTTTTTCTCATCCTAGGGCTGCTTTTTCTTGTGTTTTCCTGGTCTTTAAATGGCTTCCCCTCCCTCCGATTCCCCAGCCTCCGTCCACAACAATAGGTGTGTTTATATTGCCTTCAACTTGCCTCTATTTATGTTGTTTTATATTTTTTTGCTTTCATTTACGTGTATTTACTTTATGTTACTTGCCTATAAAAGCATTTTAGCATTTTGGTTGTTAAAATATGTTGCATACGTTACTAATTTTGCCCAATTGCCAATTGAAAGACAGAGCTCTACCTAGTGCCTAGTTTTTTGTCGGTAAACACAAGATTTGTTATTTCCTTTTATGTCTTTAGTGCTTTCTATTGATTAGATATTGTAAATAGGATCCATTTTGCCTATGTTGCCTATTTTATTTTTACTTATTTGGTGCTTTCTTTTATTGGTTTATTGTGCTATTATATTGTGTGTAGGTTGTATTAATTATTAATTATATATTATCAAATATACCTTGACTTTGTTTCTTTATACTTGACCTCTTTACCATATTTTTTATTTTGTTTTGCTTTCATGTACCTAATCACAGATGGAAAATCTATGTAGAGTGATTCCTTCTAAGGAATCTGAAAGTAGCTTCTTCTCCTATTTTATCTCGAAAGTGTACCCCCGTGGGTAGTGTGGATGGTGATGAATTAACGATGATAGCAAAAAAAGAAAGTTAAGTTGTTTGGAACCACTTTAAGAGAAAAGTAGTTAATGGAGAAGAAAAAGCTATATGCAATTATTGCAACAAACATATGACTGGTAGAAGATGATGGAACAAATCATTTGCATAAACACTATTAGACTTGTAAAAGAAGACCGTTTAAGGACATAAGACAATCAATTTTGTTGAGAGAACAAAAGAAGGTTGATGGGTCATCTACTTATTTGAGTAACCATTTTGATGAGAGAAATCAAGAAAAGACCTTGCTTGTATGGTAATAGTTCATGAGTATCCACTTTCAATGGTGGACCATCCGGGATTCCGAGCATACTCTGAAGGTCTTCAACCTTTGTTCAAGGTTCTAGTCGAAACACGTTAAAAATGATATTATCAAGATCTATCAAAATGAAAAGTTGAAGACTATGGGACTCTTAGACAAGATTGCGAGTAAAATTGCTTTAACAATGAGACTTGTGGAATGACTAGCAACCAAAAGAAGGGGTTTATGGCCATTTGACTCACTACATTGATGATGATTGGGATATGCAAAGTCGCATATTAAGGTATATATTTTTGTGATCATTATATCATATTTATTAACTTTATCAATTACATTTAATTTTTGCATTATATTAATACTCAATAAATTATTTTGCATAATAGGTTTGTGTATGTAGAATGTCCACATACAGCTGAAGCTCTTTCAAAGGTGTTGATAGAATGTATGATAGATTGGAATACTGATGATAAAGTTGTCTACCATCACTTTGGATAATAAGTAGCACTAATGACTCTCTTGTTCGTTTGTTGTTAAACAAACTTGATTGTTCTGCTCTTATGCTTGATGGTCAATTATTTCATATGAGGTGTTGTGCACATATTCTGAATTTAATTGCACAAGATGGTTTGAGTGTTCTTGGAGATGGCATAGAGAAGGTTAGGAATAGTGTTGCTTATTGGACAGCCACACCTAAAAGAGAACAAAGTTTTAGGGAAGCAGCACGTCAAATAAAAGTTTCCATAACAAAGAAACTCATTCTTGATTGCAAAACTAGATGGAATTCTACTTATCAAATGCTTGTTGTTGCATTGGCTTACAAAGATGTTTTTGTTCGTTTGAAAACAAGAGAGGATTTATATACATGTTTGCCTACAACTGCTGAGTGGGAAATTGCAAAAGAAATTTGTAGTAGGTTGGAAGTATTTTATCGTGTAACTGAGATGTTTTCAGGCACACAATATCCCACAACAAATATATTCTTCCCTTTGGTTTGTGAAATAAAGCTCTCTTTGCAGCTATGGCAAACTTGCTCAATTGAATCTATTAGAAATATGGCTTCAAAAATGATTGCCAAATTTGGGAAATATTGGTCTGTTGTTAATGGAATTATGGGGATTGCCATTGTTTTGGATCCAAGATACAAATTGAAGTTGTTAGAGTACTTCTTTCCCAAGTTTTATGGAAGTAGTTATTCAATTGAAATTAACAATATCAAGAAATTATGCTACTCATTATTTGAAGATTATCTAGCCAACACAAATGGGATAATGGAAGGTTCAGCTGAAATGTTCAATGACAAGGAGTCGAATTCAGATAATCTTAATATTAACAATTTTCTTAGTGATTATGACTCATTTGTCAATGATACAAATGAGACACAATCAAAGTCTGAGTTGGATCTTTACTTGGAAGAGAAGGTATTGCCCAGGAGTGCTACATTTGATATTCTTGGATGGTGGAAAACAAATGGGATCAAGTATCTAATATTGCAAAAAATTACCAAGGATATTTTGGCTATTCCAATTTCAACTGTTGCTTGAATGCTTTTAGCACAGGAGGTAGGTTGTTGAGTCCTCATCGTTCTAGGCTTCATGAGGATACTTTGGAGGCACTTATGTGTGCACAAAGTTGGTTGAAACATGAGAAGAAAGGTAATAAATGTTACAATTATCTATTTATTCATTTAAATTTGTGTTTAGTGTAATCATTAATTTTCTTTTTATGTTGTAGTTTCTGTTGGTATCACTGGACCAAAACAATATTTACATGTGAAAGATAAGTGTTTGCAATCTTTTCAAGATTCTGATTCTGATGATGAGGTATAATAACATAATAATTTATGTTATTAATTTTGACTTTACTATCATAACTAATTAGTGTAATGTATCACTTTTTAACAGATTTTGGAGAATACCAGCACGTGACTTGGAAGCTTATGAATTTGTTGTTTATGAATTTCTTGTTACATTAGATTTTGGAGAGTACCAACACTTTTTATGATTATGTTTGAAAGACCTTTGAATAGTTTGACAATTGTATAACATTGACATTTTTAATCAATGTCTTTTTATCCATTGATTTTTTCGTAGTTAATAAAAGTGCGGGTAACGGGTACGGGTACGGGTACTTAGGTACCCAGAGGGTAAGGGTACGGGCATCAAAGTTGCTACCCACGCGGGTATGGGGACGGGTACGGGTATTTTTTTTAAATGCGGGTATGGAGACAGGTACTATAGTACCCTACCCAGACCCTACCCATTGCCATTCCTAAGGATATTGCCTCTTTATTTGGTTGGAAATGGGGAAAGAAAATGTAACTCACGAAGTAAGCAGACATAGATAAATAAATAACTTAACGAATATGTTAAACAGTACGAAAGCAATTCAACATGTCAGAGTTAAATAGTAACAGAGTTGCTGACTACTTGGCTAACCTTGCCATTCTCATCCGTTAGGGCTGCATTTCCTGGAACAGCCTCCGCAGGGGTGTGAGACTATGTTATTTTTTTTATTTTTTTGTCTGATACTTTCTTGCTTGAAGTCTTAGCTTATGTTTCTTTCCCTCTAGAGTTCCTGTATAGTTGGGCTCAGGCCCTCCTTGTAACCAAAAAAGAAGTTAAAATACAGTAATTTTTATCTCATTCCCCCGTGTTGGGTTGTCGAATGGGTTGAATCTATTTCCACACTCATAAATTTTGACTTAATCCATTTAAAACAATGTGAGTTGATTTGGGTTTTTTAATTGTGTCAAGTTAAAAAATAATTCAACTTATAAGATATAAGTTAAGTAACAGATTTAAAAAGCGTCAATTAACACGAACCTCATCTAATTAAGATATATGTTTTTTTATTACAAAAGTCATTTAGTCAATGAAGTATTTAAAGTTGCTTTCCTCTAATTTTTATACAGTGCAAATTATATTTATGTGTAGATATTATGATTACATTGATAATTTAATCATAAAAAATAGAGATGAGAAACCCGTGAAACATCTAATAAACTAGTATGATAATAATCCAATAAATCGTTTAGATGACAGAATATCTTAAGAAAATTGAAAATAAAATAAATAGTTATGCCTATCAATATGCTATAATGATGAGATAAATTTCAAATGACTAATGTGATTTGTTGTTTATGAATTTCAGGATTTGTTAGTTTATTTTAATTTATTTCATACTTATGTTAATATAACAAGACTTATTGCGCTTATTCAATTTTTTAAAAGTATATTATATTTGTGTAAGATTGGTTAGTGAATTTTTAATTTTTTTAGTAGCATATATTGTTTTTAATTAAGACATGTTATATATAAAGAATTTTTGATTTCGTATTTTAATATTTATTTTAATATCAAAACTTTTTTAAAATATATATAGGACTCACAAATTTGATCAAATCCAATTCATTGACTTTAGGTGCAGGTCGGGTCCAAAATTACCATACAACCTGCCTGACGGACACCTTTACACCCATGTATGGTCAGATTGGCCATTAACAAATTTGTGATTTTTTTTTGTCTTTGATCAAATATCCTCATTGGCATTAATATAAAACTTGTTAGTGTGATTAATTATGATTGATCACAATTGATCATGATTGATATTATGATTGATCACGATTATTTTTAAGGATGATTATAATTGATTTAGTATATAATTATACTTTATCATTTTTCTTTCATGTACAACAGTCATATTGTATAAATAGATGTTAATCTTCCTGTATACATTCATTAAAAAAATATACACAAATTATCAATATTTGTCTCCTTGTTTATGTTTCTAACTTGGTATCAGAGAGTCTAAGTTCTCGGTCCAATCCTAGATTCCAGACTCCAAACTCCATCTTAGATTCCAGACTTCGTTTCAGATTCTGTCATAGATTCTAGACTTAGTTTCAGACATTGCTCCAAATCTCTGTTCAGACATTACTCCAAACTTCCGCTCAGACACCGTTCTAGATCCCCGAAATAGCTTACCTCTGTCAATCTAGGTCACTATGCCGCAACATTCATTCCTTTGCACCGTGACGCTCAAGCCTCGGGTTTCAATATGCACCAATCTGAATGCACCACGCCGCGGCGGTCACATGCCTGCACCGCGGCATGAGATACTGAAACTCACACTTGACTTTCTCTTCCAATGTTATTCCAAATCTTTCAAATTCTACTTGATTGGATCTCTTTCTGCAATAAATAAATCACCAAATTAGTAACAGTTACAAATTCACATAATCACTTGAAGAATTATACTAGATTTGCTCAAGATCATATAGGAAGATATCACAATTGAATTCAAAGAATATAAGCCTAAAATCTTCCATATATGCATGAAATTAAGGACTAAGCAATCAATAGAGTACATATAAAGGGCCAAAATAACTATATTTTATGGAGTTATCACAAGAAATCACTAAATTAGTAAAAGTTATAAATTCACATAATCACTTGAAGAATTATACTAGATTTGCTTAAGATCATATAAGAATATATCACCTTGGTTATGAAGTCATATTTTCTTTTTTTGGTTGCCGTGTGCAGAATCCACGAACATGACAAGTCATAGGGACTGTATGTAAAGTCGGAAGGTTGTTTGAGCTCACCAACCTTCATGTTCCTCCTGCTTCAAATCTTTGTACTGTATCTATCTCGTCCTCCATTCAACTATGACACCAACGTCTTGCTCATAGTTCTCTAGGGAAGTTGCGTCCCTTCTTATCTCAAGGGACTCTAGGTTCGATTAATAATGAGTCTTTTCACTGCATTTCTTGTTAAACTACTAAATAATATGCACTTTTCTTATGTAAAAGTACCTCTATTTCTAAATCTCCTTTTGACTTTGTGTATTCTGATATCTAGGGACCTGCCTTCATACTAACTATTGGAGGTAATCGATATTTTGTAATATTTATTGATGATTTTTCTCATTTTACTTAGATATATTTAATGAAAAATCGTTTAGAACTTTCTCAAATTTACATTAATTTTGCTACTATGATCAAAATTCATTTCTCAAAAATAATTAAAGTTTTTCATCGTGATAATGCTTTTGAATATCGTGATTCAAAACTTCTCACCTTTCTTTCTAAACAAAGTACACTCTCTGAGTTTTCTTATCTTAGTACCTCTCAGCAAAATAGTCGTACTAAAAGAAATCATTGTCATATCATTGACTTTGTCTGAGCTATGATCATCTCCTCCTCTTGTCCTGAACATGCTTAGGGTGAAGCCGCTCACATTATTATTTATGTCATCAATCGTCTTCCTTCTTATATTTTGGGTAATGTATCTCCCTTTGAACGTCTCCATTATACTTCTTCATATTACAACTCTCTTAAAGTTTTTTGTTATGCTTATTTTGTTCTCCTTCAATCCTATGAGTACATTAAACTTGAGCCCCGAGCATGTCTCTATTGCTTTTTTAGTTATGACACTGAACATAAGGACTATCACTATTGGGATCCAATCTCTCAACGCATCTGTATCTCCTGTCATGTCGTCTTCTAGGAAGATACCATGTTCTCATCACTCTTGAAGTTCAAGTCCTTCCCTTCCACTTCAACTCATTTTTTCATTAACCCCTTTGTTGATCTTTTTCCTAGTAATTCTAGTGCAGGTTTCTCCAGTGAGTTTCTAGTTACTTCCGATGTTCCAGGCACTTCTGATGACGCTGTTTCTGACGTAGATCTTGCACCTATCATTACAATTTCTCTTTTTTCTGAGCGTCCAACTAGGGTAAGAATTCAGTCTACCTATCTTTGTGATTATGATTATTTTTCTATCATGCTTCACTTACATGAACCTCAGTCCTATCAAGAAGCCTCCACAAATCTTCATTGGTAGCATGTTATATAAGAAGAGTTACAGGCTTTGGAGAACAGTAATATTTGTGACCTTGTTGATTCTCTTTTTGGTAAAACACTTGTGGGATGTAAATGAGTGTTTAAGATTAAGACTCGTTCTGATGGCTCTATTAAGCACTATAAGGCTCGCTTGGTTGCCAAAGATTTCACTCAAGAATATGACATTTATTATGAAGAGACCTTTGCACCTATTGCTCACATCACTTCAGTTTGTACTCTCCTTGTTATTGTAGCCACTAAAAAATGGACTCTAAATCAGATAGATGTAAAGAATGTCTTTCTTGATGATGATTTGAAAGAAAAAGTTTATATGCGTCCATCTCCTGGTTACACTTGTCCACCAAATAAGGTTTGTCGTCTTCAAAAGGTTTTATATGGTCTCAAACAAGCACCTCGAGCCTGGTTTGCCAAGTTTCACAACACTATCAGTTAGTTTAGCTTTTCATCCAGTACTTATGATTTTGCTCTATTTAATTGCGAAACTGATAGAGGTATTGTTATGTTGCTTCTCTATGTTGATGATATGATTATTATCGGTGACGATACTGCCGATATTACTGAGCTTAAATAGTTCTTGAGTCAGCATTTTGAGATGAAAGATCTTGGACCTCTCAGTTACTTTCTGGGTCTTGAAATCCTTTATTCCATTGATGACATTTCTCTGTCTCAAGCGAAATATGCCTTAGATCTTATCTCTCAAGCTGATCTCACCGACAATCGCACCAAGTCCACTCCTCTAGAACCTAATGTTAGGCTTACACTTCTGGATGGTACTATACTTGATTATCCTACTCTCTATCGGCAGTTGGTTGATAGTTTGATTTATCTTACTGTTACTCGTCCAGACATTTTATTTGTTAATTTAGTCAATCAATAATGTTAGCGTCGTGCACTACTCACTATGTTGTTCTTCGTATTATTCGGTATATAAAAGGAATTTTATTCCATGGGCTTCATTTCCCAATCAACTCCTTATTGGTCCTCTAAGCTTATTCTAATGTTGATTAGGGTAGAGATCTCATTGATCGCCGATCCATCACTCACTACTGTATTTATCTTCGTGATGCATTTATTTCATGGCGAAACAAGAAACAGACTTTAACTGCACACTTTATTACTAAAGCAGAGTATCGGGCACTTGCTGACACTACATTTGAAAATACTTTAGTTACGTTGGCTTCTTGAAGACTTTGATATTTCTCAGTCCTCTCCCACTGCTCTTTATTGTGATAATAGGAGTGTTATTCAGATTGCTCATAATGATATTTTTCATAAACGTACGAAGCATATTAAGATCTACTGTCACTTCATTCGTCAATACATTCTTCGTGGTGCTCTTCATCTTATTTCCATTGGCACTCTTGACCACCAAGCTGATTTATTCACCAAAACTCATCATCCTGAACGGTTCCACACTCTGATTTCTAAACTCAAGTTAGTTTATTCTATACCCACTTGATTTTTAGAGAGGATGTTAGCGTGATTAATTATGATTGACCACAATTGATCATAATTGAGATTATGATTGTTTTTAGAGATGATTGCACTTGATTTAGTATATAATTATATATTTTTCTTACTTGTATAATAGTTTTTTGTATAAATAAAAGTTAATCCTTTTATATACATTCATTAAAAAATATACACAAATTATTAATATTTGTCTTCTTATTTCTATTTCTAACTAAACTAATCCTCAGACACTATTACGACTAAAAATCCTTTCTAAAAATTGTCTTCTCCAAAATTTAAACTTTAGTTCCTGAAAATGTAACCTACTTGCCACTACATCCAACTCTTATTGGTATCCCATTTGTAAGTTTTCGTACAAAAGATTTCATACTAGCATTACTCATAACTAAATTTTGAAGATTATGGTGTGGGAAAATGAAAAATTTTAGTGTATACTTAATCGTGGCATCTACTAATTTGACTCTTATTTATCGCAATGTCCATTTGAAAGAAAAAGATAAAAATAAAAAGGCTATTTCACATTTCTTATATATGAAAGTATCCAGTTGAATTAAAATTTAAGTATGTAAAAAATAAAATAAAATTAATTGTAATTAAATAATAAAAATTATATAAATGCTCCAAAAGTATTCAGTGAAACACTTTGAAGCTCTATTTGTACGATTGCCTCAAACAGTTCGTCACCTGGAAAATCTCGCACTATGGTGCTATTTCCGAATCAACATCAAGAATAAGAAACCACCTATCCTTGAGTGGTCGCCAATATTAAAGTCCGTAACTGAAGTTGGTTTAAAGTTCAACTCTAGCCTATAAATGCAGTTATCAAGTTAACCACCCATCCTTGCCCGACATCCTCACTCACCATGCAAAACCTCAACCCACCCTGGAATTCATTATGCCTGCGATACTATTTTGGTTACAATTGTCAGATATCTTCAATTATCTTGCATGTAAGTATCATCACCTATAAATCACCAATATTTCAAAATGGTTATTGTATAATATCTGATATGTATTGTATCAGATAGTACTGGATATTTTTAACTTATATTTTTTATTTTTTAAAAAAATTATACTACAATGATATAATAAAAACATATTTTGAGTATGATTATTTGTGTTTTTTTCAAGAAAAGTACTTTTTCATTTAAAAATAATTCTAAAACATAAGCATATGTTTGAATATTTTTTTAAAAAAGTAGAATATAAAAAAAGTAGTTTTTTGATTTTTTTAAAAGGTAAAAATAAGTTACTTTTTAAAATAATCAATTATAAAAATATGCAATAAAAAAAGAAAGTAAAAAAATATTTTTTATTATTATATCCAAACATAAAATAACTTTTATTTTTCATAATTTTTTTAAACAATATCAATTATTTATACTATCTTATCATTATTATTTTTAAAAGCTTACCTAAACACACATTTTATTATGTTTACAATAATTTAAACTAACTTATGAAATATTAATACCATATCGTATTCTATAACTTTTAAAATTTGCCATATCGTATTCATTGCACCAGAAGCCACAATTAGTACCGTCACAAGAATGCCATAATTTACATTCCCGCTGCTTATCTCTTTGATCTGCTTATGTGTTCTGCCAAGTTAACTGATAATTACAGGACACTGTCATTCTAGTTATCATTTATCAATAAGGCAACCGCTGATATAGAGGGCCAAAAAAAAAAAGAGCTAACATTTACAGTTTGAAATGCAAGGCAATAGCCTGTGTTATCTGCAACAATTAGCAGCCTGTCTCATTTACACATTGACCACATCAGTCAGTGATGCTTGTTTTTGAGCAAATGCCACACCCCTATTGGATTAATCATCTTGAAGAAGCTCATCCATCTGAACCAACTGCTCATTTGCTGAAGAGAGAAAAAAGAAAGCATTCATAAACCAGGAGCCTTCAAACTACTCAAGCTGCATCATCATATAGGGGTAAAATTCAAGAATCAAATTCATATAATGAAGATTAGTTAGAAGTTACTGCCACCCCACAAATCTGTTAGGCTCACTCCAGGATCTGATTGAAACCAATAGTCATCATCGATCTGCAAATAAATAAATAAAATAAATTACAATAACCTAATTTTTTTTCCCAGTTTTGTTTTTTAATTAATCATTCAAAGCTTCAAGTTATACATACTTCAAAATCCGTAGGAGTAATTTCTTGAATTCCAAATGCCTCTAAGCCCAGCGAATTGAATCTCGGAGAAGTATTTTTCTGATCATCTTGACTTTCCGATAATCCCACACCCTTCATTCTGCAGTAGTCACTATTCCATGATGGATCTATTAATTTAACCTGCTTGACACTATCATCCTCGAACTTGCTGTGGTGCCTTGCTTCGAGAATAAAAAATATCAGTTATTAAAGACATAAAGACAGAAGAAAAAAAGGATCTTAAACCAATAATGTTACAGAATAGAAGTATAGAACATATAAACAAGCACAGAAAGAACAGAGTAATAAAGAGAGAAGCAACTTTTGGCTGCAATGTTACAGAATAGAAGTACCTCAAGAGGTACGCATGTATCGGTCCAGTGGCACTTCTAATAGTCATTTTATACTGCCTTTGCCGGAAACCTAATTCCTGCTCATTTGAGTAAGAAGTCAATTAGACACTTGTCATACCAAACAAATTTAACATCCATATCAGTATAACCCACCTCGTCAGGATCAGGGACCTCAATGAAACTAGCTTTTGGAGCCGTGATTGCAACAACTTCTTGCTTCTGTGAAAATAATTTAAAAAAAAAAAAATAAGTGCTGATAATGGATAAACTATAGTTATAAAATTTTCAATATTTAGAGAAAATTGACCTGGAAGCATGGAAGGCTAAGAATATCTTCCTCGGTCAAAAAGAGGAACCTAATGATCAAGCAAGCTCACTATCAGGTAAAGAAACAATAAGAAATAGCAACTCAAATATAAGAGAAGTTGTCAGAAGTTCATACTTTTGAGAGTTTTCTCTTTTCTCCAGGTTTCTTAAAAGCTCTTGGTTTTTCCTGAGAAATTAACATGATAATTGTTTAGAAAAACAGATAAGACAACTATCAGAAAATTTTTCAAAAACAATATTAGAAGCAAACCTTATACAATCCTCAAGTTCGCATTCATCAGCATATAGACTTTCAACTTCAGCCTGTAATGAATCAGATTGTTGTCAGAGAGTTGTGGACCAAATCATTTGCATACTGCAGTATATTATTTCATAAAAGATGGAGCTTAAATCCTACAAGCAATATTCATTTTAAATTAAATAGAAGTGATGATCAATTCCATCAGTCCAAAGCTCAAGCGGAAGCATGCTATAATCTATCCTACCCAACTGCACAGGTATATATAATCTAAGGTAGAAGCAGCAAGACCAATTTATTCTCTTCCACAATCTGCAGTTTATGACTGGTCCATATTTAAATAGTACCATAATTCATAAGTCACGATATCATGTGGCATTTAGATTTTGCCTCACCCAAGATCCTAAATTAAAAAGCATAATATCATTTATTGTTCTGCAAGAGACACTCAAGCTATTCAGAAACATGTCAATCTCAAAGTTTCTGCAGAGCACAGATATCCATGCAAATAAGTGACCATCTTAGATGCCTATGAGGGCCTTTTTTTTTACTTCAAGAAGAATGCCTTAAGTAGCTCAAGTTGCACCACACAAATCTGGTCATCTGAAAAACTAAGTGTAGATGTATACAATCCAAAGCAATCAGGCAAATTGTGTAAAAGAAGAAATTATAGAAGACATCCGAAATAACTGACAAGTAAAAAAGATCCAAAAACCTTTAGCCTAGTAACTTGATCATCCAGATCTCGTGGCCCAAGTCCATCATATGCCCTGTTCATAAGGCCCATTGTGTTTCATCATATCATATATATGATAAAAAGCAACAAAGTAACAAACAAAAGATCAGATATTTACTTCCACCGTATATGGTTCTTTGAAGTTTTCTCTATCAATCCTATTCCTTCAAGAACATTTGTAATGTCATAAATCCTCCTTTTTTGGACCTGCCAAAATTAATGTTAGGTGTATTATACAACAATTAAAAAAGTGGCAGGAAGTAGAAATATATTATACTAATAGCAGAAGTAGGAACATTTGAATTAATATGACCAGAGGAAAGCTCAAAACATGTGCTTCCAAAAGGAGCCATGTATGTAAACAATGAAAAACATTTTCTATACCTGCAAGATCTCAGCGGTTTTATTTAGATCCAGGGTACCATCCTTAGCCTCCTGGATCAAGCTGACAAATTTCTTGGTTAACAATCCTGCCAACGGTACATAATATAATAGTCCATTATAAAAAGAGCCACATTAATGAAGACACCTACTTAAAAGACCACCATGAAGGAATACAGAACTGCTGGTGCAAGTATAAAGTGGATCTGAGGAGAAAAGATTACTTGAGTGAGGACATACCTAAGGAACTGTCATAACGACAGTTGTTAACTGCAGTCAAATTAGGAGATTCTGATAGGTAAAATTCACCCAACATAAAATTCAAGCAAAAATTAAAAATAATGTGAGATATTGATATAGAAATCAAAGCACAGTTTGACGGAATCATAGTCTGAAAGGCTGTTACCGGTATTTGATCTTTGAGTCCCAGATTTTGCATTTCTTGAAACTTTCGATTTAATTTGATGCTTTCCTCTTATGCCAGGCTCAGTTTGAAGCGGAGGAGGATTAACTGTTTTGCTCAGACTAGGAGCTACTTCGATATTACTTGTCTGAGACTTGAAATTATTGATTTCATATCTTTGACTCAACTGCATAGATAGTTGAATGTGAACATTTAAAATGTGAGAAAGTGCATTATAAGGACTAATATTTGCTGGATACTTATTCTACAAAATATATTTCTAATATTTAAACCTTAAGCTACAGCAAACATCACTTGAGCGGGGAAAAAATTCAAATAGAAGTCATGGTGTGTGTTTAGATTAACTTATTTTGTGTTTAAAACAACTTATAATAAAAATCTTAGAGAGCTTTTGAAGGGAAAAAAAAATGATTTTCCCCTAATAAAATAATCAAAACCAAACATGCACATAGTCTAAAGAGCCAATTTCAATACGTATGAAGACCAACAAAAGGTCAAGGTCAATAAACAAGGGCATTGCATGCAAACACAGAAAGGAAACCAAGCAGAAATCGCTGAATTTCCTTAAATTATTGGTTTTCACCTGCTATAAGCCTAAAACAGTTCTAACGCACAGCAAGAATGAATTATCATCCACCTCAAATTCTGTGCAATGGAGACCATGTCAAAACTTGAATGCGCGTGCCCTACCCCTAATAAATTCTCCAAGTTCAATTCCGCATTTGTAATTAATTTTTCTATAATTAAAAATAATAATTAGAGCAGAACAGATTACACTTGATATATACCACTTAGAAGATGTTTATTATCAAGAATAAATCAACAACTGTAACTGACTAACTGTAGTGTACACGAACGGACCAAAGTATATATTTGTTTCAAAACAAAACGGAATTTAGGGGGGGGGGGGGGGATATGATCGGATTGTGTTATTGGAATCTAGGGGGGAAAACATGATCCAATTATGTCATTCAAATAACAAAAGCATTCGGTAATAAATAAATAGAGGTAAAGCGTTTGAATACGAGAGGTGCGAGAGAGACTAAAAGAATGAAAAAGGAGAAATATGAAAGAAGGAACAGAAAAAGAAAATATATAGAGAGAAGGAAGAAGGAGTACTCACGGATAGATTAGGAAAAGCAGAATGGGAATGAGGGGGGTGAAGGTGAAGGTGAGAATGAGAATGAGAATGAGAATGGGGTTGCAATAGCTCAAATTTGAATTGAGATAGCTGATGCGGACGGCTTTGAATTTGATCCTCACCCGAAGTCGACATGACATCAGATGAGTGAGTGTTTGACAAGCCACCAACACTAAAATACAACGGAGAGAGGGTTTTAGCGCCTAGTATTGGGAATGGGAATGGGAAACAGAGAGAGGGGTGAGGCGGCAGTGAGAGGGTAATAGATATATAGGTAGCAAGAAAGAATGGTGATGAGATTGAGAGAGAGAGAGAGAGAGAGAGAGGCCGTCATTCGAAGCGAAGCGGTGAGTTAGAGTTCGAATACGCACGCCACCCGCCCTTTTGTTTTTGTTTGCTTCCCACTCCTACTGTGTCTGTCACTCCTGCCTTTGGGCTTCTCTTTCTTGTTCTATCCCCACTCCTATGTGGACCTCACTCTTGGTCTTCTATTTATGGGCTTCCTTTCCAGTCCACACCTCTCTAAATTGATGCCTTAGCTTTCACATGTTCCTCCCGCCCCCAAACTATTAACAGCCTTAGCCCACTAGCCTTAAAGTTTAAAATAACAAAACTACATGTACCCAAAATGATAGTAAATAATAATGGCAAAACTACTAGTATTAATAAAGAGAACATGATGAAATAGTTTTCGAATTTTATTTTTTACACTATAAATTTTAAAAATATTTATTTTCATGTTTGTTTGTAAAATCAATCAAATATATGACATTATAAACGTTATTAATATTAAAATAATTAAACCCTTTTAAATAACTTTAAGTGTTTTCTGTAAAGAATTTCATTTGGTCCAATAATTCCTTCCCCCCTAGAGTTGGGTAAACGAGCCGCAGAATGTGAATCAACTCGTTGAACTCACAAATTATGTGAATTAAAACTAAGTATTTTTCAATTTCATTTAAATGTAGGGTTTATGAGCTTGTTCATTTAACTTGCATATTTAAATGAATTATGACACATTAATCCAATAAACATGTATTTAAAAAAATATTATTTTAATCTCTTTTTTTTCAACTAACTCTCGTGCAACAATAAAAAAAAATAACTCCAAAATCAAAATGACTCAAATGACAATAAGATCCAAAACTCTAAATAATAAGAAGGAAAATAAAAAACAAAAAAATAAATGAATTAGCAGGCCAGCCCGCAACCCTGCAAACTAAAGTGGTCCAATCCATTTATAATCAATCCATTGCAAGCCAAGTGAGTGCAAACCAGTTTAACCCATTTACCCCCCTCTACTTCCCCCTTACCCATTCCCGTAAGGTCTTTCCATGACAAACATTGCAAATTAATGAGAATTTTACTTTTCATTATTTCTTCAACAAATTTGTATTGAATACATAAAAGATAATAAGCAAACTCCCTTAGTGCCCTTACTACTTACTTGCCCATACATTTTTCTTATCCCTTTTTCTCGTTATTTCTTCATTTTCAATTTGTCACTTTTTTATTTGAATTTATAGATATTGTTAGTGTAAAATTATTTTACATTATTAACTAATCATATATTATCATATTATTAAAAATATTTAATTCTTACAATGTTTATTTAAAATTTACACATATGATAATATATAATTAATTAACAGTATAAATTTTTTTACACTAATAATGTATCAAAATTAAATTCTTTTTATTTATTATTTTTTTTATTTGTAACACATTTAATGTGCTTTATATTTAATATAAAAGTGTATGATATTAAAATATAAAAGTGATACCAGACTGAAATAACCATGAGTGAATAATGAAAACTGCATATGTAACTGTTGTTTTATATAAAACTTGATGCTGTTTAATCTTTATTTTACTTTAAAACTTACATATAAAATTGAAGGAAATAGTTTCCTAGCTCCCTAATCATTGATCTAATTAGTTTGCTAAAATTGAATGTATATTTTATGCAGAAGTGACCTCATCAAGTCGTCGTATTCTGACGAGTGAGTTTTAGAGGAAACAAGTACAAGACACCATCATAATGCCTTACGAATCAATATGATTACCTCAAACCTTCACTCTAATATAAAATTCGTCAGACAGAATGCTGAATGATTCTCATTATCATCATCCCGTTTTACATCTCTCCAAGTTTACCTATCATAGGATTGGAGATAGATTAGGGGTACGGAATGCATCTATAACTTTTCAACTTTTATAACCCAACTAGTCCATATATGATCACAGGTTAATTTGCTTTGACAGACACTTTATTAGTTTAAGCCATTTTGTTTGGACCGCTATGCGTGTAAAAATGTGGATATTAACTTCCAATGAAGAATTCCGTTGTTTCCGCTAAAACTTGCCAAAAAGAATGTCAATCATTATAATGTTGGCTTCTAATCTACTGTCTAATTACTAAATAATCATCTTATTGTAAATCATATTAATTGATTACTTACTTCAACATAAACAGAGAACAAAGAGATTTTTAGGATGTGGTCAGCGACGCACGAGCCAATACTAACAGTGATCACTTGGCTTCTTTCAGAAAGAAATATAGATCACCTTGGGTGCTTGAGCTTTCTCTTATTAAATCAAGCTTATGCAGATGAAAGTTGTAAATGTTTGAGTGCTTCAAATAATGGGTCCATAACCATCCAAATAACATATTTTGGTGTACGTAAGTTTAGGGGTAGATAGGCTGTTCCATTTCAAGACAGGCCATAAACTTCAAGGAAGACATATAGTAGTACTTCTACCATTCATGCACTTGGATCTCTTAACCTTGCACTATAATAGATTAAGATTATTTTTTATTTTGATAATTTAAAATTTTATAAATAATTATATTATTTAGGAATTTTATTTTTTGTTATAGATTTTATCTATTTTATAATAAATTAGAATTATTCATTATTTTGATAATTTAGAATTTTATAAATAATTATGTTATTTAGAAATTTTATCTTTTCATATTTTTAAGGATTTTATCTATTTTATAATTAAATTTTAGTTTTAAAATAATTTTATCAAATCTCAAATCTTATCTTTAATTAGTTGTGTTCGATTTAGATTTTATTTATTTTGTAAGAAAATTATAAATACTCTCCTATAAGATTTTAAAAAACGATTGTTGAATGTTGATTATTGAATTTAGTAAATTATATTTCCTACTTTGAGACTGACTTTCTCGACATTGAGTACTTTTAGAACCCTGATGGTTCTTTGTTCCTTTGCCTATTGGTTCTACATCAATTTGGTATTAGAGTCTTGTTGATCACACGTTTTGAGCTGTTTGAAAGCAAAAAAATTTTACCGTCAAAGTTATTTCGTTGCTTACTTCTCACCAGATCTCTGTCAAAAAATTTCTCACCAGATCTCTGTCAAAAAATCGCAGAATCTATGTTTCTTTTGCTGGTATACACACAATTGTACGGACGTCTTTAGAACGTTGTCATTCAGACCTCATTTTAAACCAGGACTACCACCATCATAACCAAAAGCCTCTAATTTGTCAGCCACCAAAATTCCACCACTAAAGAATGTTGCACGTGTCCTTATGCTCTGCCTGAAGTTTTGGTATGTAGTCTTTACGAGCTCACACACCACCTTAACCTCTTCTTTTGGAAAATTATCAACTTTCTACCTCTCTATAGGAGAGTCTTCTTACATCATGTTCATACAAAAAAATTCTCTTAGATTCTCTAATTACTTAAGACAGTAATTACTAAATAAAAGATAAAAAATATTTAATGTTTTGAATTTTTATAAACATTTAATATTGTATTTTTAAGTAATTAAGATAATTATTAAAAAGATGATTTGGAGAATAATATATAGAATTATTCATATCACAAATGACTCGAATAAAAGAGATGACGTTGGAATAAATTGTGACTATTAACTTGAGACACGCGTAAATGTATCTCAATTTACGAGTATAATTAATTATGTTGACTCCATTCTCAATTTCCGGGTGCAAAATGTTTTCGATTGTAACAAATGTAATATATAATTACATATACTATTCTATGTTTTTTATCATCATCTACGGGCGATTCATTGGTGAGCATAGTCCAGCATTATCCACGTTATTTTTTCAAATCTCATTGTGAAAGCAGAAAATTTTGCAGGAAATGTATATAAAGAAAATTATAGAAAGAGGAATTAGGCCAAACATCATTTACTTTAACGTTGGACATGTTAGATGGGTTCCACATATGTTACAAATGATTAATGTTGCCGATCAGTCAAGGTTTTATGAAGGGGATCAAATGAGACATAAAAACTATACATGTAACATGCGCTAAAAAAAAATTCACATATCACGTGCAGTATATTTTAAAATGTATATATTTTGAATTAATAGGACCTTCTCATGTTCTTAAAGAAATTAAGAACAAGAAAGAATCATAATCTCTATATAAAGGGCAAAGTGCATCGATCATCATTCGCCTTCTCTTTTAGTAATCTTAGTCACTAAATTTGAAATGATCATTTTTTTTTTGTGAATTTGAAACGATCAAAATTTTAGCTCTATCTAAAAGCGCCCGATTCTGCCACAGATTAAATAGAGTAATGCTGCCACTGATTATAATTTGTTTAACATATTAACTAAACGTAATCAAGAAACCTTAGCAAACAAATTAAACCAGTTTAGGAGAGGACAGGAGAAGAGCATGCCAATGATTTGGGCACATGGGACTTACTTGTCCAATATCTCTTTTGGTCTTCCAAAATGGAATATAATCCTAACCTTTGAAATGCTCAACCCTTTTTATTTATATATACCCTCCAGAAACCAAACGACACCCATCATAGCATTGTTATCTGGTACGTGGTGACAACACAAAAGAACACAATGTAAAGAGTGGCCTGAGGTGTGTGAGTAGACACTGTCCTCAAGGATTTTATCGCACGGGTGTACGAATCCCCCGGGATTCAACAGGCTCCCGGGGGCGAATCAGAGAGTGTAACCGGGAAGAATGAAGTAGAAAAAAAGTATTTTCTTTAATTTTCGAAAGTGTTTGAATTTAAAAACTGTTTTAGAGAGTTAAGTAAATCTGATTATAAAGACATCTGAACGTTAGAACATGGCCATCTCCAGTTGGAACGTGCCCGTCCCACGTTAGAACGTGTCTGGCTCACAGTGGAACGTGTCCACCTCACTTCAAAACGTGGCTGTCACACTTTGGAATGTGAGAGATAAGCACGTTGAGACCAAGTCAGAAAACAGAATAAAAAATTAGCCGTTTCCGGATAAGTTTTCTAAAAATTTAATTATCAGCACAAAATAATTAATGCTAAATAAAACTGTAGCAAAAACTTGTGAGGCCTCATAATCGTGCGCGCAGGGGGGGACAAATCAGATGATTTGCACCCGAGCTTGCCCAAACGACGTGAGCCCATTCCTCTCACAAGCTTATCTAACAAGCCCAAAACATAAGTTACCTTATAAACTCTTTAACACTTTGAAGACCAAGCAATGTGGGACTTTAGACTTTTGAAATATCATAAAAAGCTAAAACAACAACAAGCATTATACTTCCCTGGGGCGTCAAAGGCAGAAAGAAAAAAAGCACAAGCACAAACCACAAAGAGGAACAGAGAGCTTTGTTCTCATACAAGTTGAGGAAGCCCTTGACTGAATCCCTCAACCTCGGCCCAAGTTGAAAGTGAACCTCTCCGCCATGAAGCTCTTTCACCGCTTGCGCAAGATCTTCATGCGCCTCGTATTATCGGTGCCTTCTCGTTGGTCATCAGATTCAAGGCACAGAAACGCTGACCGATTAGAATCGTCGAAGACGTCATGCAACTCTTATTACTCTTCTTACTTGCATTACAATGAGGCTATTGTTGACTGCATTGAGTTCTTCAATAAGTCAGCACAAGATGACATTTTGGATGGAAGAAAATTTGATATTGTCTGAGTCTCACAAAAGTGCTCTTCTATTCCAAACTATGGTTGCCATGTATATGGTTCATTTCATTACTTCTATATATTACTTTTCTTCTATATGGTTCTCTTCTGAGCGCATGATTGAATGTATATGGGGGCATTGCATAATTAAGCTTCTTCAATTCATTGTCTATTTTTATTAGGGGTGTTAAAACATGCCGGTCCGACTCATTTGGGCCAACCCATTTGGGGTCGGGTCATTTTCGGATCGGCCCATTCGAGCTATGCGAGTTTTGGGCTGGCATTTTGCTAGCTCAGCCCAAACTCATTTAGCCTTATGTAGTGTTAAAAAAACAGGATGACTCGACCCATTCGAGCTCAGCTCATTCGAGTTCAGCCTATTCGGACCATATAAGTTTTGGGCTGACATTTTGCTAACCCTGCTCGTCCATTTTGTCGAGTTATTCAGGCCGGTCCATCAAGCTTGATCCATTTTGACATCCCTAATTTTTATATTTTCTTTTTCAACTATGCTAGCTTCAACCACAATAATGATGGTACAATCAAGTCCCTCTCTCTGTTAACGAAATAACAGAAAGAAAGTTAACTTGTGGTTTGATGATTATAAATTTAATAATATTTTTTTTTCAATCCAATAACATATATGATTATAAATAAAAATGTTATACTTTTATTAGATTAGTATAATTGATAACTCTATAAAATAGAGTTATTTTTAGTCTTAATTGAATAAAAAATATTTGTTAAGTCTAAAATTATCTTTAATTTATAAGAAGTTGTGCTTATTTTTGTACACTTTGGTCATTCTTGATTAATAGCCAATTTCATTATATTTAAATGCATTTCATAAAATTAATTAATTCATTTTGACACTTTATTTAAAGTTTCATAAAATGATATGAATTTGTAAGTTTTAATGAGATAATGAAAAATTGAGAGATAAGTTATGAAGAAAGAAAAGGGAATCAAACATGAAGGGAGCCAACAAGACCGAGTATGTATGTAGAAACCAACGTAAGTGCATGGAAGTTGAATCCAAAATGCACCTCAAGAAGGCAGAGAAGCCTACATCTCTACATAAGAATTCTACGTATGTGCGTGGCAAGACATTTGAGAAGTGCACAAGGACTAGAGGAGTCCACGTATAGATGTAGAAATCTACATATGTGCGTGGCAAGGCAATTGAGAAGTGCACAAGGACTAGAGACTTCCACGCACATACATGGAAGTTTTACATCCATACGTGGGGGGATTGTAATAATTGCATGAAATCAGAGATTTCTATGGACATACGTGAATTTTTTACATGGATGTGTAACTCCTTATGACTTTCATGTAACTACACTTTAAATAGATAGGCTTAGACATTTTTGGTACTTTTCACACTTTTAGACCTGGTAACTCTCTCTTCTTCCCATTCTCTCTATTCTTCAACCATTTTTTTAGAGAGTTTGGAACTTCAACCCAATGATTCAAGTAAAGATTGTCATCCTCATCATGGATCTGAGTTTACTCTTTCTCTCTTTCATTTTCCTCTGTGTTTTCTTTCATGACTAATTAAATTTCTCCATACTGAAAAGAGGTGTAATTCGACCCAAACTTGATATAATTAAATTTTGATATTAATCTATGTTTGTTTTTTCTTAATTAAGCTTCAATCTTACCCTTAATCACCCATAGATTGATTTGTTAGATATTGAATGAATTGGGTGATCCCTTTGTACTGTTTGCTTGTATAACTTTTACTATTTGCTTCTTTGTTATTTTTATGTAATTTATACGTTTCTTCTTCAAATTAAAGGTTTAGATAGTAATATAATTTATGAAATTAGTAATTAACAACATAATCTTTGTGAACGATGTTCTTTCACTCTCTTTATTACTTTTGCAACTTAGTATACTTGTCAAATTTGCAACAATAATGCTATGAGAATATTAGCTAAAACTGGCATAACTTCGGTGGACGATCCCATTAGAAAAATTGTGGAGAGGAGAAACGTATTGAAAAACGATTTGAAACTTGAGTATTAGTAAATTTATTCTTCCATTATATATAATCACGTTATTGACTCATAATTTGTATATTGTGATAAAGCGAGTATCATTAATTATAATTTAGTTCTTTGCGCCATTGATAATTATCAAGGGCACATGCGGTTTTTCCAATTTATATATTAAGCACGAGTTTTGCTCTCAACTTAATTTGAAGTGGAATAACAATCACAATATTGATTGTGAGGGGCTTATGCGTCATGCATGTAAATAAAAACGAGTTTGGAATTTTAATTATGGTGCTTTATTACACAAATCATACTCAATATGCATCCATACTGCTAGGTCGCCTAGTCTCATCTCAATTTAGCTCAATTTACGGGCTACTTATCATTGTCTGATACAAAGGACATGAAAATATATTTGTTGAAATTTTTTAAAAAAAAATGTAACTTTTTAACAAAATGCGGTTGGCAATTATTCTGGTAATGTATTTGTAAGCCGAAAATATGGTACTTTCTAGGATTCAAATTGGCTCATGGAACTTCTTGGCTTCCCTTTTTCCTTGAAAAAATGCCTCCAATCAGTGGAATCAATGACTTCTTCTTCTTCTTCCTGAGAGAAGGGTGCCTTTCTAACTTTTCAACCCCCTGTGGTAGCACAACATGAGATACAGAGGGCGGATTCGCGAATGTCACGTACCTTTTCTTTTGGAACTCCATCTTTTCTTCATCGAATCTGGAACTCTTGATTTCAAACGTGGTTAAATTCTCAACAAACTTGACATCTTCAATCTCTGACTCCACTGGATGTTTATTGGTTTCCCGTTGCTTCAGTCGTTGGAGCTCTTGCTTTGTACGTTCAAGCTCTTCCTGCAGAGAAGACAGGCAATGCGCCATTAACATGCTTTCCTCCCTAGCCCTCTGCAGGTTCTCTCGCGTCTCCTCTAGCTCAGCTGCAACCTCTCCAATCCTCGAAGACTCAAGCCCATTTTCATTTGCTCCGCTGTGTATCTATATATACATACACATACAACAAGCAATTAACCTAACAAATTTCTATACATACATATACATAGATTATTTAATTATTATTTATAACAAAAAGTGTAAAATTTACACCATAAAAAAGTTTGGTGCAAATAATATTGTTATTTTGATCCATATGAAAGCTTATTAAGATACACAATGAATAGAATATAATTAAGCTATTGTAAGTACAAAAGTAATATATAAAAGGCTTATATTAATATGTTTTCACTGCCTTTATTCCTTGACACGATAAAGAAAGTAAAACACACAAATACAAGTAAGCACATGACACAGTCTGCAACTTGATAACCATTTGTAGTTTACACCGTGTTGCAAGCAAGCATAAGATAGGAACATTTAATTGGCCGATGAACTTTCAAGAAAAATGTTCTGAATTCCTATTGTCCGTGAATTTTAGGGACAAAGATATCTATACACTCAAAATCTCCTATTCGATTTGCACCAAAAACTCATACGAAGTGAGTAATTACTAATTAGTTACAGTTAATCATAAATATTTAAATTATTATTTAATATTTTATATGATTCATGATATAAATATATATATTATCAAAAATATTTTTATATATATTAAATAATAATTTAAGTGATTAAAAAATAATGTAATAGATTGTGTCTATTTAAAAATTTCTCATATGAAATAAGAATCAATGATTTCTTAATTTTGACTCTATGTTGCGGCAATAGAAATTTAGGTATACTCTAGACTACAGTCGACATGGACTTGAGTTTTAATTAAACCAAAGGTTACAGGTTACTATTAATTTAGAAATTTAATAAGGCTCATACGATTGATGACTACAGGTCGCTGGAAAACCAAATAAATGAAAACAGTGTAGAACCTGTTTAAGCTTGCTTGCATTTGCATAGACCTCCCCAGCTAGAACTTTCTCACCGAATAATGAGACAGCCTCTTTGACGGACCGGAAAGGCGCCCTTGTGTCTATCTCTGTCTTTCCGACCAGCATGACACCATGTTCCTTATTCATGTTTATGTTCCTTTCACTCTCACAGACAAACGGAAAGAAAATGGCGTAGTTTAAAAGGGATGAAATTGGAAACAACAAACAAGTATGCCTTTTTATTTGGCAAGTGAATGTGTGTGTGTGAGAGAGAGAGAGAAACAGAGGCTGAGGCAGAAAGAGAACAGAGCAATGAGATTGGTTACTTGGTTACAAGTAATTACTGGGATTGGATATATCATGAGGAGTGGAAGCTTCGTTTCTTCGCGTCCACTTCACCAGAATTCTGTTATGTTTGAGGGCGAAGGCGGTGGGTGGATACTCCTTGTCTTGGTCCTGTAGGTGTTGGACCTAAATGGCCCATAGGTTTTATGTATTTAGCAATTCTGAAGAGAAGGACTCTTCACCTATAGCCAAGTTCAAGAGCCCCACAGGTCTTTTGTTTCCCCACAAGGACTTGTCTTGGAGAAGCATTTGAAAAGGGGGAAGCTCAATGTAGAATTTTTTTATTCCCTTGCTCGCAAGATTGAATATACACTGCTGTTGGATTGCAAATTTACCAAGTAATCTATCCCGCCTTTATGCTTAGTAATGTTGGTTGTGTCCTCTGTAGATAAGGTTCGGGTGAGAGTGAGATCCGATTATAGTGTTTGTTGATAAATTTAAATAAAAAGAATTATATTTTGATTAATAATTATAATTTTTAATTTACTAGTAAGTAATCGATATAATAAGTGGTATTAAAGTTAAGATTATAAGTTTAATTTTTAAAAAATACAGATTTTTAAAAATAAGTGTTGAGAGATAAATTATTAGTTGTGAATTAGCATCCTATCTTGATAAGAATAAAATAGAATTGAATTAAAATCAAATCAAACTTTAACACTTGTTGATGTACTTAAATATAAATAATTGTTTCAACTTAACTAATAATTATAATTTTTGATTTAATAATAAACTTTCGACGTAACAAGTAAAATATTTTAAAGGACATCCTAATGATAGAATCACAGGTAGATTTTGAAAATTTTAAATGGGGTGTTAAATATATACTCACACACTTATATGTACTGTCAAAATTTTAAAGAGGAAATATATTTCATTTATTTGAGAGAACTTGTTTAAAAATTTACACATAATAATTAAGAAAAAAAATTGTTTTGACGTGCGGTTCCACCCCTAAAACATTAAGTACACCATCTTAAAATGTTTAAGATTCAGCCGCAATGATTAGTTTGTGGGCCTGTTATGTTTTATTCACTGGAGACCGACGTGTCTCCCTATTATTTCTGCTGCCGCGTGTGTCCCAAAACGAATGCAGGGTTTTATTTTGATGTAATGTTAATATGAAAAAAAATTATATTATTATCCAATGATATGTTATTACATTATTTAATAAATTTTATATTTTATATAATTTATTAAATAATATAATAATATGTCATTAATATTAGTGTATTTTTTATAAATAATATATTAAATTGAATTATTATTTTTTTAATCCAAATCTGATGAATAATATTCACATGTAGCTCTTTTGAAAATGATATACACATCCTCAAATGATTGATGGGTGCAACTCAAGTGGTTTGTCTAATAATAGAAAAACATATAATGTTTAAGTAGGTACACATTAATAGATTCAAATCTTAATTATGTTAATTTTTTATTATTCTTTTAGTCTCAATGTAAATAACATGCATTTAACCAAGTGAGAGAAGTAAATTAATTTAAGTGCACGTAAACTTATTTGAATATCACCTAGTCGCAATAAAAAAAATATTGATGAATGCAATTTGACGTTATGTACCAAATATGAATATAAGAAAAATGAGACAATATTGATCTAAATGTGTATTACATTTTATATAAAAAAATATACACTGTTTTTTCAACTTTTTTGGATTAATACCTTGCGTGACTTATACCATATAAGAATAATTACAGGTATAAGCTAATGAGATGCTGCAATTTTATGGATCGTTTTCTTTGGAGATGCCCATCATATCATCAATCAAATATGTTTTCCAACAGTTCTTCTGCATCCCCAATTTTATGCATTGGACCCTTCGGGTTCAGCTTTATCAATCTTGCCATCCACTAGTTCTGAAATTATAAGTCGCAAGGACCCCTGAATTAGAGTGGCTTTAATGCTTAATGCTTAGGTTTGGAAATGGGAAGTTGATGATAGGGAGTACTTGGTAAGTTGGTTGATTTAACCTAACGATTGCATTACATGTTTTTACCACAATTATATAATATTAAAGAAAAAAAAGTACATATTTTCATATGTTGACATATATTATTTTAGCATAAATAATATATTTAAAAATATATTATGTGACAAATTTATTATTCCAATAATTAATATGTGGCATATATATAATTTAAAAGGAAGGTGTATGTAATGTCGGGTTGAATTAAATTTATTGCATACGCATACAAATATGAAAATTTATAATCGCGTATTAATTACGTTGACGTATATACGTTTGCGTATTAATTCATATTAAAAAATTCAAAAAAATTTCACAGATATTTAGTTGACAATGTTATTAATTATTTTTATTGGTAATTGATATTAAAATTTAAAAAAAAGTAAGTGTCGATATCATTTACTATTATATATATATCATTACCCTAAATTAATTATTTATATTTTCAAATTATTATATTTATTCATATATAATTATTCTATATTATTTACAAAACTTCAATATATACATCACATAAGAATGAAAATTTTGCATGAAAATATAATAAAATTAATTAAATGTAATTTATTATGAAGAAACTAAAATTTATTAAGTGTTTTTTTAACTAAGAAAATATAGTAAATTTTTTTGGTATAATCTTAATGATAAGTTGATAAAACATCTAAATAAATAAACACATAAAAATTAATACTAAAAAGAAAAAAAACTATAGAATTAAAATTGAAATTATCTAAAATTATATAAACTAATTATTTATTAGGAGGTCATATAAAAGAAATATTTATTGAGATAAGTTATATAACTTAACTATCATAACATGAGAAGAATTGATTAATGAAAATAAAAAAAATAATTTTGAGTGAGTTTTACTATAAATTTTACTAATTGTAATTTAATTAAATTCATCTAAATTAGCTGAAATATCATATTTTTAAGTTAAGTATTTTTTATTTATTATAATATTTTTTAATTTATTATGTGCATTGCACGAGTCCAAAGTACTAATAAATGGAAAATGTAAAGTAGATATGTTATTTAAGGGTGTGCAAAAAAACTAAATAAACCAAACCAATTTATAAACTGAACTGAACCACTTCAACATAACCAATTTTTTCTACATGGTTATTAACATGAATCGATTTTTATTTTATAAAAATGGTTTGGTTAACTCATTCTCAATCCAATTTGGTTCACTACAATAACCAACCCTTCCCCAACGTTATCAGTTCACTCATCCTTCTCACTTTTCAGAAATTCCTCTCAAATTTTATCAATCCTAACCCCAAATCACTGAACCCTACTCTCAATTCACTGAACCCTAACCCCAATCAAGCACCAAGAATTGCACAATTGGCGATACATTCAGGCTCAAATCGAGCTCCCGATTCTGCGTCGATCTGCAAACTCGTATCTTCATCTTTCTGCGTCGATCCGAGACTCTGTCTTCATCGATTTCTTTATTGCGTCCTCATCGAGTTGGTGCGTCGATCTGCAACTCTATCAATGCTGCGTCCATTGATTTGTAGTGTTGGGTCTTCGAGTGGTGAGAACCCTTGCTTTTTTTTTATTCTTGCATTTTCATTTTCATTTTCATTTATATTTTCATGTTCTGTTGTGTTGCACAAAGTTAAAGCAAAACTTACGCTATTACAGTTTGTAATCTGGTCTGTATTTTAAGAACTACTGAGAGAGTGTGAAAGTTCGTGTTCCTACTTCCTGGTATTTGGGTTAGTGGTTGACTTTGGATGTTTAGAAATTGAGAGGAGTAAGGGTACGTGATGTTAAGCTAAATATAGTGACATTTGGTGAAGTGGTATGAAGTGTGGTGATATGACATTTATTTAGAAACTTAGATAAGGTGATGAATGATGATAGTAGGAAAGTTTCTAGTTTAGAAGTCAGAAATGTTGTTCTTTTTATGCTTACATTAAAATTATGGGTGAAAAGTGGGAAGAAATGTAGATATTTATTGACTACCTTAAATCAATTTATTTAGAAGAAATCCTTAATATTCAGTAACCATTTTAGGTTAGCGTATGATTCATTGAGCGAGGATAAGTACATGTCTTGTGGGCTGGTGGTCATGTACCACGCATTGGGTTTGAGAGCTCTTACTCTTACCTATTGGGTTCAAAACCTAAGTACGACAAAATGTACTCCCTCCCCATATGTAAAATAAGTGTTTGCTTGTTCTTATTCAATTACTAGCAATACTTTTATATAACACCTCTTTTGTTAGGAAGTTACTGTCTCTGTCTCTACATTCAAGGAATTTTAACTCCTTCCCACAATAACGTTAAGTGATTCCCATTTTAAAATTATGTTATTATTACATAAAAATTGTATGCCTAGTTGGTTTTACATGTAGGACTTTGATAAGTATAATAATGATGTGCCTTTTAATACGTGCTTTGTCATCAATGTCGTGGCTGTATTTCATACATTATTATCTGTTGTAGAGCGAGAGGTTGGAGAAGGAAGCGAGAGATCGAAGGGTCGGGGAAGAGAGCAGTCGGGCCAATCAGAAGGATTCTCCTGCTTGATTGAATTGAACCATGTTGTAATTTTGCTTCCTTTTCCTATGTACTTTTCCTTGCATTTTGTTTTTCCAATGCAATGTCATATGCTCCAATAAAATCCGGTACTCATGAGCATTTCATATTTAATTGGGTGGATTTCAAACGTTGTTCTTCACACAGCTTTTCATTATGGATTTATGGTCTTGCTGTTAGGTTTTAGTCGCCCTGGAACTTTTATTTATCATCTCCAGTATGAGATGTGGAATTCAACTTAGTAGCATATCATGTATTGGAGTGGCTGACATATAAGTCTTCATTTGCCGCTGCTTCTCCTGATTACATCGTTGCTTGCCCTATGCTTCCCTCATTGTTTGCACTTTATTCATGTATACTAAAAGGAAAGTTAGGCCTGCTTAAACAAAAAAATTTGTTGATTGGAAATAAGTATCAAACCATTGACTGCAGCCTTTTTTCCTTCTCTTTCTCGTAATTGTCCTGCAGAATTTATTGACATTAAATTGATGAATGACTGAGAAGAGGTGATGATGCAAACTGGAATAGGCAGGTGACAATATAATGATTTACACTTGAGACCCTTTTTACTTCCTTTTTAATCAGATACCCTTGTCTTCTTTCAGCTTTATTTGTGCAATTATTGACTCTGCTTTCTGTTTTTTATTTCTTTACGGTAGGAGTTGTTTAAACCAATTGAGAACTAGTTTTTAAACCAGTTTTCTAAAACTCAAACCGATTCTAAATCAGTTCAGAATCGGTTCTAAACCCAAACCAAGTCTAAACCAAAATCGGTTCTAAACCGGTTCAGAACCAGTTCTCCAAACCAAAATCGGTTCGACCTCCAAAAGAAAATCGGTTTGGTTTTGAACCGAACCAGAAAAGTGGTTCGGTTCGGTTCGATTCGATTTTTCATACCGAACCGAACCATACCCATCCCTAATGCTATTTTCAAAACTTACGATGTTAGAAAATATAGTAGTAGGAAGGAGAGAAAATTGAGAAAGTTGAGAGAGAATAAAAAATCTTATTTACTAAAAGTGTAAAGTGTGTACAATAAGTTAAGAGTGTGGCATTTATAGAATATAAGAGAGTAATAAACAAAAAACTCATCACTAATTACTTCAATAAATCATCAACTAATCTAAATTTAAAATAGACATCTAGAAAAGCGAAAATTAATCTAAATGTAAAATGAATTGACTCATTAGAATTAATATCAATTAAAAGTGGCTTAAAATTAAGATTTTATAGGCCTCTTAATATAAAAAAAATCCCAACTGTAAGAACAAAGATCAAGAATGTCATACTATAATAAAGGCTTAATTACTCTAGTAGAAACTAAATTCAATGCTTAATCACTTGGTAGAAAGAAAAAAAAAAATCAAAGCCATGCAAGGCTGAACAAAAACCAAATGGAACAAAATCCAATGAATTGAGAAAAAGAGAATCATCAACGAAGTAACATATAACTGACCACAAAAATCTGATTCGACAATCCATGCTTAGAATTAAGAATAGTAGGAAGAGCAAATGCTCCGCAAAACATAGAGCAAGTAACAACACGCATCAACATCAATTAAAATTGGACCAACAAATCAATGGACGAAGATCTCTTGTTCTTATTTTCTGTCTTTTTTTTCTTGTTTTTTTAATTAAATTCTGTTAATTATTTTAAATTTAATTATATGTTTCTTTTTATTTTATTTTTATTTTAAAATTTATTTTATATTTAATAAAATTTAAGTAAAAACTGAGAAAGAGACAAAAAATGATGAATGATGATTTCCATCTCAAATCAACAACGCCTTCACCAAAAAAATGAATAGCAACGGATTGAACCAACAAATCAACAATGCCAGGCAGAGATCCACGGTTCTGCAAACTAGGGGCAGAGATCCACCGAGAACAACCAACAAAAATAAGATTTTCTTGGTGAGAAAAGTTAAAAATCACCGCATATCAAAGGCAAAAGACACCGTCGGAGATAAAACCACCACAGGTGCGCTGGAAAACAACTGTCCAGATCACGAAAAACACCGGCCAGCACCGGTGAACAAATCAGTGTATATAACTAATTACTAACTACCTCAACTAATCATCAACTAACACAATTATATTTTTAATATACACGTATAAATAATATTAAATTTATTGAAAAATACTAAAATATTTTCAATAATTTCAATTAATTTATCTAATTAATTATAGTATGTTTAGTTTTGTTTATTTCTAAGAAAAAATTATTTTTTAAAGGATTAAAACCCTCTTCTATGATAGGAGAAGTCCTATTAATTTTTACTTATAAAAATAACAAATATCACATACGATACATTATAAAAAAATATCATATGTAATATATAAATTTAAAGATATATTTTTAATTAATAGAATCCTCTTCTATTTTTAAAGAAGAACATAGTCCTGTCCTTTTTAAAAGCTCTATTAGTAAGCCTTTACTTTGTTTTAAATACAAAATGACCTAAAGTGAATACAAATTTGCCATGGCCCACATGCTGGAGAATGTGGTTCAAGAGCATATACCCATAGCCCATAGGTGTATAGTATAACCAGTCCAGAAAAGATCTTGCCATAAATCAACGAAGGAGAGCGTATTTTGAAATGGTGATCAATCTATTTCATATCATTTAATGTCACTGTTTCTTTAAACCAAATTTTGTTTTTGACATTTATTTATTTACTTTTCCTTTATGAATTTTCAGATCCGATTCATTCTGTTGCAGAACAGGCAGGGGAAGACCCGTCTAGCCAAATACTACGTTCCTCTCGAGGATTCCGAGAAGCATAAGGTGGAATACGATGTAAGATCATCAATCATCATGGTTTGCATTTCTTCTGCTGTTATAGTTGTAGATACTAGATAGACCTTACCTAATGCTCATTTTACAGGTTCATCGCCTGGTTGTAAACAGAGACCCCAAATATACAAATTTCGTTGAGGTTAATACTTTTCTCTTTGAAACTAGTTCTAAGTCTTGCTATTCTTAGGTTTGTGTTCTGACCACATGATCCTAACATTTCTTGCAGTTTCGTTCCTACAAAATAATATACAGGCGATATGCGGGCTTGTTCTTCTCACTCTGTGTTGACATCACTGACAACGAATTGGCTTATTTAGAGTGCATCCATTTATTTGTGGAAATACTGGATCACTTCTTCAGCAACGTGTGTGAACTGGATTTGCTGTTTAACTTCCACAAGGTTTGTTATTTATCATATCTGTAAATACTTGGACCCAATTTCCATAATGGTGCATGATTATTTATTAATATTTGTTCTTTCTTTGTAAGTTTGTATTTCTTTTCAATAACAATAACTGTATGATTGTGGATGTAGATGTCTATCTGCGCTCAACTCTCTACTTTCTGTAATGCTCCAAATTTTGGTTTCTGCAGCATTTACTCGAGCTTCTATGAGAATATAAAAATCCCAGTTTTATTGTCGCCTGCCACTTTTCTAGTTTGTAATTTCCTCTTTGCCCAAGGATGCCTCAGTTCTGACTTCATCCACCACTGAATGTATTAATGCCTATCACTTAAGTTGTATCATCCCCTCTGCATGTTTTGTTTTCTTTATGGATTGGAGTGGTTATTGATCATAATATTGATTCTATTGTTCCTTAAGACTATCTTTTATTGTTTCTTTGCTCATGTTGTTACCTATCTATCTCTGTCTTGAAGGTCCATCTTATACTCGATGAATTCATTCTAGCGGGGGAACTGCAAGAAACAAGCAAGAAGGTATGCATCTCTGGCTGTGGTTGCTAGCATCTGCCTGTGTTTTTCTCTTCTTTTTTTCCCCTGTAATAGTATCTTAAACTTTAAGCCCTGTAAGTTGCCCTATGACTCCAGGCCTTTAGTTCATTAGTTGTGCCACTTCTGTGGCTTCTCCTGGCAAGTTTTGCTGCTTGAGTTATGACAATTGTTGTCTGGGTGTAAATTTATTTTCAGCTTAGTTCTATGCCATAGACAACCTTGGTTCCATAACAAACCTGTTTTTGTGCTTGCAGGCGATCATTGAGAGAATGGGGGAACTGGAAAAACTAGAGTGAAACATTATCTTACATAGCGGTTTGGAGATTCTGATGATTTGCTCATGCACTCCTTATAATTCTTGTAATACTACAGAATTTTGAAAGTCTTTTAGGCAATCTTGCTTGGCATGTGTTTATATAAACGATGACATTCATAAAGCTCAGGTTCTTTGGCAACCTGTCTTTTCGTTTCTTTCTTTTTTGTTGGTAATTCGTTTCTCTGACTCAAAGGAAATAATAACAGGAGCATTTACAAGTCCGGAGTATAACCAATTCAAAAGGATTAACCTGGAAGGTACAGAAGAACTAGCAGTAAACAACTTATTGTCTATTTCCTTTTATTTGAAGTTTGAAGTTTAGACGTGCCCCGGGTTTCATGGCAGTGGCAGATGAGAAGATGACGCTACAAGCGTTATCCCTTCAGATCTAGCTACCAGCAATTGTGTCTCCCTTTCTCCGCATGCTCAGCAGTTAATTACCCCTGGCTTAGAGACCTCGCAAGTTCTGTGCCACTTTCTAAAATGCACGTTGATTAACGTGACAGGTGTTGCACTAAAACCAGCGCATGTAGAAATAAAACAATGAAATATCTTCCCATGCAGACCATGGACTTTCGTATTCAATTTCAGATACGCTCATCACATAGCAATTGCAGCGATGGGGTACCACTACTACGAAATCTGCCTCTACTTTCTTCACATACAGAGGGAAGATGAATTTCTACCCCATTTGTCCTGGATGGGGGCAATGATGAAGCCAGGGCAAAGAGCTGTTGCTCAGAGATAGAAGTGATCTTGGATCCCATTGCTTCTAGCGATGCAGGGGAATGGGGAAGGATGACTTGGGCATATGGACTCACTGCAGAAGAGTCATTCCTTCCACTTTGCCAATTAGGATATTGGGCCCTCACAATATTGCAATTTAGAGCAGACCTACCTTGAGCTGCTAGTTGCACCGCCCAAAAGCTTTGGTGCTGTTGTTTATTTGAGACTGTCGAACTATAATGAGTTCCATATAACGGGCTACCATAATAATGAGGTTGCTGCAACCGAACCTGCAGTCAATTAAAGCATTACGAAACAATACTTATTATGATAATAAGACAAAGGGTGCTGTTATATTAAGGATATAAATTGCCCTTTTTTTTTGGGTTGGTGGAGCAATTTTTTCCAATTTGACAATAAACTTTAGCCACCTCATTCATATCATGTTGAACAATATAATCACTCTAAGCTATCATTATAAAAATTAACCCTACATTTTGTAGTCCATCAATATAAGATTGATAGGAGTCTAGTAACAAAGAAAGATTAAAACCTGTGGTCCTGCAACAGGAAGCTGATCAAGGTATGAAGTGGAGGCATATTGACTTTGAGGCGTAGGTATTGGCATGAGCCCATGCTGCTGTTGTAGTGACTGAAAATAAGGCACTTGCAATTTTGACAACGGTTCCAACCTACTTCCACCTTTATTAAAACTATCGTTGACCTTTAACCCATTACCTCCAGCTGACAAGGACAAGAAGTTGAAACTCTGCAGAACATGCATAGTCATCAGGGCATGAGGAAGAGGGGGACAAGGGGAGGCACCATTACCAAGAGTATCCATAAGCTTACTTGCTTTTGAGGACCATACACCCCGGGTGGTGTGGGAGGAGCCTGAGATATGTCACGATAATGGCACTGCTGCTGAAGAATACCATTCTTAGTTTCATGGGAATTTCTCACATTAGAAGAATGAACTGTTCCAGCTGCAGAACTAATTCCATTTCGCATCCCATTCAAGTTGTGTACTTCCATAAGAACTCCACCTTTTGATACTTGATGTACTCTCCTTTGATGACATTCATAAAGCTCAGGTTCTTTGGTAATCTGCCTTTTTGGCACCTCAAAACTCCGGATGAGATGACTGATGTGAACATGAGCTGCACACCTCTTCCATGACTTTTTATGAATAACTACTTCGGAAATCTGCATTTTTAGTTATTGGAAACAACCAATAGGTGTTTGAGTGGAGTGCATCGATTAGGATGAAAAAGGTCAATCATGCAAAACAGCAGTAAGCATAAATTTGTGATTCCTTACCTTTCCACCAGAAGAACAACTTTCCATCAAATCCTGTTTGGAGGCACAAATATCAGCATTCAGCCAATCTGGAGCTTTAGCAGCAGAAGACCTTAGGAAGAAAATTCCATCAAATTTGGACAAGCAGAAGAGGAGGGGGGCGGGGGGGAATTAAGCTGCCTAACAAGTTCAAAATGAAGTGGAATGAAAGAAATTTACCGCAAATCACAAGCATTAATCCCAGCAGATGCCCTTGGAGACAAGCCTGGCCACAATGCTGGAACTTCTGATAAAACAACAGGCATCAGCCAACTGATGAAATACTTTAGCCTATACCTCAGTCACCGAAATAAGAAAATTCATTGCTCGTAACAAGTACATTCCAACGTGAAGCATACCATTCTGTTTTTGGTCCTTGATCATATATTGTTCTTGCTTACAATCAATGCTTCCAGCCTGAAATATAAACCAATAACACCAATAGTACTAGCACTACTCACAAGATAAGAATTTTAGTGCAAACTGCAAAAGTTGAAAAGCCTACCGTCTCAAATTCCACATCTGGTTGCCTCCCAACATGTGAAATCTGTGATTGTCTGGGCACATTTAATCTGCAATATGATGAGAAAACAGGTAAATAGATATGAAGGACTTGAAAAGGATAGAGATTTCAGAATGCAAGTGAAAAACTACCCACCCCCTTGCCAGACACAACTCAGAGTCTTGCAATCCAACTTTGCTGCCATTTTCACTCCTAACCATCACAGGCATGGCCTGCAGATTTATCTTTGGAGCAGTGCTGTGAGATGCCACCAAGAACTTTGCACTCTCAGGAAAATCATTCTGTTCTTGACCAATGGTTTCATTTAAAGAACTGATTTTTGCAGATTCTCCAGTTGATCTTTCAGCATCCTGAGTAGTTCCCGAGGCTAGAATACATGACAAAGAAAAAGAGAATTATTTAGAATACATAAATTAATAGCTATGACAAGCGTTGAGACGGAGAGAATAACTATAACTATTCTGTAACATATAAGGGTGAGAATAACCTTCAAAAGTAGCATTAGCACTCTCCTCTGGGTCCTGCAAAACCGAAGAGTTCTCTGGTAAAGATTCGCGTTCTAGTTCACTCCTAGCATTGGAGGCATTGTCAGGGAACATTCCAGCCAAGGCATACAGAGTCTCCGCAACCTCTTCCTCATCTTTTGTGATGGGCCCACGTACAGCTTGTCTCGTGGACCAGTCTGGGGTTCCTTGTTTCTACAAAAGCAGAGTTACAAGTAAAGGTGAAATAGGAATGCTTAGAAAACAAAGGAAAAGGTGAAGTTTTTAAACATAAAGACGTCTTACGATACTCACTTTGGATTTCTTTATACCATCTTTTTCGGGAGATTCTATTCCATTGATCTTGTGGTTCACCTTTTCTGAACCAGTTAACATGGATTCGCAACTGCGCTTGTTCATGGCTGTAATTTTAAAACAGAAAAAATTCAAACTATTTTTAGCCAAAAAATAAAAAATAAAAAGTAAAAAATCGTTCCCTTCCCGCACAAGATGAAAACTTAACTGGGATAATAATAAAAGCTACAGTATCTCAATATCATTGTTTTGAGCAAGTATCAATCATAGAATTAATATACTCCATGTTATAGAACGGAAGAAAACGTGACAGAATCCAGAGTCCCGTAATTTATTATTACAAAAAAAAAAAAAGGAAAAGGGCCAGGGTTTGCTTGCTTCAACTCTAATCCAAAATTAACAACGATGAATAGAATTTTCCGGGAGAGATAGAAAGGAAACTGCAGATAAATAATTATGAAAAGATAAATGCCATCTTTCACTCTGAATTTGAGAATAGCGCACCTGAACGTATCTTCCGCGGAACAGAGGCATGATCAACGCCATTGCAGTCTTTGAAAAACTGTCAAATCATGAAAAGGAGAACTTAAATATTAAAAATAAAAATCCATAAACATATTCCAGAAATTGAAATAAGCGGATAAGTAGATAGTAGATACCTTTCTGGGAAGCTTAAATCTCTTGACAGCGGAGGAAGGCGACCGGTCTGGTTTTTCACCCATTTTGTGGTGTTGGTAGGTTGATAACGCTTTACCAACAGCACTCAAGCTTCTCACCTTCTCCTTCTTTGATTTCTCCGAGAATTGAAGGTGCCCACGAATAGCATTGAAACCTATCACTCAGAGAGAGAGAGAGAGAGTATATATTTATTTATATTGCGATTGAGAAGAATAAAAAAGGAAGAGAACAAGGGAGAGGCATTATCTGGAAACTCTTATCGGAAAGCTAAATAAAGACAAGAACAAATATAAATGATTTTTTATCTGTTAGCGCAGAAATGAGTGGGCAGTGTTGAGTGAAATCAATTAGTAGTTAGTTACCTGGCACTGGCACTGGCAAGAGCTTGTGTTGTCCCCCTGAACCAGAAGCAGCAGATTGTTTTTTATTCTTGTGTCGTCCCTTGGTGGCGGTTGAGAACCGACTGCCTCCACCCCTCACGTCTCGTGTTTTGTCCATTTCCTTCTCACCTGAAAGCGGCTCACACTCCACCTTTCTTTCCTTCTTATTCATCATCCCCTTTGCAAATTCGTTACAGTCACACACATCAAATGCAAAATCAGAATTACCACTTGCGCTTAAGCTAACCTTGGGTGTTGGCTCAGTGGAGTTAATTTGGCTTAGTTACTTGCTAGATATCTAAATCTACGCTTCTGTCTCGCTCTCTTGATCCCACCCCGCCGGTAAAACCAGTTTTAAGTTTTTAAGGTTAAGAGTAAGACAAAAAATCTAGGTAGCAATGACAATGAGAATGAATGAGATTGTGGCACGAGGGTGTGGTGTGTAGAAAAGCAAGGAAGAAAAAGTAATTCGTTCCTCGTGTTCAGAGAATCAGGTTCTTTGTGAGGGTACTTAAAAAAAGTAATAGGTTGAGTTGAGCCAAAATAGGAGAGAGATAAATGCTCACGAGAAAATAAATGAAAAGAAAAAAAAAAGGGTAAGGGAGAGAAAATGAAAAAGGAAGCCTCTCAAATGTCCGTGAGAAAAGTGTTTATTATTATGACTCAGAATTTAATTTATAATTTATAACTTGCATTTTTTTTAATTTCAAAATTCAAAGTTACCAAGAGTGAAAAGAATCCGACAGTTAATTAATATAATCAAAGATATAGAGTATTAGTCTGCAGTTTTATAGATGGGACATGAGAGTGCCATTGAGCACTGAGTCTGATCAGTTTTAATTTTGATTTGAATACAAAGAAAAGGAAATTTATGGAAGATTCAAAATATGGCTTTTATCTTCCACTTCAAGGGAAACATGATCCTCTCCTCTTCTCTCTCATTCTCAAAAACGCTTACAAAGTCCAATAGGAAAAAACAAAGCTTTCGGTTCTGTTCGGGAAGTGGCGCTTTAAATTGAGGTTGAATGCAACGCGAAACGGCCATACACACCTGAACCTGACAACCCCCTTCTGTTCTGCTATCGTTACTCACTTGCTTCGTAAGTCGTAAACTGACACTTCATTCTTGCTGCTCTAACCAATCAACGCTTCTCCTTCTTCTTTCATGGCCTGGACGCCGTTGATTACCGTCTAAAAACCAACACATCACATACATAACGTGTCGTCCATACCTTGGTTCTTTTTTTTTTTTTTGGTTTTATTCAAGACCCTGGTGCTTTTTATTTTATGGTTATATATTATTAAAATTAAATCCACATTTTTTTTTTTACTTTTGTGCAATGCGACCCATTTCCATCAATTCATGAACAATGTTGTAGTTACAGAGGAGATATAAGCATGTCAGATGGCATCTCTCCGTGCAGTGCAATGCAGCATGGAAAGCTTGTTCTATTATTTCATGTTCGGTTGTCTTTCCATCTGTGTGACAGTGAGAATGAGATCTCACTCAGCATTCTGCAACCTCTGCGCCTTCTTTTTGTGTACACTGACTCATAACACAGGCACTTGTGCGAGTGCGAGTGCGAGTGCGTGAGAAGCACGTGCCAGTTCGGGGTCACACGTGTGGAGGGTGGTATTGCTATTAGTGAGTGGGAGCCTCCTCCTCCTCTTCCTCAGCGTCGGCTATGAATTGGTTAGTTGGAGTCTAGAAATTCAAAGTTGAAGCGCCATTTATGATGATGATTTCGTTCTCAGCGCCAGCAGTCCAGGACTCATGTTTTCTGCGTGACTGCCACTCCACTCTCCTACTCTTCTTGTGAGTCGGGAAAAAGAATTTATATCTTTTTAATGTATCTTTTAAATTATTTTCAAAAGAAATTATTAAATATTTTTAAGTTTCTATAACATTAAATATTTTTACTTTTATATTTAATTTTTACTTTTTAATTAAAAAATTTTAAAAATTACTTAAAAAATGTTAAACAAATTTTTTATAATTATTTTACAATTTCAAACTAAAATTAATGATTAGGTAAACTAATTTTAATAAAGGACAAAAACACTCGCACTAATTTACTAATTTTATAAGGGACAGCATCCTCTAAACTGTAGGAATCTCAACCTTTAAAAACAATCTTTTATATGATAAAATATTATAAGAAAATATCATAAATTGAATGCCCACAGTTAGATGAGAATTGCACATGCTGCAGTTGGTTTTTGAACTGTAGGAGATCTGATTCCATTTTGCAGTACATGAATAATATATAACGTGTATAATCTTTTTTTGACAAAACTATTTTCCAAAGATAATGTGCATTGTATATTCTTTTCAATATTTTTGTTTTTGAAAAAATAACGTTCTATTTCGGTTAGATATCAAAATATTTTCTTTGTACTATTGTAAGAATGAGTTAAAAAAAAGGACAAATAAGTTTATAACTAAGATGCATGTTTAAAAATTTAGAAATACCTAGCAATATATATCAAGAAGTTGAATGTGCTAACTAGTTTACCTGGTAAATATTACTACAATTGATTGTGAGGTTCTTAAAATTAAATGTCACATTTATTTATTTGTATTACATGAATAAAGTTTAATGTAATTTCCTATTTTTAAGTATAGTGTGTGTGAGTTAATTACCAATTAAAATTGTAAAATTTCTTGATAATACACTATCTATAATATAAAAAAAAAACCAAAATTTCTATATCTATAATATAAAAAAAAAAAAAAAAAACCAAACCAATGATCAATTTTGTGATGTGTTTGGACTTAAGAGACAAAATTCAAGTAACCAAAACCAATGTGGGTTGGATTTGTAATAGGGGACCCACGTCTAAGAGAGTGAGGCCACATGGCCATATTAATTTTTTAAATTTATCTATTGCTAAAATATTAATTTGTCATTTTTGTCCCCAAATATTTTTAAAATTTGTCTCCAATGGAATGACTGCTTGAATGCATAAAATATTTTATAATATATTGATAATAAAGAAATCATTTAACATCTTTAAAATAAGAGAATAACTGTGTATCGTTTATCATTTTATTTTAGTACATTTAAAAGACATTTGAAAAATTATTTATTATGTTTTGCTATTATTTTTGGTCGCATTACTTGAAACTTAAAGAGAATTATGTTAATCGCAAATAGTTGCCACTAGCAAGAGACCCTCCTTTTATTTGCAGCCTCGGTTTCCTCTTTTTTGTAGCTATTGGATAGGGTTTTACTAAATCCCATGGAGAACATAAACAGACAGTAACCGAACTTAGTTAAAAACACTAATTTAAAGGCAATACATAACGATTGTCAAATCAACACTAATTTAAAGGCAATACATAACGATTGTCAAATCTCAACCAACCTAGAGAAAATCCGAATGGGGGGAAATGTTATATTCTTCTTAACTGTTATAAGTTCCTAAACAAGTTTCAATTGCAAACCTGGGTGACATCTATCATACACCCTTAAAAATAGGGTGTATGATACACCCTAAAATAATAACTATTGGGTTGACTAAAATTTTTATTAATAATAGGAATTGATGATTGATTAATTGCTTAGCAGGTAAAAGTTAAAATCCATACGACTTTCTTTATTGTAGGATCAAAAGAAGGATTTGGTTTAGCTTAAGGGGTGGCTCTAATGACACAGGGGAGGATGGACGATGGCTGGTACGGTTGGGAGCGATAGTACTAGAAGGCTCATGAACGTAGTGGTGATTTGATGGGTTGATGTTGGCTGAGATGAGTTGGACGGTGGTTCTTCGAGTGAAGATGCGGTGGCGGTACATAGGTGTTGAAGAACAAGGGTTCAAAGCAAGTCTTTTCCTCTTAACCCCCATAGACTGAGTTTGACGAATGAGTGCTTCTATGGCCTCAGGCTGCCAGATCTCGCAATGAAAGTGGAGGGGCATGGTGTTTCCTCTTCTGCCGGAACAAACTTGACATGGGAGAGCCACTGCCCATAGCCATTGCTGGCAACGCCACCCAGATCTATGGCTCGCGGTGGCCGAATCTGTCTCGGTGGTGCAATGGGTTCTAGGTTCCACGGATATGGTGCGACTCTCGTTAGAGAGGTCGACAACAACTATAATCTTCCGACGGGTGTCGGCGCCGGCGAAGTGGTGGCATGGGGGGATTTTTATTCAAAGGTTTAAAAACAAAAGTAAGAGGTGACAAAAAAAAATCAGTTGGAGAAGGAAAGTTACCTATAGTTACATGTATTTTTTAAGGTGCATAATACTCCATAACTTAACAAAGTGTATTATAGCATTCGCTTGCTAACCTGAACTATTGATAAAGGGTTGTTGGAAATTTTTAAACTATCGAAAGATAACCAAAATTGAGAAATTTGTAAGGATCAGAATCTTTTTCAGTTTGTGCAAATTAGAGAGAGTTTAGTTTGTAAAAAATACACCAATTTTATTACATATCACTTGTGATATTAATTATATTTTTTTTATTTTTTACTGTATATATCACATGCGATAACAAAACATATGTATTTTTGACGAATTAAATCTCTCCAATTTGCACAAATTGAAGAAGATCCTAATCCAATTTGTAACTACATCTAAAATAAAACATTTCTCTTATTTTGTATCATTAATTAAGTGTCATATCAAATTTATAAATTATTCATATCTCTCATTTAAACTATACATATAAGAATCTCTCAACCATTTGTGTGCAACCAACCTAGACAGCAATTTCATTGGCGTGGAGCATGGATTACATCCTTAATATATTATACTAGCGTTGTGAATCCATGTGTTGCATGTAATACATTAAAAAATAATTAAAATAAATAACTAATCTATATAATTTCAGTTAATTTTAATTTTATAATTTTTTATTTGAATATTAATTTTTATGTGTTTTTTATTTGGATATTTTATCATCTCATTCAATTAATTTTAATTTTATATTTTATAGTTTTTTATTTGATTATCAATTTTTATGTATTTATTTATTTGGATATTTTATCATCTCATTATTAAAAGTATACCAAACTTACTCTAAATGTCAAATGATACCAACAAAATAATCTTAGATTGAAAGACATTATAATGTCTAATAAAAAGAAAACCTATCAAAAATTAAAATGGTCAATAATAATGTAATAAAAGGATATTCAATATATCACTACAAGAAAAAAGGAGATTTGCGAAGGATAAATCCCAAAAATCATGAAAATCCGTCGCAAATTAACAATTTGCGGCGGATTCTGGCATGGATATTTCAGTCCGCCGCCAAATATGGTCGACGAAAATAGTTTGCGGTGGATTTTGTTTTCGCCGTAAATTTGCGACGGATTTTTTTGTCGCAAATCCGCCACAAAACTCTCCGGTGACATATCGGCATAGTTCAATGGGAAAAGGACTAATTTGCGGCGAATTTTTCCGCCGGTAATTTGCGGCGGATTTTTCCGGTAAGTAATTTTATGGCGGATTTTTCCGTCGCTAATTTGCGGCGGATTTTTCCGCTAATTTGCGGCAGATTTTACATGCGGATTTTTTCACCACTAATTTGCGGCGGAAACGCTAATTTCTGACGGATTTTGTGGCGGATTTTTCCGCTCCCCAAAAATCTACCCAATTCTTGGTGATATTTTTCACGCAAAATCAATGCGTCGCAAATTTTTTGAATATTAAAAAAAATTAAATTGAATATTCAAAATCGCGATATAAAATAAACATTTAATCAACCCTGTCGAATCACACATACATGAATTTTCACACCATCAATGCATTTAATCAATCCATAAGACAAACATAACAAATCGCATACAAAGTTTGTTCAAATACAAAGTTTAATAATCCTCATTATCATTGTCGTATTCAAATGATCATCTTCACTATTCTCGATTATCTTCTTTTCGTTAGTTGTAGTTGTTGGCTTGGTTGAGTGCCAACGGCTTGTACATATGATTTCAGCTCCTTAATCATTTGGTTACGGTTGTCATTTGGTATTGTTCAAATCGCATTTTCCACTCGCCTCACGTTGTTGGCTTTTCTTTGCTCATTTTCTTTGTTGAATCTTGAACACGATCCAACATCTCTGCTTGCAATAATTGCTCCTTAACCTGGTTAATATATGTAAACATAAATTCATCAATTCATTTCACGAATAATGAATTAACCAAAAATACGAAAAATAAAATGATTGACTACATCTATCAAAATACAAAAATTAATTAATAAAAAATATTACATCTATTACTTAACTTGATTAATAACGTGCTCGGGAACTTGAGTCGACATAGGCCTTGAGGAAGATGAATCTCCATGATCATAAATAGATGCTTGAGAACCAAGGCCATAAACACGACCCTTCTTAGGACCATGAGCGTTTTAATCCAAAGCTCTCATTGGTCATTTGTATACGGATGCCCTTCTTCATTTGAGATTTTGAGAAGATTGTTGATTCCTTTGTTTTGAATTCCTCCTAAGGATGAAAATAAAAAATTCTTATGGTTATTGTTATAACATGATTGTAATATTAAAGGCAATAATTTCTAAAGAAAGACTAATATATATATCCTTAGCTTTTGTAGAAACCCATGCAATACGGTCTTCTTTCCTCAAATGTACATGACGAAATGTCTCATCAACTGTGGGCTCTCTACCCAAAGTCTTAGCCTGTAATAATGAGAAAAAAATTAATAACAAAATAATAAAACATATTGCTAAACAACTTGCGATAATAGTTACCAATTTCTGCGCATGGGTGCCTGTAGAAATGCAACCACCAGTGTGCAAGCATCCACCAGTGTCAGAAGCACGATTCATCTTTGCTTGTTGACATTTCTCCTTATACATGCTACTAGCCCAATGCCTGCATAAGTCTTCCCATATGCCTTCTCCAATCCAAAAAGGTCTTTCATTTAAGTTGCGTGCTTGCCCCAACAAACCTGATAGTCTTTCATCATCTTGGAATGCAAATTCTTGGGCACTTTCAATTTCAACTCGACCTCTTGCCTTGGTCTTTATTACCACCCACCATTGGACTTTATCCTTTTTCTTTCCGGGATAAGGAACGTAATACACTTGTCTCGCAGAGGAAGTAAGGATAAAATGATCAAACTTCTCATATCGTCTAGTGTGTCGAACCTCGACAATCTTATAATCTTTGTGAACTCTTGTGCCTCTATTAATTGCAGGATCAAACCATTCACATTTAAAAAGAACAACTTTTTTTTTTGGTTCCCCAGGATATTCTAACTCAACTACATCTTTTAGTATTCCGTAATAATCATTTTCATCTTCACCATTAGTTGAGCCTTTAACACACACACCACTATTGATTGTTTTCTTCCCATCTGACCAAGCATCGTGTGAAATTTATATCCATTGACAAAATACATTGGCAAAGATGTCACACATCTACTAGGCCCCATGCCAAATCATGCAAGTAAGAATTATTCACCATATTTTGTGGATTGTGAACCTAAAAAAATATAGCTAATGTTAATGATCTAAATCATATATAATGATTCATGAAAGCGAATTTAGTAATGTTTGAATACTCACATAACTTCTGAACCACTCTATAAAATCTGCATTAATTCTTTCATTTGAATGTTCCTCAGGAATGTTGAAAAATTGTAAAAAAACACTGAAAAATTAAAAATTTATGATTTGGTTGTTAGTGAGTAATACATATGTCAAAATTTAAGGCAAAATTAATAGTACTACTTACTTCAGGTATAGTTCAACTTCATCACAATTTAGCAAGACGTGTAATGTCGCAGATTTCATCTCAGCATCATTTAGTCACTATTTTTTTGATGTTCCATAACCTCGGTCGGGTTGATTAAAAATTGACAAAGTCGATTCTATTGACATGTTTTCATCTATATCATCATTTCGTCGAACTCTAGTTCTCATTGACTTAACATGAGACTCAAAGTAAAATGAACAGAAATGAGATATCTCTTGAATCAAATAAGCTTCACAAATAGAACCTTCAACCCGAGCTTTGTTCTTCACTGTTTTCTTTATCTTGTTTAAGTACCTCTCAAATGGATACATCCATCTGTACTGAACGGGCCCCCCCACTCTTGCTTCATAAGGTAAATGGATTGGTAAATGTTTCATGGAATCAAAGAAACCTGGTGGAAATATCCTTTCCAATTTACACAAAATTACCGGAATGTTCTGTTCCAATTGGAGCATGTCTCTTTCTACCAAAGTTGTTGAGCACAAGTCTCGGAAAAATTGACTCAATTCAGTCAATGGCTTCCAAATTTGATCTGGTAACAAAGAAAAAGCAACTGGAAGCAAACTCTCCATAAACACGTGACAATCATGACTCTTAAGTCCAAACAATCGTAATTGATTCATGTCCACACATCTGGCCAAGTTCGAAGCATAGCCATCTGGCATTTTTAAATGCTGCACCCATTCACAAACCATCTTCTTTTGCTCTTTTGTAAAAATATAATTAGCCTTTGGTTTCATGATCTTACCATTGGGCAAATCAATAAGCTCCAATTCTGGTCGTTGACAATATTCTTTTAAGTACATTCTTGCCTTCATATTATCCTTTGTTTTGCCCTTAACATCCATAACAGTGTTGAATATGTTATCGAAGACATTTTTCTCAATATGCATGACATCTAAATTATGCCTAATTAAATTGTCCTTCCAATATGGTAACTCCCAAAATATGCTCTTGCTTAGTCCAATTATGATAAACACCATACCCATGGTGTTTTGCACGATCAATTTCGGTTATTTTACTAAAGGCACTAACAATCTCACTTAATTCATGTCCAGATAATCTTGGTGGAGGCAACTTAGTCACAATAGTTTTCTTCTTAAATGCATTTTTATTTCTTCTAAACATGTGATCAACGGGCAAGAATTGACGATGGCGGTCAAACCACGAATTTTTTTCCCCCATGCTTCAAAGTGAATGCCTTTATCGATCCATGCAATATGGACATGCTAATTTACCAGCGAGTCATCCATCCAGACAACATTCCATAGCAGGAAAGTCATTTATTGTCCACATCAATGTAGCCTTCATCATAAAATTTTGTTTGCTTGACAAGTCATAAGTTAAAACACCCGCCCATAAAATTTTCGGTTCATCGATTAATGGTTGTAAATAAACATCAATCTTGCTATTGGGATTACGAGGACCAGTAATAATGCATGTTAGGAACATGTATGGGGTAGTCATACACATTTATGGAGGTAAATTATATGGAGTGACTATCACAGGCCAACAAGAATAAGGAGAAGCATGATTGATTGTAGGGAGTGAATCCATCGGCACACAAACCAAGCCTAATATTTCTAGGATCAAATGCAAATTCAGGATATGTCCTATTAAAATACTTCCATGCTTCACCATCAGATAGGTGCGACATGTCTCCCTCTTTCCTATTGTTTTCAGCATGCCATCTCATGTGTACAGATGAGCTCATAGAGGAATACAATCTCTTGAGCCTAGGAATAAGAGGTAAATAATGCATTCTTTTCATAGGAACTTCGTTGTTATTCCCATTATTGGTTTTACGAAGTTCGTATCTTTTAGCACCACAAAACCTACATTGTATGGCATTATCATAGTATAACATACAACCATTTACACAACAATCTATTTTTCTTGAAGCAAGCCCGAGTTTAGCAACCAATTTTTTTGTTCTATAGTAATTTAGAGGAATTCGTGATCTGGTGGAGCAACCTCTCTTAATATATCCATAAATGAATCAAAGCATGCATGCGTTACATTATAATCAGATTTGAGGCTTAACATTCGAGCGCAAGGATAACTCGAGAATGAGTTTCGCGGCCGAGCCATAATGGTGACTTGAAGCATTTAATAGATCATAAAACTCTTCGGCCTCTGGATGTGGAGCATCCTCAACACTCTGTTCAAAACGACTCCTAAAATCCTCAAAGTACATTTCCACCGCATCACAAACCATATTTTGATATCTATCAACCACGTCTTCGTCTTCTAATATAGGACTATTAGCAGTATTCACACTAGAGTTTATATCTACACTAATTGGATCAGGCTCTTCCTCTCCATGATCTGTCCAATACCAATACCTAGGTTTGAATCCTTTTTATACAAGTGAATTTTCACAATCTCGAGGTTTCAACAATTTCCCACTATAACATATCAAACGGGGACACCTAATTGTTCCTTCACTTAAGTAATGGGAAGATCGACATGCATAATTCACAAACTCTTCAACTTCACATACAAATTCTTGTTTAAGTCCTCTACGACCCGAATAAGTCCTATTATACATCCATCTACGATTTTACGGAACTACCATTTTTACGCAATGATAATTTTACACTTAAATCAAAATACAAAAATGCAAAATGCATAACATATGTTACATAATTAATATATTCTAAAATTATACATGTATAAATATTTCAATCCAAACAACTAGTATTCTCCACTAATGTGGTCAATTTAGAAAGCCAAAAATGCAAAAGTGTTCTCCAATAAAAGTCCAAATCCTATGCATACATTATACCAAGCCTAACTTTTAACAAAAGACTAAGCAAAAGCAATGCAGGTTAATTAACACCAATCAAAAAGAAGAAAGAGTGAATCAAAGAGTAGATCAAACTGTTGGAGATCACACACCGCACCAGTTGGAGATCTCCTCCTCAAGGTGTCACAAAATGCAACGTGATGCTAGCTTTAACAAAAACACAAAGCCCCGGATTTATACAAAGTCTTCAATGCCTTCTTTCGCTCTGCTTTGTTCATATCTTGGATTTACCATGAAAATCGAAGTTGGGGTGAGAATTTAAAATTCTCAATAATAGATTTATACAACATAATCTCATAATAAATCCAATTATTGTATATAAAACAAGTTACTTAATTATTAAATAGAAAAGTGGCATAAGTCAAAACAATTCATCAATTAATCTTTAAACTTATCTATTAGGATAACAATTGATTTATATGCATCACGAATACACTTTATTAAACACTCTTACTAAGGTCTCATTACACTTATAAATGCATACAAGAAAGGTCCCCACAATTAGGAAAGCTAGTTTTTCCCAAAACAACATTTTGGCATTTTTCTCAATTTCAACCCTTGACCTTTGCTCAGTAAAATGAGCATAACTTGAGCTACGTATGTCGAAATGAGGTGAATTAGGTGTCCTTGGAAAGCTAAGAGAAAGAGCTATAACTTTCATGAAGAGCACAAAAGCTAATTCTTATTATATCTTAAGACACGGCCGTGTTATTTGACACGGGCCGTGTTTTTTGACTGGCCGTGTTGTTTGACACGGGGTGGGCCGTGTCCTACTACTTCTCGCACTTTTCCACAATATTTACACTCGACGAGAGAGGGACACAGCCCCCCCGTGTATTCGGACTGGCCGTGTCACGGGACAGAAAGTCGTGCGAAGCCGTCATTACGGTTCCATTGGCCAAAATCTTGGATTTTGGCCACTCAATCCGATTTCTAGGTGAGTTTAAGTCCAAAACAAGTTCACAAACATGAAGGGAACATAAAACACTAAAAGATTTCACTAAAAATAGATCAAAACACTACAAATCTCATCCTTGGTTATTGAAAACCTAAAACTCCAAATTCTCATTTCAAATGGAAATCGTATACAAGTAATGAAAAAGTGTTCTCATGCCTCTAAGCAAACCAAATCATGTTATTCTCAAGTTTTCTAACAAGATTCAAGCCAAAACAAGTAAAAACAACTCAAAACCCCAATTCACACATCAAGTCACAACTCAAAAACAAGATGAAAAGAATAGGAAAATGAGTCAAGAACAAGGTTTTCCCCTACCTCAAGGTCTTGAAGATGACGAAGGTTGCTTTCGTGGAAGCTCTTGTCTTGAAAGAGGAAGTGAGAAAGGAGAAGGGAGAAAGGAATAGAGAAAGAATGCCGAGAGAAAAATGAAAATGGGAGAAGGAAGAAGATGAAGCGATTTAATTTTGCGGCGGATTTTTATGACGAAAAAATTTGCCGCAAATGTATTTTTTTTGAATTGCGGCATAATTTATGGCGGATTTTTCCCGCAAAATATTTTAATATTTTATTTAGAATTTTTTATTATACGTATCAATTTTTGCGGCGGATTTTTCCGTCGCAAATGAAAGCCAGCCCATGAAATTTAGATTTGCGGCGGATTTTGCGGCGGATTATTTAAATATTTTTTAAAATTTTTATTATAAAATCGCACATAAATTTTTTTATCGAAAAAATTATATTTTACGCTAGAAAAGACAGGAGATTTGCGGCATGGATATTTCCAATGCAATATTTTTTTTGGTGAAGAAAAATCCGTCAGTAAAAATCGTCAGCCTTTAAATTTATCCATCGCAACACATCCGCCGCAAATGTTTTTTATTTTTATTTTTTAAATTTAAAAATAAATTTCTATTTTATTTAATAATTCACCCCTCAATGTGAAAATATCCGCTTATGAAAACTTTTTCATCAAAAAAAAAACTTTTTACGGTGATTCATTTTTAAAATCAATAAAAAAAAAATTGGGAGAAAAATCATGCAAAATGCAAAATTTGAGACGGATTATAATACTTCATAAATATGCATCCATTTGCGGCGTGATTAATCATAAAAAAATCCGCCGCAAAACGTGTTTTTCTAGTAGTGTATTCAAATACCTTAACATTTTGTAACTTATATATTTAATTTACACAAGTTAAGTAGACTAAATAAAATAATATATTCATTAAATCAATCAATTGATATGTTTTTTAAATTTTTAAATATTGTTCTCTTTCACAAATTCAATTTATTTCAATTTAATATACAATTATACTACTATAATTTTTCCATTACATCATTTTCATCAATACTCCCGTTGAAGTCAATTTCTACCCTTATTCCATAAAAACTATCTCAACTTCTATAAACAATTTTACTCAAAGTATCAATAAAACTTTGATATTATACGAATTTTGCTCAGTTGTACTTAGCGATCTTGGTAAAAAAACTTTATTATAAATTCATAATTTTCAATTGATTTTATCATGTTTACTTATAAAATTTTTATTTCATAAATATAAATATTAATATATTTTCATGTAAAGTTTTCAATCATGTGAAATATCAATATAAAATATTTCAATAATAAATATTATATATTTGAGCAAAAACATTTAAAAAATATACTTAATAATTTTTTAGTTTCTTCATAATAAATTACATTTAATTAATTTACTATGTCATCATGTAAAATTTTCACTTCTATGTGATGTATATATTGAAGTTTTTAAATATTATTATAGAACAAATATATATATCTGAATAAATATAGTGATTAGAAAATATAATTAATTTGTTTTTCTAATAATAAATTTTATTTAAATCAATTTTACTCTGGTTTCTTATAAAATATTTAAACTAATGTATATATTAATATATTTTTATGTAAAGTTATCAATATAATGCGACATGAATTCAAAATATTTAAATATAAAATAATAACATTATTTTTAATAAAAAGTTATAATTTATTTATTTAATTGAAAAGACAACTATCACCATAAAGAATGCACTCAATAACTTCAATAATATGAAATGATTAAATTCTTACCAATATATAACTCTCTATATTCTTATATTTTATTCAATATCAAAATATTTTACAAATTTTAACATAATATCAAAAGAATCAAAATTTATCCAGAAGATAATAAGACAAAAAATTCACAAACTTGTATATTACTCCAAACTAATATTACAAAAGATATCCAACAAAAATTATAGTGAACCTATCTTATAAATGCAACGATAACAATATTATCATCATCAAGTATTAAGAATGTTCATCGGACATGTTTGACTTACCAAAACTCGATTCAATATTTTGATTGGATCATTTTATTAGATCAAAATTCTATCCGGTCATGATCCGATAATAATCAAACTAATTAGATATATAAACATAATATATAAATTTGAACATTATACATAATTAAGTCACAAAATTATAAAAATAAAAACTAATACTAATATATATATATATATATATATATATATATAAGAATAAATAATATTAATATAAATATACATTATTTTAAAAAAGTATATAATATTAGGCTGTATTAGAACAATCTCAAAACATGTCTTAAACTGAACCTTAAAAACACAATTAAATTTCTAAAATCTATATATGTCCCAATTAATTTTGAAGAAAAAACTACCTAATTGAACCAAGATACTCCCAACACGAGTTGGAAGCCCATGTTAATATCACCCAAAAGCAAAAAAAATTTGACCATTTGACCTTATCTCTCTATCCCTTTCACGTGGAAGTTACTATGCATGAACAACACTTGAAAAGTTTGTAAATATAGTGTTTATTGATATGCGTATATGCTTATTAAAATTCACAATTCTTTGAGAATTAATTAGCCGCATTACCAAAACTTGTACAATTGCTATCTGACTTTGCACAAACCTCAAATGCAAGTCTCCGGTTTTGTGTTTTTTAGTACAATAATAACAATGAGGTTTAAAATTATGATTTCACACAAATTATTCTAATTCTTCACCATTAATCCAATCTTAATGGCCTTTAATTTTGTTTTTTGCACGCTTGACTTTCGTTCATTTCGGTTATCTCCAATGGACAATGGTGATGACACATTGATACTACTGGCAAATGACATGTGGAAGTTAAGATTCTCATCACTGTAGTAATTATTCTGGAGTTAGGGAGATATTAAGTCAATGGATGATTATTATTGTCTTATAATGAGTATGAGCAAAATATGAACGATTTGAAGTTTTGAACCTTTGTAAAAAAATAGTTAATTGAGATTAATTATCATTTAAAGATTCAAAAAATGAATGTAAAATATGTTAATTAAAGATGTGGAAACACTGTTTTACCAACGAAAAAAACATGTGATAAACATCTTACACCAAATAGAACTTTTTTTTTTTAAAAAAAAAGAAAGATGTGGAAACATCACCACTTTAATTCAATTTGGGCTCCTATAGTAGTTTCTATGGCAATTTTTTTGTGCGTTTCTATGGCACTTTACTTGAAAGGGCTTACCATTTGCCAATTGTGCAAGCTCAGTGAATGATATAGGAGTTCCGGAACGTTTCAACTTTGAAGGCCTTCTTCAACCTTCGCCACCACACTGTAGTGAGCTTGAAAGGAATTAGGGGAAACAAGTGGGTGCCTTATTTTGTATGCACAGCCTTGTTTTCCTGAGAACCAGAGAGGGAGTGGGTATGATTATATGAATAGGATATATTGTGTAACTAGACGTGAAGTTACACCACCTCACCACAATTGAAAAAAAAAAAAAAAGTCATATAGCACTGCTAAGTGCTAAGAATAAGAAATGACACAATCACCACTACTAACAATCTTCAATCAAAGGCCACACTTTTGGCGGTTGGCCATTATTTGCGTGATCCCATGTCATGCGTTTTGTGGCTGCTTTGTCTCAAACACTAACGAAGTTTTGCAAAATATGGGTAATTCTCACTGCAATTTGATTGGATTCAATTATTAAATTTTCTAGTATTCTGCTAAAATTAAAATCGCTAGAAAGCGAATCACCGATAATAATAATAAAAATAAAGTCCCCCATTGTTAAAAACACAGATTTATTAATTAATTAACCATCTTAATAGTTGCTGAGGAATATATCTAAATGTAATTAAGGGCATTTGTGTTTGCCACCGCGGGTGGTCATGTTGGCGTAGCATGGACATTCTTCATAGTGACCGTAAGTACCCGAAGGCACACAATTGCACCGATCACAGCACGTCCAACAAGCCCGCTTGCACAGTCGCGGCCTTTTCGATAACTGGCACCTCCCATTGCAAGCACCATCACAATCTATCACCACTCAATCACAAAATTATTCATAACTCACCTATTTTATCAAGCATTAGTGACAAAATGCACTCACTTCAATTCAAAAATCTAAAATAAAAATAAAACATAATAAAGATTTTGCTGAGATTTAAAGGAATTTGTACCCATTTTTTGTGGGAAGGGGCTTGGGCTTGGGCTTGGGCTCGGTCTCGGTCTCGGTCTTGGGCTCGAGTTCTCCAGCATAGTTCTGATCACCTGATCAAAAAGAAGCACAGAAAGAATGCATCTTTAGGAATTAGGACTGATCAGTAAACCAATTGGGGCCGACAAAAATTAAACATATAATTAATATTGGTACGTAAACAAAAATATTATGAGATTAAGTGAATTAAATTAACGGAAGATGACACTGTTACCGTCATATCTGATTCAGCAAGGTGCATAAGGACTAGAGAAATGAGGAATGGAGCAAGCAGAGTCTTGGAGATGGCCATGGTTTGAATAGAAGCTGGTAGTTTTGTTTCTTTCACCGGATGAAAAAGGCTCAATAATCTTCTTGCAGTGAGGAGAGAAATGCTGCTGTATTTATAATCCAAACCGAAGAATTGTACTCTTATTTATGATGGACTGTACATTTGTCAAACTTTAATGTGACTTTAATACTCTTATTTATGATGGACTTTAATTTGTGATAAAAAAAAAGAAATTATTATTTTTTGAACTGAAAAAAAAATAGAAATTATAAACTACTCTATGAGTAATATTTTAAATTTAATGCAATTACTTATATAGTTATTCTATCTATATATTATATTTTTAGTAGATTTAGTATAGTATTAAATTCTTAGAGTATATATAAATTTTTCAAAAATAACGAATGTGGCGTACTGCTGCGAGCCATTAAAAAATTTGTAATTTTTTTTTCTTTTAACAACAGTCTTAATGCTAAACTTATGATGGATTGCTAATCATTTATAAGAATATCACTACAACAAAATTAGCCTATGGTAACCCTTCAAAAATGTACTCCAAAGTATGTTGAAGTGTAGCCTTTGATGAAGGCTACACTTTTTTGCTCTAATGCAACGCTTTTAGAGGGGTGGTCTATTCAGGCGTGACCTATTATCTAAGGCTACGCTTTTTCATAATCAAAGGGGACGTTTTTCTTCTTCAGTCTATGGGTACGCTTATCAAGCGTTACCTTATGTCAAACTCTATAGGTACGCTTGCAAAACGTTCCCTTATGTCAAACCTTATGGGTACGTTTGCAAAGCTTTCCCTTACGTCAAACCCTATGGATACGCTTACAAATTGTTCCTTTATGTCAAATTCTATGGGTATGCTTACAAAGCGTTGCCTTATGTCAAACTATATGAGTACACTTATAAAGCGTTCCCTTATGTCCTTTCTTACTGTATATTGTTTGGCCTACTTAATATTCCTTCTTATCCCATTATTTTGCACAATATCTGCTTGCATTTGCTAAGCCTAAAACCAATCACATTCTACATGACCAAATTATGAGCAAGCTACAAGTTAACAACAATTATTGAAATGGCTTGAGGCTTTTGAGCATCATGTCAATACCAGAAATAGTGTATTATGTCTTCGCTTTGGCGTTTAGTACATTCTTTGCACTGCTAAAGTGGAACGAAGTAAGGTACAGTAGGAAAGGAATGCCACCAGGAACATTCAAGCAGTGCAAAGAAATCAACATGCAACATGGCCCAAAAAAAATTATATTCTTCTTTCCTCAAATTAAACTTTATGCAGACTTGATATCTCAGCCAACAATAAAGATAGAGTTATATAATAAGCAATTCTATGCTAACTAACTGAATAAACCCAACGTTATGGGAGGCGAAAATTTCTTTTCTTTACTTGTTTTCAATGTACAAAATGTCAAATTATGCTCTCACTCAGAACATATCTAATTAACGACACATACCCAAATATGTTTCCCAAAGAAAACCTTGATATATTTGCATATATTCATACACATACACTATATTAGAATTACATTTTGCTGTTATGTCTACCAAATAGTGAATGTTGACCTTCTGCTATCAATTCTCTAGTTGCTTTATTTTTAGGAGAACAATTGTTCTAGAATAACCTCTTTTTCTTCCAATGCCTAGAAGTAATCTCTACTTCATCCTGCAATAACATAGATATAATAATACACAAATATTAAAGTATGTAAAAGTATATGTCATACTCTAAACATTAAGGTTCATATTGCAAAAGTGCATGTTGGTGCACACAGCAGAAGGAAAGACAGGAAATAAGAGCATGAAAGTTGGGAACTGGGTTGTGTTGCAAAAAAAACCTAGTTGTAGATGAAGTCTGAAGCAAGAAACTTACAATAAGAATTGATTCTATATCAAGTGGTTACAAACAATACACATGTCAAAGAATGAGGTACTAGGTCTGAACCTTAACAAAAAGGCAAGGTATATCTTCACATAGGGTACAAGCTAAGAGCAGTTTGGCAGGAAATAAGGGGACTGACATATCTGAGTAGGAATTATAGTGAAGGCTATAAGTAATGAATCTTAATGAAGTTTCAGGTGTATCAATTCACGAACTTTCCCAATTCTATTCCTATAAAAACTGGCATACTAAGTGTGGACTTGGTAGATGAGATGCATGGTTTGATACAGAGACATTGTTAATTTCCACCCTATACAATGGGCAAAAATTAATGATGTATCTAGATAGAATGGATGATTTGATACACATCTATTGTTAATTCCCACTCTTTCCTCCCACTTTCCCTCTTATAAGTATAAGCAAGCTCAACCTAGCAAAATAAAACACTACACATCCTGACATTAAATTAAAATGCACACAGAAAAGGTGTTATGACTTACATCAACATGAGCAGTTAAAAGAAAAGAAATGGACATGTTAACTAAACATTCATGGGGAGACCCTCAACATAGACAATAGCACCTCCCACCTCATCCACAAGATTTGCAATTGCACCATTAAACAACTTCCCAGTCCTGTCCTATAAAAGAAGCAAACCTAACATGTTGCACACACTCAAAGATCTTCATAAAAATATGTATATAAAAAGAGTGCCCAAATTTCATTAATTTCAAAGAATGGCATATCCATAAACATTGTAGAAGCATGAGCAGGTACTCTTCTGAGTTATTATTACATACCCAATAAGAATTAAACACTAAAAAACAACATTTTATGCCTAAACATTCCTAACCATGGCTAAAACAAAGTTCTTACAATCTAAAAAAAACTTGTGATCAAATAGAAACATTTGCTAAACTCTTTATAATAAGCCAAAACATTTGCTACTGCCATTGATGATTGAGCTATGGCAAAGAGGTACTGTCAACAGTCAAACTAACGTATTTTTTACCGAGTAAAAGCTTAACTTTACTTTTTTTTTCATAATACAATTATTTATGCATGCAATTATTTGCATATGATGGGAGCCAAGAAAATGATTTGCATCTCTTTATATATGCACAATTATTTGCATATTCAATGGAAAAAAAACAATTATTTATGCATCCAATTTTAAGCAACAGCCTCTGCATTGGACATTGTTGTTGCCATTTCCTCACAAGAAGCAGCATGTGCACCATCTACTGGAAGCAAAAGCTGATATATAGAATTTGCAAAGTACTGTAGAAAAGTATTTATTTTAGTTCTCGAGTTTTCTTTATTAGTTACAAATATATATATATATATATATATATATATATATATATATGTATATATATATATATGTATATATATATATATGTATATATATATATATATGTATATATGTATATATATATAGGGTCCCCATCATACTTGTTGAATAATGGCTACATTATTTTGCTTTAACGTTGTACAACAACCATGAAAGATCTGAGCTAATTAGCTAAAAATGATATTAAGGGAAGCTACTAACTGATAATACTAAGAAACCAAATCAAATTAAAAACAAGTCACAAAGTAGTGTCATATATCACATCCACAGAAGTATATTAAGCCTATACAAAGGAAGATTATAATAACTACTTTGATAATATTAACATTAAATAAGATGATTCTATCATATTATTAAATAACATGGAATTTTCTAGAGAAACAAGAGCACCATGAATAAATCCAAAATTAACATTAAATAAGATGAGGAGTGAATACAAAAAGAAGAGGAGGACAAGAACCAGCTTTTAGGCTCCATTATTAATTTTATGGTTCTATCATATCATGGATTTTTAGAGTAAATGGAAATCAAATAACTTAGATCCAGAAATGCATATGGGAGAAATATTCTTTGTACAATTTGTATATAAGTAAAAATTGAAAGTATCCAAGAAACCAATCATGTTAACTTCACATCACAAGACTCTAGGATAGTAATAGTCAGGATAAGGATATATAATACAAAAGTGATCTACAACAAAATAAATTTTCTAACACATATCAATGCGACAAAGATGCCTACTTTACTCCTCTGCTAATAAAAAATGAGCAATTTAGAAGAATATATATATAAGAAGAATGTCAAATGCACAAAGTGAGTAGTACCAGGGTAGGAAGTTTAGCAGGTTTTCCAGATTCCTCATTTGGAAGATATATAGCAATAGCATTAGGAGCTTGAAGATATTCTGCAACTCCTCTATTGTCTACAGCATCTTCCCTTTCTTCAAATCGCTTGATCACAAACTCAGGACTGGAAAATAATAATAATAATTTTATATCATATTTTTTTAAACAGAATATTCAAATTTTCTTCTATCCTACTTCATTGTGATTTTGTGATTTCATTGTGCGCAATGTCAAAGACTCAAACCTATGCTTGTTGAGTTCAACATATAGAGCACTCTATTTGGCAGCATCTTGGGGATTTTCGTCGGCCTCTAAAATTAACCTTGTCAAACGCCTCTCCTGCTGTCAAAACAGCCACCAATCTATGAAATTCGAGAAAGCCTTTTTTATAGTTTCTCTCGCCCTCGCCCACAGACCAACGAAGAACACCACTATCGGTAACCTAGCAATAACATCTCCAACCTCCTCTTTCGTACGCTTTCCCTCTCTACTTGCTCCGTCAATCTCCAAATTCGATTCCACAATGCCATTTTGTAACAAAGAGTAGGAGCTTTCAGCATGGGTTCCGTCAACACTCGTTTGAATTTGTTCCAATGAATTTGGACTTTGATTGTGGATTGGATTAGAAACGGAATGCAAGGGAGTGAGTTCGGACTGGGAAGTTACGTTGCGAGTGGTGGAGGATAGAAGGCGTGGGCGAAATTGCAATGGAGAAAGAGGGTTGAAAAAGAGGGAAATGAGACTGGGAGGGAAGGTTTGCAGAGGAGTGAAGCTTGAAGCATGGCCATGGCTTTGAGAAACTTTAGTCGAGGGCTTGTAGGCACGGTGGATCTATATTGGGTGTGTTAGGGCTTGTTAATTCAAAGTTTGGCTTATGAAAAAATACGAGAAATGGTGGGAATTGAACACTTTAAAATTGTACTTTTATACTTATAAAAGTGTTTTTAATTAAAATTTAGGGTACACTTTTAAAGTGTAGTTATAAGTCTTAGAAAAGGTTACATTTATAAAAGCGTTCCCTATTAAGATTTAAGAGTACATTTTTAAAGTGTAGTTTAAAAAAAGTGTAGACATAAGTCTTAGAAAAGACTACCCTTATAAAATGTTATCTATTAAGACTTAAGGGTACACTTTTAAAGTGTAGTTTAAAAAAGTGTGGCCATAAGCCAATTTTGTTGTAGTGTATCTACTCTCGTTTATTGTCTAATCAAAAGCATACTTTTACAAGAGCCATTCATTCTCTCTCTCTTTCTCTCTCTCTCTCTATATATATGACGTAAAAGTGATGAATAAGCTTGAATTAGTAATTGAAAAGTTTTTATAATATTAGAGATTTGAACCCATGTAAAAGTACTTGTTGGGAGGGATATTATGTCCAATGAAGATTAATCTCATGCCTTAAAAAAAATTAAAGAAACATGGTAATAACAAAAAGATTTAAAAGAAAAAGAAACTTTAAAGCATATTTTCCCCATCTATTTTGAGAGTATATTAATTAGAAGTTGATATTAAACAAATACAATATATTATCCTTCTGGTAGTCATAATAAATGATAAATCTAATGCCATTCTCCTTACCAAAATCACTTTATATATACTGCATAAGCATTTTCTCCACTATATATACATAAATAAGAAGAAAAGCTAGTGCCATTATAGGCCATTGATTTTTTAATGACTTAGGCAATCCATTCAGTGTAAATGTTGAGAGATGACCCCAACATCAGCAATGGAGATATCTAAGTTATATTACAGTATTTGCCAAGACGAAAGTGAGAGTATCCTTCATGAAATGATGTCAAAAACTCATAATTTCACTAAGTAATATTTTCTCACACACTCAAAGAGTCACATAAGGGAAGAGAAGAGGAAAAATACAAACTACTTCACATTTCACTTAATTCATATTCTTGATATAAAGTACACGGTACAACTTTACCTTTTATTGGCTTCTTAATTGAATAAAATAATATATAAAGCAAACTTAACAACCAAGAGAATTAAGACTTGTGGTGGAGCAAGTAAAATTAGTCTTTTCTTCTAATAACTTTGACAGCTACAACATAGGTGATAGTCGCAAATCTTTTTGCAATTTCAAGATGTGGTCAGTGGCTTGATTTTAACATCTTACATTGCCTCCCTTAAATCAAGCTCTTATCATTTCAAGCATTTTCTTCAACTTACAAAATAACTCAATCTTCAATGGCTTTGTAAAAATATATGCTACTTGTTCTTCAGTGGAATAGTAATTAATTAACACTTTTTTTTCAGTTACCAATTCCCAAATCTTGTGGAATCGAATATCAATATGTTTAGTTCTCCCATGAAATACCAAATTTTTGCAAAGTGTAATAGCAGACTTGTTATCACAAAGTATTGTTGTGGGAGTGTTTTGTTTCTCGTTCAATACTTTAAGAATTCTTCTTAGCCATACCGCCTGTGTAGCACAACTGACTACTGCTATATATTCTGCTTCAACTGTAGAAATTGCAACAACTGATTGTTTCTTTGAAGACCAAGATATCGCACCTGACCCAAGATGAAACACATATCCTGAAGTGTTTTTCTTGTTTCTATGTCTCATGCCCAATGACTATTTGTGTATCCAACTAGTTTTATATTATCAGTATTTTCATATAAAAAATTCCATCATTCAGGGTACCTTTGATATATTGAAGAATTCTTTTAGCTGCTTGTAAATGACAGGCATGTGGTTCCTCTATAAATCTGCTAAGTAATCCAACTCCAAAAACTATGTCTGACCTGGTTGCAGTCAAATATCTTAAGCTTCCAATCAAGCTCTTGTAATAAGTAGGATATGCAACTTCTCCTTTATTTTCCCTTATTAATTTCAGCTTTTCTTTAACTAGAATAAAAATTGGTTTCGAATTCTCCATCTGAAATTTCTTCAAAATATCATTAGCATATTTCTTTTGAGAAATAAAAATTCCATCATCATGTTGAACAACTTCAATGCCTCAAAAGTAAGACATCACTCCCAAATCTGTCATTTCAAAGTGTTTCACCATAGCCTCCTTGAGTTCTGCAATCATCTTCAAATTGTTTCCAGTGAAAATCAAATCATCAACATAAAGGCACAAAATGAGAATATCACCAGGCTCAACAGATTTAATATACAAAGTATGTTCAAATGGGTATCTTTGAAAACCATTCTCAACAAAATAAGAATCAATCTTCTTATACCAAGCTCTTGGTGTCTATTTTAGTCCATACAATGCTTTTTTCAATCTATAGATATTATCCTCTTTTTCACAAGTCACATAACCTATAGGTTGCTCAACATATACTTCTTCTACTAGAATCCCATTCAAAAAAGCTGACTTAACCTCCATTTGAAATATCTTCTATTTATTTTGAGCAGAGAGTGAAATAATTATACGAATTGTATCTAATCTAGCAACAGGAGCAAATACTTCAAAATAATGAATACTTGACTTTTGCCTATACCATTTTGCAACCAATTTGGCTGTAAAGCGATCAATCTCACCATTTGGCTTATACTTTGTTTTGTACACCCATTTTACTCCAATTGACTTCTTATTTACAGACAAATTTGTTAGTACCCATGTATCATTCTTCTCAATTGTGTGAATTTCTTCATCCATAGCTTTTCTCCAATTTATATCATTAGATGCCTCTTCAAAGTTCACTGGCTCATAATCTGCAATTAAAGCAAAATTGATAATCTCTTCATCAGATGAATCATTATCATTATTCACAACATAATCCTCTAATCTAGCAGGTAATTGACGATGTCTCTGAGGTCAACTGGATGATTCTGGTTGAGGTGGTGGATTTGCATGACCATCTTCTTCTATATAACTTTCTGGCATCACCACTGGCTCCTTTTGTTTTGCTTTTGAGGACCAATCCCATATTCCTTCTTCATCAAATGTTATATCTTGACTAACAATCACTTTCTTTGTTTCTGGATTATACATTTTGTATGCTTTTAAATTCGTACTGTAACCAATGAAAACACACTTCTCACTTTATCATTTAATTTCTTTCTTAGCCGGTCTAGTACATGGGCATAAGCAATACATCCAAAAACTTTGAGATGCCGAATTGAAGGTCTCCTTTCACTCTAAGCTTCTTCAGGTGTTTTGTCACGAACACTCTTTGTTGGACACTTATCCAAAATATACATAGCAGTAATAACTTCTACCCAAAAATCTTTAGGCAGTTGTTTGAACTTCAACATGTATCTCACCATGTCCATTATTGTTTTGTTCTTCCTTTCAACTACTCCATTCTGCTGGGGAGTATATCTAGTTGTCTGTTGATGTTGAATTCTATGTTGTTCAAAGAAATATGCACAAACAAGATACTCTTGGCCTCTATCTGTCCTTAAAGTCTTGATTTTGCACCCACTTTGTTTTTCCACATACGCCTTGAATGACTTGAAGACTTCACATGCTTCTGATTTCTGTTTCAAGAAATATACCCAGGTCTTTCTACTAAAATAATCAATAAAAGTAATAAAATACCTGCTGCCACTATGTGATGGTACATCAACAATAGATAGATCAAAATGGACAATCTCTAACAATTTTCATGCCCTCCAAGATTTTCCAATAGGAAATGATTCTATGTGCTTCTTTCCCAATTGACAAGTCTCATATACGCAATTAGGAATATTTACAATAGGCAAACCAGAAACTAATTCTTTCTTTGATAGATAATTTAATCCTGAAAAATGAAAATGCCCAAAACGTAACTGCCACAGCCAGTTATCGTCTGGTATCACAGAACTCAAGCAACATAATTTTTCATGTTGAATTTTCAATGGGAAAAGACGGTTTAAAGTCATCTTTACCTTGGCAATAAATATCTCATTTTTGTCAAACATAGTGCAGAATCCTTGATGAATCTGCATGTCATATCATTTCTTTGGCAGTTGTCCCATATTTAATAAATTATGATGAAGACCAGGAGCAAAGAATACATCAGAGATGAAATTTTGAGAACCATCTTTCAATTTAACAGATATATGACATTTTCCCAAAATAGGAACATTTGTGTTGTTGCCAAATTTGACTGTTGAATTCATAGATTCATCCAACGAGGAAAATAGTTCTTTCTTTCCACACATATGATTACTACACCCAATATCTAAGTACCATATATTTTCATCTTCTGCAAAAGAACTACTTGCCAAGAATAAACTTTCAAGATTATTAGAATTCTCACCATCATTTTGGTACTGACTTTCGACAACATTTGCTTGGGTGTTATAATTATTCTGAGATTTGAATTTACAATTAGCAACTTTGTGTCCAAACTTTCCACAATGAATGCAATTAAAATTAGTTCTTTCTTGTTAATAATTACCTCTTCCTCTTCCTCGGCTAGCAGATCAAAAATTGTTTTCACTTCTTCCTTGGTTGGGTGATCTGAAATTATTGCCTCTTCCTTGATTGAAATTGTTACTACGTCCTCTTCCTCTGGAATTTCCTCTACCTCTGCCTCTAAAGTTTCCTCTGCCTTGATTGTTGAAACCACGACCTCTTCCTTCTGCACTTTGGTTGGACTCAGCAAAATTGTTCACCTGACTCTTCAAGGCTTCTTCATCTGACTTTTCTATTTTCTCCAAAATTCTACTCACATGGCTTTCTATAGTTCCTTGCAGCTCTGCAATTGTCATTGTGTTTGTATCATGTGACTCTATCATTGTAGTCACCATATGGTCAAACTTGATTGTCATGGTGCGAAGAATTTTTTCAACCACTTTATTGTCTGAGATTTATTCTCCATATACTCTCATCTTGTTGACAAGGTCAATAACACGAGAAAAATATTGTTCAACACTTTTTGAATTGGACATTTCATACCTTTCATATTCTCTTTGTAAAGACTGCAGTTTGGATTTCTGAACCTTTTCTACACCTTTGTATGACAACTTCAAAATATCCCAAACTTCTTTAGCTGTTTTGGCATTAGCAATTTTGCTAAACACTGAATAATCTACTCCTTGGTGAATTTGTGACAGTGCCAACTGATTTCTCCTTTGAGCAGTTGCATCAGCCCCTTCTTGAATATCTGGTTCAACAAGGCTCCAAATATTGTGAGTCTTTAGATGTGTGGTCATCAAAATTTCCCAATAGCTATAATCAAGTTTTGCATCTAATTTGGAACCAAACCAAACAATATTATAATTGTTTACCATAACTCACTATCAAATGAGATTGACTTCAGGGAAAAAAAATATGATTGTATGAGAACACTCTTGTTCCTCACAAACACTCAAAAAATTGGCGCTGGATTTAACCAGCTTTGATACCAATATGATGTCGGTAACTCAATCTCACTAAATAATATTTTCTCACACACTTAAATAGTCACAGAAGGGAAGAGAAGAGAGAAATACAACTACTTCGTATTTCACTTGATTCATATTCTTGATATAAAGTATACGGTACAACTTTACCTTTTATAGGCTTCTTAAGTGAATAAAATAATATATAAAACAAACTTAACAACCAAGAGAATTAAGGCTTGGCGGTGGAACTTGGAGCAAGGCTTGCAGTGTAGCAAGTAAAATTAGTCTTTACTTCTAATAACTTTGACAGCTACAACATAGGTTATAGTCGCAAATCTTTTTGCAATTTCGAGATGTGGTCAGTGGCTTGATTTTAACATCTTACATGAAACTTTAATGAGTTATGTCATTATGTGGAATGGAATTCTCTGGAATTTACGCTTTGCTTGGTGGCGCGCTGGTATTCATTTCTAATTTTCCTTTTCCTTTCTTTGCTTTTGGGCTTAGCAATGGAACAATGCTTATATCTTTTTAGTTACTTTGCTTACTGAAAGTTTAAGTAAAATGAAAAGTTAGCCGCCCTTGCTTAACTTCTTTTCTTCTTAAAATTTTAAATTCAAATTTTCTTTTAATTTGATTATTATATGTCTTTCTTTTTAGTTTAAAATATTTTCTCTCTTTTAATTAATCATATTTTTTTAAATTGTTGCATGGGATACTCACTAGTAAAAAAAAGGTAATTTCATGTAAGAGTCTTAGTTGGGTAAGTTAGCTAAGTTATACAGTATTTTTTTAATTTGACATGCTCATTGAAACAGTGAGTTGGTTGAATTGGATTGAAAATTTTTTATTCTCAATTCGATTTGCTTAAAAGTTAATTGGATTGAATTAAACATACAGATCTGACATATATTTAAAAAAAACCTTTTAAAAAAAATTAAAATACGAAATTAAAAATTTATTACACATAACATATTTTATATAAACATAATAAGTTACTTATTAATTTATATAATTGATCTTACACAAATATAATAAATCTTAAATAAACTAAATACACATAAATACATAACAAATTAACAAATTTTACTAACTTAAGTATGAAATAAACTAAATTAAGCTAATAAATCTCAATATTTATAAACAACAAATTATTCTAATCAATTAAAATCAATGTCATCATATATATTATATAAATTGATATAATCATTAATTTCATTTCTATTTTTTCAAAACATTGTAATTCTTGAAATAAAAAATTAGGATTTAAATTTTTTATTTCAGAAATTTAAAATTTAAAAGTGAATGACCAACATAGTGATTAATGAGAACATATATAATGTATGTGTGTAAATATTTTTACATTTTATTAGGTTTTAAAGTAAAATGACATCATTTCACTAAATGATATTTTTTTCAATGATCCTTTGACATATGATTAAATGACTTTTTAACTGCGATTAAATAATTATTTTTAAATTTATTATAAAAATAGGGTGAGTTAAATATCCATAAGTTAAACGTTTTCAAACTAATTATAGAATTGATAAATTACAAATTTGAATATTTTTTAACCCAACAAATTCAAAAATTTAATTCAACTTATATTTTATAAATTAAATTGAATCAAAATTCTCAAAATCCGAGTTGACATAACCACTTTACTCCCCTAATTTCATGATACAACAACAATGGTAAAACAGAAAGGAAAAGACATACGGATGACCGGAAAGGAACAAGGCTATTACAATATGATTATTAATTTTATAATTATATTAATTCCCAAACACTCACAATGATTCAACATGCATTGAAAACACAACTATTTATTTTCCACGACGTAAGTCTTCGGACCACATTGACTTGCTATTGTATGTAGGATAATATATAATAATTAATTCACAAAGCATGGGTTGGTATGGAAGTGTAGCTAAGGGCACTTGCGTTTGCCGCCATGGGTGGTGAGGCTGGCATAGCAGGGGCATACTTCTTGGTTGCCGGCAGTGCCTGGTGGTACGCAGTTGCAGCGTCTACAGCAAGTTCCACAGGCTCTGTGGCAGAGGCGCTGACGAGATGCTAAACGGCATCTCGCAGCACATGCTCCGTTACAATCTGAAATTAAAGTTATTAAACCCATCCACTCATATATATATATATATACACATTTTTTTCAAGTTTCAATTTAATTAAATTAACTGGCCAGATTAATAGAATTATTTTTTAATGGTGCTCAATTTATTGTAGGAGCATGCCATGCTTTAACTGTTTGATAAATCATTACTTGACAATTGACATGTTGTGTTGCTGGTGCTGGGGGACAACTCTCTTTCCGTCACTATCGATCACATCACATTATCCGAGCTTATCTCCAGCTACAACTGTGTTCGAGAATCGGAGATACGTCCAGAAAATGTGATGAGAGCTAAAGAGAGTTGTCCGTAACCGTAACAAAAAATAATCAGGGGAGCAACTACAACATCATACAATAATGCCATATGTTAAACCTGTAATTTATCAAACAGCTTAAAATATGGTATTCTCCTAAAAAAAGTGCAGACTGCAGAGACATATATCCTTCCTTCATTTAATATATATACACATATATATTCATTAAGCAATTCATTGCCCAATGTTTGTTTTTTACTTTAAATAAATTAACGCCGCTAAAGATGCTGATGGAATCGTATTTGTACCTATCTGCTGAAGAAGAGAACCCTGAGGCTGTGCGTATACCTGCGGTTTCTCAAAAGCACATATAAATTAGTCAATTAAGTCGCTTCCTGGTTAAAAGAAACACTTGGAGCTTGTAAATCATGAAGGAATGCAGAACGCATGCCAGGAATGGTAAATAGTTATCCTACGGAATGAATCACTAATAATAATATAGAAATTAAGAAGCCGCATCTTTAAATTACCGATTGATCAGCATCAACAAGATGGAGGAGGAGAAAAGATACAAGAAGGGAAGCAACTAGAAGCTTAGAGAAAGCCATGGCTTATGGCTATAGCAAAGAATAACTTAAAGAAGTTTCTTCTTGAAAGAGCACAGAATGAGAAACAAGGAGCCTTTATTTATAGTTGAAACAAAAAATGGGTGATAGCTACCTAAACTCTTAAAGCACGGGAAGATAATCTATATCTATATTATATGTTAGTAAAATTGTCTTAAAAAGCGATTACTAATATCTTTAAATAAATAGAGTTAGTGATAATATATTATTATTATTATTATTATTATTATTATTATTATTATTATGTGGAACGATTAATAATATGTTTAAATACTTTGGGTGAAAGCATTAATAAATAAATAAATCAAAATAATAACATATAACAAAATTAAAATTAATTTTCAACTTTCTATTCTATTTCAGATAAAAAAAAACACTCCATTCTATTTATTTATATTTTAAGATTTTTATTAAAAAAAATATTTGTGAATTTAACTTATTTAAAATTATAATCAAGATAATAATATTTTAATTTAGAATATATACACAGTAGGATAATTGTGGACCGTCCTGTACCAAGCAACTGGACTTACTGACCAATTGCACAAATACGTCTACATAGTAAGCATGTTGGCTGCTTAGGCAAATTTAGCCGATTACCATCAAATTCGGCCTATCTTTTTAGAAGGCCGAGTTGAGGAGCTGTGGATCATCTTGGACTTAACAAATGAGTTTATTGACCAATTACGCAAATACATCTGTGTAGGCCCATTTCAGAGTAATAGGTCCAAATAAGCTCGGGTTGAACCGACCACAATAATGTAAATATCCGACCTATGTAGATGAGAAACTAGCCGTTCCTCAACGGTTATCCTGTGATGATCATCATTATTACCAACGGTTATGAACAGATTCGCACCTTAATGATCGACCTTAACAAATCCTAACGTTTGATGACTTGAACTGACGGAATCCGAGAAGGTTGAATTCAAATTATCTATATAATTTGGCCTAGGCACCTTGACCGGACATGTTCCATTCTTATCTAAAAACTCATATACTAATCATATCTTGACTTGACTAGATTTTTTGGTCTTTACTGCAGTTCTATTCGTGAACTTCCAGTAAGGCTCTTATTTGTTGATTTAGATCTCGGTCAGTATTCAGAACAAATTAGTTATTAATTCTTTTTATTAAGGCATAAGATCCATTCTATTGGCATAATAGATGGGTTCCTAGTAAAGTTCTTAGATGATCCCGTAATGGAGCTTGGGAGAATGGGTGGGGATAAGAGAAGAAAAATTAGGATAGAGAGTATTTACGGAGATTAAACCCAATTATACTTCATACATGTCTTTAACTCTTATTAACTAAGTTAGTAATATGAGACATTGATTATTAATTATGCCAATATATTGACAAATGTGGGGATATTAATTGTGATGATGCGTACACGCAAGAGACCCGAAATTTCGTGTTAGTGACCGATGAGGACATTCAGTAGTGTTTTGGAAGCATCGATGGGGTGGGAGGCAGAGCAGGCGATAAAGTAATACTGCATGGTGATGGCTTTCAAAAGACAAGCAGTGCATGGTTTTCTTTCTTACAATGGTAAAGCCTCATTCATTAAGTCATAAGTCATATAACTTAATCCCCCGAGACGAGTCTTATCTTAATTTCTTGTCTCCCGCCGAAGAACACATTTTTTAAGCCAATCTTATTTTCAGACTCTGTAAGTATAACGACTAACGAGTCAAGTGAGACCCTTAAAATTTTCAACACTATTAATATGGTAAAACTTTTTTAAGGATTAGTGCATAACATTAAGAAATTTTATTTACTAATAAAACGGTTGGCTATTCAACAAAAATAACGCAAAACAAGTTGCTAAGTGTGATAAACTGATAATAGAACAGTCTCAAGTAATTAACTACGCTTTTTTGTCTGTAATTGAATTTGAAGCGGGTGAGCATGCCATGCCATTTCAATTCATGGACTCGTTGTATCATGCTAAATATCGCGTTACCTAATACAAGGTTACATTATTGGGGAGGGGAAAATTGTGGATAAATACAAGGAATGGTTCCGCTTTTTTGAATACATGGAAAACTACTAGTGCTGAATTATTATAACAGCCAAAAATTTGCCAAGTAGCTTGCCGCCCAGGCTTTGGGAGATGAAAAATATTTTGTGTCTAATTTTTATATGTATATCATGTTTACACTTATATATTAATGTAAGAAAAATATTAAATTATTATATATATGATTGTAATATTTTTATAAAATATAAAATAAATTTATAAATAAATTTAAAAAAATTAAATATATAAAAATAAAACGAATAACGAACTGTTGAGAGATGGTGATATATGAATTTGGATCATGCAATAACTTTGTCGAGTATGTAGAGAAACTGGCCAGCAAAGTAAACAGAAATAGGAAAAGGGTCAGTGAAGCCAATTTTGACAGCTGTATGTGGTGGCACCACAGCTGTAATATGCTAGTATGAGATTATCTTTTATCTATTCTGTTCAATGCCAGATGGACACAACCAAGCAGGACATAAGGACTATTATCAAGATGAGCTAGTTAAGGACTCCTTATCAAGATGCAGGACATTACTTGATTGAATATGACATTACTTGATTGAATATGACTGCGTCTCCACCAGTTTCATATATAATTTCATGTTTTCAGTATAGTGAAACGCTGTGGGCGCAGATAAAGAGAAAAAAGCAGTTGTGAAATGTAAATGGAATCTCATTTCTTAATTCCTGCTCGATGGTGTGGGGCATTTTAAAAGAAAATGTGCCAAAAAAAAGTGACTAATAATACTGAAACGCAGAACGGAGGTCTAATAACGTGCATCTGTTAGACATATATGCTATGTCAGTTGAAACTAAATTTCTTTCTCCAATCAATCTTAAAGACGCACCTCCATGAATCATCAAGATGGAGAACACATCTCCTTTAAGGGAAAATTTTTATATACAATGAAAGTAATACTTACAATAATTTGGTAATCATCTAAACTTAATTTAATAGTATTTTATTTTCAATACAACTGTTTATATAATTATGCATACCCACATGTGACATTTTTATTAATGCAGTATATAGAAAAATTTCTCCTCCTTAAGGCTAACTCCTTGGCTTACCAAGCTTAGAAATAATAGGTTTAAGATACAATAACAAATTTTCAATGTATAAAAAAAACTTTAGAGACGCCTAATATATTTAAAAAGAAAAATTAAAGAAGTAAAAGGGAAAAAAGAAAAAGAGAAGACGAACAACGACGCCATAGCACAAGAAATCAAGTCCCTTTTTTTTTTTCCTTCTCTTCCCCATAATCTACCTCAAGGTTCAATCACAACATATTTTTCTTTATCTCTTCCTTTTCATTCATAGGTAAATTGACTTCTCATTCAATCTCATTATGTCCATTCGACTGATATCTCGTTGACGGATAGTGAATATTTATAAGGCATGCCAAAACGTGTCAACATTTATATAAGGCATGCCAAAACGTGTACTATTCATTCTATAGCTTCAACAGCACACATCAGCTTAAAAGAAAAGATATTTGATATCTGTCAATTACCAATACTAACATGAATTGATCACAGATGAATTTAAATTTCTTTAAGGTACATATATATTACATACCCAACTCCGTTAACGCCATGACCCCAGAAAGATAACACATCAAACTTCTCTAGTTATCCTGAGCTGTGATTGCTGAAGGAATGTCCAACTTCAGGGATCTGAAAATGAATGCTAAAGTTACACCACTCCTGAAGGAAGCCGAAGAACAAGTTGTCCGCCAACAAGGCTGCAGCCAAGAAAACAAAAGGTCAGAAAGTGGACAAGAGCATTTTTAGATGCATGTTGCATAACTGAGAATTTATCATTCACCTCTTGACGTAGTAGTAGCAAAAATCTGCCAGGATGAAAGTTTGGACAATTTCTGATATAAGTACCATAGAAGGCCACAATCCATAACCCAAAGCTGTTAGTAGATGTCCGCGAGTATCTAATACCTGAGGAAGACAACATAGCTGCTCTTAAATGAAGTACACAGTCGGTCTACCTATCATTGGATATGGAAGGTTGACATGGTCAAAAAAATATAACTGGCAAGCCAAAGATGATGATGTCAAAATTCGTATGCATCAACTCCTCTTAAGAAACCATGAACAGAGGTACAGAACCCTATCATCGTGTGGTAAAATAGTTTAAAGTAGGTGTCATACAGAAACACTAGAGCAAATATTTCTGATAAATTATATACATAATCCAATGTATGAAATATGAAAATTCTCCATACCACTTAATCTACAGAATATTATTATAATATCTTTTAAGTATTTCCAGAATTAGGAGATAAAAACATCTTAGGAGTTAAAATTCATGACAAACCTGGAGGACCCAATGTGCACAACTCAAGAACCTTACAACTCCAAGGGCAAAAACATAATGTGCTGTGAATGGTTCAACAATCTGAAAGTTGAAATTAAGAATTAACTACAATTGTATTTATAAAGACCAACTGGCAAAGGAAGATGTAATACCAACATACATCATAATAACTGTTTCAAACGATTAAAAGATATGAAGAAAAAGTAACGGGTAGAAATATATTTCTAAGAGACCTTAGCATTCTGCATGACCCGCAGCTGAGGGAGAACAGACACAGCTTCAAGATAAACACAAAAAGCCCAGAGAATCCTGTTAACAGTATGATGCCGGGTTGTTGGATGAAAAAACAAGGACAGCACAGCACAAGGTATCACCTGCATTTCAGTAAAAGGAAATTTAATCATCAAGTATTGATAGCTTCTGATAAAACAAAACACTCCATACTCAGAGCAATTGAATCCTCCATTCAATTAGACACATGAAAGATAAAATATCCTAGTTCTTACGACAAACGTATCTTTATTTCAGAGCTAAAGTTAGTTCCTTGTGTATGAAACTAAGACATTTTCATCCCAGAAGTTAACAGGTAAAGGGACAACTGAGAACAATAGTGATAAATAAATAAAAATGTTTTTGAACATTTTGAGATTTCAAAATGTTATCTTCTGGGATGAACATTCTGTTATCTTAAACCCATTTTGAGATTTCAAAATGTTATTCTTCAATAAAAAAAATAAAAATAAAAATAAAAACTTGAAGTAAGCACTCCTCCAAAATCAACTTTCTCACAGTCAGACATTAGGTGCTTTGTTTTTGAACAGGTAATCAAGCCAAACAAGCTTTCAGGAATTACAGAATATGCATTCAAACAACGCCCCCCTCCCCCTCTCTTGCAAACCATATTCCTTTGAAGGGGGAGGGAATACAGGAGGAATCATTACTAAGTAATACAAACTAAACTTTTAAGTCTTCAACTAGAGGTGTTGAATCCATGTAGGAATACAGAAATTCAACTCAATTAATCCACAGAGAATATCATTTTATAAATTTTAGAAGCTCGCAAACTGTTTCTAACACAATCATACTCCAAGAGTTTGCTACAGAAACGTCATCTTGATCTATTGCAGTTTTGCAGCTAATGCGAGTCTTGACAATAAGTTTCTTATTTAAGAGTCCATTAGGCATTAGATTGTTGGACAAATTCAACACGAGAATTTGTGAGATGCTTAACAGGAAGCCCGAACATAAGGCTATGTTACCAAATAATAAATGAAGAGTATCATATACCTAATATAAAAGAAGATGTATACCTTATACAAAAGACAAAGGACTTACCACATAGTATATTGCAAGGTTGTCCTTATCATCCATATAACTGGATTTCAGTTTGAAGCGTATCATATAAATAACCCAAAGGGTCGTCCCCAATGTTGCCGAATCAAGTATGGTGTGTATATCATATTCCATGACAAAACTGCAGTAAAGTCTAACAGCTAGAAACATAGCTGTCAGTTCCTGTGATTTAAGTGAAAGTCCTGCAAAGATTTAAAACATAGTTGTTATATGCAAATATAGATAGAATTATTTTTTTTTTCTCATTTCTTTTCCTGCTGTGCTGGAAGACAAGAAGCTATATTCTGGTTTGAATAGTATTACTCTGAATTAAAATAATAATGAATGAGATCGTAGTATAACACCACAGAAATCACATCAAGCTACTTGTTCTCTATTTTTATCTCAAAGGGAAGAATGCATATCAATTAGCAAGGAAATGTTTGCAATCCAAAGGAAGATAATAAATTAGGTAACGGCATGCCTGTTTTTATGAAAGCAAGTAACATTAGGAATGTCAATTTGGTAAAAGCTAGGAAGTAGTAATAACCATGATTGCTAGGACAACATTGATTTCCATCAATGTGTAATGACGTCCAATTTAACATAACCCTAATCTCAAATGTTCATATAATGGGTTTTCTTTTTCTCTTTTTCTTTTTTAATTTTTTTTTAAAAAGGCTTATAAATAATGATCTCAGCAGATAATTAGAAAGGAAGGGGATTTGGAAATGCAAATATACTGTGTAGCGTACCAGCACAAGTTTTATCCTTGGTGAGCTTGAAAATGAGGACGGATATTCCTAAGGCATGAACAGCCTCGGCAGCCACGAAGAGGCTGTCGTGGTCGTGAACCACCATTCGGAGAAAGAGCAAGGCTACTAGGCCCGAAACCACAGCCAGAAAGGCCTTCATCTTGGGGGGTTGCCGCCGAACCCATGTCGTCACGGCGTGGATGGGCCTCTTGCTTCCCTTCATTTTTCTTTCTTAAAATTTGGATTGGATTGGATTGTTGCGTTGAATTGTGTCCTTCCGAAGAAGCCTTAACCTGGTATGGTAATATGTAATCTGTGTTCGAACTTGAAAGCGAGTGGGGTTATTGCTGGGGACACGTGTGATATTGGTTAGAGTTGCATTGTTTATTAGTTATGTGACGGGTGGGTTGCTCAACAACCGTTGCTCCACCACCATCTCCTCTCTCCTCTGCTGACCTGCATTTAGGTGCGTATATACTTACAAAGCGCATTCAGAAACTTGGCCCATTCTAATTTGATAACTATAGGAGCAATCTGAATAATTTACTCCCCAAAAAAAGGGGGCTACGTGAATATGATGATCAAACAAATATGAAAAAGGCGTGTTACCAAAAATAAAAATGATAATGGCAGATTAATAATTAATTTGGCCGGCAAGAAACTTTCCTTTTTTTTTTTTGACGAGGCTAAACTTACACTACATAGAAAGGGCACACTAGTAAGATCCAACGAATGTTACATTAATTAAGGTATATTGACCAAAAACACATATTTCGAGCTTAGAATTAGTGTTTTTTAATTCAAATTTGCGCTTTTTTTCAACAATTTAAAGTGTGAAGATGTGTCTAACATTTATTATTATTATTATTATTATTTTGAGTTTCTAACATATTATTATGAAAAATAAACAAAATATAATTATAATTAAAACAGTATTATTATTATTTTCTATGATTTCTATCGCATGAAACCAACTTTTGTTGATGGTCAAAAGGCCTAATCCTTTATTATTTTCTATGATTTTCAATAATCATCCCATTTGGTTATGAAAATACCAAACTTAAATTAGAAATGTAAGATGAGTACAATGCTATTTATTTGTTCCCCTTATTTTGAAGTTCACGATCGCGTAATTGAAAATCATAGAATAACTACTATTTAATTATCAATGAGATGTTGCCTTGAATGAGCAAAATCCATATCAATGATCTGGTTTATATTCCTGTGTTAGTGCATATTTTACTATAAATACTAAATAGCAAAACAGGTGGTTAGAATTCATTAGTCTTCCTTTTGTTTTGAGTTTTCCATGTGAGTCATATACACGTGTAAGATAAATGTTAGAAACATATTTTTTTACAATTCTTTTAATATTTGTTTTATTATTTATCTAAAAGTAAATGTTGTTAGCATTTTTTATTTAATAATTTTTTTGAGTATAAGAGGTAGGCCAATAATAAAATAAGTATTAAAAGGAGTATTTAAAATAATATTGTTCTGAATACTGATCAAGACCTAAATCGAAAAGAAATGGCTCACTGAAAACTTACAAAAGAACAACAAAAAGGCTCATAATATTTAGACAAGTCAACAGAATGATCGCTAAGTTTGAATGCTAATAGTGTTTGAGGTCAAAAATATGGAATATGTCTGGTCTAAATTTTCAGGTTGATCTATATATGAATCCGATGACTAACTAATCGAATTTTTATCGTTCAAGGCCTTCAAGATCCTAATAGTTACGATTACATTATATTTGGTTTAAATGACGCGAAGTCGTTTCTTAATGTTCCGTTGATGACAAAGCACGTGATGAAAACGTCAATCATTCGGGTCCAACCTGGTCGGGTCTTGGTGCTAGGCCTGCCTATCACTGTTTCCAGGTTCGGGTTGTCGGTCCAATGAGTATGTCTTCAATTACAGCAATCGAGCTTACAAGTGGCCTAATAACAAGTGGTTCACAACCCCTCAGCTCAATTAATCGTTGAGATAGGCCGATCTTGGTAATGGGCCCGATGATAATCGAGTTAGGACAGTCTACAGTTCTTCAGTTTGGTCAATTGTTAAGATTGGCCAAACTTGGTAGTGAGTCTAACATTAAATGGGTCAAAACAGTCCAAATATATTGCTAACATTCCTCACAAGTATAATAAATAATTTTCCAAGTTAGAATTTGCATGTACGAAACAGAACAATCCAACCAAAAATAAAGAAATCTAAGCATATCAAGTTCAAGTACAAGACTACAGGCAGTTGATAAAATAGTAGTGTCACTAGGCAGCTATTTCTGCATCTCCCTTTCTTGCTCACTAGGTGGTATGGAGTTTATTTAGATTAGGCAATGGTTCATAAACGGGGCCGTTCATTCTATCAAAGCGAGGCTTCTAGGTGTTTGATCACGTACAAATATATGATTATGATATGATGACATATACATAGACATACACAAAAATTGGCCGGGGACTAAGAGACTAATTTCGATTTCACAGATGTTATGACTTACATATGATAGCAACTAGTAGGATCTCCAAATGAGTGGCGACCACATAGACCTGAAATTGGAGCGGTAGAAGGCCAAAACCAAAAGTAACACCACCAACGCCGCTACGCCCCAAGGCGATCCCCCTGCTTCTGTTGGTGCTCGTGCTCGACCAAGGAATATTGATGGAACCACAAGCCGTGCTCCATATCTAGAGATGGAGTGGGCAATGAAAATCAGCAGAAGGGGCAAAACCAAGAGGAACAAGTTGAAGTTGATGGTGGCTGTGTGCATGGTTGACTTGAAGTTTATATAAGATGGAACTAACAGCAAAAACATCACAATGCCAACTATGGTGACCAGTTGCAAAGGAGGTGCAGATATGGAGGATAAAGTGTTTTTTGTCCACCCTTGCTTCCATGCTGGACCCCTTCTTTCCTTCAAAGGCCACACCATTCTCTCTGCTTTTAATAGGTCTAATATAAATATAATCTATCTGGTTATTACAGAATTTATAATACAGGGGAAAAGAAGAAGAGTATTCTACACAGCCAGAAAATTTTGCTGTAATTCAGTCAGAATTTGTGTTCGCTTTAGCATAAATTCTAAGGTCGGTGTGGTGTTGATTCTATCCCCAATCGGACCGACCTTTTCTTTGAGCTTTTTTGCCCACTGAGTTTCGGCTGGGGATTGATACCAAAAGTGACGCGCGGCCTATATAATTCCAAAGGAGAATCAGCAGAATATATTCATAATTGCTTTCGTGCAAAGCTTTATATCTAAGGACAGATTCTTAGCCGTATAAAGTAAAAGAAATGTTTTGCATCCTATTATTGAATCACTTCCGCTTTGTGAATTATTTGGATCTCTTAAACTACATTTTTAAAATTACAACTAAAGTAATACACATTTTTAATTATACATAATAAAAGAAATTTTTTCCTCTAGGTGCACTTAAGATTTTTTCTAGACATAAGATGTGCCTGTAATGTTATATGTTGTGCCCAATAAAGCTCTGTTTCAAATCACCATTAAACGTATTTATTTATATGGTCATAAAGAAATTATTCCTCTATTGTAACCAAAAAAGAAATTCTTCAAAAACTGCGGAATTTGATCGGTCAGGATCTATGAATTGACTTGTTTAATTTGTAAAAATAGGTGGGACTGAATATAACCTTCGAAGTCTCATTCAAATACCAGATTAAATTAACTAACTTGTTACACTCGTGTATTAATGTGAGTCAATTTGTAAGTTAGCCACAAAAATATGAAAAAAATATATAAATTTAACATATATATTATATACTTTAAGTTTATTTTATATTTTCTTATAATTTATATAATATATAAATTTGAAATTCTTTTTTTAATTAATAAATAACTTAGCTCGAGGACTAGCCCAGTAGTCCATTTAGTCCACTGATTTGCATAAGGCTACTGGACTTACATATTTATAGCGTATTGTATCACACACTTGGTAATCCTTTTAATAAATTTTCTATTTTTATTTTTTATTTTTAAATATTTGAAGTGCTTACGCTTTTTCTTCTTAATTATGTTTTACTAAAGCAATACAGTATTGTTGACAGTCTTTTGAACTTGTAGTTAATATATATTTTGTAAAAAATAGATGTGCGAAAATAAGGGAAATGACACATGTTAATATGAGAGATTTTATAATTTTTGTAAATAAAAAATAATTGAAAATTTGAGATAATGATAATAAAATTGAAATTTTATAAATTAATCAAAGATAATGATAACAAAATTTTAAGAACTTGAATACAACAAAAAGAAATAAAAATTAATAAAGTAGTATAATGTTATATAAAGTAGATAATGATAACAAAATTGAAATTTTGTAAATTAATCAAAGATGATGTAAACAAAATCAAGAGCTTGAATTCAATAAGAAGAAATAAAAATTAACGAAGTAATATAATGTTATAGAAAGTATAATAATGCGATTAAAACCACTCATTTAAATTTATAATTTAACTGAAATTATGATAGTTGAGTTAAAATGAAAAATAAAGTAGGATAATAGTGTAAAAAAAAAAAAAGTTTACAGAAATTCATGTTTCAAGTACAAGTTATTTGAGGAAACTTTTTGCAATGCTGTTGTTGTCATCTTCAATGTCTAGACTAAAATATGTATGGAAAAGTGTTCAAGTTATTTAACAGAAAATACTTTGCTTCTTACAATTTACATTTTAGTATCTATCTAACTATTTATCTATACTTATATAATTGAGCTATACTCATATGCTTGAGTTATAAAATGAATAAAACAGGAGAGTTTACAACGTTAAACAAATAGAAAGGAAAAAAAAAAAAAAAAAAAATGTCAGTAGGAAAAATTTGTAAATTAAAAAATAATTAACGAAAGATAATGATAACAAATTAAGAACTTAAATTTAATAAGAACAAATAAAAAAATAAAAGTTAAAGTAGGATAATGTTATGATTAATATAAAAATAAGGTAACATAAAGAAAAACTAATTAATCAAGTATAATAATAATAATAATAATAATAAATTAAGAACTTTGTTTTAATAAGAATAAATAAGAAAAGAAGAAGTATAATACTATCAAACTAAAAAATAAAGTTGGAAAATGCCATTAAAAAGGAGTAGATGGTCAAATTAGTCCCTAAAATATACAGCATCAGTTGTATTAGACATTCAATGATAGAAATCACTTTCAAAGTCTCTAAATATACATCCCGTCATTCAAACTAATAATTGCGGATAAGATTACTTTATGCGAACAAAGACTAATTTGAATGATGAAATGAACATTTAAGTATGTTAAAAGTAATTTTCATCGTTCAAAAATTAATATGACTGATATTATATTTTTTAAAAACTAATTTGATTATTTACTGATTAAAAAGATTCATATAAATTAGTGATATAATGAATTAAGATACTTATATACTTGAATTCAAAATTTAGGATACTAATAAGTTATGAAGCATAAATACAAACATAGGATACGACATAGATATAAGCACGGCGTGAGATACGAGACCACACACACACACACATATATATATATATATATATATTATAAATTTTTAAAAAAATCATAATTTATTAATATTATTTATATAATTTTATAGATTTATAATATTTTAATATATGTCATACGTATAAATATTTGATACTTAATAAGTTTTTTTAAAAAATATGAGATAATTTTATTGATATATTTTAAAAAATTTCCTAAACTAATTTATCATAATAGAACTAACCATGTATAAGTACTTATACATAAAAAAAAATAACTAAAGGGAATATTGGTATGAGGCAAACTTCAATGACGACGAAGTGAATGGCTAGGTATGAACAGAGGTAAAAAGAACATATGAAAATAGTGATGTGTAAAAAGATAAAATTTAAAAGTTTAATAGTAGCGTATGAAAAGATAAAATTTAAAATACTAATATATGAAAATAGTAGTTTATGATGTCAGTCATGTGATTGGATTTTGGTGAATTACAAGCTTACTAATTAAACGTTAATTATAGAAATTATTTTTTTTAAAAAAAATATTAATTGGTCGTGTCCAAATCGTATATGAGTGTATCCGAGACGTATCCAAGTGTGTCCAAAATGTGTTCATACTGAAAAAAATAATCTATTTAATCATATATATTCAAATACACAAAATACATATATCATAAAAATATCTTCATGTGTCTAATACAAACACAGACACATTTCAAAATCGATTTGTCCGTGTTTCATAACTAAAAGTTTGTGTATGTGTACTTATACAGTTGTAGATTTGTTGCTCACATACAAAGAATTACAATTTTTCTCTGTATTTTAAATTAAATTCCCCACTTTTTTTTTTTTACTATTTTGGGTTGTATGTCATTTTTAAATTCTCCTAAAAAAATTACATGCTTGTTTATTTTTTAACATCTTACCAAATACTCTTAAAATAGTTATATAATAAATCAACAAATATAAATATTAACAAAAATAATAAAGTATATTTTTTTCACGGGTAACGAATCTAGTTTTATTAGAAAAAGAATAATTGGTTATTCAAGAAATAACTATCGAATAAATATTGAGTAACAATATAAAATTTGAGTCATTTCCATCAAGAAGATTGTAAAGAGTGTTTCGTAAATTTGTTTATGTAAATAAAAGCATTTTAATCTTTTTTTACTAAGTATAATACAAATTAATAATAACAAAAGCATTTATTTACAAAAAAAAAAAGAGTATTGCTAGATAGTTTGGATGTACATTGCTCGGATGTATTCGAGTAAACAGAGAGTGAAACCAATCTCTGATGTCATTTCAGGAAAAATAAAAGTATGACAGAAAGAATACAGATGAAAATGGAAGTTATTTAATAGACTTTTCTATCTGAATATTGCAATTGGGAAGTTAATAGCATAAAACCGTAAAAAAGTTTGTAAATTTTGGAACAAGAAAGAGAATCGCTGTGAATGAATTATAAGAATTTTAAGTATGTCAAACAAAAAAATATAAGTAAGGATAAACATTGGGTCTTCAACATATATATTTTTTTGGGCTGATTTGGGTTTTCTTCAATCAAGATTTGCAAATTTGTAGACAGAACCGAGCTTGGACCAAGAGTTATGGGCCCTTGAAGTCAAAAGGAGGGCCTGGTTTGGGCTTTAGGGCCCCAATTTCTGTAAAAATAAAATGTGTTCAAAACGCAAAGCTTTGGAGCTTGGAAGTCGAAACCCCAAAGTCCAGAGCTTGTGGTATCCGTGAGCGTGATACAAACGAAAGGGAAAGTGCAGCACTGCAACTCCAGAGCCAGAGCCTGAGCGGGGGGGTTTTTGCATTGGCATTGCAGTTGCAGTTGCAGGTAGCTTATTTGATTTTGTGAGAAATGCCTTCGGAAGATTCGAAGCCGGTGAAGAAGGAAGAGGACACCAGCAACAGCAAGAGTTCCGGTTCCAAAAAGGAAAAGGTCACAAGCTCCAACACTAAACCTCCGTCGTCCAAGGTTGCAAAAGTGAAGAAGGAAGAGCCTGAACCCAATTCTCCAAGACCCGTTAAGGCTGTTACTTCAGCGTCTCGCTCCAAGGAACCCAAAGTCAAGAAGGAACACAATGACTATGACTATGGCAACGATGATGACAACAAGCCCCTCGCCAAACGGGCCTCCAATATTTCCAAGGTTTCTCTCTTCCACCTACTTTTCTATTTTCAAAGGGAAAAAAAAAGAAAAAAGAAAAAAAAAACTTGGCTTGTAAAGTATTTTTAATGAATGTGGTGTTTTCCTTTTCATTTCATGATGATAATGTGAGCTGTTTTGGGTTGGGGGGGATGAAGGAAGTGATGAAAAAGAAGAAGGTAAAAGAAGAAGACAAGAAGAAGGGGGAGGGTACTGTTGCTGCTTCTGCAGAGCAGAAGAAGAGAGAAAAGAAGGTTTACGATTTACCTGGCCAGAAACGAGATCCACCTGCGGAGGTATGCTATTGCTGCTCTTGTTTTCATGTTTCTACATTTATTAAGTTTTGACTAATCAGTTTGTGCCTTCCTAATATTTCAGAGGGACCCTCTGAGGATTTTCTACGAGACTTTATATGAGCAAATTCCCACTAGCGAAATGTCACAAATCTGGTCAGTTTTCCTATCCTTCTTCCTATTTCATTTACAAGCTTATATTCGAGAAGGAAAGGACAATATTATGATTGATTTACCAAGGGAGCTATTGTTGATGTTTTCTTTTTCCTGTGCACTTCGTTAGTGAGGTGAGCATGAAGAAAACATTGTCGCCTATAAGAGCCTGTGAAACACTATAAATTGACTAGTTATGCCTTTGAGTAAGGAATGAGCATAGAGATGAATGATAGGTCAACTGTGAATCAAAAAGAACAATTAGCGTGCTTGTAATTTAAAATCTTTTGCCACAACGCATATTTGGAATATAGAGCAATTTCTCAACCTCCTAAAACATCAAATTCATTAGGGCCTCAGTAAGCTAAATTTCCTATGAAGTGTCAGCATTGGTTCTAGTGATATACAACAAGGCTAAATATCAGATCCTTGCTAATCAATTGGAGTTTGTAGAGGTAATAGAATGCTCTTATTGTTTCATGTGTAACCTTGAGCTCGATTAGGTACATCTCTTTTTGTTTAGATGTGAGCAATAGGCTACTTTTCCAGCTTTTATAAAACCTCAAGCTAGGCCTAGCCATATATCAAATTTTCTATGCCAAAGTGATGGTATTGTATGCTATTATTTTCCTGACAAGGATTCTGTTTTCATTTTGTGGTGCATGAGCAATGACTTCTGTTTAGGCAAACCAGAAGCCATTATTTTAAAGGCAGAAGTAGGGGTTTTTTTTTTCCTCTTGTGATTGACTAATCTTTCATTTCTCTCAAAGGGTGATTGAGATCGACAAATTTTGATTCCTGACCTGAAAACAAAATATGTGGGGGTGGGGCAAATGAGCATTTGTTGGCTCAAAGACAAAGTTTAATCATGTTGAATTATATGAAAGACGATTGAGGATCTGCATTTTTTTTTTGCCTTAGAGGATATGTATTTAATTTAATCTTAACAATTTATAAACATACAGTGCCCCTTTAGTTCTTAATCCCAAAACCAGGTAAGTGGTTGTAAATTGTATGCTGCCACTAAATCTGCCGTGTGCATTTGTAGGGGAGCATAAATGGGAATGGTGTATTTTATACTTGTAGATTTAAACTTAATGCATGACATGCTCCTTTCTCAAACCTTTTCATAAGACTCTATCCCCCCTTGCTGTCTACATTGGACTTGCAGTGTGCTCATTTTGCTGTCATTTTCCATGATAAAGGTGCTAGATCTGCCATTAGTTATTGTATCAAGTATTTTGTCAAGTTGTGCATATCCTTTTATCACCATTGTGAGCATCAGAACAGTGATACTTTTGTTGCATTCATGTCTTATGTCAGAATTATTTCAGGTTTATCTTCTCTTTTTCTTTTGTCTGATTTACTAATTGAATAGATTTATAACCTGTTCCTTGAAGTTGCAATATCTAGAGCTTTCATCCTGTTGGACTGATCACTATCTCTGACCCTGAAATTGGCCTAGCTTGATAGTCAAGAGTTTTGTTGTTGCATCTTTGCAGCAAATGTTTAGTTGTTTAGGATGTCTAGTTTTATTGATTTAAAATATTTTTGTTTTGATGTTTAAGTTTCATTGTCAAATTATTTAGAGGATTTAATTTTGATGCACTAACAATGTAAATAGTTTTACACTATCATTAAACCATGTGGTGCCAATGTGCCACTAGTTAAAAAACTGTTAAAAAAATTTACTGTAAGTGACATACCTTAGTTACTGCAATGATTGACACTTATTATGAATTTTACTCTGACAATGGAACAAATGTAAATCCTTATTTATCTTGTGCAATAGAGGAGTAAAAGTTATCCAACCATTTATCTAAAAGAAAATAACGAAAGAAATATTAAGCAAGATAAGCCTGTTTGAAACTGATAAAAAAAGAGAAGCTGTTTAGCTGCTATCTGCCAAGCAATAAAAGGTACCTTCCCATAAGTTAATAAAGCGTAGAAGATTGTTTATTTCCATTATTGAATGTAACTGCAGGTTGATGGAATCGGGCTTGCTTCCTAAAGAGGTGGCAATGAAAGTATATGAAAAGAAGCAAAAGAGAGGTCTTCAGCAGAAGCTCACTTCTCCAGTTAAAGCTATAGCTGCTGCGAAGAGCAGCACTAAGTCTGTTACGGTTAAGAAAAAAAGCCCAACCACCCCCGTAGCTTCTGTTAAAAAGAAGACAACGAACTCCACATCGAAGCAGTCCAAGAAGCAAAAAACTGAGAATATAAGCTCTGAGGATGACTCTGGAGATGACATTGTTGTGCCAGCACCAAAGAGGAGAAAAGCAGCTTAATTAATAATTATGCTCTTCATTGACTTTGATAATATTTTTGCATTGTTTTTCTACCATTTATTGCTGCTGACTCAAACTTGCAAGGCACTTGACGGGATGATGTTATATAACTTCTAAGATGTTGCACGTGATTTACAGAGCATTTAGTTCTTTCACCAAGCTTATGCCTTTGCCCTAGACTGCTTTGGCTGGGTTATTTTAGCTGTATTTTGCTCTCCTTGTCTGGTCATTACTCATTGCAAATCGTTGTTTTATGATTGTCGTGGATGTAAGAATTCGGCATTGTCGTGTTTACTAGAGTAGATTTAGAATGTATTTGGACGGGGGAAAAATGAAAACCATGAGCTAGATACATAAGCCAGTTTCCTTTCTTCCACTCCAAATTTACCCTACAATTACAGGAGCATAAAATCTCGATTAGAAAATCCTCTCTAAAATGGAAGAACGTACATTCCTTTCTCTGTCTTTAGTTTATATATATATATATAAAATCAAGTAAAAAAGGGGAAAAGCAAAAACCATAAATTTTCTCTGAGATAGGAAATGTTGTGCTTGTGTCTAGTGCTGCTGGCCTTCGGCTATAATAATATGGGCTGATATAATAAGCACGGGTTAGTTGGTTGGGCTTGTTTTTTGGTGGCTTACAATGTTAATTAAGACCGTTTTCTCGTGAACCTCTTTTATTTCCTCATATAGTCTGATACATTCAAGAGTAGTATTTAGTGTTGCTTGGAAGTTAAATTTCTTATTCAAGAAAAAAAAATGCACAATAACTAACAAGTAATAAAGGATATTGATCGAATCATGCTTTGAGGTCAGCACAATCCATGGTTGCTGATTTATTAGCTCCTTTCTTAATTATATCAGACTTTCTCATTTTCTTTTCCTATATTTGCTCTTGTAGTCTTAGAATAAGTCGAGATGGATCTGAAATAAAAGAGAAGGAATAGAATATAATTCTCTTCCTCTTTATTTAGAAGATTTATTAACATGATGTAACGAAACATGTATTCCTCTCATTTCACCTCAATTTTGGGAGGAATAAAAATTAGACATTTAAGAGGAAGAGGGGAGAATGATTTTCCATGTGTTTCATTTCGTTCTTATATATTTTAAAACTCCCAAACACAAAAAAAATATTTTTGTTCTCCTCGTTTCTTTTTTTTTCCTCTCATTACCTATCATCCAAACATAATGTTAATTTATTATATTATTTTTTACCTTTGACCAAAATATTCTCGTAAGCATCACTGCAAGACTAATCACTCAGTCCCTGTTACAACTACGAGACCCTCCCAACAATTGCATTCTTTTGAGTTTGAACTTTGATCCTCCCTATTTAAAAGAATTAATTTTTTGTCCTCTTAATACATTTTCTTGATAAATTTTTAAAATTATTTAAAGAAAAAAGTAATTAAATGATCTTTGTATTCTTATTGCATTAAATGTCATTTTTTTATTTAAAACTTTCTATTTTAACTAATTAAGACTTTCTCTACTTTACATTCCCAGTTCCCACTTGCTAGCTCTAGAGTTGTCAGACATACGTGGTTTACTAGATCCCTTGAATATTGTTTCATTGTTGGTTGGTTGTGTAATTGTCTTTTTTTTTTTTTTGTCTTTGACTTAGTTACGTCTATACATTAATGTGAGACTAACTTCTAAGTTAGGAATGATAATTTAGGTAAAATCTTTTCAAAGTGACGACTTAGAGATTTGAATTCTTGATATTATAAGTAAGATTTGTTTGAAATTATAATTTACTTCTTTTATTATCAATCATTATTAGGTGTTGTCTGCTCATCTTTGATAATAGAAAATGATAATAATATATTTTTTTAACCCTTATTTTATTATTAGTATAAAAATAAATATTATTAACATTCATTCTTTAATAACTTTTTTAAATATATGAGATAAATTAATAATAAAACAAATATTAAAATAAATATTCAAAAGAATATATTATTAACATCCTCTTAATAAAAATGTCTTAACAGATCAGGTAAATGGGTATGGCACATGTGTCATTGCTCTCATAATCTCATTGTTTAGTCTTCATTATAAGCATGCCTAATTGTCCATGTGTGGAATATTAGATTTTTTTTTAATTAGGTTACTCCTTTATGCTTACGCAGACGTAGTTCTTTAAGTCTTGATCATAATACTACATACGCAGTACAATTTTTAATACAATCTGATAATCGGTAAATTATAACATCAATTTTTTTATTAGGTTTTATTTTTTTAAAAATGCATATATAAACTTTTAGAAAAGTATCATTAATAAGAAGAAAAAAAAGTGTGCTCGGATCAACTACTGCTTGGATAATAGCCCGTATAAGGCCGGGTTGAATCAGTAAATAGCTAACACAAATTATTTTTGGATAAATATATAATAATTCAAAAATCACCACGTAATAATTGTACTATAAGCTTTGTCTATCAAAGAAAGACCAATGTATGCAGTATTTTAGGCGCGTTTAATATTAGAAGTGGTAAAATGGATTAACTCTTTCCGCCTGCACTATTTTAATTTATCAAAATATGAGATAAGTTAAATTGGTTCGTTTTAAAAAATAAGATGAAAAAATTAACATATTCTATTTTAGGATGAGTTGATGAATTGGTGATATGACTTACATAAATGATAAAATAAAAAAGTTTAGACGAATTAGTGAGTTAACCAATTTAATTCTTTTTTAAAAAATAAAAAAGTGTATAATAAAATAAAAAATATTATAAAAAATATAAAAATAATGAATCATGGTCCTTACTCATAAAAGAGTATATGTAAATTTAGAATAAAAAGAAAAGATTAAAAAAATAAAGAAAAAGAATTAAAAAAAACAAAATGAAAATGTTTTTTAAAAAAATTAAGAACTCAACGAGTTGACCCGCACCAATCTCGCTTAACCAGTTGATTAAGCGAGACGAGTTTATCTGCAGATTAAAAAAAAATAGGTTCAAACATTAAACCTAACATGCTTAAAAATAACAGATTAATGAATCAACTCAATATATTTAACTAGTTTTACCAACTTTATTTAACATGAATAGTTCTAAATTCTCTTATTCAATTTTCTTACTAATCTTTTTAATTATTAAATGAAAAAAATATTAATATTTTTATATTTTCAAGATATTAGATGTATTTATTTTTTTATTTAATATTTTTTTATTTAATATTAAAATAATTATTAAAAAAAAAATTATAGGAAAATATAACAAAATTCATTTAACATACACTCCAAAAAAGGTATCCATCACATAGTTATTAGATTACGTTGAGTGTCATGAAGATTAAATGGACATTGTAAATCATTTACTTACGATCAAATAACAAATTAGTTATAAAAAAAATTAATAATCCCAAACCCACATCAAATGGGAAATAAATGGAGGGGACATCGCCTTTTGCAGACTTAACGGTGCTGCCCAACATGACAATGGAGGTTTGGTGAATGGATTTTGCAAACAATGCCTCTTAGACCTTCTGCAACTTCCGGCCACAGGTACATTTTACTCTTCTTCAACAAAGATTTCATGTGTTGTAATACTCGAATTAGATGATAGAAAAAAAAGAAAGAGAGAGTATTATTCTGGAAAAGATTTGGAGCAGATGGATTTTGTCCCTTCACGGCATCGTCCCCAATTCCAATACAAGACGTTAGGTCTCACCCCAACCAATTGTTTTTTTTTTTTAAAAAAAAAGTTATGTAACAGTATTTAATCATGTTTAGTAAAATTAATTTTAGCTTTTACATGAAATTCAATACATTTTAATAGTTTTTTGTCTACTTTGAAATTTTAATTTATGTATAGATTATTCTGAGACTTTGATATAAATATTATTTTGTGCTCAATCAAATAATTTTTTAATTAATCAAATAATTTTTTTAATTATTTTATATTTTTAATTTAATATAAAAGTGAATATCATCCAAACGAAATTAATTAATAAAAAAATTTTTATTTTTAATTATCAAACATAATCGATTATTGAAATAATCAAGTTTTTAAACGATTATTGAAATAATCGAATAAATATATTTTTATTTATTTACTTAAACATTTTCTTCCTCCGTCTACGTGAACAGACACGAATCTTGAAAATATTTAATGAAGAAATCAAAAAATATAAATTATATTATTAAATATAAAAAAATTTAAAATTAATAAAAAAATATGTATTTATTTTTAAATTATTTAATAGATTAAAATTAAAATATATTATTTTAAATAATGATAAATATATTTTTATTTGTTCATTTTAAATGAATATTTTTTTAATATATTAAAAAATTTATGAATAAAATGAAAAAAGTAAAAAAATATTTATATTAGATATTAAAATCATCATAATATTTATTCTTTATATCGTGATTTATAAGTAAAATTAAGTGTATATATATATATTACAAAATGGAAGAGATTGAAGTTAAGAGTGAGAAATTTAATAGATTTATTATATAAAGATTAAAATTTAATAAAAAAATGAGTTGAAATTATAATATTAATGTATATAAAATAATTATGAATCATATGTCAAATACATTTAAGTATAATTTTTTTAATTTCATTATTTTTATATTTTATATAATTATCTTGATATCTTTTGAAGTTAGTCTTTATCGTATTGACTTTTTTTTATTTAAAAAAGTACTTATACTTTTTTTATTTTGTATTTTTAATAAAATTTTGTATAATATTTATACGTAAAATAAAAAAGATATATATAATTTTATAAATAAAAAAAGATATTAAAATATAATAATAATATATAAAATTAGAAATATATATATAATTTTTAAATAAAAATGTTAATATAATAAATATTAAAAAATTAATATAAATATTTTTTTTATTTTTTAATAAATTCATTTTAATTATTAATATTTAAAAAAATTAATAAAAAAAGAGACCGAGATCATGTTCGCCCCTTGTATCCGTCCCTACATGGGGATCTCCCCTACCACAAATTCCTCAGCACTAGACCCAGAAAACCAACCCAACAACTAAAACACCATGGCACAGCTCCATTGCTCTACCCAAACTCCTTGTACCCATAAATCATATATTCCATCCATCATCAAGCTCCCATCGTTGTCATTCGGTGGCGCCTGTTCCCTGAGCCCATCAGCCACCGTGTATTGTACCCCCACGCCGTTAACCCGCACTCCTCCCCATTATAGTGGGATCAGATTGTTCCAGCCACGGGTGCGCGCACTCCATCTAACCAAGATTTTTTTAAATTTTTTAATATTAAAAATATTTTTTAATATTATTAACCATTAGATAAAAAAGAATGGTTTTTGTCAATCTGATCCAAGCATTTTTGTCTCTGACAAACTCATGCTTCTGTCGATGCTTGGTGGTGAAAGTGTGGCCAATAAAATTAGGTAAGTTACGCTGTCCAACAGAAGAGGAGAGATGGCCTTTTTTAAATAATATAATTTTAATTATAATATATTTTAATTTCTAAAACAATAATTTTCATTTTTTTTTATTATGTCACTTTTTACATTATTTTAAAAATTATAATTAAATAAGAGAAAGTATTAATATATTAATATTTATTTTTATAGTATTGAGAATAATATAAAAAATAATATAATAAAATATAATAAAAAAATCGGAATTATATCTAACTAAAGTATTTTTTAATTGCTGACTTGGTGTGTGTAACCCAACTTTTGTGTGATATCTTCTTTTAATTTGATGTGTGATTATTTGAGCTGTAACTAAATTTTGTAATTAATATTTATGAGAAATAGGCTATAGCATGTAATTTATGGATCCATCGACGGATCCAAATATAGGGAGTCTATGATAAAAGTCACCAATATTTTATAATGTTTTATGTTACTTGCTTGTTTGTTTAAGAGCATATTTGATTTAAGCATGTTTGGTTTTCAGTTTACAAAACTAAATTTGAATGAATGGAAAAATAAAAAAATTCTTGCTTCTTCCCAAAAGTATGATTTTAAGTTCAAAATCCTGTTATAAATAATTTAAAAGTAATTTTATCAAATATATATTACATACGATAAAATTCAATTTACGTCTATCAAATCATAATTTGGGTGATGCAAGTAGGGTGATGACAAGTCCAACCTTACTTGTGAACTCGACCAACCCGAACCGACCCGATATAATATATCTAGATCGGTTCGGGTCATTCGGATAGTTCGGGTCAAATTTGATTAATCTGACTTCTAATTAATTTGGATGACAGATTAAATAATTTAACCTGATGACTCGATCCGATGACTTAATTACTTAAGTAATGACATCATTTTAGATAATTTCTATTAGGAAGTGTTCACAACCCGACTAACTAGTTTACTCAACCCAACCATCCAATCCAACCAACTCGACCATCCAAAAATAAAAAAAAAATTGTTTTAAATTTAATCAAACTGATTATTCGACCTGAACTAACCCAATGCGGGTCAGGTTATTAAAATTTTTTACCTTAAATTAACCCGACTTCGATTAATTAATTTAGATATTTTTTCTCCTCAAACTCAATCCAATTTAACCCATGTACACCCCTAGATACAAGCTATAAACCCAACATGCACTGACAGTTTTAGTCATTGTAAATGCGGAGAGAAAGAGGTTTTTTTCCCCCTTCCTACAAACGACATGGGGAATCATGCAAACGAATATCGCCTTGGCAAGTATCTAAAACAGAGATAGTTAGAAACAGAGAATAAAACTAAACAATAATCGGACCAAAATTAATATGCCTGTTCGTGGGGTAGAACCAAAAATTTGAATTGGAAAGATTATTGAGAAAGCTAATTATTAATCTTTATGGTCAAACACGAAAACTTTTTTAGAGGTACATCAAACACATTAAAGCTTCACATCGAAACTCACTTTTATACAAATAAGATTTGTAACTTAGTGGGCTGTAATTGAGGATCTTTGATTTCATCAGTCAATTATGTCAATTCAAAACAAAAAGTAGCCAATTGAAAGTTCTCACATTCTGGCCAAGCAGCTAAAAAAACCTAGATATTAAAAAAGAGTAATGTTATATTTTTTATAATTTTTTTAAATAAATTTTTTTAATATTAAGTAAAAAAAATAAATAAAATAATAAATATATCTAATATTTTAATAACATAAAAAATATTTAATATTTTTTATTTAATATTTAAAAAATTAATACTTAAGAAAATTTAGTAAGAAGATATATTATTTCTCATTAAAAAATTCAGTAAGTTCCACGCGGGTTTAGGAAGTTAGGAACAAAAGGCAAAATCAAACTAATTATGGGGATGCAAATCCTAGTGATGAGCATCATATAGAGGAAATAATGTGCCCATCCTCCGTTTGCTATTATGGTATGTTGCACGGACATTCTAAAATTGGTAGCATATATGTATTGTATCCATATTTGATATTGATATTCGTACAATATACTTATATTAATATTTTGTGTGTATCTTTAATTTTTTTTAATATCCACCACCTTCAAAGTTTTGTTATTCAAAAAACTCAAGACTCAAATTCAAGTCCAATTCACTAATTATCTTCCTCAAATCATAATATCACTCATGCAATTTCACCTTATAGAACATCATTGCATAAAATAGTAAACTTTTCCCTATAAATATATATTTTGTTTAATATATGTTATTATACCTGTATCTTAATTTTTTTAAAATTATTATATTTGTATATCATATCATATCGTACTAAATACTCGTATTCATAATTATATAACATAATGCACTGACATATCTTTTGTTTATACACCATATACAGTTAAGAACGATATTCAACCAAGCTTCTTTCAAGTCGTTTGCCATGCAAAAGATGGCTTTTTAAACCAAGAATCAACCTATTTCAGATTAATTTTTTTATGGCTACTCAAGCTTCTATAGGAAGCAGAATTTGGTGAACGGAATTATGGAAGGTCAAGCTTTCTTGGATACCTCCTCTTGCCAGAAGTGTAAAATTCAATACTCATGCTTGTTATTATGCTACATATTTTGGTATAGGACGTTAGAGATGATGTGTCAAGACTCTTCAAGATCATGTATTTTAGGATGCTTTAGTTGCTTGTACAGCTTCAGTTTTATCAAGCACTAGCATTTCAGGAAGGATTCTCTTTGTTTCTTTGATGTGGTCACGGAAAAAGATTTGCAATCTTCGATGAGGGACATTGAGCATATATATATATATATATATAGAGAGAGAGAAAAGAGGATCTATTTATATTTAATATAAATAAAAAAATTTATATTTAATTTTATATTTTTTATTTTATTTTGATCTTATGATTACTATTTATTTCATTAAATAATCACATGATCAAAATAAAATAAAAAATATAAAATTAAATATAAATCTTTTTATTTATATTAAATATAAATAGATCTTCTTTATTTATTTATTTTATATATATATATATATATATGTGTGTATGTGTGTCTTAACTAATTGGGATTTAATTATGGATGACATTCGATTCTCCAGTAGTAGATTATCGCAGTGTTTCTTTCAGTTTCACTCCTAAATCAGGCAACATGGTTGCCCGCATGTTAGCTAGATGTTTTATATTTTGTCTGAGGCCTCTGTGTTGGACCGAGGACCCACTAATTTTTCACGCTATTTTTTTTTTTTTTTTTCTTTTTTTTCTCTGATTCTGCTTTATAGAATTTTTACATCATCTAAAAAATATTACTAGTTTTCTAATTAGAACTACTTAAAAAATATAAGACCCTCCAGCCAATGAATTCTTCAAAATCTAATGGAATAAAGATTCGATACAGAAGAAAGAGTAATATTGTTTCTTTCCTTATATTTAGATTCCTCTATTGTAAAAATTTACATAAATTTTTATAATTATTTAGCTTTATATGTTGAAAAAAAAAAAAGAATATAGTCATTTAGTGCAGTTGATTGAATTAAATGTTCAAATAATTAGGCATCTAAATAAATTTTCGATTTATTCTTTCTCAATATTTAAGATTTAAAATAAATAGGGTGATATTTAACCAATATATATATATATATATATATATATATATATATATATATATATATATATATATATATATATATACATGAATTAGTTTTAAAAACTAAAATGAAATGCATGGTTTACATAAGTTAGACCGAAATTTACTCTCTATAATAATAATAAATGAGGGATTCTTCTCCTTTTAGTATCCTTTTAATATTTTGAAATGTTAAATATTTTATTTTATTTATAAATAAAAAGAGAGGGTAAATTATTATAAAAAAAACCAAATATGAAAGAATCACGTATATATTTACTCTTATATTTTAATAAAACATTTAAAAACAGTTAAAATAAAATCCAATATTGACTTTTAAAGAAACCTCTCATAAGATAAATTGATAACTCTTTTTTCCTATAATCTTTTTGGTAGGCTTCTTTCCTATAATCTTATATAAGAAAATTTTAAAATACTCTTAAATTATTACGATCAAATTTAAAAATATTTAAATTTTAATCAAATAAACTTTATAATTATACAATTCTACATATTACTTTTTTTTAGTGGAGAATACTTTTCTCTTAAGCACATAATACAATTTTGATAATTTCACATTAAATTATATATATATATTTATATTTTATTTAATATTATTTATTTTATATATTTTTTTATTATTTTTTCTCAATAAATATGACACTTTTAAAATAGAATATCAATAATATCTACAACTCTTATAAATATAAGATGATTTTTTCTCATACAATGCCTTCTGTAATCTTACACCTACAATCACACTGGCGGGCACCGTGCACACGCCCAAACTCAATAAACCAACTCAATCCTAATGGAAAAAAGCAACATTAACCACACCAAAAAAAAAAAAAAAAATCAAAAAGTTAGCATAAGCAACGATAGCACTTGGAGCACCCATAAACCCTAGTCATCTCAATCCTCCGAGACACGACACGTGTCAAGAGCTAGAACCTCCCTTTTATTAAGCAGAGGCAGAGACAGACCCTCCCTTCCAAGCAACACCAAAACTCTCCCCTTCTCTCTTCTCTCTTCTCTCTTCTATATCTCCAATTTATATTTATCTCTCTCACTTCCACTCTATTTGTGCTATTAATTCTCCGTCTTTATATTTTCCAATGAAAACTTTGATTGATTTAGAGCTAGAGAAAGATTTGGATTGATAGAGAAAAACAAAAATAAGAGATGAAACAGAGCACTGGTTCCGTGTCCTCTACCACCATGTTAACTCCGTACGAGAGTGAAGTTCTTGAAATCCTGGTTCAGTTGCCGAGTCAAATCTTGGAATTTGAGTCACGGTGTCGATTCCCATTCACGTGGGGCCACAAGAGGAGGAGATCTGCTATTCGCGTTACTCCATCACCCTCCCCATTCCATCAACCTTCTTCAAGTCCTAAAGCAGAGGCTCCCAGTCCTGCAACCCCTCTATCCTTTTCGCCCAGTGAATCTGAAGAGAAGCCTACCCTCCTCAGAAAAAACGTCTCTCTCAAAAGGGTATGTTTCCTTCCCTTTTCTCTTATATTCTCTCTTCTTCCTCAGCTTTGTTGTTTTCTCTCTCTAAACGTTTTTATGTTTTCCACCAATCATACAAATTTATATTTGTTTTTATGCCTCTGTCTTACATCGTCTTCTCGGTATTCTAATTTTTGGGTTTTTGGTTGTTTCTCGTAGAAGAGAGAGCACTATCTGAAGATTATAGAAGAACTCACCAAACACAACGATTTGCTACATGGAGTAAGTTTTTTTTTTCTTTTTTTCCTTATCTGTTTTTTTCCTCTCTGGCGAGAGGTAGCAGTTAGCACTTAGCAAGTAATTCGGGCTTTTTCCTGAATTTTTGGACCCTTAAATATAGGTACGACATTTTTTTTAAAAAAAAAAAAGAAAAAAAAGCGCTTACTGGTTGTGGTTGATGTATGAAAATCCAAACAGGAGATAAAGAATGTGAAGTGTTATTTTGACCAGCTGAAAGACTTCAATTTGAAGTTGAAAGCAAGAAAACAAGAGGTACCCCTAGTAAATTTCTCGGCTTGCTTGCTTGCTTGATTATCCTTATCTATCTTTTTGCCGTTTGGGGATTTCTTTTTCTGGGTTATATATTTATGTTGCTTTATCTCTTTTTTATTGTGGGGTCCAACCCTTTATTTTGATTTATGGAATTTCCATTTTTTTTTTTACAGCTAAGTCTTGGCCCAAATCAAGATGATCCTGTACATGAGCAACTGCAATTACAATTCCCCGGCATGACGCACTCTCAGCCGTTGATGGTGAATCAGACGGCTCAGCCACCCGAAATCAGTGACAATGAGGGCGTTGCTCAGTTTCAAAGTCAGAGTGAGCATGAGTGTGGCCAACCAACGACGTCGTTGGGAGTACCATCCTCGTCCTCCAGTGGCAGTACATTGGGAAACGATAATAATATGGGCACAATTGGAATTCCTGATCTGAACTTACCACTTGAGGCAGCGGAGTCATGTGAAGCGTTGGATGTGAGTGTGGCTAACAAGAATCTGAGTAGGGCCATGGCAGCTCAGGCCAGACAGAAGAGGATTCAGATTTACAGGGTCAAGATCAAGAATCCCATCGCAAATAATAAAACGCGTTACTCTTGTAGATGATATATATATGTATACATCATATCATTATCATATGCTTCTTTTTCTTTTTCTTTTTTTTTTTTTTGGCTCTTCCGTTTAAGCTGTTACCTTAAATATGGGTTGTTACCTGATGCTGAAGAAAATTTTTTAGTGAAGGGTATTTGACTGGCCGTTGAGTTGTTGCCCTCCGGGAGATTTTGTTGGATTTATGTTCCATGAATCATGATAATGACGTTTGTGATTCCGAGTTTTGAGTTTGAGGTCATTTGTTAGGTAAGGAAGAAATCCTGATTACTTCTTCATAATATTATATTAGCATCAATCAATATTTACTAATAAATACATGAGTTTAATTTTCATTCGCTTTTAGTTCTTTTTTTTTTTTTGTCGGCGCTGTTCAACTTCTCTGTTCACCGTCCAGTGGACCTTAAAATTTTTGGATTTGGATCTTTAATTATTAATGGAACACAGAGAAAATTATTATTGAGATTTAGTTATAATGTATGATTTTTTTTTATATATTTTTGTGTATATTTCTCTCTTTTACTTAATCATCACTTAAGAAAAAAAAATTGAAAAGATACAAATCTGAAGTTGTTTGTATCTCTGGTGATGGAAATCTTTACCAGCTCATAGTCTTCCCCCAACTACTCAGGTGGATTTTTTTTCTTCCCTGCCATTTTTTGCTTTTCCCGTCATTTGTATTAATGCATAAGAGTGAAGTATCATCATGTTAAAATATATATATATAAAAAAAGAGTGAAGTATCATTTTAAGATCTAGATTTTTATGATAATAAATTTGTTGAAAAAATAAAAATGTTCAACTTAATAAATAATTATAAAATAAAATAAACAAAACACATGGCATAAATTACTTAAATTTTTTATTCAATTGAAAAATATTATTAAAATATTTTTATTTGAGTTTATATCTTAAATTAGTAATTAAAATAAAATTTAGATCCTAATAATAAATTTAGATCCTTAATAAATGAATTTAAAGTTAACATTCTTAATTAATTATTGTAATAAAATTGAGGTCCTTTAATAATACTTTTAAGTTTTAACAATTTTACTTTGAACATTCACAGTTGAGACTTTCTTGTTTTTAATCAGGGACTTCCATGAGTTTCAATCTGTCTCGTAAATGGAACATTAAAAAATCAGTCAAATATTATTTTGTGCAATTTGGAATTATTGTGATTGTGAGATGATTTTGCAGGGTGGATCTTGCAATTTATATCAAAACGTATGTTTATGATTTTGTATGGTTGATCCACTTTAAAAGCTGCGAGTAAAATAAGATTCAATAAAAACAAAAGTTATAAAAAAAATTAGATTCTTTTTTTTATTTTTCCTTGAATATTCCCCTTGTTTAAATAGATGAAAAATACAAAGAGTGAGTAAAACTGGAATAAAATGATTAAAAGAAGTGGTTCAAAAGTAAACATGACATTTGAAGAGTTTTTATAATGTCAAAAATTTAAACTTGCAAAAAAGTACTTATAAAAAGAAAGAATTTATACTCCAACGAGGACTATCAAAGGGTATAAAAAAAACTTCATAACACATATTAAAAAAAAGTTGGAATATAATAGTAAACCAAAAACCTAGCATGAAGATGCTTTACATTACATCGAGTTTAATGATTGTAGAACATGAAACAAGACAACATACGGCAAATTATGAATTAATGATATAGAAAATGTCTATATACATTTATTAATAGTTCATATTCTTTATATTTATTTATGTGACAAAATTAAAATGTAAGTATATAAAAATTAAGTTAAAATTAATTACAATTAAATAATAAAAATTATATAAATGTAATGTGATATATATAAACATGTACTTGTAAGTAATATTATTATAATGATATATATTAACTTCCATGGATTCTGGTGCTATGGACATTCAGCATCTGTTTTCCTGATATCATATGCTGCTTATCATGCAAAGTGTGCCCCAAGTCCAACAAGACATCGATAACCCAGGTATGCGTTATATAATTGGATACCCTACTTCTATCAAATATAGAACAAACGTTTGTTTTATTAAGAGTTTTTGTCTTTCCGTTTTTTTCCTTGAATATAAATAAATATCATGAATCAATCATTGATGCTGCAAACCAGGGGTACTGCCAACTGTTTTTAACACCAAAAAATCGTACAATTATTATATTTTTAGCCCATATGTTTGATTTTTATTTTGTTAACCCAAAACACAGCAAGCCCTTACAAACACATGGGTCATAACAGCACTCTGTAACCCACCGTGGCTAATCAGGAAATTCTAGGGTTTCCGTCGTATCGACTATAAAAGCTAATGAAGGCCGAACACTGAGAGGGCTCAAACCGCACCAGTGCCACACGCTCTAACCTTTATAGCTCTGTATCCAACATCTGATTCGTCATGATCAAATGATATCATATTCTTTCTCGGTCACCTACTCAGTAATCAGCATGTTATTATTTTATATACAAGTTGATCAAATTTTAATGTTAAGCAAGTGACGAGAATTTATTTGGGATTATGAGAAGCTCGTCTATTTGCGAGCGATGTTTATCCTCATACTTCCATGACTCTGATGCTCTTTCACCATTTCTTTATTTCTTATTATGCTTGGATGATTATTCACCTTCATCGAAATCTATCTCCCACCCCCTAAACCCTCTCTCCATTTTTGCTTTTAATTCCATTTGAACTTTTAATTTCTAATTGTTTCCAAATTCCAATACTTCGAATTATGAAACCATATTGTATTTCCTTTGTTTTCTGGGGCCATCTTCCTGTTAAGATCACTTTCGTTTTGTCATATTTAAGATCACTAAAATTAAGAAATTGACAATTCCCATCTGCAATTTTTTCATCAGTCTGCAATTGGTTCGGCCAACTCCGTCTGTAAATCGCATACAAAATTGATGTTTTCCAAGCATGATGAACAAGAATCAAGAAAATACTCAGCACGAATTGTTCTCATTCGTAAAATCAATAAGGTTTTATTCACAAGTCTTCAAGATCTATTTGAAAATATTTTCAGCATTATAAAATAATTTTACTGGAATGTTTTCGATGTGTATCAGTAAAATTGTTTCAATTTCAAGTAATTATAGTTAGTAACTACACTCACATAACATTGATTAATTCTAACGATACAATAATAACAATTAAGTCTTTTTTCATTAAAAAGAATTGGTTACATGGATCAAATTACACCTTGTGTCCTCTTATAAACTGATTAATTCCAATTATATGTTTTAAAATATCTTTGCAGTTTCTCTACGTTTTTTGGGCGAGGAGCCTCTTTAGGTAGAGCTTTGTGTGTCTATTATTCATTAAACTGTCTGCATAGACTTGTGTGATACACAAGTATCAGCCGAAAACATGAATAAAATTTGGAGCAAAAAAGTCGGAGTTCCATTCCCAGAAAGGTATTCTGATACGAAGTTATCCATGTCAAATTTTTTTTTTAAAAAGATGAATAATATAAAGCAGAGAGAAAAGAGTGCAGAGTTCCTTCACGGAAAGGTGAAGTACTTCGAGCTTATCCATAACAAAAAACATGATCACAAGGCCCATTTTCTTCTTGAGTCTTGGGTATGGGATGGGTTCTGGGTCGGGGGAGATGGACACGTCTGCCCCACTTTATTCAGCCCATTTTATCTGGACCATGGCAGGTAAAGGGCTCCCCAGACTCTCGAACATCTAAGATCCCCACCATCTTTTAACATGACAAAGAAGCCCTAAAGCGAATTGGAAGAATACAAACGTATTCATACACTAACATGCATAGGAATAGGTGTATAGAATCAACTATTGTCTGACGGGGCACATTGCAAACAATTCAAAAGTAATACATTTTAAAAGGGAAATCAGCAAAATATAAGAAATCAGGGAGAAATAAGTAGAAAAGAAGAAGTGCATATGGCCGCAGATACACGAGTAGCAGCAAAGCTGGATCAGTTTAGGTAGTTACCACTGGGGCATTACCTAAGTTTGTTCAAGCTACTACTCGTTATTATAAGGCTCTTCACCCTCCTCTTCGTAATCATCATCCTCCTCCGCGGTTGCGTCCTGGTATTGCTGGTATTCTGCCACCAAATCGTTCATGTTGCTCTCTGCCTCCGTGAACTCCATCTCGTCCATTCCTTCCCCAGTGTACCAGTGCAAGAAGGCTTTGCGTCGGTACATTGCAGTGAACTGCTCACTCACCCTCCTAAACATCTCCTGAATTGATGTCGAGTTCCCAATAAAAGTGGATGACATCTTCAAATTCCTGGGTGGAATATCACACACACTGGACTTCACATTGTTGGGAATCCATTCAACAAAGTATGATGAATTCTTGTTCTGCACGTTGATCATTTGTTCATCTACCTCTTTGGTGCTCATCTTTCCCCTGAACATTGCAGATGCCGTCAAGTATCGGCCATGTCGGGGATCAGCAGCACACATCATATTTTTGGCATCCCACATTTGCTGAGTCAGTTCCGGGACAGTAAGGGAGACGTACTGCTGAGACCCACGAGAAGTGAGAGGCGCAAACCCCACCATAAAGAAGTGAAGACGTGGAAATGGGATCAGATTGACAGCCAGCTTCCTGAGATCAGAGTTCAGTTGTCCGGGAAACCTCAAGCAACAGGTAACCCCGCTCATAGTTGCAGAAATCAGATGGTTCAGATCACCAACTGCAATTAGACCGAGAGGAGAGAAATAAACAAAAGTTATTATTTGGTTATATACCTAATCTGAGAGCAATGGGGGGACAGAGACAGAGGAGACGGTACTTACAGCTTGGGGTGCTGAGTTTTAAAGTCCTGAAGCAAATGTCATAAAGTGCTTCATTGTCAAGAACCATGCATTCATCTGCATTTTCTACCAGTTGGTGTACCGATAAAGTGGCATTGTATGGCTCCACAACTGTGTCAGAAACCTTCGGGGATGGGAAAACAGAGAAAGTGAGCATCATTCTGTCTGGGTATTCCTCCCTAATCTTCGATATCAACAGGGTTCCCATGCCAGAACCTGTGCCTCCTCCCAGAGAGTGGCAAACTTGAAAACCTGACAAAATAAAATATAATTTTCAGAATAAAACATGACGAATATGCCAGTTCACAAATACTAGTGGAATCTTAAGGCAATTAACCTATCAAAATCATATTTCCTGCAGCAGGTTCCAAGTTGCATTTTAATAAAATTCACCACTATCTCACACATTCAAGACCATGAAAGCATACCAATCCTGTTCCATTCTGCACCCTATCAAGGAACCATGATCACAATTGTATTCTATATATATAGCACAACTCAACAGAAGCCATTCATACTGTTTCTGACTAATATAGTTCTGTCTAGCTCCTAGACCACTATTATGAGTTACTGTCTTAAGAAATAACTCATAATGGAGCAAAAAGAAACAAAATTTTGTTTCAAGAATCTACGTTGCTTTATAGATGGAGGTGCTATTCCAATTCTAACTCAGTATTCAGATGCAGGTCTAACTCAGTATTCAGATGCAGGTGGTAAATTAATATACAGCAGTGCTTTGTTCCTTGTAACTAGAGATCCATATAGAATACAAACTTTGATGTTCTTCGTATATTTTTGCTACAGCCAATTTCATGTTTAATTTTTTTTCAGCAACTTAATTCCAAGGTTTATTTACACGCTTGACAATGTGTACTACTCATTGCAGGGCAATAATTTCAAGGGGCTAAGGCTCCGCCCGATAGTCGTAACAATATAACGTGCCTTAAATTTACTTTTGTAAAATTGGTAAAAGGAAAAGCACAACGTTGGTGCCGTGTAATCTGACCCTGTTCTAACAATCACAATAAAAAGAATAAAGATCATCTTAACTTTTATTGTTGACATCTTTTTTAAAATGTTAATTAAGTAAAAAAATATAAAAATAAAAAAATAAATAAAAAAAAATATAAAAAATAATGTAAAAAAAAGTCATAAAAAAATCAAATTTCAATAAAAAATCTTGACAGGGAATGAACCAGATTTTTATAGATTGTTTTATTTAATTATGCACTATAAAAGATGACGTGGTCCCTGCCTGTCTTCACTCTAGACAATAGTGACCACATGTTAACAGCTCAGCCTTGTCAATTTCTCGAAAAGCAAGTAACTTAAGAGAAATTTTTATTTAAATATATTATATAATAATTAAGTGTAATATTTAATATTTTTATAAATTTTTATATTTTATAATTAATTTTATAATATTTTATAAAAATATTAAATTTTAATTAACTTAATGTATTTAGATAAGAATTCTTCAACAACGTAGTTGCTTAATGTCAACTAGGAAAAAAATAATTAAGACAGCAATTATTGCAGTAGAAAGCTGACAAGGAAAATACTGATGCTAGTTCCAGATCTACTATTATTCTCTCTTTTTCTTTTTCTTTTTTTTATCATTTAATCCATGTTCATGACTCATAGATCATAGAAAAAGACTTTAGTTGTTGTCGTTGATAGATGTACAGTGTACACAAAGCAAAAAGAATTAACGATCAAGAAGATAAACGGTGTTGATATAGTACTGGTTTTTCTTTCTCTGGATATCAGTAAGCTAGGTGTGTTGTGAAACATTTGCATAAAAAGTATAGATTCTGTTTTTATCTAGATACCGATACTATTCCTATTTCCTAAAATATAGACATTATACAAAAGCGAAAGGAAGCTGTTAAAAGTGTTCGATCAAACAACTAACCTAAAACAAATATAAAAGAGGGCTTATGGTGTATCAGCAATTTTTACGTAGGTTGAGTTGAACTTAGGCATCCAATTCCTGGATATGTTAAGACTTCAGTATGCATCGTTTTATCCTCTGTTTATCATTAAACTATATATCCATTGGCCAGGATCTAAGTCCCCATCATCCATGCGACTGAAAGAAACTTATAGATCAATTCTCATCTATGACATAGAAACAGAGAGAAACATCTACATTGAAATTTAACGGATCTACAATTGCATAAGCATTATGGCATATTTTGAATCGCATTCTCAACGAGCTTAATTGTGCAGATCTATCAAATAGAAAACAACACCGAAACTCAGCCAAGAGGAAAATCAAGCAAAATACCTTGCAAGCAATCACAGTTTTCAGCCTCCTTGCGAACGACATCAAGAACGGAATCGATTAACTCAGCACCTTCGGTATAATGACCTTTGGCCCAATTATTTCCGGCACCGGATTGGCCAAAGACGAAGTTATCAGGGCGAAAGATCTTGCCATAGGGGCCTGATCTGATGCTGTCCATGGTGCCAGGTTCAAGATCCATAAGCACAGCCCTGGGAACGTACTTGCCACTGGAAGCCTCGTTGTAATAGACATTGATCCTCTCGAGTTGGATATCGGAATTGTCTTGGCCGCTGCCGCTGTACTTGCCTGTGGGATCGATGCCGTGCTCATCGCAGATCACCTCCCAGAACTTGGACCCGATCTGGTTGCCGCATTGCCCTCCTTGAACGTGCAAGATCTCTCTCATGGTTGCGCTTGTTGTTTGATCTGAAATATGAGATTTAGGGTTTGTTATGTGTTTGATATGATATGATATTGGGAAATGAAATCAAGCGGTGCAGGAGAGGGTACACATTTATGGAGGGGGGAGGGGAAGGGGGAGCCGGATTGGGATTGGGATTGGGATTGGGATGAGAGAGAGAGAGAGAGAGAGAGAGAGAGAAATTCGGAGGATAGGATGGTAATAACGAAGGGCGGGATATTTTGTTTTCAAGTGTGCCGTTCATTGCTAGGGGTATGGATGTAAATTGGTTTAGATAATTTGATTAATTAATTAAATTGATTTGATTTAGTTTTATTATATTGATTAGTTTAAATAAAATTTAAATTAAATAAAGTTTAATTAATTTAATTTTTTGATTTAAAATTTTAAATTTAAAAATCGAACCAAATCAATATATATATATATATATATATATATATATATATATATATATATATATATATATATATATAATTCTTATCTTCTTAATATTGCACCTATTAATTTTAGTTACTTGATGTCATTAAATGTGATATGTGAACTTGATTCATATGTTCTAGATAGAGTATTGAACTTATTACTTTAAGACTCTTCATCTGCAAAAGTCATAATTACTGAATGTAATATATTAATGTTTAATCATTGGTAGTAAGTCATATAATTAATTTGGTTATAACTTTTTTCTATGTTCTCTCTCTACAATTCTCTATCTAATTTTATTTATTCCTAATCGACTGACCTCAGTGCACAATTGTTGATGCAATTCACTAATTCTCTTTTCTTTGTTATGATGAAGGTGTTCTTTTGGAACTCATTAAATGATTTTTTGGTGTACATTCTAGCTCACAGTGAAGTTTTTTTTGTTATTGGTAAAGTCAAGAAGCTTTGGGCCATGGTGTTGTGGCTTCTTAGGCTTACGGTAGATACATAATAGGATAGAGTGAGTTCTATTGTCCATTGACATTTGGTAGAATAAAATAATATGAGGTGACAAGATAGGTAAGTGATTATTCATTGAGTGGATAAACAAATGTGATATTGAGAGTGATCTTTAAGGACCATAACGTTTCTATTGTTAAATTATTGGATATTGGTTATTGAAATGAAAATGAATGACCATAAAGTTTTCATTTGTGCTTATTGTATGATGTAGATGAATTTTAAAGATAAATTAGATTTGATAAATGATGTTTAATGAATCATGTTTTTTAATATTTGAATTGAGTTTAGATTAAATTTAGATTAATTTTGGGTGTTATTTATTATTATGTTGTGTACTTATTTTTGTACTTAATATTCATTATTACATATATTTTAATTATGTTTATTTTTTTAGATTTTGTCTATTTGTTATATTTTATAGTGTATTTATTGAGATAAATAAGTTTGATTCTATTTTTAGAAAAAATTATAAGTTTATTATGTTTTTTATGAAAAATTAATTATTTAACTAATTTTTATGTAAAAAATAATTAACTCAATCACTCAAATTAAATTAATTTATAAATATTTAAATTTAATTATAAAAAATATAAAAATTAAATCAAATTAAATTAATTTATTTTAATTTCTTTTAATTTATTTTTCTATAACATCTGAACTAAACGATTCACTAACACCCATTGTTGAAGGGGTGACAGCCATGGTACGGGCACCAACTGTACCAGCGCATAACTGTGACCCACGTTATCACTCTCTCAGGCCCCCGACCTTTCTCAGCCTCCTTTTATACGCATTGTATAATTGCATGTATTTCGGTGCATTTGTATTTTGTAAAATATTTATGATATTTGATGACTCACAATATAACATTAAATCATACTTTATTCATATTTATATATAATAAATTTATTTTAATTTTATATATGATATATTTAATCATACTCACATCAAATATCATATTTCATATAAGTAATGTATTAGGATGTATAAAAAACACTTTTCTCTGTAAAAGATATATATGCAACAGACAAGAAGATACTATTTGCGAATTATACTTTTTTTAGTAAATTAAAAAAAAATCAACTTTAGTACATGTTTAATGTTTTCTCTTTTTTTTTTTTATGGTGTAATGATTTTTCATTGAAGGGTTAATGTGACATTTCTCTCTTTAAGTCATAAGAGTTTTTTTGTTTTTCTAAATATAATTGTAAAGAAATTAGAAAATTTATCCAAGCTATAACAGAAAAGACTTTGGATCCCAACAACAAACACAAAGGTGGGTGTCCTTTAATTTTCCTTCTTCAACCCATTTACTAATCTCCTAAAGCAACCGAACTGCAACAATTCTTTAATAGTAATGTTATATCTTTTTATTTAATCATCTTAATAATTATCATAATATTATATAAAAAAATTAAATAAAAAAGTAAATATATTTAATATCTTAAAAATATAAAACGTATTCAATATTTTTTTATTTAATAATTAAAAAAATTAATAAAAGAATTGAATAAGATGATAAATCATTTCTCATTCTTCAAATGGCATGGGCTAAGCTTGTCTCTCTCTCCTATGCTATTATTGCAAACAGTCTCCAAAGTACATGCTTATCTTATATATTAATGTTCTGATGTAAAATCAGAGGGTAATTGAAAAGACACGTATATGGTGGTTTTCGCCTCCTTGTGCAGTAGTTTCCTCTTTCTTGTGCGGTTGTTACTTCCAAGAGTCTCGAGTAGGGGGTTGGGTACCTGCAAAGGGACTCCAATACTCAAGTCAGATAAGGCACTAAGAGCATATACACCGTGTGAATGATCGTTACCTTGTTAGTGAATGCGTAGAGTCCTTGAGCATTTGTCACCGAGTGCAAGCATTCAGAGATCGTGGCCTAACGGGGAAGGGTGTGCCTCCTTCCACGATCGTTCGGGTAGAGCCTTGACGGAGGGTGCCTCTCTCCCACGATCATCCAGGCAGATCCCTGAAATCTCAGGCCTGTTGTGTTAGTGGCCAACCATTGTAGCAGGTGGTCATGGTCTCCAAACTGTAAAGGTCACTACAGGTAGTACAAGGTCATACGCAGACCTATAGAGTGTTGGTTGGGGAGTATGACTAGTACCCGTGTATAGACGTACTGCTGAGGGGTGTAATCCAGATACCAGCAGCGTATATGTCAGGTTTGGCCTTTAAGAGCAGTATCCCGAACCACGGTCCAGAACAGTTGCCCTCAGCTTGACACTTAAGTGGCACAATTAAGTGTCAAGATATTTAGACTAAGGACAGGGATACGTTGCATTGTGAGAATCCTTAGAGGCCAAAGTCCGTTGCCTGGGGGTACCCCCGGAGTTGGCATAGACCGCCATCCCGTCATTCTGGATTCGTCCTGCCCCCGTGTCTAGTTACGCAAGGTCTTTTGTCTTTTTTCCTGCTTTGCAGAAACATTGAGTTTCATTGGGAAACAACTTAATGTTCTGACTTTATTGGGTATTAAAAGACCCATTAATTTTTTTATGTTTCCCAATAGCACGTTTCCCCTTCGCCCAATCAGAATAGAGGAACATTTAAGGGTAGCTAACCTTATGCGATGGGTACGTTGTTCTCGGGCTCAATAGGAGTGCCTCGCTTCTCCTATAAAAAGGGGAGCGTTTTTATCTGGAGTTTGACCATTTCTTCTGTTGCATTCCTCTGCAACTTTGAGTGACTTCTTCCTGCATGGCTCTTTTTGCCTTTCATTCATGTCTTTAGAGGGTTCTGCCTATTGCGAGAGCCATATTCTTGTTTTTTTAAAATGTTTGAAGTTGTTTTGGCCCCTCTCTGGATGTCCCTTATAAAGGGCAGCTTACTTTCTCAGCGTTATTACAGGAGGCGGCTTACTTTCACAGTGTACCTTGATTGCTTGTTTGATATTCGTTATTGCTGGGAAGGCTTGAGTCGCCGTCTGTGTTGGACGGGGTTCTTCGGAGCCGGGGCACTCACTCTCCTTGCCCGGGTAAGCAGGAGGAACTACTGAAGCTGCTCCATGCTCTGAAGCGCCTTTGGGGAGAATCGTGAGACCAGCTAAGACTTCGGTGGAATGCTCTCCTTCATGAAAGGTTGCGCCCCATTCAATGAAAGATGATGCATCCCGGCCTTTATTGATAGAGGTAAGACAGAAAGATTTGGCGTCCTGGCTCTTAATGCTAGTTTTGCCGAGGTTCTTCAAAGTCAATCCACTTTTTCAAGAGGGAGTTGTGGTGGTAGCAGCGACTTTCCATACCACGGAGGAAATATGAATGCGACATGACCTGGGATGCTTCCAATGTCTTTCTTTTCTTTAAAGATTTTATGTCTCTATACTTTCTTTTCTCTCTCTTTCTAATGTAACATGATGTATGGAATGAGAATAAGATTTATAAGTGAAAACTCTTATCTTTGTATCCACTTTTCTTCTTTTCCTTTCTGCTATTTGAAGTTTTTATGTTCGACCGGGATGAGTCTAATGCTTACTCTGAGGTGGCATTATTTCTTCATGCCTATTTGTGGTTTTTCATTTTTGGCTTGGGTGAGTCCAATGCTTATCCCGGCGTGACATCATCATGCCCCCAACTTGGTGCTTTGGCTTGAAAAGGCAAAGTGACAAGTTTGAAATGTTTGGCCTGCGGTATTTGCGCTGGAGAGGGTTGATTCCGATTTGGTTGTCGTAGTTCAGATGGTGACTCTGAAACCGAAGGTTTACCACGGTTTTATGTCGTGGTCCCGAGTAAGATCCAAACTTAACCTTTGAAAACCACGTGACATTTGAATTGTTATGCAACTGTCCTCGTATCTGTACAAATATCTTTTCAACTGCTTATGTAACTGCAAAGGCCACATGGCGTGTTTTTAACGGATGGACGTACCTAGAGTCATGCGTGCCATGATGAGCACGTTTTCGAAATTTGGACATTAAGGACAAAAAAGCCCCCTAATCGTTTTGGCCTTTATAAATGGGGTTAGGGGTTCATTATTCGCTTTCTGCCATTTCTGAGTAGTCTTCAGAGGGCTTTGCGTCGAAGAGAGGTGATTCATAAAAGTCTCAAGGCATTTTCCACCCATTTCCCAACAGCTCTTAACGTTTATTCGAGGTAACTTCTTTTCTTATCCTCTTGGTTTTTTTCTTTTTCTGGTTATTAGCACTGGGTAGTAGAATAGAGTGTACTTCTTATTCTTGTTGCGCCTTTGAGTTTCTTATTTTTCCCTGAGAACTCCGTCTTCGCCGCGCCGTGCACGGTGGAGGTGTCCTTCTGAAATTTGAAATTTTGGAGGGAAAGGAAGCTGGTACACAGGTTCGTTGTCTCCGTGTCTGAATCTTTTGTTTGAATGATTCTGACAACTACTTACCGACACCTTTTGATGTTCTTAGGGTTTTTATGGCGAAGGGCAAAGGAGGGGCTAGGACCAGAATGTATTCTTCTGAGGATCTCACTATGGCTGAGATTGAGGAAATTCGAATCTGTCATGATCCGGGGTTAGTATACCCATGGGTAGGGGAGGATGTCCAGAAATATCACTCCAACTTTTCTTCTGAGGTTGTCCTGAGGCAGTCTATGGATTTTATTCATCTGACGGATGAGAAAAAAAGAGATAAGGAGTTCGTGGTTGTATACCTTGAATGGAACGAGAGGGTGTGCTCCAGTCGTGAGGCGGACTTGCATTTCATGTTCCTGTATGACCCCCTTTTTATGAAGCTAGGGCTCTGTCTCCCGTTCTCGAATTTTCAGATAGTCATCCTCCATACTCTCCAAGCAGCTCCGACCTAAATTCATCCCAATGGCTGGGGTTATATAATAACTTTCGAGAGGTTCTGTCGGGTGAATGGGCTAAGGTATTCGGTCAACACTTTTTTCTACTTCTATACCTGGTTGAGTCCCCAAGGTTCATCAAAGCAGAAGAATTGACTTACCATTCAGTCCAGAAGTGGTCGTAAGTCCTTTGACGTCTTTCAGGATAGCTTTAAAGAATTCAAGACCAGGTTTTTTAAGATTATGGTGGCCGAGAGATTCCATCTTTTTTCTGAAATGCTGATGGGGAACCGAAGTTTCTTTTGTATTGGACGCCAGACGCTTAGAGCACTCCGACCGTTCCTTTGGAGAAAGAAAAGGATGTGCTTAACTTGGAGGAGCTTAAGATAGTTGAGTTCATATCCCAACACACTGAAAATGGGCATATCAACATTAGAGATGTCCTTGAGACTCCTGGTGATGACCTTCTCTTTGTTTTGTTAGGTGGGAAGTAGAGTATAATGGATTACCTTGCGTGTGTGAGATTATTTTTGTCTATATACTCTTAGTTCTTTGCCTTCTGAATTACTTGTCTTGTTTTGTTTCAGTGAGCGGTATGGCGTTCGGGCTTTCTGTTGCAGCATTGCATGCTTCTAGGGAGATGAGGAAGGGGGCGGGGTCTTCGGGGGGCCCTTCTGCTTCGGCCCCTACAACTCGTGAGGTCGTTGTTGGAGAGGCCTCTGAGGATCCGAGGTCTGCTCAAGATCTTTAATCAAGGAAGAGGAAAGCTGCTAAGGATTCTTCGGATCGGGGTAAGAGGATTGCTCAGGATGGCGGTGCAGAAGAGGGGGCTGCTCTCTTGACTATTATTGCAGGGAATTCTGACCCCCAGACCCTTCATTGATGAGCACTTCATGAGAGGTGAGGTGATGGGGCACATATCTCGGTAGGGATTAGTTCAAACTTTGACCGAACTACAAACTTTGGCTCTCCGTGTTACTGTCGATGTCCGATACATCGATATGACTGTCGAGGAACTTGACAGGAAAGCATCGGCTGATTTGAAGAGGAAGGACAAGGAGATTGAGGAGTCTGCACGGAGGCTTAGTGCCGCCCTTAAGCTTAATGAAGAGACGCAGATGCGGATCACTAGTTTGTAGAGGGCATTGGTCGAAGCTGAGGTTAATAAGAAGAGGCTTGAATCAGGTAAAATTGAGGCCGAGAAGGCCAATGCTGGCTTTCGTGATGAAATGGCTTGGCTCGAGAAGGAGGTGGATGCTCTAGACGCAATTTCTGAAAAAATCGAGAATGATAAATTCTAAAATGTTGTGGCTCAGATCTAGCATTTCAATCCTGATATCACCCTTGCCTTGGAGGATCTTAGTTTTGAGAAAGTTTTTCATAACGGGCAGCTTATCTTGGTGGAGGACCTTCTTCAAGAAGATTCCAAGGATGCCTCAGGAGCTGCTCAGACTCTGGCAATTGACGGGGTTGAAACCTGAGCTTTTTTTTTTTGTAAAGACAATTGTCCCGTTTGGTTGGGGTTTTAAATTTGTGTCCTTTTGGTTCTTGTTTATTTGTCTCCATATTTACTTTCCATGGTCCGTTTTGAGTCCAATGCCCATTATGGTATTTATTGCAACCATGCTGTGGACTTAAGAAATTTCTTGATAAGGACATGGGAACCATGGTCTAGAGTTTCATAACCGCGGTACTGGGTATGCGATATCCCTTTGGACTTAGGTAGAAACGACGCCTTAGTTTATAATCCATTACCCATAGCAATGAGTATTTTGGCATTTTGGACTTGGGTAAAGATAAGCCTTAGTCTATAATCCATTGTTTGTAGTATAAACTTCTAGAATTTAAGAACTTCAGGCGCGAGAAATAACGCCTTAGCTTAGGATTCAACGTCTGAAAGACTTGGTGCTTCTGAATCCTTTTGCCTTAGGCACTATTGTTATTTAGACCTTACTCGGGGTCCTCTTGTTAACCATATTGGTTAAACGGAATCCCACTTAGCTTAGATATAAGGGTGGACCACGGGTCATAAGATCCGTTGTACCACCGACTTTGAAGTAGTCAATGCCAAGTATCGAGGTCGGTTATTGACCCTATAGCTTGCTACCCCAACTTTGGTGTGCTACACCTCTTGACTCGGGTTTTTTGATTTCTCACTGAAAAAGTAGCATCTAAGTAACTCTTTTTCATTAGGGGACAAAGATTTATACAAAGTCAAATGAGGGCAGATCAAACATTAGTTTTTACTAAAAGACTAGGCCATTATAGGCGTCTAATTGTAGTATTTTCTAAGTTTATATGCATTCTAATAGTTCTTGATCGTACTGCTTGTTAGAGTTTCCGGCGTGTAAGCTCCTTTGCCGGTGCTAACGATAACACGGTAAGGGCCTTCCCAGTTAGGGGCTAGCTTCCCTTGGGAGGCATTTTTTCCTCCGATGTCCGCTCTCCTGAGAACCAGATCTCTCGGTTGGAAACATCTTGGCATCACCTTTTTATTGTATCTGGTCGTCATCCTTTGTTTGAGGGCGGTGTCATATAAATAGGCCACACATCTCCTTTCTTCCAATAAGTCCAGGTCTTCTATGATCAATTCGAGGTTGCTGTTAGGTGAGAATTGTTAGTGACGCCAACTATGTTCTCCTATTTCTACCGAAATCATTGCTTCGCTTTCGTAGATGAGTTTGAAAGGGGTTTCACCCGTGGTAGAGTGGGGAGTAATCCTATAGGCCCAAAGGACGTGGTCGAGCTGTTTAGCCCAATTTCCTTTAGCTTCATCCAGTCTCATTTTGATTCCCCAAAAGATAACTTGGTTGGCGGTCTCTGCTTGTCTATTTGTCCTGGGGTTTTCTACAGCGCTGCAATGATATTTTATCTTTAGTCCAGCTAGAAGTTCTTCAAACTACTTATCTTTGAACTGAGTTCCGTTGTCTGTTACTATAGACTCTGGAATCCCAAACCTGGTGATGATGTGGCACTAAGTGAATTTCTAGATTCGAGCTGCAGTGATTGCGGCTAAGGGTTCTGCCTCAATCCACTTTGTGAAATAATCCACCGCTACCACCAGATATTTCAGCTGGCCAGGGACTTGGAGGAATGGACCCAAGATGTTCATACCCCATCTGTAGAACGGCCAAGGTACGGACATTGTGGATAACTCTTCTAGGGGGCTTGTAATGGTCCGAATGGTGCTGACACTTGTCGTAAATCTGGACATGTGCATGGGAATCAGCTTCCATCGTTGACCAGTAGTACCCCGCCCTTAGTGCTTTCAGGGCCAATGCTTTGCCTCCTAAATGATGTCCACAACTTCCTTCATGCACCTCGGCCAGAACGTATTTTGCTTCTTTCGGAATGAGGCATTTGATGAGGGGAGAAGAGAAACCACGTCAGTACAAACGGCCGTCGTATATAGTGTATCTCACCGCTGCCTTGGTTAGCTTTGAGGCTTCTTTGGGGTCTGAAGGAACGACTCCTGACTGCAAGTATTCCATGATATGAGTGATCTAAGATGTATCATCCTCTTCTACCTTATAGATGACATTATCCGTGATAGAAGGATGAGGAAGAGTCTGCTGGATAACTGATCGGTTGTTGCTAGGGCTCTTGGTGCTGACGAGTTTAGATAAGAGATCAGCTCTGGAGTTTTGCTCCCTTGGAATGTGCACAATTTTGGTTTCTTCGAAGCCTTTGAGGAGTTCTTGTACTTTAACCAAGTACCTTTGCAAGAGACGTTCCTTGGCTTGGTATTCTCCTCGAATTTGAGAGGTTGCCAACTGCGAATCGCTACAAAGTGTGATTCTGGTTGCCCCCATATCCTTTGCCATGGTTATTCCGGCAATGCATGCTTCATATTCGGCTTGATTGTTCGAGGTAGGGAACTCGAACTTTAAGGAATGCTCCAGCGTCAATCTTTTTAAATTTTCCAGAATCACTCTGGCTCCACTTCCCTTGGGGTTTGAGGATCCATCAACAAAGATGGTCCAAGAAATTCTTCTTGGGTCCCCTGGGTCAGATGTAAGTTCTACCAGGAAATTAGACAATGACTGACCTTTTATTGCGAGCCGTGGTTCGTAAGCGATTCCAAACTCAAAGAGTTCGATTGACTAGGCAATCATCCTTCCCGCCAAGTATGGCTTGTGCAATACTTGGCAGATGGGCTGGTCCGTCCTTACGACCACAGGGTGGCATTGAAAATATTGCCGCAGTCTTCTTGCCGTGGTGATCAGGGCAAAAGCAACATTCTCGACCTTCTAATACCGGAGTTCTGGTCCTTAAAGCACTTTGCTCATGAAGTAGACTGGTTTTTGACCCTCGTCTGTCTCATGAATTAGCACTGAGCTTATAGCTTCTTCGTGGACTGAGAGGTACAGCAAGAATGTTTCTCCGATATTCGATCTTGACAAGATTGGAGGAGAGGATAAGAGCTTTTTCAAAGATGAAAAGACGTCCTCGCACTCTGGGGTCCATTCAAAATTTCTTCCCTTCTTGAGTAGTTTGAACAGAGGAAGAGACTTATGGGCTACTTTGGAGAGGAACCATGTAAGGGCTGCTATCCTTCCTGTCAACTGTTGCACCTCCTTGACACATCGGGGACTTCTCATCTCGAGTACAGTCTGACACTTGTCAGGATTGGCTTCAATTCCGCGGTGGGTTAACATGAACCCCAAAAATTTTCCGGCATGGACCCCAAAGGCGCACTTCTCTGGATTTAGTCTCATATTGTGTTTCTGGATTTGTGCAAAAACTTCATCAAGGTTTGTCGTATGCGATCCGCCCTGTGGGGTTTTTACTATCATGTCATCAACGTAGACTTTTAGCATCTTTCCCACTTGGTTCTTGAAAACTTTGTTTATCATTCTTTGATAGGTAGCTCCTATATTTTTTAGCCCGAAGGGCATAACTCTATAGTAGTAGCTCGCCCTTCCAGTGATGAAGGCGATTTTTTCTTCATCTCCCGGGTACATCGGAATCTGATTGTACCCGGAGTAGGCATATATGAATGATAGCCACTTGAAGCTTAAAGAGCTGTTAACTAATTGGTCCACATTGGGAAGTAGATATGAATCTTTTGGACAGACTTTGTTCAAATCTATGTAATCCACACACATTCTCCACTTTCCGTTAGGTTTTTTCACTAAGACCACGTTGGACAGCCACATGGTGTAAGCAATTTCCCTTATGAACCCGCAACTAAGCAATTCTTTTACCTGCTCCTCGATGACCTGCTGCCTTTCAGGACCGACCTTCCTCTTTTTTTGAGCGACCGACTTCATATCCTTGCTAATGGACAAGTGGTGGCAGATAAAGGAGGGGTCGAGTCCTGGCATGTCGGACGACGTCCAGGTAAACAAGTTCTTGTTCTTTAACAGTAGCTCGATCAATTGTTGTTTTTCGTCTTCTTCCAACTGAGCTTCAATCTTGGTGATTTGATCCGCCCTGGCTCTAAGTTGGAGAACCTGCAGCTCACCCTCTGGTTGGGGTCTGATGTCGCGAAGTTATTCTCTAGCATCCAACTCGGTCATCAATATGTTGACCTAATCTAGGACTGGGCTAGGATTGACAGGCTTTCCTCTTTTCGGGGGCCCTGCAGATTTTCAGACTTTCGTTGTAGCATTTCCTGATGGCGACTTGATCGCCTTTGACAGTTACCACCTCATTGTGTTTATTAGGGAATTTCATGACAAGGTGGGTGGTGGATACTACGGCGCCAAGGGCATTTAGGGAATGACGACCAATGATGATGTTGTAAGTCGAAGGGCAGTCTATAACCAAGAAATTCACCTTGACTATTCTGAAAAGCTTGGAGGAACTTAGGGTCAAATAGGTTTCTTATTACCCAACCGGGGTGATCTTCTTACCCGTGAACCTTGTGAGTTCCCCGTCATAAGGGGTCAAGTCCGATCGCGGGAGTTCTAACTTCTGGTAGAGGTCCAAGAACATAATATCTGTCGAACTTCCTTGATCCATGAAAATTCGGCAGACCTCAGCATTGGAAATGACCCCGGAGGTCACGAGGGGGTCATCATGATCCGAGATAATTCTGCTGTAGTCTTCGTCCAAAAAGGTAATGCATATCGTCTTTTTTTTCCGCGATATTGGGTTTGGATTTGGAATGGGAAACGCTGAAGACCGTCATTCTTAATGTTTTATTTCGCGCCTTGTTTGACGGTCTCCTCCTGCGAATTCTCCCGCAATGGTATTGATCGTTCTGTTTGGTTCGAGACGATGATCGTTATAGTCATTGGGTGAGGAGTCACTGTTCCTCCCTTGCCGGTCATTGTTGTTCCAGCGGGGGGGTGTCCGGGATCTTCTCCTCGAACTTTGATTTCTCCTTCGACGGGGAGGAGATAGACTTCATCTCTTATCCTCCCTGCGCCTACTGCAATGTTCATGATTTTGGGCACGGAGGACGTATTGTTGCTGTAACACCCTCCCTAGGGTATCACATGTCTGACTCCCGACTCATAATCTGAAAAGAAATTCGCACAAAGTTTGAGTTATAAAAAGTGGGTTTTAAAATTTCTTCTTTATTGAAACATAAATTTACTGAAAATATTAGGTAATATTAAAAATCATATTTCAACTATTTATTATGCAATATTGACACTTATTAATATTTCATAATTTAAAGAGAAATATAAAACTAACATGACTCTTTTTTTTTTTTAACTGTAGCAAACCCTATGACGGGTCCTACTTAATAGCACGGTACAACACTAACGTTAAAACTTATCATACTTATTCTATTGTGTATCCATCTTGTTGCACCAGACATCTGTTCTACCTCTGTTCTTTATCAACACTGCACACCTTTGAGTCCTGAATGTCCACTCCTTATTGTTGTCACCCATCTCAGAGTATCCATTGCCCGTTATATCTAAGACAACTCGATCCTTCTATTATTTTATTTTAATAGTACAGACACATCAAAACAACATAACAAAGAGATGAGATCACCTACACCAATACCAACATGACAGTATAGAGATAACACAAACAGCATATCATACAGATAGATCATACCATAATCATGCTATCAGCATTAATCAACTATCATCATCTAATCATTTATTAGTTTAATTATCATAAACAACAAATTACAATAATGTTCTAATTATCATTATCATCATCCAAGTATTCAAAACAATTGTCATAGCCAATATTCCTCAATTAATATATCATATGAGATATAAATGCTTTCAGATGATTTATGTATGTGCACAAAAGACTCGAGTTTTTCAAAAATAACTCCATGGAGGTTTTCACAATTTCGAGGAGAATGCTCTGTCAATTGTCACTTTAACCCAAAGACAATCTTCCAGGTTGTTGAAAAGAATCGTGTTCTTGTCGGGTATCGTCAATGCGTTGCAACGGACAGATCGCAAGCCAAGTAGCAGGGTATTCGCCATTGTCCAGCGGTCCACTGGTCACCGCCACGCGCCTCCCTAAGATCCATCATATACTTCACTATTAATTTCATTCCTCTTTAACCACAAGGTCATATACTGATCGAATATATCCGTGCAAGTCTAACCCTAAAGGGTCAAATCTTTTTAATTTCATTTGTTCAATGTATCATATGTCTCAACGCATATTTTTTCCCAATGCATGTATAATGCACCAAATCCAATCACAAGCATCTCTTTCCAATGCATACAAAATGCACTAAATTATACTGTATTTTCAACAGCAAAAATTATGTTATCACATTTTCATAGTTATAAAACACTTTCGTCGTGTTTTCAAAATTGTGTAATATTTCGTTTCATTTTCACAATTCCAAAACGTTTACATTACGTTTTCACAATTTCAAAATGTTTATATTACGTTTTCAAATATCGTAACACTTATGTTACGTTTTCAAAATCTCAAACGTTTCGTTATATTTTCACAATCTGTGTACGATACTTCATTACGTTTTTCACAATACAAGATAACATTTACATTACGTTTTCAAAATACATGCAACTCTTACATTTTGCACTTTTAAAATACGTACTAATTTTTTAACGTTTTTCTTAATCGCGTAAAAATATACGTTTCTCAAAATTGCATAGTATTTTTCCACTGTTTCAAAATTACATAACTTAAAAATCATTCTTTTAAGTCGCATAAATCATTTTTTGTCATTCTCAAAATATTTAAAACACTTTTCAAATCACATAACGATTTTTCGCTATTTTCACAATCACGTAAAAATAATTAATCACTTTTCCATCACGTAGTGATTTTTCAATAGTAATTCAGATTACGTACAATATTTAAACGTATTTCAAATAGCGTAGAAATATTTTAACGTATTTAAAATTGCGTAGAAATATTTTTCCATATTACGTAACTTAAAAATCACATTTTTAAGATCGTAAATAATTTTTCACCACAATTTCATTACTGAGAAAATATTTCTTGACCTTTAAAAATTCTTTTTTAACTTTTCTCAAAATAATATAACTTTACACTTCATTTAATATATTTTTTACTCGATAAAATATTTTTTCATGATTCTTTAATCAAGAAATTCTTTTTTCAAAATATAATTCACAAAATCACTTTTTTATTGATGTAAATCAGCGTTTCAAAACTTAACATTTTTAACGTATTTCAAAACTTGAAAATAAGTTATCGTTAGTAAATTTTCAAAACAATTATATTCTCCATTTTTCCCAAATCAATTCTAAAATCAATTCTCTTCAAAACAAATTAAGATTCAAACCCTTGCAACTTTTTTTTTTCATTTTCATATGAAAGTTCATTTCTCAGTGATAAAATACTTTGATTTCCTTTCCAAAATCTTTATACTAAAACATTTTCTTCAAACATTTTGTTTCCACTTTAAAATTACTTTGGTTCATAAAAACCAAAATTATTCCAACATCCAAAAATCGTAGAGTCTTTGGCCATTGAAGCCATCAAATATTTTTCTCCTAAATTAATATGGTTTTACACAAACAAAATCATTAAAAATTCTTTATTTTCAAAACCGAAATACCGATGGTCATAAAAACTAAACCCATTTGTTCAAATTCATTTTTACTTTCCTTACAAATCCTTTTTCACTTTCTTTGCAAATCCTTAAAATTATCATTGCTATTTTCATTTAAATCCCATGTTTAGTAAAACACTTAGAAGCTTTTTATACAAAATAAATCAATAAAAATCCTTTTAAAACCGTATTCATGTACTTTTTGAAAAATAAATTCTTTGTTTATTTTCCTTACTTTTCTAAACATCCATTTTCATCATTCAAGAAAATATTAATTTGTGAACACCTATTTTGAGGTGTCTTGTTCGAAATCCACCATGTTCTAAGTACTCAAAAATCAATTCTTTTGTTCTTGAAAATTTTCAACATGAACCTTAATCAAGGCATCAAAACAGTAGCTCTCCCTTTATTGGAGCCAAAAATCAATTTCCTTTTTCCACCATCAAGTCATGGCATATATATATATATTTCATCATAAATAATATAAGCATACCATCAAAGCCATAAAAGCATGTATAGCATATCAAGCATATCATCAAAGTTATAAAATCATGCAAAGCATATCAAGCATAGAAAATTAATCAAAGCTCATAAACACCCACAAATTAATTACATGATCATGGATATGAATCCTCACATGGATTCCACATCTATCAAATAAAATACCATCTCTCACCACCATACTTGGTTGGTGCGATGGATCTCCCTCTTACCTCTTGAAGATTCTCAAAAGCTTCTTGATTTGCTTCTTTTTCCAAGTCATTCACCACCAAGGGCTTCTCAAATACAAAACAAAATACATAAAAATTAGTATATTAAGCTTGATTAAGAGAACCATGGATCAAACATGGTTAGAACCTTGAAAATCAAAAGAAAAGTGAAGAGTAACAAACTTCACCATTAAAGCTTCAATCTTTAGCTTGAAAAACAAGGTTGAAGATAGATGATTTAGAGAAAATCTCCAACATGAAAGTTGCTTAGAATATCATGTAGATTCAAGATCTATGGTTGGATGAAATTAAAAAAGATTGAATGGTGATTTTAGGTGTTTTGACCGAATGATATCTCTTGAAGAACAAAGATGAAATTTTTGATAGAAACTTGAAGCTTGAATTTGAAGATCAAGATGAATGATTTTGGAAAAACTCATAACTAGAGATGTTCTTAGAATGATGTTTAGGTTTAGAAAATTAAGTTGGATGAAATTTTTGAGTGATGGAAGGTACTCTTAGAGGGCTTGGCCGAAATCTAGAGAAGAAAGGAGATGGAGAGAAAATTTTCTAAGTTTCCTTCTTGAAAATGAATCAATGAAGACCAAGGAAAACAATAATGACTAAAGCATGCAATTATGGTCTTCCAAACTCCTTCATGCAACACCAAAACCGTGCCCCCCTTCAAGCATTCTCCTTGGAGTGCAAAAATCAAAAGTAAGCCATTATGATGTCTAACTTGACCAAGACATGCAAAAATGACATAAAGCTTGTCTCTTTGTCTTCTAAACACTCCAAAACCATCACCTTCTCTTCATAATGCATTCAATAAATTTGTCTTCATTATTTGCCACCATTTGAAGCATTTCTAGCCATTGATTAATTCAATGGTTAGGATTTAGTAGATTTTTAATTTTAGAAGACTAAATCTAGGCCACTGGATTTTTCTCCTTTCAATTCTAGCCCTTAGATGTGTCTCCAAAATTAAGGGTCAAGATTTCTTCTTCAAATTTTAAATCCAATGGTCATAATTAGTCTTTGCCATTTTAGAAGACCAAATCTCTACCCTTGATTAATTCTTCATCCAATGGTCATAAATGGTCTTTGTTACTTTTTAAGATTAAATCTCCACCCTTGATTACATCTATGGTTGATATCAAAGTCTTCCTAACCAAGCTTATTCTCACACCATTGATTAAATCAATGGTTATTATCCAAGGCTTCTTTATTAAGTTTGTTTCTTAACCTTTGATTAAATCAATAGTTAATATTCAAACTAAGTATTCTCATCCAAGGGTATAAATCAAGTCAAGCTCTCTTTGTTGACTACACAGTATAATATTTATTCTTGTATCCTACAAATAATATTTTTACTGTATTTTTATCATCCCATAATTAAATACAGTATAAAATAAAGTACAAAAAATTTTCTAAAACTATTTCCAGATTCAGGTTTAGTAAGATCCCCTGTCTCCGTCTAAACAGTACAAATTTTTCTATGCGTAGAAAAATTTTCACTTTGCAGGACCCACCTGGGCCCACGTATGGCCACTTGAGCCCACATATACCCCCCTGGGCCCACAAACAGGAAAAAATTCATAATCATCCACAAAAATCACAAAAATTATAAAATGCACAAATATCAAATCAGATTACGTAAAATAATTACCTAACGGTAAAAATTAAATTACGTAAAGTTTTCCTCGGCCCAAAAATTTTTATTTTTCTGACACGGAGTAAATCACTCAAAACGATCAAATACGCTGACGGAATAAACAAAATAATTTTACAGTGCATAGAAATTACTAAACAATAAAATTCTGTTAACTGTCAAAATTACTGTTTAAGAGATACATAAATTTTGGGGTGTTACAGCTACAATCGGTCAGCCTTGATCAAGAACTCAATGGCGTCGCGCAGTTGATAGCAATCTTCAGTGTCATGTTCGTAGCCTTTATGCCACGTACAATGCTTGAAGTGGTCTTTTTGTTTGTGCTTTTTAATGGGGGGCGGTCGCCGAATATGCTGGAATTCGGTCTGCATCACCTCCCTCAAGATCGTCTTTCGTGTGACATTTAGGGGGGTATAATTAGAAAACCTTACCAAGATCCTGCGCGAGGGGTTGAGACTCTCGTCTGAAATCGAAGCGTAAAGTCCCTTGTGCTAGTACTCTGCGTTGGGTGCCTGGTTTCTCATAGTAGAGGTTTCGTTGGTAGGTAGTGGGACAGAGTGTGGGGGATGTTGTGTAGCAAAAGTCTGCCTGTGGTTAACAGAAGTTTGTGCAACGTCCCTCCTTGAGTTTTGCCTCGTGTTCACCATGATTGGGTGGGATTAGAAGTTTACGGTTTCCCACAGACTGCATCAATGTTCTAATGTAGAATCATAGGGTGCCTGAGAAGACACGTATACGGTAGGACTCCAACGCTCAAGTCAGATAAGGCACTAAGAGCATATACACTGTGTGAATGATCGTTACCTTGTTAGAGTGATGTTTTCTGATACTCATAGTGAATGCGCAGAGTCCTTCAGGATTTGTTACTGAGTGCAAGCATTCAGAGATCGTGGCCTGACGGGGGAGGGTGTGCCTCCTCCCACGATCGTTCGGGCAGAACCCTAACAGATGGTGTCTCTCTCCCACGATCGTCCAGGCAGATCTCTGAAATCTCGAGCCTGTCGTGTTAGTGGCCAACCATTGTAGCAGATGGTCATGGTCCCCACACTGCAAAGGTCACTACAGGTAGTACAAGGTCGTCACGCGGATCATGGAGTATTGGTTGAGGGTGCACGACTAGTACTGTGTATGTATAGGCATCTTCTTGAGGGGCGTAATCTGGATACCGACGACGTATATGCCGAGTTTGGCCTTTAAGGATGGTATCTCAGACCACGATTCAGAACAATTATATATATGTAAGTATTTTCAAAGAAGATAAGGAAGATTGGGCTCTGATTAGACATATATATATACAAATATATTTATACAAATCTATACCACCATTAATTTTTTTTTAAAAAAGTGTATTATTATTTACATTTTTTAAAAGATATAATTAAGTAAAAAAATAATAAAAAATACGCATAATAAATAATATTAAATAAAATATAAAAATATATGTATATATTATTTAATGTAAAAATATAAGAATTATAAAATCAATCATAATTTTTAAATTAATTCTTATATTCTTATATCAAATAGTGTATACATTCTTTTTATACTCTTATTTAATATCATTCATCATACATATTTTTTTTTTATCATTTTTTTTACTCAATTATATTTATTAAAAATAATATAAATAATATCTATACTTCTAAAAGAGATATAAAATGATTATTTTCATTTTTCAAATAACTGTTCATTTACAGTCATTTCCACGTGGAAGGTACAGAGTGATCTGGTTAAAGGGTCAATTTTTTTTGTTTGTTTTTGGGTAGTATTTACATGGGCCTTGCATTTAAGTTAGGAGTCTTTGGTTTCAATTAGCTAGTTTATTCCCTAAAATTAATTAAAATGAGTATAGGTTTTAAAAATTTGATTCAATGTATTTTTTTTGGGTACGTACTTCAGTGTATTTTTTAAGTTCACTTTAGGACATGTTTTATGTTGTTTAATACGGTTAGGTATTACACATTATTTTAAAATAATATATATTTATTTTTATTATTTATTTTAAATTATATTTTAAAATATATTTTAGTATTAGTTTCTTACTTTGTGACTTAATTATACATTGATTTAATTATACACAATATTTAAATTTATATATATTATATCTACATATCAAGTCAGTCCGATTATTATTAAGTCATGACCAGGTAGGGTTCAAGTGTAGAGAAAATGACTCAGTAAAAAAATTGAATCGAATTTTAGTAAAGTCAAACCCGTCACATAAACATCCCTAACACTTAATGATAATAGTGTTGTTATCGTTGCATATATTTTGTATTATCACTTTGGAGTAATACAAGTTTATGAATTATTTGTCTTGATTATCATCTAAATAAATTTTGATTCCTTTGATTTTGTGTCAAAAATTTTAAATTATTTTGACATTGAATAAAGCATAAGAATATAGAGAGTGCATGTTTAATGGTGATAGTTGTCTTTGAACTTTGTTAGGAATTCAATCCTTTTGTATTATTGAAATTATTGAGTGTATGTTTCATAGTGATAATTATTTTTTCGATTAAATAAATAAATTATAAATTTTTATTAAAAGAAATGTTATTATTTTATATTTAAACATTTTGTATTCATGTCGTCCTAAATTAATAATTTTACATAAAAATATATTAATATCTACATTAGTTTGAATATTTTATAAGAAATTATAATAAAATTTGATTCAAATAAAATTTATTATTATAAAAACAAACTGATTTTATTTTCTAATTACTATATTTATTCAGATATATATTTGTTTTATAATATTTAAAAAAACTTTAATATGTACATCGCATAAGAGTGAAAACTTTACATAAAAATATAGTAAAATTTATTAAATATATTTTATTATGAGGAAACTAAAAATTTGTTAAGTATATTTTTTGAAATATTTTTGTTCAAATATATAATATATAATATTTAAATTTTATATTTATATTTCACATGATTGAAAACTTTACATGAAAATATATTAATATGTATATCTATGAAATAAAAACTTTACAAGTAAACATAATAAAATTAATTGAAAAGTATGAATTTATTATAAAGTTTCATTGCTAAGATCGTTTAAATACAACTTAGTAAAATCCGTGTCATATAGCATCAATGATTCAATAATATTTTAAGTGAAATAATTTGTCAAAGTTGAAGTAATTTAGATGGATAAATAAGACAAAAAATTGATCTCAATGAGAGTATTGATAAAAATAATGTAATAAAAAAATTATGATTTAAGTTTGTCAATCTCACCCAGTCCCAGAGTACTCAACCCATATGGAGCAAGTCTCACTGTTAGTTTTATTTTTATTTGTCATTGTAATGTATTTCAATCAAAGATTATTTTTTGGTATAATTTGTTATTTAGAGTAAGCTTAATATATTCTTAATGATGAGGTATAAAACATTCAATTGAATAAATATATAAAAAATGATATTTAAATAAAAAACTGTAGAATCTAAAACCAAAATTAACTAAAACTATATAACTAATTATTTATTCTAATTCTTTTATTTTTTTATCGCGTGCAACACAACGTTAGTATACCTTAACACTTCTAAAGGTCTAAACATATTGAACTTGAAACAAACTTCCTCTTTGGTTATACTGATCTTTAGTTCATTTTCAGGTATTCTGATCACTCCTCATAAGGGACAAAGCAAAACTAAATCAAGTTCCAATCAAAAGATCAAATGTCATGCAAATTACATTTATATTATTTTGCAGAAGATCATTTCCACGACCAACCTTCGTGACATTTCGTCATCGAATATTGATTAAAGCCCTTCATGGAACTATGGTGCAAGAAAAAGTTCAACAGCAATTAATTTTTACTCAAATGTATTTTTGTATGTGCAGAACTACATGGATAAGTTTTCAACGAACAATCCTCAATTGCACAGCCTATAAGTTAAAACTTCAAAGCCTCAGCTGCCAGAAACTCACTATAAAATTGATTCCTGTCAGCTGAACGATGCAGGGAAGAGGAAGCAAAGCTGTTATTTGTTAATTATTTCCTTGTGTTTTTCACCTCACTGGTGCCAGTCGGCGTGAACTTGAGTATCGCCAACCCCATCATTTCTCACTGAATGAAGGAAAAAAAAAAAAGATGAAAAAGAAAAAGCAGATCGAATGACATGGAATATATATGCAGCACTAGATAAAGTTTCCTGTTCAAACCTCCTCCTGTACCCACACCATTCCTAACCTTTGTCTCTCCTAATTCTGAAATCACCATGCAGGCAAAGGTTATAATTAGGATATCAACACAAGCCGTGTTCAAGTACAATACATAAATGGAAATTTAAGATTCGTCCATTTAATTAAATTTTCTGAACGTTGGCACTGATGCGCAAATGTATCTCCCTTGATAAAATAGTGCTGGTTTCAAATTTCAGACTATCATCATTAACTTCTCCAACATGCTTTCTTTGATATGACATGTATTGATCCCTATTGATACTTTAAGACAGCATCTCATTACTAACTATGAATCTAATAACCTACTTGTAGACATCCCCAGTCACGAGTGTCAAGAAGGATAAATGAACGCCCTAAAAGTTTGTACCTCAAATATGAAATAAGGACCAGTAGATGGCGTGGTATTCGTTTGTTCCAATCACTTAAAACAGTTATTCCATGGCATTGTGCCTGATTGTCCTTCACTTTCAGGTCCAAAAATATCGTGAGGTGAAGCCGTGAGAGAGAGATTGAGGGGGAAGTGAGTAACGATGGACCTTATCCGCAGCCATGGTTATTCAAGGGACAGGGAGGGGGAACAGAATGTTTTGGTTGAAACTTGAAAGAGAGGATGAAATCAAAATGGAAGTCGTCACGGCTCACCACGGTGAAGAATTTTAACAAACAATTGACATTCTTCACGAAGAAAATGAAACATAAAAGAACAAACCAATAATTATGCCTTGATTAGTTGGTTAGGGTAGGCGTCACACTCTATTTTGTCAAAATGAAACCGATTGCCTGATACCAATTGAAGTTCAATTGTAAGCTAAAATACTCCCTGTCGCTTGAATGAACATGGCTGCGGAGAAGTGATGAAATTGAATAACCATGGATAAGAACTTCTAATCATAAATACTCAAATGAAGTTGACACGTAAAAAATTGTATAAATAAATAATGTTAAAAATATACTTATTTACAAAAAAAAAAATAATTTAAATGAATATAACTTCTTTTTTAACACTATATTTAGATGACATATAATGGAGGAACGGAAAAGAAATGAGGGGAATGAAAATAAGTTTTTGTGTTTGGAAATTTTAAAATACATAGGAACGGAACGGAATACATGGGGAATCATTTCTTTCATCTTCTCCTCAAATGTTCAATTTTAATTTCCTTCAAAATTAAAGTAAAATGAGAGAAACACATGTTCCGTTCCATTCTGTTAATGAATTTTTTAAATAAAAAAAAAAGAACTATGTTTTATTCTTTTTTTTTTATATAATTTATCCCTACATATTCTGTTTCTTTTCGTTAATGTAAAAAATCCAAACATAAATAAGTATTTTTCGTAATAGATGACCGTCGTCTCGTCCACGTAAGCAAAAGATAAATCTGTGACAAGGTGGGCGCGACTTTCGTTTTGGGGGGTTTTCACGTTCACGTTTTAATCTTTCTTTCGTACACAGTACACGACAGACGAGGAAGGAAGGCAGGCAGAGTCGTCGCTTGCATTCATTGCTGGCTTGCCACGTCTCTCTTTTCCCTCAGAGTCAAACACTTCATTCCACGAAATTTCCAATCCTTGCATTCCATTTGCGCGTTTCTCTTTTTACTACTAATTTATTCGTTCCCAAAATTCAACCATAAGAATATCATTATTATCAACATGTCATGTCTAGCTTTCAATTCATAGTAAAAGCCATAGAGTCATAAATTCTCAGCGACTTTTCCTTTTCTATTACTCATTCCTTACGAATCCTATGGTCATCGTTTTCTAATCTACCATTTTGGCTTTCCTTCTCCAACTGGGAATACTTCTGTAAATAGGTATGCTCCGATTTTGAAAGTTGAATTATTTCTTGGGTCATTACTTAATATCTGAATCGAAGCGCCATGATTTGCTAAATGGGGTTTTGACCTTTTGAGTTCTCACCTAACATTAACAAAGTGTTTTATTTGTATTTTTTTTTGCTGGTCATAATTTAAAGCTGCGAATTGCTCAACATCGTGTCAATTGAAGCAGAAGCTGAATTTGCGCAGGCATTGGGATTTTCTTTTGCTGTATTGTGTTGCATTTTTTCTGCTGCTTCATACCCCTTTGAAGAAATAATGGGAGCGGTTTGCTCGGCTGGCATGGTTGAGAGAAATGCAGAACTTGGAGGGAAGAGTTTGGGGTTTTCTGGGAAGCTTAAGAAGGAAAACAGCTTTGTGAACCATAAAGGAAAAACTTTTCCAGATTCAGGGACTCATGATCAAGGTAAAAATCAAAAGAAGCACGAAACTGGGTTTTCCGATGAACTCAAGTTATCGACTTCCTCCCCAACAGGGGGAAAACAGGTATATTTTACTCCGCTTATCGTTGTATGTGGGGATGGGATGTATTATTTGGTTAGTGGGGCTTATCGTTTTTACCCATTATTTTCCTGGATTGTAGAGAAACTACCACATTTTTCACCTTGTAAGTGGCTTCATTTGGATTATTTCCGTTGAAATTGATAGGCTGAAATCAGGGTTATTTATTTTTTCTAATAGAATTGGATATGGAGAGAAATTACAGGGTACAGAGTTTGCGATTGAACTAGCAGTTAGTAATCAGGAACAGTACAGTGATGCATTGCTTGCAATGTATGAATGATCAGTTATGAATAAATTAATGATAGGTTTCAATAATTAAGAGAGTAAATTAGATTTATGCATTTAACTTATTTTTACTCAAGTTATTTCACCTAATTATAAATGTAGGAGAAACTGCTTCCATTTTGTCAATCAATCATTTTTTATTTTATTTTTTTGGATCTAATTTTGTCAACCAATCATTGAGATTACAGAAACTATGGTGTCCCAGAAATAGTTCATAAATTTGTCTGCATGACTCTTACTTTGTTCAAGCAGTGAACTGTTTATTTCACTGATTTTAATAAGTGATTCCCTAGAAATGCAGTCTGTTCTCAAAATCAGTTAGTTGCTGCTCTTATTTGAGTTCCTGAGATGGAAACTTACATTCTGTTATGGAACCTCTGCATTTGAATTTTAATTTTTCTTGATTTGATGTATGGTGTCTCTTCTTTTCATAGGTCACCCAGAGGGGATCTTTTCTAGGAAGAGCTAGCGAGAGGGCAGTAGAAGTTTTGGACACACTTGGAAGTGGCATGACAAAGTTAAACACGAGTAGTGGGTTTGTCTCTGGCATGGCATCTAGAGGGAATAAAATATCTATATTGGCATTTGAAGTAGCTAATACAATAACCAAAGGAGCAATTTTGTTTCAATCACTTTCTGAAGAAAACATTCAGTTCCTTAAAAAGGAGATTTTACTATCAGAAGGGGTTCAACAGTTAGTTTCGACTGATATGAAGGAGTTAATAAGTCTTGCTGAGGCTGACAAAAGGTTCTAGCTTGTTCAAAGAGTACTATGCTTTTGCTCAGAGCTTTGAATTTCTTTATGTTCTTTATCTCTGATTTTTGGAGGAATTTGTAGGGAAGAATTCAATGTGTTCTCACGGGAAGTAGCTAGATTTGGAAATATGTGTAAAGACCCACAATGGCACAACCTAGATCGATATTTCTCAAAGTGAGTTTCCTTTTACATGGCTTATGACAAGATTATACTAACTTATAATGATTGAATTATTAGATTATTACAATTACAAACATTTCATATTAGAATTTTTGTGTTTCAGATTAGACTTGGATGTCTTGGGCGACAAACAGTTTAGGGCAGAGGCAGAAAAGACAATACAGGAGTTTACCAGTCTAACTCAGCATACTGTTGTAAGCTCATTGTCATTTCAAATAAAGTTGTGCCTTTTTTTTTTATCTCCTCAGTGAACTGATGGCTGCGTATAGCCATTGTCATCATTTTGGTTTCTTGCATATATGTGTTATGTTCCCTTGCGTAGGATCGAGTCACGGGTCTCGACACAGAAGATGCCTTGCGACCTATAGTGAAAGCAAGGAGCAGACCTGTTCTTGACTGAGCCCCTCCTAAACTAACAACGAAAGTTTTCTAAAAGAAATAGTTCTGATAATTTTATTCCAATCGCAGACTGCCTTTTTAAAGGCTACAGATATCAAATAGAGATCCTAACTAAATCCTAATTGATAGGATCATAACTAACTTTATTCAAAATAAAATCCTAAGGCTGATAAGGATTCTGTTATGCAGAATCTTATCAAAACAGAAAGAAAATCCTAAATTATCAGGAAATAAAAATATAATATTATTCTAATATGAACAGAGAATAAAAGTCAAAATTATCCTAATGTGTCACAATGTTTCCTGCGCTGATATTGCTTCCCAATAAAAACGTCCATATCATCACTCCCCGCCTCGACTTTGAGCGTGCCCTCAAGCTCAAATTTAGGATAAACTGTCTGAAATTGAACAAGAGGTTCCCATGTAGCTTCCTTTGGAGAATGGCCAACCCAATGGATGAGCAACTCTTTAGTGCCTCTGTTTAATCTACCGCAAAGGACTTCTTGGGGTGTAGGCTAGGCTTTGCCATCAAACACCAGGGGCAAGGTGCCTGCAGCCTCTGGTTGGGGTCCCTTATATGGCTTGAGAAGAGAAATGTGGAAGACATCATGCACTCTGCTAGCCGCAGGGAGTTCAAGCCTATAAGCAACAAGGCCTACCTTGGCCACTATTTGAAATGGTCCAAAAAATTTGGGGAGGAGCTTGTGATGGTTTTGCCTGGACACCGTGAGCTATCGATAGGGATGTAAGCGTAGCCAAACCCACTCGCCAACCTCAAAGTTCAAGTCTCTATGCCTCATATCATAGCTATTTTTCATGCGTTGTTGAACTTGCATTAGTCTAGTACGAGCATCTTGGAGGACTGCATCCCGCTCCTGCAATGCCTTATCGATAGCTTCAATTTGACTGGAACCTGCAGAGTAAGACAAAATACGTGGTGGTGCTCTGCCATATACCAGCTGAAAGGGGGTGGCACCCAATGCAATATGATAAGATGTATTATAGCATAATTCAGCCCAAGGAATCCAATCAACCCATTTGCGAGGATGATCACTAGTAAGGCAGCGAAGATACATCTCAATAGTGCGGTTAACCACCTCTGTCTGGCCGTCAGATTGGGGATGGTAGGCTGAGGAGAAGGCCAGTTTGGTTCCACTGAAATGAAATAATTCCTTCCAAAATATGGTTAAGAAAACCTTGTCACGGTCTGAAACTATTGACTCTGGTAGACCATGAAGTCAGAACACCTCTGCAAAGAAAACCGTGGCTACTGAGAGGGCTGTAAAGGGATGCGAAAGAGGCAAGAAATGTGCATACTTGGAGAACCTATCCACCACCACCAGCAAAATTGATTTTCCACGGGATTTGGGCAATCCTTCGACAAAGTCCATGGAGATATCAGTCCAAATCTATTGTGGAACTGGGAGAGGTTGAAGCAAACCAGCAGGTTGAAGATTTTGCCACTTGTGCCGCTGGCACACTGAACAGTTCTGCACGAACTCTAGTATATTAAGCTTCATCCCTTTCCAATGAAAATCCTACCTAATGCGATGAAGAGTTTTCAGGCTGCCTTCATGTGCCATATCGTGAATGGCTGAGAGAATTGTAGGGATAAGAGGAGAATTAGGTAGTAAATGTATCCTTCCCTTGAACAGAATTAAGCCATCATTGGTAGACCAATCTGACCCCAACTTCCCATTTGTAATACTTTGTTGCAGCTGCAATAATTCAGGGATGGTGGCTGTTTCTCTGCGAATGGCATCCAGAATTTCAGCTTGAGGAAAGGACACTGCCATGCCTTAAGGAGCATCCTCATCTCGTCTGGACAATGCGTCTGCACTTCTCTTTAATTTCCCCCCCTTATATTCCACTCTAAAATCAAACCCCATCAACTTACTCATCCAATGTTGTTGGGGAGATGTTGTTAGGCGTTGCTCTAACAAATATTTGAGGCTGAAATGATCAGTACGGATAAGGAAATGTCTACCCCAAAGATAAGGACGCCAATAAGCAACTGCCTTGGCCAATCCTATTAATTCTCACTCATATGCAGCCAATTTCAAGTGCCTGTCTGCTATTTTCCAGCTAAAAAAAGCAATAGGATGTCCCTGTTGTTGCAAAATCGCACCAAAGCCGCTACCAGAAGCATCACATTCAATCACAAATTCATCTTCAACATTTGGCAATTTAAGCATGGGGGCTGTGGACAATGATACCTTTAATGCATTGAAGGTAGTGTCAGCTGTGGCACTCTATTGGAAAGCTTTCTTCTTCAAGAGACTCGTCAAAGGAGCTGCTGCTTGGCCATAATCCTTAATAAATGTTCGGTAATAGCCTGCTAACCCGAGGAATCCCCGGAGTGCCTTGACCGTTTGCGAAACAGGCCAATCTGTAATGGCTTTGATTTTAGACATATCCACCTCTACTCTAGCACCATGGATAATATGGCCAAGATATGTTACCTGAGGCTCACCAAAATAACACTTGGATTTCTTCAAAAACGGCATGTTAGTCCTTAAAAGTTCAACAACCAACCTCACATGATGCATATGTTCCACCCATGTTTTGCTATAAATTAATATGTCATCAAAGAAAACCAAAACGAACTTACATAAGTATGGTTGGAAGACTTCATTCATCAGACTTTGAAAAGTCGAAGGGGCATTGGTGAGCCCAAACGGCATGACTAGAGATTCAAAGTGGCCATGGTGTGTTCGAAATGCCGTTTTCTCAATGTTGGATGGTGCCATTTGTATTTGGTGGTACCCCGATCGTAAATCCAATTTCGTAAAGTGTTGCGTCCCATGAAGTTCATCTAACAACTCATCTACTACGGGAATAGGAAACTTATCTTTAACCGTGCGGGCATTGAATTCCCGGTAATCGACACAAAAGCGCCATGAACCATCATGTTTCTTGACCAAAAGGACCGGAGAAGAGAATGGGGACCTGCTGGGTCGAATAAGCCCCTGTTGCAGCATCTGCGAACACTGTTTTTCGATCTCGTCCTTTTGACAATGGGGGTAGCGGTATGGCCTCACTACAACTGGTTCTGTACCTAGAATAAGATTTATGCGATGATCACAATTTCTAGCAGCGGGTAAGCAAGAGAGCTCCAGGAATAAGTCTGCAAATTCAGCCAATAAGTGGTCCATGAGCACGGCTGGAGAATTCTGTCCTTGCATCAAACTGAGTTTTGGTGCTGTTCCGGGGGGCCGTCCTTCCCAAAGTACTTCCTTCCCATTAATTTTAAATGCCATCGTTAAGGAATTGAAGTCCCACAAGATTGGGCCAAGCGTGCGCAACCATTTGACCCCTAAGATCATGTCAAATCCCTCCAATGGGATAGTGTAAAAATCTGCCTGGAATTTGTCATGAGCAATTGAAAATAAAACTGACTTACAAATGCCCATACTCAGTATTTTCTCCCCGTTCGCCACATATACTTGTAATCTTGGTCTCTTCCACACCTCCAATCCCAATTGTGGAATTAAGCCCTCACGCAAAAAATTGTGCGCGCTTCCCGAATCCACCAAAATTGATACAGTAACTCCTGAAACCTCTGCAAGCAATTGCATAGTATGGGAATCACTAGTCCCATTAATGGCATGTGTAGAAATCTAAGGGTCTGATGCAGTTTCTTCTTCTGAATCGCTGTCCTCATTTGGTACCTCAATCCAAAACAACCTTTTGCATTTATGCCCTACTGCATAAGATTCATCACAATTGTAACACAGCCCCTTAGCCCTTCTTTCGGCCATTTCTGCTCGTGTTAGTCTTTTTATAATTGGTGCAGAAGAACCCACCCTGCTACTGCTCCCAGCTAGCTTATTTGTGTGTTCCACCTCCTTAGCTGCCAAACTCTTCTGGGTGGAAGTAACAGATCCGCTTCTGAAAGGTTTTCTCATAGTATCTTGTGGTGTCAGCACCCCTTGAGAGACCCTTTGCTTGCGTTCTAATGCCCGAGCCATATTCATGGCAATGCCCAAATTACCCGGTTGCTGGAGCTCAATATCAATTCTTAATTCATTTGACAGCCCAGCTGTAAAAAGATCCACCTGTTGGCGAGGTTTGAGATCAGAAGTTCTAGCTAGTAGGGATTGAAACTGGTGTTGATAGTCCTCTACAGAACCTGTTTGCTTGAGGTTGGCGAGCTCGCCCAATGGATTATTGCTCATAGGTGGCCCGAACCGTATATGACAGCATTCCTTGAAGCGCCCCCACTCCAGTTCTGGTTCTTCTTCTTCTATTTGATCAAACCATAACTGCGCCTCTCCTATTAGATGGAACACTGCTAATCCCACCTTGTCTCCTTCAGCTATCCTCTGATTTATAAAAAATCTCTCACAGCGTTTCAGCCATCCCAATGGATCCCCAGTGCCATCATAAGTGGGAAATTCCATTTTGGAATAACGGGGAACCATGGATCCTCCACTCGGCGAGTCACTTTTGTCTTCCGGACCTCTATTGCCTCCTCTGTTACCACTGCCCGTTTCCCCCGAGTTTTCTCCGGTTGATCCGTTAGCCGCTCCTCGAACCGCCATGGAAAGGTCAGCCATCTGCTCTTCTAGTGCACTTTGCCTGGCAGCCATCTTCTCCATGAAGGCATTTAATGTTGCTGTTAAATCCGCATCACCCATACTGGCTCTTGATACCAAGTTGTTATGTTCCCTTGCGTAGGATCGAGTCATAGGTCTCGACATGGAAGACGCCTTGCGACCTATAATGAAAGCAAGGAGCAGACCCGTCCTTGACTGAGCCCCTCCTAAACTAACAACGAAAGTTTTCTAAAAGAAATAGTTCTGATAATTTTATTCCAATTGCAGACTGCCTTTTTAAAGGCTACAGATATCAAATAGAGATCCTAACTGAATCCTAATTGATAGGATCATAACTAACTTTATTCAAAATAAAATCCTAAGGCTGATAAGGATTATGTTATGCAGAATCTTATCAAAACAGAAAGAAAATCCTAAATTATCAGGAAATAAAAATATAATATTATTCTAATTTGAACAGAGAATAGAAGTCGAAATTATCTTGATGTGTCACAATGTTTCCTAAGCTGATATTGCTTCCCAATAAAAGCGTCCATATCAATATGCTGCATGATTTTGATTCATAGATCTTTGATATTACCTATATGTAGTTTTGAGGCATACTACCAGGTGTATTTATATATTGTTCATATTATTTGTGTTTCCTACTTATGATATGCTTTCTGAGTAAAATACTGGTTAAACTTAGGGTTTCCTATTGAATGTTTTTATGTAGTTCCTTCTTTAAATAACTAGTTTTCTCCTTTCTGTGTAGGAATTATACCATAACTTAAATGTTAATGACCGTTTTGAACAAGATTATCAGCAAAAGATTAAGGAAATGGAGTCCTTAAATATTCCTCTAAAAGGTTAGAAACTTTATAATATGGTTTTCTCTAAAAATTTTCAAATAATGCTTGGTATTCCGATGATGAATTTAGTTTCTTTTTTCTTCATTTGCAAAGATTGCAATCTTATATTAATGTTTGAGATGGAGTATAAATTGCAATAATAATCTCACAGTGCAAAAATTGCTGGTTTATAATGTTTGTTACCTACTGTTACAAGCAAGTCTTTTTGTGGCTGAAATCTATTCTCATTCTAAGTGGGCCTGAGAAATAAGTAGTTTATTAGTTTGGATCTTCAGTCTGACATACATACTCTCTGCAGGACTCCTGCAAATTAAAATCTGCAAAAATTAACTAATGATTGACAGCTCCACTCTCTTTATAATTGTAGGGGAGAGTATCACAATTTTTCAGAGTGAGCTAAAGCATCAAAGAAAGCTTGTGAGGAGCTTGAAAAAGAAATCTCTTTGGTCCAGAAATTTGGAGGAGGTATATTATTATCAAGGAATAATTCCTAATTTTGCATATAATATTGTTGAATTCTGTATTTCCCTGTATTTCCTGATTTGAATGGAATTTTAGATATAAGTGTAGAAGTAAACTTTTATGTCAGCAGATTTCACAACAATGGACTTATTCTGTTGGATTTGCTTATTGCAGATAGTTGAAAAGCTCGTTGATATTGTTACCTATATTCATCAAGCAATTCGTGAGTTCCTTGGAAATAATGGTATGAGATCATATCTCTTATGAATTAAAAACCAAATGCTGTGTCTAATATAGTTAGGGCATATGCATCTTCTTATGTACTAAGAATTCATCACATCTAGTAAGCTTAAGGTTTGAAGTCAGAACTTGCTCTATTAATCACATGCCTGCTGTCTGTATGACATGATTTTCAGTAAAGCAAACACATTGTAGACTAATTTTGGCAATATAAGATGCTTTTCTCTGTTCTTGTGTACTATTAAAATGTAATTTGTAATAAACAGCTGCCTTTCTCTTTGTGGTTGAACTCACTTGAAATTAAAGACATCAGATGTATATTTACTAATAAAGTAAACTGTTGAAAATAAATGCTTCATACTGTCTATTGTAAAATTTATTGCTGAAAGCTTAATTTGGAATTTCAGTTTATGTCCCTTCTAAATTTTTGACGTCAAGAAGTTAAACTGTGGTGTACTTGTTGCTATAGTCTTCTGTATCTCTAATCAGCTGAATGAGAGAGATAGTCTGCTGTAATTTTACAACTGTTCTTCCTCTAAATCTTTTTTTCTGCTTGGATTGGCATACTGATTAAAAGCATTTGGGAAAACTGCAAGACCATTAATTGAATTCCTTATTCGTTTTTTATGTTTGTGTTCTAGTCATGTATTGACTTGAATGAAAATCTACCGTCTGTGTGCTGTCTATCATGTAGATCTCATTTGCAGGTCATTAGAACATCCGATGATTAATCTTCTAAAATTTTATGAAATTGTGGATTCATGGCAGGTACAGCTGCTGCCAAGGATAGTAAGGGTCCTCAAAGATTAGGTGAAGCTGGTCTTGCACTGCACTATGCTAACATCGTCAATCAGATAAATACAATTGTAAGTTTGTATCATGCAAATAAAATTTGTAGTGGCCATACCAAATAGTTGTTTTTGTTAAAATAAAAAAGTTTGTTTCTATCAGGCATCTCGCCCAACCTCTCTTCATCCAAATACGAGGGACACTTTATATCATGGTTTACCCAACAGTATTAAGAGTGCTCTTCCATCCCGGTTGCAAACCATTGCTGTCACAAAAGAAGTATGCCCTCCCACTTCTGGATATTCATTGCCCTGCATTTTCTAGTCCTTTTTATGGTGTCAATATTGTTTTTGGGTTGGTCTCACCTGCTTCATGAAGATTGAGTTTTATTTCGTTTTGGATTATGCTAACTGAAATGGTAATTTTCTGTAGCTCTCCATTACTCAGATCAAAGCCGAAATGGATAAGACTCTTCAGTGGCTTCTTCCATTTGCCACAAATACAATCAAGTAAGATATGGAAAATGGTTGTTTGAATTTTGTTTATACCTGCTCAATTTTTTTGTTTGCCCATGCTGGCCTTATTTTCAAGGACAAAAAAAGGTTAAAAGTCCCTGCAATTGCTTATGCTTTTTTTCTATCTTTTTTTTCCCCCCAATTGATATTGCTGACAGAGCACATCAAGGTTTTGGATGGGTTGGCGAATGGGCAAACACAAGGTTAGTTTTTAACTTCGATCTCCATGGGGTACGATTGTGTTTGTGTGTGTTGTGTGAATAATAAGTGGAGTTAGCAGGACGGTCTCTGATAACTTTTGTTCTGATTTTGCAGCAATGACTTTGGCGATGACACAGCCAAAGAAAGTAACGTGATTCGTCTCCAGACACTTTATTACGCTGATAAGCAGAAGATAGATCATTACATTATTGAACTGTTGGCATGGCTTCATCATTTGATTAGCTTTGTAAGATCCAGACAAAATAATGCCTTGAAGCCGGCAATGCCTACACGATCTCCTCCCAAAGGACTTGAGTTTCAGTCCAAGATGGGGCAGTTTCTATCTGTAGACCGTAGCAACAAGCCGTTGGGAACTCAACTTTCTAAAGAGGATAGGAGATTATTGGAGGAGGTCATTGCAAGGAGAAGGAATCCAGGAGTTAGCAAAAGCGAGGATCTTGGTGTGGCCAATAAAAGAGAAGCCACTGATTGGCATAAGACCAGAAGTGCTGGGAGTTCACCTGTTAAGGAGTTCTTCGGTACAAGACTCATCTCGGGCCACCAAAACTACAACGTTTTGGATATTATGGATGGGTTAAGATACTGAAAAAGCGAAAACTTCCTTCATAGTTCATGTTCATTCATCTCGGCCCTCGGCTCTCTGTTTTTGTCCTGAAATGCTTGCTACCCCATTTTCTTACTTGCCAATATTATTCATCATTCATTTCTTTTTTATTTTTAATTTTCTGTATATATCTATATAAATAACTAACACCTGATCATATTGTTTCATTTTAAAATTAATTTTGCACAGTGATATAGTTGAATTCCGTATATTGTTCTACAATTTAAATTTTTTTGGGTGAATATAATGTTGTTTGCAAATTTGTAGTAACATTATTTCTTCACATGCATGTGCCTGTTGCTTAGTTCTCCTTCTTCCCTCTCTCTAGTGATTATAACCTATAGAAAATTACTTACGAAAATAAAAATCATCGAAACATAAACACAACATTTGAATTGAAAGAAACAAGTAATTACCAAGAAAACAACATTTTCTTTTGGACAGTAAGAAATTACATTTTGAAGTTAAACGCTTACAATATTTAAAAACTTAAAAAACAAAAAAAATACTTCATATGAATTTGGTCCTTCAAGATAGGGATCAGATTGGAAAATAGGAGAGTGCCCAGGTTGTCGTAACCAGGCTCTGGGGCGGACACCCAACTCGCATCAAAGTCGCGAGATCCATCCACTCCTCATATCCCCATTACTGCCTGAAGGATCATGGAATTTATCAGCCACCCATCTTATCCCCTTATAGGAGACGAATAAGTTCTCTCTCACAGTTCCACACGATGTGGCACATAAATCATACGCAAATCCCCATCTTAGTTGGCTTGATAAACAACATTTTCTCCAAGCCTGGCTTTTCCCATGCAACCTCAAATCCTATTTGAACAATCAAATACAATATATTATTTACTAAAAACATGACCAAGTTTTAACTGTGCAGGTCACTTTGCATTATTCCACTAGCTGGATCCGGATTGCTCAATTGTCTTTGCCTTCCTTCCTTTCTCTTTTAGCTTCTAGTCAGCACTTCGATAGTTCTATTTCACGCCTATCTTATTGACCTCTACAGCTGCAAATCATAGTAATTGAAACACGTGTTCTTTGTTTCTTTAAGATCTCAAATAAACAATTGACTGAATTGGAAAACAATTTTGTTGAAGAAAAAAACCTTATCAGTATACTCTTTGCTGTCCAGCCTCCCTCAAAGATTAAAGAATAGACTTTGGAGGACTACTAGACAAAACATAGCCTGACTCACTAATCTGGACAAATAACAGCTTCATTTTGCAAAATTATGGGCTTAGCAATTTGGAGCTATGGATCTTAAGGATTGGACTTCTTTGTTTCTCCTTAAAGACCCAAGTAAAGCTGAAAGAATTGGATTACTAGGCAACTCTCGGGATAGGATTGAAGTGATCACCAGGCTGCGTGGTCCTTATTTACCGTTCTTGTGCACATGATATCACCTTTTTTTTAAAAAAAAAAAATCTTTGAAGGAACTTACAAATCTTGGAACAAGTTGCCGAATGAGGAATGGAATTGGAAATCCCTCTTATATGAAAATTAAGTTTCAACCAGCTGTGTCATCTATATATAAGTTACAAGTTGGGTAACTTATCTACAATATCTATTGTATTATATGTCATGTTGATGCCATTTTTCATACCATCTAGCCATCCATAAATTAAGAAGTAAGAACCTTCACTAATAGTCATGCAATTTGTTTTGCCTAGCCAACCAACCGTATTCGTACCCTAGCATGAGCGTTGGACCTTGGTACTTCCTAATGCTAGTAGGGTGGGCAGATAACGTTTATACAGGATTTACGACAGGGGGGAATTTGTCACGATTGGAAACTACAAAAGCTTGCTGTGAAAGAAATAGCAATCTTGATAAAAACTAATATTAGTATAAATACCAACTTTAAATTGGCCTGCCTGCTTATTGCATCATCTTTGATGTTATCTCAAATATTGGAAGCACGCGGATGATCATTGGGCGGTTGCTTAAACATTATTATCACTTCAATTCCTCTTCGATCAATTCATGGTAGAATATTACACACCAAATGCGGCCATTTTATTTGTATTGTCGTGGAGATGCACAAAAATTAATGCTACATCCGAATCTCTGACGAAAGCTTGTTCTGCATAATTCGCTTATTTGTTAAGCTTGGTGTATTTTATTTATTTTTGGCTAGCTCGCCGGGGATGCGCTTACATATTTCATAGCTGAGAAGGGGGAAACGGAGATAGATTTCTTTGGATAATGCTTTTATTATTATTATTATTTTGGCAAAATATGATAATGCTTTTAAATCTCAACCATATACCCATCTTCAATTTCGTTGATATACATATTTAATTTGTCTTTGCATTGAACAATCACTCTTAGCTCGGGTTTCCAGCTCATTCTACTACTTAATTTATTTGAGGCTCTTTCTTGGAGTCTTTTCTCACAGGCTGCATCAATAATTTCGGAGAATCTTTGCGTTCACTGGCAGTCTGAAGACACTACTACAGTTTCGGTTTTTTTTTTCTTTGCTCAAGTCTGAAACCAGTTCTAAAGAACTTTGAACTTCATAAAATTAAACAATACAATTATAGAATTATATAAAATTTTCTCATTTTCTTCTCTTTGTTATATAAAACTCTTAAACAAGAGAAATCTTTATTTAAAACATTTCTTTCTTTCTCATATTTTTCTATTATTCTTTATCAAAACACACTTTAAATCAAGGTTGCCACACTCGTTTAGATAAACTCCTGGAGCCTCAATAACTCGAATTGATAACTCAACTCGAAAACTGGTAAGAGTTTACAAAATAGAATAAACATATAAAAACATAAAATTAACTTTACAAACCTAATACATAGTGCATAACAGAGATAACTTAACTCAAATACTTAATAAAATTGACTGAAAATTATGTATTTTGAGGGCAAAATTATGTGTAAATTTAGGCTTAGAAATTTGATAATAGAATTAAAAATTTATTGATTTTGTTAAAACTTATTTAAATTCATACAAATTTAATAAAAAAAAATTGTACATAAGTTAACTCATTTTTATTTCATAGGATCTGAAGAGTTAACTTCAGAATTTGACAACCATGCTTTAAATATCTGCCTTCTCCTTTAGGGCGACATGAAACACATAGCCTGAATTTGATATCAATTTTATCACTGAAATGTTTCTTGCAGAAATGGCATGACGTTATAATGCATACTCCAATAAGGAACATTTTTGTTGTGTCGGCAATTGTATACAACTTTACTAGAAAGTGTATCTACGTTCGTGCTGCTAGTTATATTAAAAAGAATTATGCATAAAATGCGAGCATGCATTTTTATTTTTAACTATCAAAAAGTGTGCTTTTAAAATTACGAAAATCACATCAACTTTCGCCACAATCCTGCTGAAAACAATAGCTAGGCATTAACACATACAAAAGTTCGTGCTACTAATTGGATGCTGGATATGATATTATAAATGAGATCATTTTCTCTTTAATCAGCAGGGGTAGCTAGGACAGCTGTTCAACATATTTGATTTCAACCTTGTTTATGGTTATGATATAATTTGATTAAAAAGGTCGATTACGATTTGTAAGAATAAAAAAAACAAAGGGTAGAGTACTTTGTGACGAAACCTAATTTTCCCATACATTCCCTAGTTACGTGGGACCTCTTTATTTATTCTTTTTTTTTCTTATTTTCTTTCATTTCCCATTGAGTATTTTTTCTCCTTTCACACAAAATTCTTGGGTGGGAATTTTTATTTTAGGCTTACAAATCACCTTATGGCATATATAAAATTATGTGGGTCATATTAAAAATATATATAACTCTAATAATACAATTTTACACATATCAAAAGGATAATTTTGTATATCTAAAATATAAAGTTTTTATCCAAAAATTTCTCTCCATTTCAGTTGTTATGAAGATATAACTAACTAACTTGTAGTTTAGTAATACTTCCCCATAATCACTAGCTATTAGTGTATTTAAGGTGATAGGGGTTCTCATGGCCCAGCCCAATTGAAGTTAATTTGACTAGATTAAGTTCTTAAAATTTGACTCAACGTAATTTTTAAGTCAATTTTGAGTCATATTTTAGATTAGTCCAACTTAGTATGGTGTTATATAATACATTAAAACTTATAGTTTTATAAAAATTAATAACAAAGTATAAAATTTTTTAACTTAAATTAATACTTTTTATATTGATATAAATTATTTCAAAATATATATTGTATAGTTTTTATTTCATATTTTTAAAATATTAAGACTTATTTATACATAATATTTAAATTTTTATATTTTATCTAAATGTTAGATTGACCTTGACCTAATCTCGACCTAATTACTAATTGGTCCATAATCAAGTTTGAATTTAAAAATTAGACTCAATGAATATATCATATCATGATTAGACTAAATTAAACTCGACTTATGAATACTATTATAAGTTGGCAGCTTCGATGTCTCACACTATTTTTCAATTTTTATCTTAAATCTTAATAATATTATTAAAAAAAATATGGCGAGAATATAGTGCATGTAATCTGTTTATAATTTGGTGGGACAAAGAAGAGAAAAGAAAGATTCATTCTGTTTGATCTCCTTTTATTTTCAAGCCTTGACTAAGGTTTATATCGTGAGATGACAGGAACTAGCGGAGGTTTCTATGATGCTCCTAAAAATATTTGAGGCATTAGTTAATGCTCCTACAAAATGATAAGTTAAACGCTAAAGTACAGACAAAACAACCTCACTAGAATTTAGTATTGAGATCAAGCAGTTTTCAAAAGTACTTTGTGTCACCTTAACTACAATTCTTAAGCTAAGAAAAAAAATAATGATGTAAAAATAAATGTGTTTTATAAAAAAGAAAAATATGTAGACACGTAAGTATGTATGGTATAGGGTTTATAAGAAACTCCTGTTTTCTGCAATTTTTCAAGTATAGGATTATCTTGAACTAAATATTAGGTTGCCCAATAATAATTAATCAAGCTAGAGTACAGGCACGTAACTATGACGCCCACTTTCAATTATTTACTTATTAAGTTTGACACTGACCCGCATCAGGGGAGAAAAAAATTTGATAACAAAAAGCCAAAAAGGCAGATTTATGCCGAGACGCAACAAAATGTAGCAAAGATCAAGCAACAAATTCGAGTGGCTATGACAAATAGCTGAATTCCCACTAGTACATTGTTCTAAATTGCTGTAACTAAATGTTTAAATCATAAAAATCCTTGCAATGACCGGATGATTCATGAAAGTCTTCACATGTGTCAAATTGGAAGTGTTGTTCCTTGTTAGGGTGTGTTTGCTTTGGTATCATGAAAGTCAAACTCATGTTGATAGCTCTCAAAAATTCGTTTAGAGAGATAATTTGTTTGGTAAAATTTTTATTTGTCTTTTGCAGAGATAGATTTAAGGGAGGGCAAGGATGGATCTCGGCTTCTTTTTTTTATCATTAAATTTCTTTTTATTTGTATTAATAATTTAATCTGATTTATTAAAAAATAGAAAAATAATTACATTAATCTTTTATAAGATTAGTTTTTATTACTTTTATACTTTATTTATTTTAAAAATTATATTAACATATCTGATTTTATGTATTATTATAATTCAATACTTTTTTTGTTTATAAAATTACACATACATTTCTTACTTTATATACGAATATTATACAAAGTCTTATTAAAAATATAAAATAGAAAGATGTATGAGTAATTTTTTGAACAAGAAGGGTATTAATATAATAAGTATTAACCTTAGAGATTGTTAATATAATTATTCACAAGATAAAAATTGTGAAGTTAAAAGAATTTATAGTTAATATATATTTGACGTGCGATTAAATGATTATTTTATATACATTAATATTACAATTTCAACTCATCTTTCTATTAATTTTTAATCTTTATGTAATAAACTTACTCACTTATCTCACTTTCAGTTTCACTCTCCTCCTTTTTTTAAAAATTTAAATATATAAAAATATTATTTTACCTATGAATCATGATGTAGAGAACGTGATGTATTTAATATATAATATAAATATATATGTTTATTCTTTTTCACTTTATTCATAAAATTTCCTATTTAATAAAAGGATAATACTCTTATAAAATGAGTAAATAAGAGTATATATACTCTTAATTTAAAATAATACATTTTGATCTTAACCCACTAAATAATCTAAAGGTAAATATATCTTTATTTGCTAACTTTAAATTTTATTTCCTATATTTAATAATATGATTCATAATTTTGGATACCTTCATTAAATATGTTTTGCACTCGTCCCTAGTCCTCTGTTCACCATGATTTTTCCTTAAACTAAGGTTTAAGATGAAGCAAATATTTAGGATGTGTTTAGATTAAAGTTGATAAACTTAAGTTTGAGTCAGCTTGATTTTACAAACTTAAGTTTAGTTGAAAATAAATTTGCAGTGATTTATGTTTAAGAATTTTTATCTTAAAAGTAAGTTTGACAAAATAAATATTATTTAAATGAAAGATTAAAATCACTTTTAAAATAAAATTGAAAGAAAAAATATTTTTTAACAAATTTTTACCCAATAAAAAAATAAAGATATTGTGCCTCCACTGTAATTGAATTTATAAATCATTTTTTATTAAAGCTAATAAAAATAAAAAATATTCAAACAAGATTGAACGTTCGTAGGAACCTGAGAAGTGTTTGGGCAAATAAACGTAAAACTGAATAAGTGTGTGTTTGGATTGAATGAGATTTAAAAGTGAGTTAGGACGCTTCGAACGTGAAGTCACTTAATATTGTTTGGGTTATTTTTTTCTCGGTTTTTCAACATACTTTTCCTTCCAAAAGTAAGTTAGGATCAAAGAACATTTTTTTCTTTTGTGTTCAGTTGAGATTAAAAACAATATTTCAAACTCACTTTTGAAATAAAAGTTCCCAAACATAAATTAGTTACTGCAAACTCACTTTCAACTAAACTTAAGTTTACCAACTGCAATCCAAACACACACTAAACCCTTATTGCATTTGCGTTGTATCAAAAGGCCGTTAGAATAAATTGACATTTCTAACCTTCCACCATAAGAGATCATCGTCATTGGAAAAAGAGCAACGCAACTGATGACGATGAGCAAGCCTTGCCTTTGCTTCCTCTAAATTTTTGGGTCAAGGATCTTAGCAGTGTTTTTATTTTTTAAAAAAAACTATATGTTTTTAAATAACTATATATTTTAAAAACTTTTTATTAATAATTATCAAAATATCACTTTTTTTTTATTTTGTTTCTTGTATTTAGACTTTTACTAAAGAAATAGTAAAAATAACTTTTTATTATTTTTATCATTTTTTCGTAAAATTTTTAAAACAGAAAACAAAATAAAACCAAGATAATATTTTTATAATTATTAGTGAGAATAAATTAATTAAAAATAAAAATATAAAACAAACAAAATAAACCCTTAGATTGTTTAATTTTGTTATCAAGTATCTTTGTTAAGGATATTAAAATAAGAAATTTTAGATAAAAACAAAATATTTAATGCATTAAAAATTAAAAAAAATATTTTTATTTAAAACTTTCTATTTAGGTATCCTCTGTTTTTCGTTTCCCATTGAGTTTGCTGCGCCTTCCATTCTTCATTGTTTAATTGGCTTTTGTTTTCACTTTTTGTCAATTTCATTTCTGTTATTTTATATTTTAAATGCTTATGTTTGTTTTTTTTTTAATCTGGAAATGTTTTTTTTTCTTTTTGGTGAAGATCTAGAAATGCTTATTTTTTTATTTATAAACGTATTGAGTTTATTTTAATTTAATTAATTAGAGTATTTGATTAGATCTTATATTTTTAGATCTTTTTAAGTGTCTTGTTATCATTGCTATTAATTTATGTAATTTATTATTTAATATTTAATACATAAGATATATTAAAATTTAACAAATAAAAAAATACAAATATCATGTTTATTTTATAGTTTTATTTTACAATAATAATAGCACTAAAAACAAATAATTATTATAACAACATTTAGTTAAGTTTTTAAAATCTAATTCATACCTTTTTTTAGTAATTATACACCTAAAAGTGATTTTAATCAATATTATTCAAACAATATTAATTCTATCAAAACTACTTTTTCAATAAAAGTATTTAAATATAAATCACTTCATTTCAAACTCATTTTGAGCAAAATTAAGTTGGTCAAATCAAGGTTCATATAAGATCAAGTTTGCAAATTCTAAACTAAACATGGTAGTGAAGTTTTGTACCTTTTTTTTTTCCAGGTGGCCGGGGAGAGGGGAGGGGTTATGTCATACTTGTGTAGTTTTTTTTTTTTTAAGATTTTTTTTCCATGGAAATTGAACATATAACCTCATGTATGGTAGAGATATAAAATTATTATTGAGACTTTTTAAAAGAGTTAATCATCCGTTGTGGACTTTTATTATTTTAATTTAAGATTTTATTTTATTAGTTAAGAGATTTTTTCTATTTTTAGGATTTTAGTTATAAATAAATTTCAATTTTAATGATATTCTATCCGAATCTTAAATCTTATTATTAGTTAGTTTAGTTATATTTAGTTTGTTTTGTTTGAGAGTTATAAATATTCTCGTTATCAATACTTTATAAGACATTGTTAATTATTTAATTTAGTTCGAAATATAATTCTACTTTTAAAAGTGAGTCTTTTAACATTGAGTGTCTTCTCCTTCGGGTCTACATCAATTAAATTTTTGTATATATATTGTGGCTAGTTAGTGTTTATATTAGTTTACGTGTACCTCGACTAATCTATTTATTCAATTCCGTCAAAGACAAATTATTCACGTTAGAACTGAGAAATTCATAAGGATCTTTTTTGTGGCATAATCCCAAGAAATTAATTAATCTAAAATTCAAACATGTGACTGTGTGCCTATAGAAACAGATTCAAGGGGGTAAGCATGGGTCTCGACCCCCCTTTCTCACCAAATTTCTTTTTATTTGTACTAATAATTTAATCTAATTTATTAAAAAATAAAGAGATAATTATATTGATCTTTCATAAAATTAGTTTTTATTACATTTACACTCTTTTTATTTTAAAATTATACTAATATCTTTGATTTTATGTATTATTATTACAATTCAACACCCTTTTTTGTTTTTGAAATTACATATACATCTTATACTTTATGTACGAATATTACACAGAGTCCCATTGAAAATACAAAGTAAAGAAAGTATAAGTAATTTTTGAACAAGAAGGGTGTCAATATAATAAACATTAATCTTAGAGGAGGTTAATATAATTATTCCAAATATAAAAATAGTGAAGTTAAAAGAATTTATAGTTGATATGTATTTGTATGTGATTCATGATTATTTTATATACATTTATATTATAATTTCAACTCATCTTTCTATTAATTTTTAATCTTTATGTAATAAACCTACCCACTCATATCACTTTCAGTCCCTTCCTTTTTAAAAAAAATTAAATATATAAAAATTATATTTTACTTATGAATCATGATGTAAAAGACATGATGCATTTAATATCTAATATAAATATATTTTTTATTCTTTTTCACTTTATTCATAATTTTTTTAATTAATAAAAGGAAAATACTCTTATAAAGTGATTAAATAAAAGTATATCTACTATTAATTTAAAATAAAACATTTTAATCTTAACTTAGTAAATAATCTAAGAGTAAATATATATTTTTTTATTAACTTTAAATTTTTTTTTCTTATATTTAATAATACGATTCATAATTTTTAATTCCTTCGTTAAATATCTTTTACATCTGTCTCTATCTACTTACACACCACATACTTATTTACTACTATATCAACCCATTAGGGTTAAAAAGAGTTAATTTTAGCATAATATTAGTCTATTAGAGCCTCTTGCCTAAGCGGTAAGTACTCAATAGTCCTTGACAATAAAATAAAACACAATTCAAACCAATTACTACGTATTTTTTAATTCCTATTAGCTTTGCGCCTGTGTAGTTTATTTTTATTTCTTATTTAATCACATTTTTATTTTTCAATGTTATTCTAATATTGTACTGTTATCAACATATAATTTTTGCTACTCTTCTTGGGCATGGCCGCAGCCTTTCAGCAATGTTAGAAAAAGGTCGACGCGTCATGAGTTGGGCTTGCATTGCAAAGGCCAAGACCGAGGGTGAGGAACAATATCAATAATCCATCTTATTAATCGAAGGCTTAGGAAAGAGAAATCTTCTTATAGCTAAGGCCATTCACTCTATATATGGCACAAAATCTTGGTAGGAGAAGGTAAATATGCAGAATGACTAGTGGCTACATCTAGGTCCCTTGAGGAGCCAAATTCCCTGTTAATGGATTAGTGGAATGTTGCCAAGTTAAGGATGGTTATCACGAATAAATTTATACGAATTATAGTATGAAAGTATAATTATTCATCTAATAAGTTATGGGAGGAGTAAGTCAGTGACAAAAATAAGGTCTATAACTTTATATTAAACTATAACAAAAAGTTTTTCATGTATACATTCACAAAACTCAACTCGTAATATTTAGCATTAGTCTATAGGAATACAGATAAAAAACAAAAATAGTCTACAGGAATAAGTAATGGAAGTTTTCTAATATTACCTTTTTATTTTTCCCTAACACGTTCTAGATATTATAGATGCCATACCCTTGCACTAATAAGTAAATTTCAACTCAATTGCTGGGAAATGCAGCAATATCAAGGATTCAAATTTACATGAAAGCGCTTATGAAAGAGAGCAACTTTAGTATCCGGAATAATGGTTAGTCTTACACCGAATAATACAAAAAAACCTTATAAAATAAAAAAAAATATTGTAAAAACTTCGACATTTACTAACAATTAAAAAGTGCAAAAATTATTATGTTATAATAGTAATTGATTTTGTTTTCAGTAAAAAAAAGTACATTTTTAATTATTGATATTATAATATTTAATTATTATTATTATATAATAAAAATTAAATTTGATAATACTTTCCTAACCTTAAAAAAGATTGAATTTAATTTTTTTATATTATTATTAAATAATATGTTAACACATCATTAAAAATGTTAGACTTTCTTAAATAATGATTGTGATATTCAAATTTTTTAAATAATTTGATAATATGTGATTGGATGATAATATAAAAAAATTTAGACTATCAATACATTAACATTAAATTAAAAAAAAATATTAGAGGACTTTAAAGAAAATAAAATTCATTACATCATAAACAAAAAACTGAACTATAATATTTTTTTTTTGGTGCACAAAAATGCTAATAAGGATAGGTTGCTCTAATATTATTGATTGGGCTGGCAATGAGATGTTTGAGATTCCAAGTAATTTAGTTGTTAAAATTTATTTTCTAATTATTATTTAAAAATGTGACAAATATATTATAAATCCTTTAAAGTAAATATAGTTTAATGTTAAAAAAAAAGTAAATATAGTTAAATAACGAGACTCTTAAATAGAACAGCTATAATATATATAATATAATATTTTAAAATGATAAATATAACACACAAATAATAAAATATTTCTATAAAAAAATGGTGAAATGAATCAGACCGTTACTTTCCCCTTCAACTCCGCCAGGCTTCTCACGTTTGAGCTCCCAAATGGGGGTCCCCCAAAGTGAAAAGCTGCGTAAAATCAGTAGTATTTTGGAAGGAAAAAGTTGATCTTTTAATTTTTTCTAGAGTGGTAGGTATTATACACTTTTTATTAAGTGTGTGTAATTAAAAGAAACAAAATAATAAAAAAATAATTATGATAAATAATATTAAATGATATATAAAAATAAGTATATATATTATTTATAATAAGAATATTTTGGAATGGGCTTAAACTGTTTCTAATTCCTATACGTTTTAGCAATATTTGCTATCTATAAATACCAATCCACCCATCATCAGTTCCAACTCACAACCTCTTGTCCCTAATTACCAGAGAAGAAGGATTCGGATAACTGGTTTCTGCAGCTCCGCCTTATTCTTCTTCCTATTCATTTCCATTATATATTAGATATAGATATCCGAATTTAACCGACCCTGTCTCTAGATTCTCTTAAAAAAGTTTTAGCCTTCATTCATATATATATGGATCAGCTGACACTATTATTTTCATTTTTACTAACACTTCATCTATCAGTATCAGGTAAATTAAATATATAAGCGAAATCACAAGAGACATGATATCAAGAATTTATTTAATGAAAATGAAACTTCGCTAGCTGATTTCATGTAATTTTCGTCTAATGTATTTTTGGGAACAACATTTGCATATGCAGGGGTGATATCATCAACAACGTTCACACTGGTTAACAAATGCGACTACACAGTGTGGCCAGGCATTCTCTCAAACGCTGGAATTGCGCCTCTTTCAACCACCGGCTTCGTTCTGCAAACCGGTGAGTCCAAAACCATCACCGCACCTACCTCTTGGGGAGGCCGCTTCTGGGGCCGCAGTCTCTGCACCCAAGACTCCACCGGAAAGTTCTCTTGCGTCACAGGGGATTGCGGCTCCGGAAAGCTGGAATGCACCGGCAACGGAGCCACGCCTCCAGCCACCTTAGCCGAGTTCACTCTAAACGGCACCGGCGGCCTCGATTACTACGACGTCAGCGTGGTCGACGGTTACAACCTCCCTATGCTGGTGGTTCCCCAGGGTGGCTCCGGTGTAAACTGCACCACCACTGGCTGCGTTGGCGACCTGAACGGCGCGTGCCCTTCGGAGCTTAAGGTTACGAGTGTGGATGGGAAACGGAGCGTGGCGTGCAAGAGCGCGTGCGAGGCGTTCGGATCGCCACAGTATTGTTGCAGCGGCGCGTATGGTTCACCCGACACTTGCAAGCCTTCTTCTTATTCTGAGATATTCAAGAACGCTTGCCCACGCGCGTATAGCTACGCGTACGACGATAAGACGAGCATCTTTACGTGTGCCTCTGCATCTGCGGATTATGCCATCACCTTTTGTCCTTCCCCTAACACCAGGTTAGATTCATGAATCATTTACTTCCTCCCCGGTAATTGCTTTTCACTTTAACCGCTAAAAGGGTAGTTTCGTCCTTTTCAATGGTTAATAATTAATATAGGCTATACAAAATAATATATATAGTATATAGTAACATAGTAGCCTGGGATCGAGAATATGAACGTTGGGTGAGTTGACGGCTCAGACAATTTTTGTTCCGTTTTTATTTTATTTTTACTTTTTTTTTTTTTTTTACGTTACAACTTTTATAGCGACAGTCGAATAGTCGACAGCACAACGAGGTTTTTATACTTCTGTTCGGTAAAAATCAATATTTTAAATAACTTTCCAATCTTTGAATTTAATCTTTATTTTTAATCTCTATTAATTTAATTAAATAAAATTAAAAGTAATAAATAAAAAAATTAAATTGAAACCAAAGTTGAAGTTAAAAGTTAAAATTAAATTTTGTTCTATTTTAAATATCGAATTGAACATGTATTATTTAATTAGTTTAATTAATTAAATTTATAATTAAAATATAATAAATAATATTAGATAAAATATCAAAAAAAAAATATGTATTATTTATAGTAAAAATATCAAAGTTGAAATAACATTATGGATGAGTAGATGGGTGTTTCGATAAATGCGACTGGGTTGGACAACGTAGCTCCTACACTCTTATGTTATTCACGTCGTGTAAAGGAGAATAGTTAATCAAGTTGGTATTCAGTAGTACGCTAATCAAAAGTACATTTGTAGATTACGTTATATGTTTGTTATTATATTATTGGAGGTATATGATTTTGTTATAATTTTTTTCATCATCACTTTTTATATTATTTTTAGCACGTGGAAATGATTCATTCACAAAATTCATACACATGGCGAGTTCTTATATATAAAAAAAGAAGAAGTATAGATTATTTTCTGTGCAAAAATTAAAGTGTAGCCAATTAATTATAGCTTAAATAATTGAGAGTGTATAAAAGTTTTGAGCAAAAATTAAATCAAATGAAATATTACAATTAAATCAAGCTTTTGTTGAAAGTTCGGTTCTTTGGACGAAAGTCAAAGAAGAGCTGTCAATTTCAGGAGAAAATGTATGTCAAACGAAACCATGTTTGCAGGCAATCTACTCAGTCACTACTAAGCGCTAATGCGGTGTCCAGAATAGTATGATAATGCTGTAATGCATCTTAGTTCAGAATTCCACATGTGGTCTCCGAGGCAAGGGACCATATCTTGAACCGAAGACGATTAGACGAAGAAAAAGTCGCTAATCTACTATCGAATTTCAATACTACTGCCATGGAAGTGTTGAAGTTAGGAGCATATAGTATTAATTAATTACTGCACATGGGTTTCACTCATTTTTAGGCAAAACTCGCAAAATGAGGCAGCATCGATTTTTATGGTACCTATATTTTATTTTTTCAGAGTTTAATATTTAAGATAAACTGTTAAACTATTAGTAACGGTTAAATTCTGGACCGTTACACAATCATATTTCAATATGGATTTCTTATTTTCATTTTTGTCTCCCTTTTGGAAATAGTCTTGACAAATTTATTTTTTCTTCTTCTTATTATTCTGGATTTGCAGTCAGAAATCGTCGCAGGGGCAAAACCCGACATCAGATGGTAGCGGTTCTTCTGCCTCACCGCAGCTTAATAATAATAACAGCACAATGGTGTACGCAGGTGCCGTAGATCAAAGTGAAATATCATGGTCCGGGTGTACCCATGTGTGGGAATCCCAAGCCATTGCCGGTATTGTCAGCATCACTATGGCTATTTGGCTGTTGTGCCACCTCTTCTAACCACCATCACTACCTCCTTCACCAATTTTCACCGCCAGGCTCATGAGCCACGTTTTTAAGCCCAGAAATATGGTGGGACCCTATATAAAACTTGTCTAATTCCGTTGGCTAGCATGGGTCACGTGAGTTGAGTAGGGCCCACAGATTTAGCCACGCTGACAAGCATGCGATTCTAGCCCACGACCTTACGAGTTTTGTGTTTTTGTCCTGGATTCCGAAAAAGCTAAGGACCGAAGAATGAAGATCCCACCAAATTAAACTACATACTATATGGGGAAGGTAGTGAGGGAATTAATTTTTTTTCTTATATAGTTTCTCGTATAGAGGAATACGTATAATATAGAATTCTTTGTATTGAGGGCGATGGTTTTCGTTTATTAGTTCGGGAATGTAAGACTATAATAATCCATGGCCACAAAAGCAAAAGGACCCGTAATTTAGTATTTTACTGTCTTTTTTATCTTCAATCTTGCGTAGTTTAATGGATATTTTCGAGGGTACAAATTGCGAGAGAATAATGTGCGGTATATTACGCTGTGTTCAATATGTACATAATACTAAACTTTGTCAGTAAAGGTACCAAAAGGCTAAAAGAGTAAGATTGGATAACATAAACTAAGCTCGGGTCTAAAATGTCCGAGGGGATGCTGTTGATGAGCAATTTAAAAAGAAAATTTGGATCTTACTTTAATTGTCTCTTCCTTTTTGGTTTATGATGCAAATATTTTACAACTCGGCTAGTCCGGCCAGAAAACGGATATGTTTTCTCTCTAACTATTTGTGAGAGAAACATTTGAACTATTCAATCATAAACATGCTCTTTTTTGTTTTTTATGTTCGGCCTTTCTGATGCATCTACATCTCCTGCCGGGACCGCTCTAATTGCAATAATTAACATCCATAAAAATTAAAAAGTAGTGTGCTCGTCGCCACAGTTTGATTGTTTGGCAGTAGGTGATGTAATCTTGCAATTATCTAGCAACCAAGCGTTTATATTTCCCTTTGATAATTTGATTACATTATCGCTATTTTTTGGATCACCCGTTCCGTGCTTTGGTGTTAGTGGCTCTTCTATATCTTATCCTCCATTTGATATTTCTTGATATAGCTTGTTCCATTAAAAAATATATATATTCCACTTTTATAAAGACTACGAAATTATTTATTCATAGTTGAAAATCTACACCTACCGTCAACCATAATGGAGAACAACCCGAATTGGGTTCGCAATTAGGACATATAGCAGGCGTTGTAGTAGAAATATAAGTATACAACAACCTTTATTCATATTGTTTAGGCCGCCAGCAGAATATGTAAACCCATCCGAGTAAAGTCAAATGCAAGAGATGGGATTACATTTGATTAATTAGTGATATATATATGAAGAAACATATATGGGAGGAATAATTTGACCAATCTTACTAAAGTTCAATTGCAAATTTGATTAGCCTGTTGGGTATTCAGTAAGTGAATTGGATGAATAACTAACTCTATTTATTGATAGAGGAATTATGAATCATTTCCGGTATGGATTTACGTTTAATCACACATTTTTTTGACTAAGATTAGAGAAGGATTTCAAAGGCTTTGTCATTATATCGAGATACTAGAATATTTTCATCTCAAATCAGAAAATGTTTGGCTTGCTTTTTCAGATTTTGGACAATTGATGGTTGAACTATTGTCACTATAGTAGGCTTCAACTGAACATGTCAAGTTTTTCTAAAATCCTTCTTAACCACACACTTTGACAAGCAATGGGCGTGTTGAAGCGCTATACTTGACTGTTTGGCAAGGTTGCTCAGGTTGTTTATGAAACCAGGACACTGCCCCGAACCAAGTAGTACTCTTTGTCAAGTCCCCAAAGATAATCACATACAAGATCACCTTCTTCTCTTTAAGTACAAGATGCAGCCTTTCAAATACCCGAGAAGCAATAGATGCAATGTCTCTCCATGTATTTAGACACACAACAGTTCGGGTCTAGTTGCAGTAAGATACATCAGACTTCCCACCATTTGCTTGTAAATTGTTGCATCTATTGCCTTCCCATCTTCATCCTTTGAGAGTTTACATCCTGGTACTATAGGATTCGTGACAGAATTGCTTTTCTCCATGCCAAATCTTTCTAGCACTTCCTTGGCATATTTTTTTTGACAGATAAATATTCCTTCAGCACATTGAGTTACTTCAATGCCCAAAAAATACTTCATCTTGCCCAAATCAGTCATATCTTCTTCATAGATTGCTTGAATTAAACAAACATTTCTTCATCAAGTAAAAAATGAGATCATCCACATAAAGACTCACAATTAGAAAAACTCCTGTCTTAACAAACAAAGTGTGTTCATGAGAACAATTTTGTACCAAGGGCTTCAAGGCCATACTGAGGCCTTTTTCAAACTTATATACCTTGTTGCTCACTTTGTTTTTGATATCCCAAGGGTTGGTCAATGTAAACAACTTCATTTAGTTCACCATGTAAGAAAGCACTTTTCACATCAAGTTGATATACATTCCAACCCTTGAGTGCAAAGAGCTAGAATGGTTCTGATTGTATCCCATCTAGCCACTGGGGCAAACACTTCATTAAAATCAATCCCATGCTGTGGTATCCTTTTGCCACAAGCCTGGCTTTGTGTTTCTCCACTTTTCCATCCTCATTACATTTAGTCTTGTAAATCCATTTCACCCCAATTGTTTTAGCACCAGGTGGAAGAGTTGTCAATTCCCATGTGTTATTCCTCTCAATAGCATCTATTTCAGCATCCATAGCTTTCCTCCAAACATCAGTCTTGCTTCGCATAGGTATTAGGATCTTCGTGTGTACCGAAGATAGTGTAGATTTGTCACATAATCTTCTAGCCAATGGGTTGTCTCCTAGTCCTCCTTTGGTGGATTTAGTGTATTTCCGGCCTGTGCATCACTTATTTGTTCATGCATTTGTAGCTGCGTTGTCATTATTTACCTGTTCAATCTCTACCTCTTGTTACGAACTATTGTTGCACGATCTGCTAGCCTTTTCTTTTCTTCTATTCCTCCTGTTTTCCACCTCCATTTTTCGTTTGACAAATACAACATCCCCGCTTACAATTACTTTCTTTGTAACGGGATCATGAGTCTATATGCCTTAGACTCTTCACTTACTCCCAAGTTCACACACTTTACACTCTTGTCATCTAATTTCTTTCTTTTGCATTGAGCATAAGCAAACAACCAAATATCCTAAAGTGTTTGGTGAGGGCTTGATTCCACATGCCTCCTCGGGTGTGACATTTTTAAAGTTACTTTACACCGACCAATTACCCTCCGGCCGAACTCTTTAGGAACTTCTTTCTGACAACATACTTCTTACCATGTTCATTATTGTCTGTTTTTCTCTCTCGCCAATTCGTTGTGGAGTGTAAATTAGTTGTCTCCTAATCCCATTACTGCTACAAAAGCTATCAAATTCAGAGGAATTAAATTCTCCACCCCTATCAGTTCTTAAACAACAAATTGAATTTCCAGATTCTTTTTCCACCATGACTTTGAACCTTTTAAAGATATCTAGTGCAGATTTTTCTGATATGAAGTAGACCCATGCTTTTCTACTATAATCATCAATAAAGGTGATGAAATACCTTTGTGGCGGCTTGATGGGTCCACAAATGTCGAGTATTCAATCTTTGTGTTGCTCTCCAAGAACCTTCCTTTGGAAAAACCTCTCTATGTTGCTTTCCAATCATGCAATTTGTGCAGATTTGAGAAAATTCCTTGATCTCTGGTAGGCCTCGAACCATCTCCTTTTGTGCAAGAATTCTCAACCCCTTGATGCTGAGATGACCATATCTACAATGCCATAGATGTGTACTTTCACTCTCATTTGCAAGCACGAAGGAACAACCACATGAGCACTTATAGCAAACATTCGTTTTGCAGACATCTTGGACATTATGAGACCTCTTCCATGATGAAATACTGTACACCTTAAAGATAACAACAAGATTCTTCTGCTTGTCCAATACTTAACAAGTTGTTTTTCAATTCGGTATATAGAATACATCGGTGATGACCGAGTTTGTCCTTCAAAAAACTTAACATTTCCCTTCCCTTTAAGCGCCATTCTCGAGTTATCACCTAACTTTACTTGATTCTTTGAATTTATCATCAAAGTCAAAGAACCAATCTTTAAATCCACACATATGGTTCTTTGCACCGAATCAAGAAACCACACCTTGTCTTGATCGGTGACTTGATTCTTCAAAGGACATGAGCAACATCTCCTCCTCCTCATCAAATTCTGCAAATTAGCATTTTCTTCCCAATTAGGACACTCATCATGAAAAATTTATGACATTTGAAGCATTCCACAAATTCTTTATCAAAGAACACCTCTCGCCTCCTCTACCACGACCCCTTCCTCTTCTTCCTGTTCTCCCAAGATAAGAGACTTTCAGTGCTTGCTCCTCTTCCTTATGTCCCTTCATTCTTTGTTCATGGACCATGAGACTACTTTGCAATTCATCAATAGTCATCGTGGTCACATTATTTGACTCCTCGATTGAGCATACTACATAGTCGAACTTCCGCTGTCATAGATCTTAAGATCTTTTCAACAATTGGAAAGCTGCTCCATCTTCTCACCATGCGATTTCATCTTGTTCACAATAGCCAAGGTTCTTGCAAAGTACTCTGATTCTCCTTCTTTCATTCCAAGAATCTCAAAAGAGCTTGCGGTTGTGCTCTTTTGACCTTTGTGGAGCCTTGATACTTTTGCTTCATGGAATCCCAAATTTCTTTTGCCGTATCTTTGTGATGTTTCCAGAATACTTCTATCTATTGCTTGGAAAAGATAGTTCTTTGTCTTCAAATCTTTCAGTTTGCTTTCTTCTACGCTCTTCAATTGCTTGAGTTGCACTGCCGGTGCGATTGTGATTCAGATTTCCACCAAACTCCAAGTACTCCTTTGATCGAAGGAGGTTCTCCATCGGCATTGCCCAATGGTCATAGTGACCGTCGAACTTGGGATCGCGGGTTGCACAAAATTTCCTTCAACCATGACTTTCTCAACTTGATTTTCGTCTTTGCTTTTATCTCACTAGGTTTCTATATCGGGCCCCTTTGCAGACTCGATACCAAGTGTTGGGTATTCGGATAAGTGAATTGGATGAATAACTAACTCGTTTATTGATTGATCACAGTAGAGCCTCTTATATAGGCTTTATTACAACACAATTATTTACAGAGCTTACGCAATAACTGAATCAGTTATTGCTTCCTAACAACTAAAGAGCAACCAACTCTTACATAGCCCAAGTTTGGTTTTGTAGAGGAATTATATCATTTCCGGTATGGATTTACGTTTTGACTTTTGACACTAGAATATTTTCTCAAATCAGAGTTTGGTTTTCAGTTTTATTATATCCTACTATAGTAAGCCTTCAAGTCATCATATTAATGGGCGTGTTGAAGCGAATACTTGACTTTTGGCGTGCTCAATTATAAGTAGTTGAAGTTTACATATCATCTACCTGCAGCAAAAAGATAAATGCTCATTTTATGAGTTTTCTCACTAAGATGGCGCATCCTATTGTTGGGAGGCACTTACGCTTCCACAGATGCACCCCACCCCTGCGGGGCTCTTTGAAAAGAAAAAAGAAAGCATCAATTTTAAAGTCAAAAACTGATGCTGAAATTGTTGCTTCTGTTTTTGGATGATATCATTATTTTTAGATGCAGCTGAGAGGCTGGCTCAACTGAATTTGACAACATGCCTTGGTTTTGGACATTACGGAAACCACTTTATTATTATATTAATCAGATAGTGTTTGTGTAGTGTAGACTTGGACCACTCGCATGGGGTCCTAGTCGCGTAGTCATTCATGCCACCACTACCTGAACAATATGCACGCTTCAGACTAGCCCTATTGCATTGGCTTCTTTTTTTTTTTAATAACAACAATAATATTGTTACAACATTTTTTATTTTATATTACTTTTTATACTATTGATTACGTTATTTTCTCTCATTTAATCATAATTATTAAAAAATATAATAAAATAATATAAAATAATAAGTGTGGTAAGAGTATCATTTTCTATTCAATATAACTTGGCCAGGCTTATTCCGTGCTCCTTATCATTAGTTTCAATATGGGCCTGAATAATTAACTACTTGTGTCTAAGGGACGCGCTTCTTATCTTCGCCCAGCAAAATGGCAAATACAACTGTACCCAAACAAAATCTGACCAAAAAATGAAAACTATAACCAAAAAAAAAAAAAAAACAATGTTGACGAACAAAAAACTGTATCCAAAAAAAAGAAAAGAAAAAACGGCAAATGCAACCTACAATGCTTGTCTTGTTTTCCTTCTATGCTCCAACTGATCCCCCTGAAATCATAATTTATGCATATACATCCATCGATGTTATGTTGGGAGCAACAAACAAATAATCGGAAAGAAGATGTACTAATTAACGAAAAAGCACCAAGACAGAATGGTTATTCAGACTGCTTGTAGATCAAAAGATAACAGCTAGGGGGGCCCTTGGTCCGCTATTTGTGATGTGTCAAAGTTTGGGAACAATGTTAATCAAATTGTGCATAATGGTATTTGGAAGTATGTGGGAAATGGTAAGTCCTCCTTATTTTGGTAGGATTTGTGGATAGGAGATGATCGGCTTAAGGATAAATTTTCAAGACATTACGCTATTTTGCTGCATAAAATAAGGTGATAATAGATTTTGAAGTGTGGGATGGGTCTTTGGAGATGGATTTTCCTTTGGAGGCGGTTGTTTTTTGTGTGGGAGATGCAACAATTTAATGAGTTACACAAACTGTTAGCTATGGTTTTGTTAAATAATGAGTTAGATGATAAACTGTTTTGGAACTTTGATTTAAGAGGATGTTTTTCAGTCAAGTCTTTTTTGTTTGCTGAAGCAAATTTATCAAGCTCTTTGTGCTTCATTTTTAATAATACAAAAGGTGTATGGCGTGGCCTTCCCCCTCTAAGGGTCGAATTACTTGTGTGATTTGTGTTGCTGGGAAGATTAAATACTAAAGGTCGTCTTAAGAAGCTTAATTTGGTACAAGCAGATGACGTTAGATGTCCTTTTTGCAATCTAGATGTTGAAAGTATTGAACATCTTTTTTTCACTTGTCATTGCTCTCGAAAATTATGGTGTTCTTGTTTAGATTAATGGGGTTTTTGTTGGTCTGTTCCATTGGGTGCACGCACTTTTTTTTATTCATGGGTGGATATTGGGTTAGTTGGATTTTAAAAAAAATATGGGTATTCTTATTTTTTGTGGTTATATGGACTATCTGACAAGTTAGAAACATATTCGTGTTTGAGAAAGTGGAGTCAAATTGGACACAAATTTATACTATTGTAAAATTGAGGGTTGGGTGTTGGATTAAGGGGTGGTGTTCTGATTTTCCTTTCTCTCCAGAGCTGGTGATAACTAATTTGCAGGAAGTGATGTGTTGGCAGCCTTCTGGGTTAACAAGACACAAAATTGATTCTTCGTTTTCTCTGCGTAAGGGTGTCTACACGTGGACTTTGCAACATACTGTACGAAATAATTTGGGAATGGTGGTTATTGGTGGTTCCCTCCAAAGAATGGGTGGGAATTTGTTGTGTGCTTGTACTAAACATGTTGATCCTTGTGAAGATTTAGAAGCTGTTCTTCGGACTTTAATTTTTGTTCTTGAAGTTTCTGCTAAGAAATTATAGTTGTTACATTGTCCTATTTTGGTTGTGTCAAATTCTTTGCTTGCTCAATATTTTGGGTTGAAGATGAGAAGAATGTTTCTTGGAGGCTACGTTTCTTATAGAATAAGTTCCAATCAATCAAGAGGTGTTTCAAGGATCTACAATTTGCCTACCAAAAAAGAAAGTTTAAGCCTAAAGCAAGTTCTGAGCTTTCTCTAGTAGAGCAAAATGTTTCTTAGTTTTGTTCTTAATTTTGTTTTGTTAGTTTATGTATTTTGTTATTCTCTGTTCTTTCTATATTATAACTGTTCTTGCTCCTCTCTGGTTTAGAGAGTTTTTTGATCATGTATCTCTACTATTAATAAAAAAAAAAGTACCAAGACAGATTAAGCAAATAAAAAATTAACCTTAGTAAAAGTTAAAAAACTCCCCGGATGGGCCCATGGCCATGATAATTTTTTTTAAAAATCCTTGGAGATATAACAATTATCAAGGAAAAAAGAAGTTTTACTATAAATTATCGTTGGTAATTTGTCTTAATCTTATAATTAACCTACCAAAAAAGAAAAAAGAAGTCCCAACAATATGTCAATAACATTGCAATCAATAATGTAAAAACAACCACGGAAGGAAGAGTCATAGCCCCCAAACGAATGATTTTTCATATGGATAATGAATGGTGCACATGAGGTGTGTATACATCTGCTCCCATCTAGGATATGCGGCACAATTGAAGTTTATATGTATAGTAAACGAAGTGGGATCAGTTATTATTAAGGAAAAATCTTGATAGCTCTACTGTAGGAGATCGGGAGGGATGAATCACGGGCAGTGTAATAGCTGAGATGAACCCCACAATTCATTAAGAGGGAGGATCAACTTACACTAGTGTAAGTCTTTTTTGACTTATACTTATTTTTAACTGTTAGATCCACTTTCACTTTTAATGAAATCATCTCAACCATTATTTATATTTTGAATGTTCAAAAAAATTAGAATCGACCCTCATTCATTAATTTATATTTTGCTTAAATTAGAAACACCCTGCAATAAATAGGAGAGTCAAGACATTTGGGTATGCAAGTCAGGGTTGTGTAGCAACACATATTATTAAATGGTAAATACTACTGTTGAAAAAATTAGGTCGAACCAGCTGATTTATCCAAAAAATCGATGAATTATTTATAGATTTGATCTATTTAACTCATAAAATTGACTTATTAGAGAATTGGTGAAAATCAGTCTGAACCAATAAAATCAATAGTAATCTAATTTGAATTAATTTTTTTAAAAAATGAATTTAAACTTTTTTTTTATCAATAAATTTTTAACTTATTTAAAAATAATTTTTAAATCAAATAATGACATAATGTCAAGGTACAAAGGACTACATATAAAGACCAAGAAATGCATAAGAAGGTTTGTGCATTTCATAATTTTTATACAAGTTGTATGTTTAATGTTTCACTCACTATGCTATGTGGGGCTTGTAATTGTAATTTCTTTTTAATTTTTATATACGTTGTATACTTAAATGTTTCACTTATTATATAATATAAAACTTTGAAGTACTAAGTAATATGTTACTTAATGTATCTTTTTTATATATATATATATATATATATATATATATATTATAATATATATATATATATATATATATCATAATTTTAAATTACGATCACAACCGCATATGATTGTGGTATAATATCATAGCTTTTAATAGTTTAAAGCTGCATTGCTATTATAATTGTGGTCGCATCGGCCGCATTTTCTCGCAATTGTCTGTAATATTTTAGTTTTAGTAGTCTTCGCAACTGCGACTGCAACCGTGTGTATATATATATATATATTATCATAAGTTCAATCAGAGTTTGATCACTATTGAATCAATGAACTGTGAACCAGTATCTTCACTGATTTAATAACCAATCTAATTTTAAAAACATCGATAAAAATTGTATAAATAAAAAATGATGTGTACATAAGTTTATGTATACAAAATTATTCTCTTGTATAACTCAAACTTGCAACAATCACATTAGAGGTGCAAAACGGTCAACTCGCCCCACTCGACCCGCCCTGCCCCGCTTGCAACCCGTCAAAATACGGGGCTTGACGGGTTGACCCGTTTGAAAAATAGATTAGAGGAGCCAACCTACCCCGCTTTAGGATGAGTTGAATGAGTTGACTAAATTTTAAAAGATAAAATGAAAAAAAGTACAAATTAATGGTCAATCTCGCCTAAAAACAAAAAAAAATGTATATATATAAAAAAAATCATAAAATTTTTTAAAAAATAAAAAAATTATAATTTATAGAAATTAAAAAAATAAAAAATAAAATAAAATTAATATCATACCTTATAAAAATACTTATAAATATAAATAAAAAGACTCATTTATAATAATTTTTTTAAAAAATTAATTCGACGGATCAACCTACCCTCTCCGCTTAACCTGCGAGTTATGCAGAACGAATTATACAGATTAAAAAATAAAAATGATTTAATATCTTGAATCTAACTCAACGTTTAAATCGACGCATGACACTAAATTAAAGGAGATAATGTTTGGTGAGAATTGCGTCTGTTGACTTGCTGCTCTCACCTTATTATTAAATCCTTGTGGCAGCAGAAATGACTAGTTTTGTGCTCCTACGTGAACCTCGATAGTATGCTTCTTCACGAAAGCCACAAAGCAGTCGATTTTAAGAGCACTTTGCCAAACTAATGAAACAAACTCGTGAGTGGTGGTAGCATTCCCACTCCCAGATCAGAAAAGCTCTCGTCACGTTCAGAATAGTTTATAAAGGTGATCCCAATTCTAATTGATCCGACAAATACTCTATCAACAAGGGAATCGACAAAGGAGTCTTGCTTTCTTTAAGAAGCACGAAGATTCAAACGACTGCAGTGCCATCAACGAATGAAGCGATCCTTTACAGTTTTGCACGTGAACATCGCTCCTCCGTTGGGTCATGCATTGCCTTCATCATTCAAAATAACTTTTTAAAGGCCTGGACTACTTGGGCTTGATGGAGATTAACAGGCTCATAGAACTTTCTGAAGAAAAAATATAAAGTAATTGTCAGAAGTGGGATTTGAACCCACGCCCTCTCACGAGGACCAGAACTTGAGTCTGGCGCCTTAGACCACTCAGCCATCCTGACGTGATGTTTGATAAGTATATATTAAATATATATCTAGTGTTTTATTTCATGTCATTTGCCACATAAAATGGCATGAAAATTGATGAACCAAGAAATGCAAGGCTCGTTCCCCTCATGACTTTTATATAGATATGTTTAATGTTTCATTCATTATTTTATATGAGACTTGTAAGTGTAATTTTTTTTAACTTTTATATATTTTGTATATTTAAATACTTTACTCATTATATAATGTAAAACTTTGAAGTATTAAGTAATATGTTAGTTTATTACTTAATGTATTATATAATATTAAAAAATTATATATTTAATTACACAAGTTCAATCATAGTTCGACTACGGTTAAATTAATTAATCATGAACCAATATCTTGACTGACTTAATGACCGATCTAATTTTAAAAACATCGATAAAAATTATATAAATATAAGATGACATGTGAATAAATTTGTGTATATAAAATTATTCTCATATAACTAAAGCTTGCAACAATCACACACATGACAAGGCTGGATTATAATTAATAATTGTAACATGTAATTTAGAGTTGTAATTTAGTTGTAATTTTTTTGTTCTTCATATTCTATACATTATTTATTTTTATAATGGAGGATTTCCTTCATTTACGGAAAAGTGATGAGTTTATATATTATATATATATATATATATATATATATATATATATATATATATATATATATAAGTGATGAGTTTACAATAAATAAACTCCTAATAATATGAAGAACAAAAAAAATTACAACTAAAGAAAAGTAAGTCACATCAGACATAACAATATAACATATAAATCTAATTCTTTCCTCTTCGATTTGCATCAGCTTTGAAGCGCCTCTTTGTCACTCTTTGATTAGGAACACCTTCAACAAGTTTGACTAGCCATTGCGGTTTTCCAATTAAGAATACAATACATCCCATGAACACACCAAATACAAATCCGCATGCATATCCCACAGCTACGGGTTTCCAACTGAATCTTAGTCCATCTTCATGGTGAAAGGTTGTTGAATCGTGTGGCTGTTCTTCACTCTCATTGTATGATTTTGACAAAGGTAACCCACATAGCCCTAGATTTCCCTCATAAGAATCATTTTGAAATGTATTGAACTGTCCACCTGTATTGAAAATTATGTGAAAGATTCAAGACAGAAAGAAAGTTAAGATTGGTCAATGCCTTAGGTATCTCACCTATGAGTTTGTTTGAGGAAAGATCTAACCATTCTAGACTTTTCAAACTACCCAAGGATTGTGGAATGAAACCAGTGATTCTATTGTGAGAAAGATTAAGCCCTTTGAGTGAATTTAAGTCACCAATGATTGTTGGAATCTCTCCTTCAAACATATTATTTGACAAATCAATGGTTGTGAAAGCAATCAAGATCCTCTTGAGCTCAATAGCATTCCCTTTCATTGTGACTACCGCAGAATCGTTGTATGTATAACTTCCTCCATTCTAGTTATTTTTAAAATATTTATATCTGTACTGTGTGGAGGTTTTAGGCCCAAAGTACAGGCCCACTAAAAATGAAGGCCATACTACATAGAACCCCCTGGACACGATAGCCTGTAAGTAAGAAATTCTACGCCCAATAAGTAAGAACTACCTAAACCACTCATAGGAGAAATTCGATGTTCTTGACTTCTTGGAGTATAATTAAAGCGTGTTTAAGGAAAGATCTCTACAATTAATTTTAAATAATTTACATAAATATTAGTTATTAACTTAACTTAAAACCAATGGTAGATATATTTCTTAGATTATACATTAATTGTGTTCAGCAAACACTAATTTATCCACTCCGGGGGCCTTATGACCACCAACCAGGACCCACGTCCCCACTGCTGGACGTACGACCTAAGCAGTACGACAGCCATAATATACAGTGCCTTAACGGCCCAAGAGGTCCAGCAATAATCAGTGGACAGTGGTACTATCAAACAATTTTTTTTTGGGTCAACGGTACTATCAAGCTTTATAAAAGGGAAAAATCCCATGACACATTAACACTGGAAAGTGGTGAGTCCACCCAAATCCGATGAGACAGTATTCTTAGCATGAGGAACTTAGAGGTATCACCTCGTTTGTGATCGGAGAACCAGAAGCCTCTTGGACCGGACGAGAAAAATATCCTATCTTAAAACCTATAATCTATAATCTAATCGAGAATTATATTCGCGGTTTAACAGTATCAATATTTATGTCAATTCATATTTGATTCGAAGCTGTTGATTTACTCTTTATCTCTTGAAGTTCTATACATTTATTTTGAATATGATTAAGGAAAAGGTTACAAGGCCTGGAAATTTAATGCCCGGATTGTAATTATAAAAATACTCGAGGATTAAAAAAAAAAAATCCAATGTCACTATCCGACCGTCTTATAATTTACACCAAACCACAAACAACTTAGTATTGATGGATTTGAATCCTTCAAAAATCATTATCATTATTCCAACTACGCCATATGTAAAGAAACACATTTCACTCCACTACAAGGTTTTTTTTTTCTTTTCTTTTGGTTAAAAGGCTTCAGAAATTTTACCTTGCACAAAATTGTACCTATCTTTTTATGACCTATAAAACTCGCACAAAAAGGATTCATCTAATCAAATCCAGGTTCACAAAACTTACATGAAACTACGAAAGGATTCAAATTCAGTATTGACATGTCCTGGGAGAGACACAGCTTGGCCCGAGTGGTGGCCTCGTTCTCATTTGAATGATTTCTCTCAAGGCCTTGGACACCCTCGGCCACTGACCCACTTATACGGGCGTAAATGGACCAATAAAATAACGTCGCTGATCATTGCAACAAAAAATAAAAGGACACGATACAGCTTCAACATGAAAAATACAGCATATTTTCTTCAACAATAACTAATGCAAAAGCAAAATTCCTGGGATAGTATAGTTACGACTAATTTGTTCCTTTATCAAACTACATATGGAATAAAAACTCAAGCTTACAAGGCTTTTCCCATCTATCTCAAAATGCTAAACCAAGCAACAAAGGAAAGGGGAACCGGAGTCAGTAAATAAGGGAATGTCCACCTTGCAAATCTACAACTCGTCCTTGGCATCAGCATCATCATTAACAGCATCAGCATCGGCCTTTGATGTAGATGCAGCTTCTTTTGCATCATTTTCGGCCTCAACTTCTTCAGTTTCATCTTCCTCTTCTACAGCTGCTTCAGGACTAATGTCCAAGCTAGACTTCACTGAGTCATAAATACGAGAAGCAAAATCCTTGGGGTCATTTAGCAGGAAACCACTTTCAAAGAGAGCAGTCTGGTACATCAGCTGTGCTGTTTGCTTCACACTCTCATCCTGAAAAGTAAGCCGATTGCATCAACAAATAAACATCAATTCTCTGTTGGGGGAAAAAGAGGTGGCGGGATAAGATAAAAATATGATTTTAAGTAGCGTCTAGAATTGCCATTATGCCATATACAAGGTTTACAATAGACACCGAAAGTAGACTAGTAGACTTCACTGACTAAAGCAAATTAAGCATGTATCAACCTTACCTTCAAGGCCGCTTTCTTGCAGGAGAATTCCAAATTAAGTATTAATGCCCCAGTTAATGCAAGGTCTTTATTTCACCAAATGCACAAACAACTATACATGCATGCAGCAATAAGGAAATTTCGGAGAGGCAAGAGAGAAATAAACCAACATCTAGAAACCTTTTTACTATTAGTATGGATCCATGGAACGGCCTTAATCATGCCATAACAAACAAAGTAACAGTGTTTTCAAAATGCCATTGTCTCAATTTTTTTTGGCACACCAGAAAGTAAAAGCTAACAGGAAGAATTGAAATCTAGAATGTACCTCAGGGTTCTTTACTACTCTCTCCTGGAGTTCCTTGATGATAGGGTGCCTGGGATTGATCTCAAGCACCCTCTTACCACGCATGTATGCTTGCTTGCTAGCATCTGATAAAGTTTGAGACTGCATTATTCTCTCCATGTTAGCACTCCAACCATATTTTGACGTCACCACCACACAAGGAGTGTTATCCAAACGGTTGGATATCTTCACATCATCAACATTCTCGCTGGACAGAGCATTTTTCCACCACTTGGTAAGATCCTTGAAGGATTCCTTCAGTTCCTTGTCTTTTGCACCCTTCCCGAGTTTCAGACCCTCTTTGGACACATTTTGGAACTTTTTGTCTTCATAATCCATCAGGTATTGCATCAAGTACTCATCAACAGGATCAGTGAAGAAAATAACCTGCAGCAGTTAAAAAAAACAAACATTTAAAAATACGTCTCAGCACAATAGAAAGGCAAGTATTATAATTTATAAATATGGAGAAAGTAAGAAACATATAATAAATTTTTTGGTACCAATAGACTTTGCATAAAAAATCGCACCTCATAATTTTTCTTCTTAAGCCGCTCAAGAAATGGAGATTTTTCCAATTGTTCTTTGCTGGTTCCAGTTATGTAAAAGATATCCTTCTGTCCAGATTTCATTCTAGAGATGTACTGATCGAGAGAAGTCAATTTACCCTCGGACTTGGTGCTGTAAGAGTTCAAGTATAAACTAAATTGTCAACTAATGAAAGCAGGGAAATAACATTACAGCAAACGAATTTTAATTACAAGGAAATAAGTAATGTACCTCTCAAATCTGAGCAGTTTTGCCAAACGATTTCTGTTAGTAGCATCTTCAATGATACCAAGTTTAATGGACTTCCCAAACTCATTCCAGAACTTAGCATATTGACCTCTTTTCTCATCATTGTCAGAAGACACTTCTGCATTAAGATTAAACGTTGGTGGAAGTGCAAAGTCAATGAATGGAATTGAGGAAACCTCTCACAAATACATTTCAAAAGAAATGACAAAGCCAAAATTTAAGTATGACACAAAGCTATCCTAAAAATTTAGGACTGACAAACAAGAGCTAGACAACCTTAGAGACCAAAAAGGATTGGGACTCCAACACAAGAAACCAATAGATTTATTACACCATACCTTTCTTGTCTTTGTCAGTGGACTCGTCAGGATCCTCATCAGCAATCCTACGGATCATATCAAGGGCTTTCCTAATAAGTTTCTTCTTGATTGTCTTTAGACTACTGTGTTGTTGAAGCATTTCTCGTGATACATTAAGTGGCAATGTGTCAGAATCAACAAGGCCCTGTTCGCAATAAGTTCTGCTGTTAATAACTTAATAAAATAAACTAAACTGCAATAACAAAGCACACCCACCGTTACCTTCAAAAAGTTAAGGTATTTTGGCAACAGTTCATCAAATTCATCTGAAATAAACACTCTTCTAACATACAACTTCAGGTTGGATTTGTTTGCATTATAATAACTCTCATATAAATCTTGAGGAGCTTTAGGTGGCACAAACAGGACTGCCTTGAACTCAACATCGCCTTCAGCATTAAAGTGACTCCATGCTAAAGGTGTTTCATCACTAAAATCCTGCAGGACAAATAAATCCACATGAATAATGAAGATGGAGTGAATTTCTATACCATGCTCTTACAGTGTCCCATGAATAATGAAGATGGAAACATTACCTTGGCAAGAGTGTGGTAGAATTTGTTGTACTCTTCATCTGTAACCTCCTTTGGATTCCGCAGCCATATAGCTTTCACATCATTTAAAAATTCCCACTCATAAGTTGTTTCCTTCACCTTCTTTGTCTTGGGCTTTTTCTCTTCATCTTCACTTTTCTCGGCATCTTCATCTTCACCTTCTTCATCGGAGCTGGTTTCAGCTGATTAAGGAGTGAAATAAGGTAAGTGAGACAGCATAAGTTGTGATCATATATACAAGAATGGAAAAACACTAAAATAGTATCTTGAAACAAAGGTTATAAATGATGAGATCACCCAACCAAGTTCTTAAATTATACATACATGATTCCCCCTCTTCACTGGACTCATCTTCATCGGCAGGGACCTCCACATCAACCTCTTTGCTTGCCCAAAGATAGATAGGGAAGTTAATAAATTCAGAGTATCGCTTCACCAATTCCTGTGAAAAAGAACATTTACAGAATCAGATTCAGCAATACATTTACAGAGTATCTCTTCACTAAGTGCTAAATATCAACAGAGAAAACTAACTGCTAATTGTTAAAGCCATACAAATTGACGGAGGACCCATTTAAATGTTTGGTAACAGGTCAGAAGCACAACATAAAGGTACAGAAAACCAAAAGATGAAACAAATTGTCTTTAGAATACACCTGTACCATCAATATTATCAATTGTAAACAAAGCTAATAAGCAGTATCACCTGCTACAGATTCACAGTACATATTCTTGCCATTTAGATTAATGCATAAAAGCCTGCAGTCTAGTCTTATGTGAAATAAGCTAAAAAGGCATGATTTTAAATTATTCTCAAATAATTTATAATAATTTAGCTAATGGTTTGGTGCATACTTTAAGCTTAAACTCCTCCACGTATTCCCCAGCCTCATCTCTGAGGTGTAGCCTAATCTCAGTTCCACGTCCTAGTGGTTCATTCCATGTATCTTCTGAAATTGCAAATGCCCCATCAGCTTTAGATTCCCATACATACCTGAAAGTCAAATAATTTTCTAGTCAGTAAGCCAGGGTGGATTCTCTAGAAAACAATCAACACATTCTGTAGAATAGCAATCAGAAAGTAATATCAAGTTTATATAAGACTTGCTGTTTATCATCGTTATGTTTACTAATGACTTCAACATAGTCAGCCACAAGATACACAGAATAGAAGCCAACTCCAAACTGCCCAATAAGATTGAGATCTCCACTTGTCTGCATTTTCTCAACAAATGCTGCATGCATAAATAGTTCGAATTAACAATTTCACTCCTTATTGCAAATGGAAATTATTTCAGCAAAGACCACAAGTTATATATACCTGAAGTTCCAGATTTTGCTATGGTCCCCAAATTCTTTATTAAATCCTCCTTTGTCATACCGATACCTCTGTCTCGAATTGAAAGGATTTTCTTTTCCTTGTCTAACTTAATCTGACATTCCATCATGCAGTAACACGTTTTAGGTACAGTTACAAAACAAACCATGCACGCCGCAAGAAAACTAGTACATTCACTTCTTAACAAAACGTTAAACATTTGCACTAACCTGGATTTCGAGCTTGGCGTTATCACCTTCACCCAAAATCTCCTTATCAGTGAGGGAAAGGAACCTAATCTTGTCCAATGCCTATAATATGACATAGATTTGTTCATCAACACAAAGTCAGAGTCTTCGCGCACAAAATTAAAAACGCATAAATGGAAAGGAGCTTACATCAGAAGCGTTGGAGATCAACTCCCTGAGGAAAATGTCTTTGTTACTGTAGAGAGAGTTAATGATAATATCCATAAGCCGCGACACTTCCGCCTGGAACTCAAACTTCTCCGCGTTGCTACGAAGCGATCTCTTAGAGATCGACTCCGCCTCCCTTCAATCACATAAACCATACACGTTTACTCACCAAAACAACAGAGAAACTGCACAAAAAAAAATGGTAAGATCAAACACCTCTTGGCCACATCTGAATCGGTGGAAAGACCATGTGGAACGGCACCGATCTTGTCCTCCACCTTAGGTGGATCTACAAGCTCTTCGGAACCAACCTCCGCATTCGCCTGAAACTTTCGACCTATCCAAACAGCATAATCAAATTCAAACTTCAAATGCTAAGAATCAAAAGCGGAAATGAAGACAAACGGTGGCATGGCACACCTTGATCTGCAAAGAGAAGGAGGAGAGAGAGGAGAAGGAGAGCGGATGGAACCGTCCACTTCCTCATCGCAGTGTTTCTAGTAGCTTCTGCTTTGCTCACTCAAATGATGATCCGTTTTAGAGTGGCAACTGCGATTCTGTTATATACTTGGGATTTTGGTTGTGACCGTGATCGTCACGGGAACTTCCAGCGTGGGGCTCTGATTGGCTCCGTTTTGCCAGCGTGGATGATCAGACGGTTTAAGATCTGCTCTCAGAAACGTGGCTTTGTTTTATTGGCTTGTTCTATTCCCTTGACGTGGAGAACGCGAGTGTCGTCGACGACCCCATGGAACGACTCCTAAACCCAAGTCTACCACCGATTTGATTGGTAGTGCTATCCTCCTTATGAAACGCGGCAGCTTTTTATTGGTTTCAGACTCTCTTTTCTACGTGGCAAAATCTAGTGCTTTGAATGTTTGTTTACAGATCTGTAGCGATGTTTTTTGTTTTTTGCTTGTGACTCTGTTGAAAATTCAAGATACTTTTATTAAAAAAAATAAAGATAGTACTTCAGTTTATTTCATAATTTTTTGAATAGTACAAAAAAAATTCAATTTAAAAACTTATTTTGATGACAATTTTAGTTCCATTACTTTTTAATAAATAATTTTTTGTTAAATTCAGTAAGTCTTCTGAAAATACTTAATAAACATTAAAAAAACTTAAGATTATTTTTTTTAATACTAATTTATTAACTTAACTAATTTGAGATTAGATCAAAACTTAGTTTGTTGATTAGTTTGATAAATTTAGTTTATGAACTAAATAAATTAAACTTAAATTTAAAATTGAGTTTGTTAAATAAATAATTTAATATAATATAATCTAAAAATAAAATAATCATGAAATGTTTTTTAATTAAATTAAGTTATGAACTAAGTTAAAGAATCAGATTTACGAACTAATCCGGTTCACTTGAATTATATTGTCGCACTTTGACTTTGACGTTAATTAGATTCACTTTCATCTCAATAAGTTACTTTTAATTAAATAATCTCAACCATTAGATGAAAGTTCCGGATCTAATTTTCTTCCATGGTTGAAAACAGAGTGTAAGCCCAAGGAAAAAATTTATTCTCGTTACATGCTCACTGCTGATAAGTTTATTGATCCCTATCTCATTCATGGGAAAAGGAGGATCAACTACATCGGAGATGCGTCGGATTTTTTCTCTTACACTCATTTAAAAATTGTAGGACGTTAGATTACTTTATATAATAATTTCTTTTAAAAAAATAATCTCAACCATTAGATGAAAGTTGATCTAATGGTTAAAAATAAATATAAATAAAAAAAGACTTACACTAGTGGAAGCTGATCTCTCTCTAATTCAAATTCTCAAACAAACAATTTACAAGTTTAATTCAAGTTTAAGTTACAAAATTTAGTTCGTATTAAACTCAAGTAGTAAGCCATTTCTTTTCGACTCGGTTCCGGCCTACTAATTTTCTTCCATGGTTGAACAACAGGGGCAAGGGCCCAAGGGAAGGAAAATTTATTCTCGTTACATGCTCGGAAATTTACTCGCTGACCGTTTATGCTGACATTGTTTTCCCTATCTCGCTGGAAACGCATGGGAAAATGGGAAATTGAGGTGGAACTATGGAAGCTTGTTAAGACTTAAGAAGGTCCTACGCAAGGCAGGCATAGCCAAAAGCCCAAAACACCCGGAATTCGTTTGGTACGTAAGTTACAATAAGATTTGATTGTTTTAAGTTTAATAGTATAAGATTTGATAAAATTTTAATATTATTTAATATTTAACATAATATTGTATAAAATATTATATTGTATAAAATAATATTATTATGTGTTTATTGTTACATTATATAATATTAGGCATGATAAAAAATTAACATTTTTGACAAAAATATTTTTTAATAAAAATATATTATATTTATCTAAATTTATTATGTTATATTAATTTTTAAAGAAATAAAAGTGTGAAGACTCATGAAAAAATAATTAAAAATTAAATTAAATAATTAGTTTTTATTAAAAAAAATTTGTTTTGATCATTTCCTAAGATAGATCATTCCCTTTCTTAATGAAATTTTTGTCCTATTCCTCTACTCTTTTTCACTCTTGCACGAAAAAACCTATGTCTACTACACAGCTTCACTCAGAGGGCTGCAACACACATTGGTAGGGCTATTTCTATGGGTGTTGATGGTGAATAAAGAAATAGGAAAATTTAAGAGAAGAGCAAAAAAGGACCCCATTTTCCTTTCTCTCAAAAGCACCTTGCAAATCGTCACTCATATACTAGCAAACACAAAGTACCCATCATCACTGTAAACTTGCATAACCAAAACAAATTAACAAAACCTCATAGCCAAACTTCATCATCAACCTAATCATTCTGCATAAACAAATGCCACTCAACCCCATAAGTTCTAAATCATAATTAAATCGAGAGATCTAACTCAATGCCACTCAACCCCATAAGTTCTAAATCATAATTAAATCAGGAAACTTAACTCAACAACTCATTCCCTTTAACAAAATTCCAATCTAAATCTTTTCAAACGACTACATCCCAGTGGCCCATTTGTTCAACCAACTACAACTCATTCATCCACCAAATGCAGAATCCTACGAATCCAGCCCCCTGCCATACCACTGTACCGCGAGGACCAACAATGTCGTTGGCCACCACGCTGACCACTGCATCTATGAATCCCACAAGCACTCATCCCTTCCCTTCCTCCACCTTGCTGCCAAGCCGATGTCCAGCCCCCTCCCATCTGGTTTCACTGAGTTAGAATGGAAAAAAATTTATATTAACTTATACATTAAATCTCAATCAGACATAATCTCACATCCTAAAACTTAATTAAATTATATATTATTTTAATATATAAAAAAAAATTATTAAAGAAACTTATACAATAATATAACTTCATTAAACAACTAATAAAATTATAATATACTGTATAGATTTATCATATCAAACCTAATCCATTGTGCCAAATGCACCCTAATACACAATCCATTATGGGAAAATAAATTCGCTGGGTTTAGTTGATACCCTATCCATTTTCTTTCTATAGCTTTTTTTTAACTTCTTTTTGGGAGCTCATAACTCATAAGGCTGAGATTAGTTGTCTGCATCTTTAACGGACTATGACTTCCTAGCCGGCTAGCTGCTTCTTTGTTTCCGTTTCTCTTTTTGGGCTTCCAGCCCCGTATTCTACCAAAAAATCTTTGGAACGGATTTGAACTTCGGTCTATTAATAATCATCAAGTCTATGAATAACGAATGCAGTCTGCTTGAACAATTTAGTGTTTATTTTAAAAAATTGTAATGTAAAAATTAAATTAATTAAAGTTGATATTTGACGTTTTATAAATTTATATTTCATCACATATTATATATAAATATGATTATTTGTTTTTATTGATAAAATGTACAGATTGAATGCACACTTTGTGTACACAATAACCTCTCCTAATTTTATAAGATTAAAGGAGAAAAGTGAAAATATTTAATACTTCGAAATAAGTAATCAGTCATTTGGTCTGACTAATAAAATGGAGTGTTATTGCTTTTATTGAAAAAACAAATTGAAGTGTTCATGTTATCTAACATATGCTTACACGAATCTTTAATAATTTAATTAATTTGGTAGTAACTCATCAGATAATTTATCGGATAAGTAACTTTTGCATAACAAAGGGGAAAAAAGAATAAATAATAATTAGGGATTTAAGACGGCATGCGGGCGGGCGGTAGTAGTAGCCCCCGTCCCCGCCCCCGTCCCCTCGTCCCTGTCCGCGGATAATATCCGCTCCCGTCTTCGCCTCCATATCCGTGCGGATATCCGTTTATTATTTCTGCAGTAAACAGTGCCTACGGATATTGTGAGTATTAAATAAATTATAAATAAAATTAATAAATTAATAAATTAAATTAAAAAAAATATAATATAATAATATTTTAATTTATATAATAAGATTTTTAATAATTTTATATAAAAAATTATTTTTTTTTTTCAGCGGGTATCTGTGCAGTGGGAAACTACCCCCGCCTCGCCCCCGCCCGTTTATTAAACGGGGATAACTTAAATGAGTATTTATACCCGCAGGAGAAATTAAACGGGTATTACCCGTCCTCGTCACGGATATTACCTGTGAGTACCCGTACCGCGGATAAAATTGTCATCCCTAATAATAATTTATGTGAAAATGAATAAGTAATTATTTGTTTACTTATTACTAATAATTATAAGCTTTAGATTGCAAAAATAAATGGAAAAATAACTTATCTAGATTTTGCTATTTCCTTAAACCCATGATTCAATCATGTGATAGGCAAGCTTGAGCTCAAGTGGTTGAGGGAGTGGCTTAAATGATAACCAAGTTTGAACTCAATAATCAAGGGGCCTATCTAATACCAAGGGTTTGAACTTTGAACCCGTATAGAAGTACATGTGAAGAGAGTCCAAATTAGAATTAGTCTCACATTCAAAGGATGAGAAAAAACTTCATTAAAAGAAAATCACACATTTTAGTTATAAAAAAATGAAAAAAAAGTCATGAAACCTAATTCCAAATTATTAATCGTTTGGGAGAGATTAGTCCAAGTTAGGTTAAACTTTAATGTTAAATTAAAATTTTGATTCATATAGTTTATATTCATTTTCATTCAGTCCTATAATTATTTTTTTCAAATTAGTCATCATATTTAAATGTCTTTAAAATAGTCATTGTAATTAATTTTTATTTTAACGCCATTAATCTAATCCTTAATTGGCATCTTAGTGAGAAAAAAGAAAGAGCATCTAAAAGAATACTTATTGGATAAAAGAACGTTTATTAAGAAGAAATAAATACTTACTATAATAAACAAACACTTTATTTGACGTTTTACAAAAAAAAATGAACATATAAAGAAGCTCACATTAAATAAAGAAACACTTAGTTTATTAGTCAATTGATAGTATTATAACGATGTTATAATATAAATTAATAACAATGACTATTTTAAAAACTTTTGAAAATATCATAAATAGTTTGAAAAGAAAAAAATGTGTAGGAACTAAATCGAAAATGAGTATAAACTATAGAAAGCAAAACTTTAGTTTAACCAAACTTTAATGAAGCAGCTAATTTTACATGGAAATATTTTTTCAATGTTGAGATTTGTGTGCATTTTCTCTTACCAACAAAGTTTTTTTACATAAACTTGCAGCATCTAAGTTTTCCTCTAATACACAATATGACAATACCAAGAACAAAATAACTTAATTAGATATTACATATTAATACTTTATTTTTCATCATTAAAAACAGTATTATTTTATAATTTTGTTAAACACACCATAAAAAATTAAACCAACTTTGGATTAAGGGAGTGGAGTCAGCGCCTTTTTACTCTGCCAGTTTTTACTCACTACAAGTCACACTAAATCATCTATTGAACGAGAAATTTCAAGATACTTTCAGTAATACACTCAACACAATTGTGACTTGAAAAAAAAGATCAGTTGAAACTTACGTGCATGTTTTGTCTAACTTTTGAGACCTTCAAATCATAATTTCATTCATGTTTCATGAATAAAAATTAAAAAGGCTCAGCCGGCAATATTATTTGAGCAAAACTTCAGCGATTATTAAAAATCCTTTAGAAGGGATAATGATAAAAATAGAAAAAAAGTCATGTTTTTCTTAAAAAGAAAAAAATGGTTAATATTTTTCCTCCCTTCCAATTTTCTAATCACCATTTTTTCTCTTTTTAAAAAAATAAAAGTATCTCATGTTTTTACCAACAGGTCCTCATTCCTTTAAAGAGCCATTTCTATTATGGAATTTGGTTAATTTACTTGGCTGTAGTGTGATAGGACTTCAACGTACTTTTCAAGGATAGAGAAAACTGGGAAAGGCAATGATCAGTTTGGACCACCTGGTTTCATGACTTATCGGTCTGATTCATGGATAGATACAGGAGCGTGCACTTGAGTCTCCTTCAACACTGGGTGGCGAAATGCCTTGAATCATGAATTGCCATAATTGAAGTCTCCCAAACTTTTCCGTGGCTTCCCAAGATGATACAGATTCACGTCCCCAGATTGGGAACCCAAGCAGGGTGCAATCAGAAAAGGAACAAGCGAAAACGAAACACCGTCCAATTCCTCTCTATTTTCTGTATCAATTAATTTCTTGACAAAAAAAGAAAAAGAAGTTAGGGGACCGTAATCCTAAGTTTCTAATATGTAATCTTTGTTTAATTGGTCCGAACCACCCATCCCACCCAAGTAATAATATTCACCGAATTTATTATAATTATTACATGGGACAGACTAATGATGCCACCAAGTTGTGTGCAAGGAAAGATAGCGCGCGCAATGATGCTTCATCAATCCACATTATGCTCAAGTCAATTCTACAATTAATAACATATTGCCTCAAAGGAAAGGATCCTACAAAGGAACATATGGACACATTGGACAGAGGAAGATATCGTTCACATAAGTTTTAATGAAAATTATCAATCAAATATAGTTATTGAACGGACCTAAGAAGTTGTTCATAAAAAATAGAGGTATATAACATACCACCGTAGAGATACTCCGGGTTTGGTTATGCAAGCTTTAGAGTCAACTTCGTGCGTGTGTGGTATTCAATTTGCACCCCAAATCATGGTTTGATGGGCGTGAATTGAGTTGCACTTTATTTTATATATATGTGATGAAAATATTTTTAAATTATGAATTAGATTTTGATATCAAAATCATAATATGAGAAGAAGTAAAAAAATTTTGCTGTTCAATTCATCCAAACATGCTAACATGTGATGCGTCACTAGTTAACTGTCGAAGTTCAGAATTATATGAGCTTTGTCAATTGTCATGCCCATCATATAAATACTAGTATGGCCTACCAGTCGGCGGTACTCGATTCCAACACAGGTAAAAGGACAAAACCACGGAACATTTTTGTTTTTGTTTTTTTTTTTCTTTATCTTTGAAGTTTTTATCATGGTATTGGTAATGGTAAGATAAATAGATGGCAAAACAATAGCAAGGGAAAGAAAAAGGAAAGTTTAGTAATGGGGTAGAAGGCCAATAAAGAGAGAGAGGAGGCAAATGCGGATGAGCGAGGCAATAATGATCGCTAGATGTGAGAGGAATGAAAGCCACGTGGAGAAATCTCACTGGCGTTAAAGAATTCGGCGGGTGGACGACTAAGGAGTTGAGTTAAATTCTTATATAAATATAGTATATTATAATTAAGTAGATTGATAAAATTTGCAGCTTTCAAATGTCACACATTACAAGAAAAATTATTAGATAAATATAATTTATTATGTTATTATTTAAATATTTAAATTATTATTTAATACATATAAAAATATTAATAATTAATATAATATTATAATAATTTTTATTATTTTATATAAATTAAATAATGATTTGAGTGTGATCACACGACGGAGAGAAGAGAGTGAGGGAGGGACCCATTTCGTAATTTCAATAGTAAAAACCCTGAACAGTCACACGATGATGCATTAAAGCCACATCTGCACCAGATCCCTTGCTTTGCTTAGCTGCTGTTTCTGCCTGCTACACCCTAGCTACAATATATACAATACATAGTAGTACAGAGACTACGGCACAGTACTCTCTCTCTCTGTTAATTAGCTTTGTTGTTCTTCTTGTATGGCGGTATGTGATGCAGTGGTGAGCAACCTGACGACGATCTATGTGGCTGTGATCGCGGGTATTAAAGCCTATGGGCTTGTCTGTGGGCGAAGCTTTAGCGGTGGGTTTGTTGTGATTGTGTCTACCACCGTGGTGGGTTTGATCCTCGTGGCAACCCTCACCTGGGACGTCTCACGTAAAGCCACCTATGCTTTCACCCGCCATCATCCTCATCCTCATGAGATGTGCAAGGGAGGTATCTGTTGGCACGGCGTGGCGGTGCGATCGCCGGCTTCTCAGCTCCGTTTCAGACTTCCCCAGCAGATTCCCTACGCCGCTTTCTAACAGACAGGTTCTTTATATTATATATAATAAATTATAATTTGGTAAAGATGTTAGAGACAAAGAGGGAGAGGGAGAGGAAAAAGAAATTAAAAAAGAAGGTTTTGACTAATTTCTTTCTTGTAAGTTACACAAAATTTTATCTCTCTTGGGTTGTCGATGGGTGTTTTTGTAGTTAGGTATAATAAGCTGCCTAAACATTTAACCAATATCAAAAGGGCCCAAGATACATGTTTGGTGTTCTGATTGAGAGTCATATACCTTGTAATATGTTAATCGGAGATGGAAATTTTATGTGAATAAATAATAATCTCCTTTTTTTTACATATGTGAATAAATAATAATCTCCTTTTTTTTGTAAAAAAAAAAAAGAGAAATGTACAAAGGTTTCTGTTTGATCTTTCAAAATACCTGGCTTTGGCTTTGCCTTTGCTGCGTTATACACAGACAGAAGATCTTAATAATGCTGGTATATGTGGAGTAAATGAGTAGGAGGCATCTGCTTTAATGGGATGGAGGAGGGCGGAGGGTAGCCTGCGCAGGGACTATAGCCTATAGGTATGGGTTGGTGAAGGTGGACTGGCTGATATATACTTACTTGTGGGCTGTGGCGGTTAATGCTGCACTGCTTTGCCTCAACTCCGAGTATTTTTAGGTGAATATATTTTATTATAAGTATTTAAATTATTATTTAATATATTTAAGATAATAGATATTATTATAGAATTATATTAATTATTAATAATATTTATATATATATATATATTAAATAATTTAAATAATTAAATAATAACATAGTAAATTGTATCTACTTACAATTTCTCAATGCATTTAGATTGGATATATATATTAATTTACTCATCAGCTAGTACAAGCTCCAAAATGACATGAAATTTTTGCCTGTTGTGAGTTGAATTGAATTGGTCCGTATTTCGGAGGAGTGGGTGGGGGTGGACCATGCCGGCTCCATATATAGCACCTCGGATCATTTCTCATTCGTTAATAAATAGCGACTAAACTAGAGAGTCCACTGTGTTAGCTGGCAACAAGATGACAGATGACAAATTTGTACATCTTTCTTTTAAAGAGATTTTTCATACCACATTGAATGATGTTTCAGATACTGATCAAGATCTAAGTTGATAAGAAAAATTGAATGTTTGAGTAAAAGATAAAATATATCTAATTTAGACTTTAATTGATTTATATAGATGATTAGAGGATTAACTCTTCATATACTTGTCGTTCAAATTATTTAGAACTCTAGATATTAAGATAACGTTATGTCTGATTATTATGACGTAAAGTCATTAACATTGACTTGTATTGGTCAGATCATTAAGATTTGCTTTAGTTATGGTAGGCCTGTTATCAGGCTTAAAATAGTCCACAACTCTCCAGTTCAGTCATTTATTTAGATAAGTTGAGCTGATAAATAGTTGGATGACAATTAGTACAAGACAGTCCAAAGTCCACCAGCTTAGTCATCTGTAAAGATAGGCTGAGCTGATGAATGACCGGATGACAATCGGGTCAGTATGGTCCATATACCAACTGTTTTGGATACTGATCGAGACTTAGGTTGGTAGGCAAAAAGGACTCACTAGAGACTTACAGGGAAGGCAACAACAATGTCAACGTGAACCTAGGCAAGTCAAGAAATTGGTATGATTGTACGCAAAGTAGGTTGGCTAGAGTGTCTGTGTAGAAGATGGAACATGTCTAACCTAAGCTATTAGATCGGTTTATATAGGGCTTTAGAAGACTGATTCTTCGGATACTTTCTGTTCAAGCCATTTAGGATTCCAGTCATTATAATTATGTTATGTCTAGTCATTATGGCGCAAAACTGTTATCGTTTGTTAGTAATGATGGTGCCAAACAGCCAATAATCGTTAGTGGGTCATCTTAAGTACGTATTTATCCGGTTGTTACCCATTCAGGTATAGGCCAGTCAGATCTTGCAGGCAGGACTTCGGTCGAGTTGACCTGGACTTCCATGGACTTGACGTTTCGAAATGGGACTACTTAACACAGATGTTGGCCTTATATGATCGGTTTATGAAAGTCTATTTTAGTTATGATAGACTTATTATGTATTAGGTTCAAGACAGTCTACAATCCTTTAGTTTGACCATATGTAAAAATAGACCGAACTTATGGATGGTCGGATGTCAATTGGACTAAGATGAGCCACCGATTAAGTAAAATTTTACTTCAATTAAATTTTTAACTTTATGATTAAATTTAAAGTGTTATACATTCAATAATGAAAAAATAATAATAATCTCTTACTCGGATATTACCTAAGAATATATCATGGCAGACAAGGTCTCGTTAATCTCCGATACTCAGCGGGCCAATTGCTTAGTTTCTTTAATACATCAGTAAATAACTTTTATTACGATAAAATTTGTACAAAATTCACTAGTAGATTGAAAATTTGTATGATGCCAATCTATACGAGTATTAAATTTCTATATTAATATTTTTTATATTGTGCAAGTTTCTTTTGTAGCAGATCACTTAAGTTACTTAATTGATAAATTATATATACTGTGCAAATGAACTTGTAGCCTAGGGGCATATTCTCTCATCACTAGGGAATCTTGGTATTCAAGGTGGGAGGTTCAATCTTCTCACTCTTTCTTTCTCCCAATTCCCCATTTAAATTCTAATATAAGTCTTGTTAACGAGATTCCTACTAGTAAATCATATTTAAAGTCCTTATTCAAAGGCCGAGTGCGCAATCACAAAGCAGATATAGAAGTACAATAATTTTTATAATAGATTTGTTTGGGTGTTTACTATTTGATAGTTATATTATTTAAAAAATCTACACATTAGTTTATATATATATATATATATATATATATATATATATATATATATATATAAAATACAATATTATCAATCACAAAGAAAATTAAAATCACTATTAAACAAGTAATATTTATGATAGGCACTGGTGCTTAATTAGTGCTATGCAATAAACCTCTATAATAGGTTCTACCCATGGAAGAAAAATATAAGATCTTATACATGCAAAACGTTGTTTGGGGAGGGGGGGGGGGGCTTGGAGGAGTGGGAGGAATCCCCTGCCTTTTTTTTTTTATTATTTTGCAAATTATGGTGATAATCGTATGTTATGATTCCATCCAGACACAATATTCCCTAATCTTAAATATCAGTAGTTCACTCACTTATCACCGGTGAACCAATTAAAAAGGACACCAGATCGAAACATAAACTAAATGTAGATTTCAAACTCATCCTTTTGACACCGGTATGGATTGAATATTTGAATATGACAACAACATATATATAAAGGAACATGTTGCTGAGAGATATTTGATAAGCCAAATAAGAAAAAAAGACATAGACAGCACTTCTTTCAATCTATTCGTTTTTTCGAAATTCTTTCCTAACAATAGTATTTTCCTTGAGACACCTTCGGATTCCATCAGAACTCTAGGCAAATAATGAGAACATTTATCTTGCAAGGGAAGTTGCTGATCACAATTCACTGACACTGACTTATTTTTGTTTATTTACACGGTAAATATACTTTCACATACAGTCCCTATACAGAATCCCACAGTAATGGGTGACTGAATTTTTTTTAATATGTGTAATATAATGACTGATATTTTTATAACCACACATTTCAATGTTTGTACGTGGCTTCAGTGTAAAAAAGTTTTAACAGACAACTGTTGAAAATTGAGATTAAAGGTTGGCGCTGAGAATGGTGCAAAATTAACCGACACCCCGAAAAGAAAAAATTATCATTCCCCCCATCGCCACCAAGGTTGAGAATATGCACTAACATCTGACTTTGGCATAGCATGGGACTGCAGATATCAAGCACGTTATATAATCATTTAATTAAGGCAGTAATGGGTGGAGGGGGTTGAATAGGCATAGTTCAGAGTTCAGGAAGGGTAACGCTAATCTGTAACCAAAAAAGTCACGTGAATGCATATTTGGGAAAGATTAAATTTTTTCAAAAATAGCTTTTTTCATTTTTTTTTTAAGAAAGAAGCTACTTTAAAGAGATTGTGAGATGTTTGAGAAAAAATATATAAAATTGATTATAATCTAAAATTTATTTATTCTATACTACAAGTTGATTATAATCAAAATTTTATATTTTCAGCATTTCGATTATATTTTACCAAGATTTTATTATATAAAAATATTTTTTTATACAATCTAAACATATAATATAATCTTAAAATTACTTTTTAATTATATTCAAATACAAAACTAATTTTTCATAATCGATTATAAAAAAAATTATACACATAATTAATTATTAAACTAAATTTTTGTCATAGTTAATCCAAACATAACCATAAAAAGTAAATGCATAAGTAATTAAAAGCCAGAGTTGACCAATAACATCCGAGGCCTCACAGGCTCACCATGAATGCGGATGTTAACAATAAAAAGCTTCAAGAGAGTTAGGTAGGATATGCAGGCAGAAAAAATTTGAACAGATGCTTTTCTCAGTGGGTGACTTCTTCCTTTCTCTCTTTTTACAGGTTATTACTTTAATAATGGAAACTAAAATCAACTAAATAATGGCCATGTTCCGAAGAACGACTGTGACAGTGAGAAACATGATACTGTGCCTATAAATTTTTTTGACATTTGAAAGAGAAATTACAGTTAATGTACCAAGCCTTCTGTGCTAGTACTACCTTTCTATGAAGCTACAGGAAGAAAAGGCAACAAAAAAAGTGAGAAAAAATAAGAAAAAGAAAACCCAATTTCCCCCCCTTTGCCAATCAATCTTGTGAATGATATTACATCCATCCCAGCTTTTATTGATTTCTGGATCTTCTGTTACTAAAGGATGCCAGTGCACTGATCTACTCTTGAGGATCATTTCAGGTAATAAAGCATCAATCAGTAGGCTGTATTTATGAACAGTTCAGAAGAGAGGTAAAATGATAAATTAGAAACTACTTCCATGGAGGTTGTGGATGTTTGTAGTTAAATGGGTAGGATTCCCAACCACTGTCTGGTTCCTTTCTTTTCCCACTAGCCCCAGAACTTGAGGGTAGTGGCATGGTTCTTACGTGCTCCTCCATAGCCCTGCCCTGACCAGGAAAGAAAAATTGCCTTGCCATCAATGCGTCTCTATTCCCACCCTCAATCATGAAGCCAGAGTTTAGGTCAAAGTTAGGACGTGAAGGTCCAACCCCATTTAAACCAAGTTGTGTACCAGTCATGCTCATAATGAATGGTGGCTGAGTGTAAGATGGAAGGACAGTTGACGAAGATCCTCCAACTTGAGGGACAACTGGAGCTCCTCTTGAGTCCACCATGTATGGAATTGTGCCACCTGACCCATACATGGCTGATGAAAAAGACAAAGGGGGTGCTGATGCCACTCCATTATGATTGTAGGATACTGTGGGGGCCATCCCTAAAACGCCACCTGCTCTAGACATCGTAAGATCTATTGCAGGTTCAATAGGCTTGCCATTAGGCAAAGACAAAGTTTGAGGAACATATTCTCTTCTACCAACTTCCACCTTGGCACCCAAAATAGAGATAACAGGAGCATCCGATTTAGAACACCCATACGCATCGATAATATGAGAAGATTTACTGGGCCCCTCGTCCACTAAATCAGTTTGAAGGCATGGCCTGTCATTCAAATCAATGTTTCTAACCGAAGGCTGCATTGATGATGATGACGATGCAGGTGATGGGCTCCAATAGTCATTTCTTCCAAGGAGGAGTTGCCCCTCCATCCTCTGATCTGAAGGTTGGGTATCACCATCATCACCAACACTGTTCAAATCCAATTCAAGCCTGCTTGATCTTTTAGGACTAAGTTCCACTGATGATTGCCCAGAAGGAAGGTATAAAGATTCAGCAATTGGTTTTACCAATCGTTCTTCACCCTCAACCACATTTAGATCAAAATCAAGCCAATCCTGCCTCTGCTTCGAAATATCAGAATTCCCATCAACAGAAAGATTTCTCTCGCTATCACAATTTTTACGAGGTGATGCAGGACGAAAGGCACTGGTGGCAGCTGATCCTTTCCATCCAAGTGTCCCCTCAAACTGCAAAGGGGCCCCAGGCAACCCAGGAGTTGTTGCAGGCTTTGAAGCAGAGACAACAGGTATTGGAGTAGACAAAGTGTTTGCAGAAACATCCATTTCATCAGAACCAACTTCGTTGAGATCAAAGGCACAGAGACGTTTCTCTGAATCACCTCCTGAATCTTGAGCTGCTTCAGTTACCTGCAAGGACTCCACGTTAGATCTGCATTCCGGCTCAGCCTCAATATTGTCTGAAATACTTGCATGCCCCTCCTCAGAACATGCCCCAGCAGAATGGCTTTCTCTGGATGAGACTTCCTTGGGTGGGAAACGAGGGAGCTCATCCTCTTTTCTTACAGAATCTGGGCTGCCTAGTCGCCTGATTCCGCCTTCATAGATTTTCTCAGAAGAAGAACTGCAGACTTCTCTCTCAACTTCCTGAGCAACTTGTCGAGCGACTTCTAAAGCATCAATGCCATAGTCAAGTTCATTGTCAGAACCTTTCTTGTCAATTATGTTAGGGCTTCTGGAACCTTTTCCAGGTTTATTAGAATCAGAACCATTTGAGGTATCCTCACCTTCATTAGAAACATGGGCCTTGCTTTCCTTTACTGCTCTGACATATTCTGTTCCAGAGATGGACATCTCTAACACCTCAGTCTTTCCCAAGTTACTGCCACTGACTGATGAGTCCTGCAATGCATTAGAACAGTCATCATCGTTAACTGTAGCTTTGAAAAGTTGTGGAATGCTAGTTACAGCTCTGATATGATCCACCCCGCTCTTTCTATCAGACACAGGTGTCCTCATGCTACAAGAAGCAATTATTTTATGACAAAAACCATCCTCATTATTTTCAACATTATGCTCTAAAGCTGGTTCTTTCACAGATTCTAGCGCTTTTGTTTCACTAGCACCCATGGAAACAGGTTCAGGCTCTAGCTTAGTGGACACTGAACAGATCTCTGGTGCTCCTAATTTTTCTGGTGGGCCATTAACATTTTGCTCCTGCTTCTCCTTTTTGGCTAAGTCACTTAACTGTACAACATCTGGTTGTCCATTGAAACTGCATTGCTTTGGAACAGGAAACTTATAGGTTCCAACCAAAGTGGTCTCACCTGCAGCACATAAAGGTAATCCTTCATGTATAGGTGCAACTTCTTGAGCAGAAGACGAAACACTAGCAAGATGGTTTGGTGATCTCTCTTTGATTTCTTCACATTCCACACTTATACAGGACTGGAGCGCATTGTCAGAACTCTCTATCTGTACACTGGCAATCCTCTCTGGTAGTAAATTATCTGAGCTTCTCAATAGAGACTTCTCACTTCCAACAAGTCCTGATGCATAATCATTATCATTGCCAGCTTCATTCACAGCAGATGGTTGGCCTTCCTCCCTGACAATTTTGTCACTTGCATTATTGACTTTAGCAAGCTCCATATCATGCGATTCAGTATCACCATTTCCACCTCCTTTCCAGCTGTCAAATAATACTCTTGCTCTATCCTGAACCCTAGAGCTATGATGGTCAAGAAGATTACTTACAGTTATGTGAATTCCAGATGAAATTGACTTCTCACTGTCTAGATGCAGCTTTTCAACTGCTCGTAACATTGCAGTGATTGATTCTTCAATAAAGCCGTCATTTGCGTCAACACCAAAATTTTGAGCATCCTTTAACCATCTATTAATGAACCATAGTCCATCTAATTGAATAAAAAGATCAAGACAATCTTTATTCTCTGTAGCAGCAATAGTGCTTGCAACAGCAGCCCACTGCCTTGTTGCATCACCAGCATTTTTAACCACACAATCTTTCTCCTTCTGCATTATAGAGACCAGCTCCTGCACTCGAGAAGGGGCTGTGAGCCCATCTTTCATCTCAGTCAAGGTAAAGAAATCTTCAAGAGTCATACTGCTTCACATAATCTTTCTCAGAGCATCAAGACCATCCTTTTGGCATGCCAGAACTTTCTCTCCCATTTAGAATTTCAATAGGATTTCTGAAAAAAAATTCACGAACATGCACTGCAAAAATGATAACAAAGAAAATATTCACTTTGGGGACAATATTCTGATATTTCCACACACATAAAGATCATTTGAGGAACATATAGATTCCTACCAATAAGCAGAGCACACACAAATCAAGCCCCAAGTTTACATCAACAATCAGGTAAGATATCATTGAAAAATAATAAATGCATCTAACTTTTCATTCCTAAAGTCTAATTTTGCAACTTAACAACTACAGATAGCATATCTGACAGATTTAGACCACCATAAATAAATGAAAAGACAGTTTTGTGAAACATAGAAGCAAGGTTGTCAAACTACAGAGTTTAAGTAAACTCGGGGAGCTCTGGTAAACTCAAATTATAAACTCGACTGGAAAACTCGTAAGAATTTACATGCTTCAAAAATATTATTTATAAAACATATCATAGTACTCAAAACATAATTTAAAAGCATATCCATAATTAATATTCAACATTCCAACTCCATAACAAAGTAAATGAAAGCAATAAAGTATAAATATAATTCAATACTTGACCCAACTGTTATATTATACTCAGCCCAGCACTTACATTATTTTATAGTTTAACAAAACGAAACAAAAATAATAATGAAAACAGATAATTAGTTTTAGAAACCCAATAAATATTGCTGAACATAGGTAATTCAACCCAAGTACCCAAGAACATAAACTAAAACTGTACATTTTGAGGCCAAAACCATGTATGTATCTAGGCTCATAAACTCGCAAGTAAAATCGAGAGTTAACCGATTTTGTCAAAGTTTACTTGAACTCGTACAAGTTTACCAAAAAGAGAGTTTACATGCAAGTTAACTCGTTTTTGTGTCCAAAGATCGTAAACTCATAAGAGTTTAAGAGTAAACTCGAGAGTTTAACAACCATGCATAGGATATAACTGATGTGTTAATATAAGACCCGTAGTTAAAGTCTTCAATAGAATATCATAGGAATATATATAGAAAATCAAGAAAACGTGAACATTTAAACTGAAGAATAATGACCTCTTTGCCCTTCTCAAAGGATTGACCTTGATCAAAAATTGACGAAAATTACCAATTATGGCCAACAGACAAAACTATTTTGACACATGATTCAGAATAAAAGAAGACCGTGCTGAGTAAGATCCATCTTTAGAGGGATGAAGGTTCAGAGCCACTAAATAAGATAAAAAAGAAGGTTCCAGTGTCTAGGTCAAACAAATGATTCCATCTCTTTATCATGCATAAAACCCCATACAAATACCAGCTGTTTGAACCATTATATGCCTACATCATTAATGCTTTTCTTTGTCCTGAATAAAAGAGACAATGAATCAGTTTTTTTTATTAATTACCTTTTACACAAGCTGGCAGATTCGCTACGGCAAAAAACCAAGCTAAAGCAATTGGTTGCACCTAGAATATAGTAATTACTTAAATTGAAAACCAAGTTCTCCGACGAAGTCACTCATTAAATATAAATAGACAAATCTGAATAATCAATTGACTACAATAATTTTTGTTACTGCAATATCCAATGGATATACAATACATATTAGTAGTTTGGATGGTTTCAAAACCTATGTTTGGCAAAGGAAAAGTACGTCTGTAGTTACTTCTAATTCAAATATATAAGTTACAAATAGAAAATTCTCAAAGCTGGCCATTTGTAGCCATATAGGAAAGAATGCATTTACATATCTATAAAGATAAAATCAAAATCTATGGCCGGCCAAACAGCAAACTCTTAGTTCTAACTACCAACTTATTAATGAATCTCATGTCACTGACTCACTCTACTCACTATAATTTTTTATTTTCTCAAGAAAAATGTCAGTAACATTTTCCAATTTAAGGACCAACTTGACAGGCACCAGCTAATGCTGGAACAAACTGTCAGCTGTGACTGTAAATTCCACAGTTTACAACTCTTCTAAGCCTAAAGTGGACTTCACAAGCAAAGAAATTGCTTAACTTAAAAAAAAAAATGACAATTCACAGCCATGCTTATTGCTTCCTAAATTAATAAATAACATCAAATTCAGGATTTATTATTTTAGTAAATCATAAAACATGAAATGCACTATATTCCATTTTTTATAATAAAAAATTCAACTTAGCTTCTCAAACAATTTTTTTTTTCTTCTGTTTCTCTTTGGCCCCCTAGTAGTAGTAATCCCCTAGCTCCACCCCTGCATTCTAGGAACATTTTTTTTGAATCTGTTGAGGGGTGAGTAGAAATTCTGAGAAATATTTTAAACAGATCAAGCAAACCTATGAGGTATGACTTACAAACTACCACAGTTAAAGGCATTCGATAAATCAAGTCCTATCTTGATAAGAGAAAAAATAGCAAAAGCTAAATAAGATTACCAGTCACAGCGAGGTCCCGTACAAAGTTACAACTATGAATAAAACAAATTGTAACTTTCCAAACACGATCACTGAATAAATATTACTTCATCCCTGAAACAGCCAATTCGGAAATAAAATCAGAATCCCGCACAAAAAATGTAGATAAATTAAATAAATAAAGCAGAAATTATGATTAACAACACATCTTGTCTGAAACCAGCACGCATATAACCGTACAAGAAAGGAACATGAATCCTTAATTTTCAACAATACTAGCTAATAAATAATAATAAAAAAGGGGGGCAGAGGCACAGATATTACTAATATCCAAAACCCTAAAATTGGACGCTTGATAGAAGATATGTAAAAACCCTAAAAAAAATCAAAACTTCATAGTTTCCTAGCCTGAGCTAAGTTGCATCAAAATGGAAAAGAGGAATCAAAATTTAATACGCAGTTTATCACAATTAAAACGCAGATACATGTTGCCCGAAAAAAAAAAAAAGAGAGAGAAAATAAAGGGAATTAAGAGTAAGAAAATAATTGAGAGGGAGAAAAGGAACGAAAGTATAGAATGGTAAGAGAACGGGTTCACCTAGGTGAGTGAAATCGAAACCCTAGCTGTGACTCAGCTTCGAAAGAGTAGCACTCGTGAAATCTAGAATGTTCTGTTTTCGGAGTATAAAGTTGAGAGAGAATGGCCTTGTCGCTATGGTCCCAATTACTGGGTTTGTTTGTTGTGTGCAAACAAAGGGTATGATATGTTTTGTTTATGTTGAAAGCACAAAGCAGCGGAGAAGAGGAGCAACGTTTTCGTTGTTGGAATAATGGATTTTTATTTGTTTTTGGTTTTTCCAGATTTTCTGGTCGACTTTAGTTCGTAGGTTGGGCATCAACACAACACGTGCGACGCCAGAGGTTGTTCTCGGAGTTAATGGGGCCACCCCCACCACAACTTACAGTGCACTTCAATTTCAATCGGTTCTTCCCACAACGCTCACTCCAAGGTCCGATTCATACTTGACTTACTCTCTGAAACCCGACCCATGTGTACTTTATACCCGACTCTGACTAGTCCCATACGCCTATTTATGAGTTATACACAAGGATGTTTAATATCTAATCTGGCTCGAAATTAAATTTGAATATAAAAATAGATTTGGTATTTATTTTTTATTTTGAGTTGAGTGACGTTTCAATTAATTCATTTAGGTTTGATGTTATATAATATTTTAAAATTATAATTTTTATACAAATAAAAATTAATAAAAAATAAATTGTAAGTTTTTTTAATTTAAATTAATATATTTTACATAATATATTATTATTTTTATATCAATATAATTTGTACATTTTATTTAAGTTTTGAGTAAATTTAATCTTAACATAATCATTAATTAAGTCATGTATGAGTTATGTCCGAGTCCAATTGATCACCAACCCATGAGTGTCCCTAGTTATCCAACAAATAAGATTGCAAAATTCTTTTTTAGCCAAATTTGTTTTTAAAAAAAGACCTCAAAATTATTTTCATCCTTCTTTACTTCTATCACATTGTTTTCAATTTTTCATCCTCAAATAAGCATAGCCTCAAACTCCATCTTAGTTTATAATCATATTGTTTTGATGTAGAACCAGATGATACCTGAAGAGACACGTGTACGGTGATTTTTCTCCCCCTCGTGCAGCTACTGTTACCGTGAATCTTGAACAAGAGAGTTTGATACCTACAAAGGGACTTCAATGCTCAAGTTATGTGATACACTAAGAGGGAATACATCATATGAATTACAGTTACTTTGCTAGAATGGTATATCCTGATATTTGTAGTGCATATGCAGTGTCCTTGAGCATTCGTCGCAGAGCACAGGTACGTTGAGATCGTGGCCTGACGGAGAGGGCTACCTCCTCCCACGATCGTTCAGGAAGAGCCTTGACGAAGGGTGCCTTCCTCCCACGATCGTCTGTTAGACCATTTGTGTACCACAAGTGCATCAGTCGTTCAAGTACTACAGATACAAAGTAAAAGTTCATTCCTACGAGGACAAGGTTTCCATTACTAAGTAGCAACCAATAGCTCAGCTAGATTCTAGTCAAGGACATATAAAATAAAGAAAAGTAATTAATCTAAATCTAAACTACCAAAGCAATAACATAGGGGTTTGGAAATCTAGGGAATCCTTCTTCACTTCCTACTTCATACTAATGATATGCAATCCTTACAAGTAACATCAATGCTTAGTTAGTTTAGCTTGAGAATCTGATTTAGTCAAAAGCCTATGTCTAGGTCGATTAACCCTGGTGTCATTTACCTAATCCACTATGGTTCTTATGGTTGCATGAGGACTAGTGTAAACTCTACTAATGAACGATCTATTCTCAAACACACGCTAATACATGGTAAAAGGTATATTTCTATCCCGTTAGCGAATCAACTCATCCAAGCCAATTGAACTCGTCGAACATGCATCAATCATACCATGTCTATCTCCACAAATCCCTATGTCTAGTTCATTTGTATAAATTAAGATCATGCAATTGTTGATCAAACAGAAGCAAGCATTAAGCACAGGCATGGAAGAACAAAGCTAAACATCAATAGAAACTCAAATTCATACATAAACATCAATAATCATATAAAGATCCAAAGTATTTCTTAAATACAGCTTCTAATCCAATGAACATGAATTTATAGAGCAAAACAGTGCTCAAAAGATAAGGGAGAAGAAGAAAACTCAGGGAGAAGAGGAAGGATGCCATTGATGAGATCCTTGAAGCTTGAATCCTCTTCCGTAAGGAAGAAGACCTCCAACCTAGCCTCTCTAGGCCTCCAATCAGCCTAGAAATGAAGAAAAAAGCCACAACTCCTCTAAAACCTAAAACTATCTACGGAGCTCTCCAAACTCCCTTTACAAAATATGACAAAATCTATTTATAGACTTAGCAAAACAGAGGCACGCCGCGGCATTAACATACATACGCCGCAACGCGTGTCAAATTAGGTTACATACGTCGCGGTATTAAATCCTTGCGCCGCGGTGTTCAATTCTTCGAAGCCCCTGACTTTGGATGCAGGGAATGTCACGCCGCGGCATTAACATGCCACGCCGCGGCGTTGTCTGCTGAGATGCTAATTTGGCTTTCTCTTCCCATTTCAACTCAAATGCTCCACATATCATCTTGTTTGGAGCCCTTCCTGTGATAGAGAAAACACCAAATCAGTAACAAATATAAATTCACTTAATCACCTATCAAATATGCACAGTTTGCTCATAAACATACTGGAAAGGTATCAGAATTGAATATATCAAATATAAGTATAAAACCTTCCAAATATGCATGAATACAAGGACTTTAGCACTCTTTATGGCTCAAATATAGGGCACAAATAACTACACTTTGTGTGGTTATCATCGTCCAGGCAGATCCCTAGAATCTCGGGGCTATAGCGTTAGTGGCCATCCACCTTTTGCAGGCAGTTATGGTCCCCACACTCTAAAGGTCATAATGATATATGTCAGAATCCGCACAGACCTATGGAGTATTATTGGGGGATACGACTAGTACCCGTGTACGAACATCCTACCGAAGCCTGGTGGTGTACATGTCAGGTTTGACCTTTAAGGACGAGATCCCGGACTACGGTCCAGAACAGTTGCCCCCAGCTTGACGCTTAAGTGGAATAATTAAGTGTCAATGTATTTATACTGAGGACGGGATCCGTTGCATTGTAGAAATCCATAAAGGCCGACATTCGTTGTTTGGGGAGTACCCCCGAAGTTGGCATATACCGCCATCCCGTAATCTGGGGTACGTCTTTTGCCCTTGTGCCTGGTTTCGCAGGGTCGTTCTTCTTTTTTTGTGCTTTGCAGGAATGCTGAGCTTTCCTTGGGAAACTGCTTGTTCTGACTTTATTGGGAATTAAAGACCCATTATGTTTCTGATGTTTCTCAATTGCATGTTTCCCCTTCACCCAATCAAAATTGAGAAGCATTAAAAGATAGCTTACCTCACGCAATTGATTCGTTGCTCTTAGGTCCAATCGGAATGTCTTGTTCCTCCTATAAAAAGGGAGCGTTTTCATTTGAAGTTGGCACTTTTTCTATTGCATTCCTCTTGCTCTACTACTTCGTTTTGAGAGTGATTTTTTCTTCATGGCTCTATTTCATTCATGTTCTAAGAGGGTTCTGCCCACTGCAAGAGTCATATTCCTATTTTTTTTAAAAATGTCTGAAACTATTTTGCTATTCTGTGAATGTCCCTTTTAAAGGGCGGTTTACTTTCTCAGTGTTATTACAGGGGGCGGCTTACTTCCCTAGCGTACTTTAGTTGCTTGTTTGATATTTTGTCGTCGTTGGGGAGGTCCGAGACGTCTGCTATGTTGGACGGGGGTCTTCAAAGCTAGGGTAGTCACTCTCCTTGTTCTTTCCCGGAGATGTAATGGTTGTTTTGCTCTGAACAAGCCCTCGGGTAAGTAGGAGGGACTATTGAAGCTACTCTGTGCTTTGAAGCGATTTGGGAGAATCATGAGTCCGACTAAGATTTCGGTGGAATGATCTCTTTCGTGAAAGGTTGCACCCCGTTCATCAAAGGAGTGCATCCTGGCCTTTATTGGTGGAGGCAATGCAGAAGATTTGGAGTCCCAGGTTTCTGATGTCGGTTTGTCGAGGTTCACCAAAACTAATCCACTTTTTCAAGAGTCCGGTGCAGATTCTGGGAAGTTGTGGTGGTGGCAGCGACTCTTCGTACTGCGGGAGAAATGTGGATGCAACATGGCCCGGGATGTTGTTGACGATGATGTCGGTTCCTTCCTCCTAGATCTTTTTCTTTTATAGATTTCGTGTCTCTATATTTTCTTTTTCCTCTCTTTTTGATGTAAGATGATGTATGGAATAAGAATAAGATTCTTAAATAAAAATTCTTATCTTTGTATCTTCTTTTTTTTTTTCCTTCTTTTTTTCCGCTGTCTGAAGTTTTTATATTCGGCTGGGGTAAGTCCAATGCTTACTCCGGGGTAGCGCTATTTCTTCTCATCTATCCAGAGTCCTTTATGTTGACTGGAGTAAGTAAAATGCTTACACCGTTATGCCCCTAACTTGGTGCTTTGTCTTGAAAAGTCAAAGTGACAAGTTTTAAATTTGTTATTTTTGGTCTTTGTGTTTAAAGTCGGGGTTCAGAGGAAAATTTCCAAACTTTGGCCTTCGGAGGTTGCTTCTTGTTCGAATTGTTGCGCTACTGTCCTTACACCTGCACAAACATCTTTTTAATTGTTTCTGTAACTCTGAAGGCCACGTGGCATGTTTTTAGCAGATGGACGTATCTAGAGCCTTGCGTGCCATGATGGGCACGCTTTTTAAAATTGGGCTGTGAGGACGAAAATGTCTCTTAACCGTTTTAGCCTTTATAAATGGGGGTTAGGGGTTCATTGTTCACTTTTTGCCATTTCTGAGTAATTTTCTGAGAGCTTCACGTTGCAGAGAGATGATTCGCGAAGGTTCCCGGGCGTTTTCCACACATTTCGAAACAGTTCCAGCGTTTATTCGAGGTAACTTCTTTTCTCAACCTCCTTGGTATTTTTCTTTTTCTGGTTGCCTTATACCAGCACTGGGTAATAGGATGGTCGTGTGTTCCTTAGTGGAATGCATTTCTTATTCCTGTTGCACCTTTGAATTTCTCCTTTTCCTCTGGGAACTCCGTCTTTGCCGCACCGTGCATGCCTGAGGTGTCCTTCTGAAATTTAAAATTTTGGAGGGAAAGGAAGCTGGCACACGGGTTCGTTGTCTCCATGTCTGAATTTCTTATTTAAATAATTCTGACAATTACTCACTAGCATCTTTCGATGTTCTCAGGGTTTTCATGGCAAAGGGTAGAAAAGGGGCTAGGGCTAGAGTATCTGCTTCCGAGGGTCGCATTCTGGCTGAGGATGATCCAATTCGGATCCATTGTGATCCGGGGCTAGTATACCCATGGGTAGGGGATGATGTCTGGAATCTTCTCTCTAACTTTTCTTCCTAGGCCATTCTCAGGGAGTCGATAGATTATATTCACCTGTCGGACGAGAAGAAAAGAGACAAGGAGTTCCTGACTGTATGCCCTAAATGGAACGAGAGGATGTGCTCCAGTCGGGAGGCAGGCTCACACTTCATATTTCTGTATGAGCCCTTTTTTGTGAAGCTAGGGCTTCAGCTTCCGTTCTCGGAGTTTCAGATGGCTATCCTCCGTACTCTTCGTGTACCCCCGACCAAGATTCACCCCAATGGTTAGGATTATATTATAGCCTTCGAGAGGTTTTGTCGGATAATGTGGCTAAGGTATTCTGTCAATACATTCTTCTACTTTTATACCTGGTTAAGTCCCCAAGGTTCAGCAAAGCAGAAGAATTGACTTACCATTCGGTTCATAAATGGTCGTATGTCCTTTGATGTCTTTCAGGACAACTTCAAATGATTCAAGGCTAGGTTTTTCAAGATTATGGCGGCAGAGGGATTCCATCCTTTTTTCCTGAAAGTTGATGGGGAGCCGAAGTTTCCCTTGTATTGGACACCGGATGCTTGGAGTGCTCTGACCGTGCCTTTGGAGAAAGAAAAGGCGAACTTAACTCGGATGAGCTTAAGACGGTTAAGTTCATATCCCGATATGCTAAGAAAAATAGGAATATCAATATCAGAGATGTCCTTAACACCCCTGGTGATGACCTTCTCTTTGCTTTATTAGGTGAGAAGTAGAGTACCATAGATTACCTTGAGTGGTGTGTGTGGGATTGTTTTTGTTGCCTGTATAATCTTAATTCTTTGCTTTCTGATCTACTCGTCTTATTTTGTTTCAGTGAGCAATATAGTGTCAGGACTTTCTGTTGCAGCTCTGCATGCTTCAAGGGCGAGGAGAAAAGGGGCGGGGTCTTCGAGTGCCCCTTCTGTTGTTGTCCCGGCACCTTCTGACTGTGATGTCGTTATTGAGGAGATCTCTTATGACCCAGGGTCTCATTCTCAAAATCCTCGATCGAGGAAGAGAAAAGCTGCTGAGAACTCCTCCGACCGGGGTAATAGGGTGGCTCCAAATGGCTGTTCCGAGGAGAGAGCGGGTCTCCTTCCTATTATTGCGGGGAATTATAACCCTAGACTATTTATCGATGATCATTTTATGAATGGTGAAGTAATGGGGCACATATCCCGATGAGGATTGGTTCAAACTCTGACTGAACTATAGGCCTTGACACTCTGCGCTACTGCCGATGTCCGCTATATCGAGATGACTGTCGAGAAAATCGATAAGAAAACGTTGACTGATCTTAAAAGGATGGATAAAGAGGCTGAGGAGGCCACACAGAGGCTTAACACCGCCCTCAAGCTTAATGAAGATGCGCAAATACGGAGTGCTAATTTAGAGAGGGCGGTGGTCGAAGCTGAGGCGGATAAGAAAAGGCTTGAATCGGGCAAAATTAAGGCCGAGGAGGCCAATGCTGCCTTTCGTGCTCGTGTAGTTCAGCTAGAGAAGGATGTGGATGAGTTGAACGCGATTTCTGAAAAAATTGGAGGGGAACAGTTCCAGAACGTCGTGACTCAGATCCAACACTTCAATCTTGATGTTACCCTCACCTTAGAGAATCTCAGTGTTGAGAAAATCTTCCTTGATGGGCAGCTTATTTTTGTGAACGACCTTCCTCAGACCAGTTTCGGGATGCTTCGGGAGCTGCTCAGACTTTGGCGGGGTCGAAGCCTGAGTTCTTCTTCTTTTTGCCTTCAATGGGTTTTAATATTTTGTAAAGACAATTGTCCCGTTAGTTGGGGTTTTAAATTTGTGCACTTTTGTTTCTTGTTCGTCTGTCTACATATTTGCTTTCTGTGGTTCGTTTTGGGTCCAATGCCCATTATTGTATCTATTGTAACCATGCTGTAGACTTAGGAAACTTCTTAGTAAAAACATGGGAACCATGGTCCGAGGTTCCATAACCGCAACATCAAATATGTAACATCCCTCTGGACTTAGGTATAAACAACACCTTAGTCCATGATCCAGTTATTCATAATGACGAGTACTTTGGAAATATGGACTTAGGTAAGAATAAACACCTTAGTGCATAATTCATCGTTTATAGTATTAAACTTCTGGAATTTTTGAACTTAGGCACAAAAAATAATGCCTTAGCTTAGGATTCAATGTCCGAGAGGCTTGGCACTTCTGAATCTTTTTGCCTTAGGCATGCGTTGTTATTTAAACCCTACCAGGGGTCCTGTGCTTGTTTGATAGGATCCCACATGGCTTAGGCATATTAGTGGACCACAGATCATTAGACCCGTAGTGCCGTTTATCTTCTGGTTGGTACCAAGTATCGAGGTTGGGTGTCGACCCTATAACTTACTACCAAAACTTAGTGTGTTATACATCTTATCCTGGGTTTTTGATTTCTTGTGAAAAATAGTATCTGGGTAACTCTTTTTCATTAATAAAAATTGGAGGACAGAGGTCCGTATTGCATCAGATCAAACATTAATTCACTAAGGGACTAGACCGTTATAGGCATCTAGCTATAATATCTCCTAAGTTTGTCTGCGTTCCAATAGTTCTTAATCTCCTTTCCTGTTAGCATTTCCAGCGTGTAAGCTCCCTTGCCGGTGCTGGTGATGATGCGGTAAGGGTCTTCTCAGTTTGGGGCTAATTTCCCTTGGGAAGCATTTTTTCCACCGATGTCTGCTCTACGGAGCACCAAGTCTCCTGATTGAAAACTTCTTAGGACCATCTTCTTGTTGTATGTCGCCACTATCCTTTGTTTCCGAGCTACATCACGGATATGGGTCACGCGTCTCCTTTCTTCTATTAGGTCTAGGTCTTCACGGATTCAACCAGAATTGTTATCTGGTGAAAATTGTTGATGACGCCAACTTGGTTCCTCAATTTCTACCGGGATCATGGCTTCACATCCGTAGGTGAGTTTGAAATGAGTCTCACCTGTGGTTGAATATGGAATAAAAGGTAGTTCGGTAGGCCCAAATGACGTGATCAAGCTGCTTGGTCCAGTTTCCTTTGGCCTCGTCTAGTCTTCTTCTAATTCCCCAAACAACAATTCTGTTAGCGGCTTTGGGTTGTCCATTTATCCTGGGGTTTTCTACGGAGCTGTAGTGGTGTTTTATTTTTAAGCCGACCAGAAGCTCTTCAAAGCCCTTGTCCTTGAATTATGTTCCGTTGTCCGTTACGACGGACTCTGGAACTCCAAACCTAGTGATGATGTGGCGTCAAGTGAACTTCTGGACTCGGGCGGAAGTGATGGTAGCTAAGGGTTCTGCTTCGATCCACTTTGTAAAGTAATCGACCGTGATTACCAAGTTCTTCAGTTGACCTGGGGCTTGGGGGAATGGACCTAAAATGTCCATCCCCCATCTATAAAACAGCCAGGGTACGAACACTGTGAATAATTCTTCTGGGGGGGCTTGGTAGTGATCTAAGTGACGCTGACACTTGTCATAAATCTAGACATGTGCATGGGAATCAGCTTCCATCATTGGCCAGTAGTACCCCACCCTTAGTGCTTTCAGGGCTAGTGCTTTGCCTCCCAAATGATGTCCGCAACTTCCTTCGTGAATCTCGACCAGAACGTATTATGCTTCTTTCGAGGTGAGGCATTTGAAGAGGAGAGAAGAGAAACCACGTCGGTACAAACGACCATCGTAGATGGCGTGCCTCACTGCTGTCTTGGTTAGCTTTGAGGCTTCTTTGGGTTTAGTCTTATATTGTGCTTTCGAACTTGTGCAAACACTTCATCGAGGTTTCTCGTGTTTGATCCACTATGTGGAGTCTTCACTATCATGTCATCGACGTAGACTTCTAACATTTTCTCCACTTGGTTCTTGAAAACTTTGTTCATCATTCTTTGATAGATGGCTCTTGCATTTTTCAATCTGAAGGGCATAATCCTATAACAGTAGTAGCTCGCCCTTTCCGTAATGAATGAGATTTTTTCTTTATCTCCAAGGTACATCAGAATCTGGTTGTACCCGGAGTAGGCATCCATGAATGATAGCCACTTGAAGCCTGAAGAGCTGTCAACCAATTTATCCACATTGGGAAGTGAATATGTATCTTTTGGGCAGACTTTGTTCAAATATGCGTAATCTACGCACATTCTCCAATTCCCATTGGGTTTTTTCACCAGGATCACATTGGACAACCATGTGATATAAGTAATCTCCCTGATAAACCCGCAACTTAGCAATTCCTTTACCTGTTCCTCGATGACCTGTTGCCTTTCAGGGCCGACCTTCCTTTTCTTCTGAGCGACCGACTTCATATCATCGCTAATGGACAAGCAGTGGCAGATGAAGGAGGGGTCAAGTCCCGACACGTCGAACGATGTCCAAGCAAACAGGTCATTATTTTTCAACAACAACTTAATCAATTGTTATTTTTCATCCTCTTCTAACTGAGCTCTGATCTTGGTAACCTGATCTGGCCTGGCTCCAAGTTGGAGTGGCTACAACTCACCCTCTAGCTGGGGTCTGATGCCACGAAGTTCCTCTCTAGCATCCAGCTCGGTCATCAGTATATTGACCTAATCCAGGACTGGGCCGGGAGTGACAGACTTTCCTCTTTCCGGCGCCCTGCAGATTTTTAAACTTTCGTTGTAGTATTTCCTGGCGGCGACTTGGTCGCCCTTTACAGTGATAACCTCGCTGTGTTTGTTTAGGAATTTCATGACAAGGTGGGTGGTGGATACCACGACACCAAGAGCATTTAGAGAAGGATGACCAAGGATGATATTGTAAGTGGAAGGGCAGTCTACAACCAAGAACTTCACCTTGACTGTTTTGAAAAGCTCAGAGGAACCTAGGGTCAAATGGGTTTCGTAATACCCAACCGAGGTGGTTTTCTCACCCGTGAATCTTGTGAGTTCCCAGTCATATGGGATCAAATCCGATCGCAGGAGTTCTAACTTCTGGTAGAGGTCCAGAAACATAATATCTGTAGAGTTTCCTTAGTCCACGAAAATTCGGCGAACCTTGGCATTGGAAATGATCCTGAAGATGACAAGAGGATCGTCATGATTCAGGATGATTCCGCCGTAGTCTTCATCCAAAAAGGTTATGCATGACATCTTTCTTTCCGCGGTGTTGGATTTGGATTCAGAGTGGGAAACGCTGAACACCGCTATCCTTAACACTTTCTTTCGCACTCCATTTGACAACCCTCCTCCAACGAATCCTCCCGCAATGGTATTGATCGTCTTGTTTAGTTCGAGACGACGATCGTTATTGTCATTGGGTGAAGAGTCCCTGTTCCTTCCCTGCCTGTCATTGTCATTCCGACGAGGTGGCGTCCGGGATCTTCCCCTCGAACTTCGGTTTTTCCTTATGTGGGAAGGAGATGGACTTCGTCGCTTATCATCTATGTGCCTGCTGCGATGCTCATCATTTTGGGCACAGAGGACGAATTACTGCAATTGTTTGGCCTTGATCAGGAACTCAATGGCATCGCACAGTTGGTAGCAGTCTTTAGTGTCATGGCCATAATCTTTATGTCACGCACAATGTTTGGAGTGGTCTTTTTGCTTGTGCTTTTTAATGGGGGACGACCTTCAAATATTCTGGAATTCGATTTGCATCACCTCCCTTAAGATCGTTTCTCGAGGAGCATTTAGGGGGTATAATCAACAAACCTTCTTCATGGTGGGCTACCTTTAGGACGCGGGGACCGTGAGGAATCATGATTAGACTTTTAATGAGTGCGCTCATCTTTGTCCCATCTCCTCTGGTCCTCCTTTGTTTTCTCGATGTTGACATACTTTTGGGATCGTTTCTAGAATTCCCCCAGATTTTCTGGTTTCTTTTTTACCAGAGATGCAAAAAAACTCAAAGGCCGCTCCTGGCATAATGAAGAGCTATCTTGTCGTCAAAATTTTTCACATTGGTACATGCCGCTATGAACCTCCTTATGTAATCACAGAGGGGCTCATCTTGTCCCTGTCGAATCTTGGCTAAGGACTCAATGGACTTGGATTGCTCTTCGCTTGTGGTGTATTGGAGCCAGAACCGTTATTTTAGGTCTGAACAATCTACCACAGATTTTCATGATAGATCGGAGAACCATTTAAGGGCTCTTTTTTTTAGGGAGAAGGGGAAAGCACAGTATAGCAGCTCTATGGATCTGCCATGAAAGCACATAGATTGCTCACAGGCATTTACGTGTTCGTGGGGGTCCGTGGTTCCGTCATAAATCTCCAGGTTGGCAGGGAACTTAAAGTTCCTGAGGACTCGGTACTCCATAAGTTAGTCAGAGAAAGGGTGTTCTTGGATGCCGTGGTTCGAGTTGTTGTTTCCAATGTTGGATACTGTGGCTTCGGCATGACCTCTCTTTTGATTGTTCTCCGCACTACGTCCTCCGTCAGGATGGTTCGACCTGGGCTGGTTATCATGCATGACTCTTTGCATTTCTTTTAGTATTTGATATTGCTCGTTCAGCATGGTCATGTGTTGTTGTAGCATGTCCTGGAATTGGCGTTGGGACATATGAGACTGGCTCGCATGTTCGGAACGAGATACTCGATTGTCGGCATCGCCATTTGGCATTCCCAAGTGTTGACGCACTGGGATTCTGTGTTTTTGGGTGTTGGGGTTTCCCCCTTGGCCTTGGACTCCAAGTCTATCCCTTACTGAGATCCTACGCGAGGGGTTAGGACTCTCGTCTGAAATCGAAGTGGAGTGTCCATTGCGCTGGTACTCTACGTTGGGTGTCTAGTTTCTCGTGGCGGAGGTTCCAACGGTAGGTGGTGCGACAAGGTGGGGAGGATATTACGTAGAAAAAACCTGTCTATGGTTAGCAAATGTTTGCGCAACGTCTCTCCTTGAGTTTTGTCTTATGTTCACCATAATTGGGTGGGATTAGAAGTTTATGGATTCCCACAGACGGCGCCAATGTTCTGATGTAGAAGCAGAGGATGCCTGAAGAGACACGTGTATAGTGGTTTTCCTCCTCCTCGTGCAGCTACTGCCACCGTGAATCTTGAACAGAGGGGTTGGGTACCTGTAAAAGGACTTCAATGCTCAAGTTAGGTGATGCACTAAGAAGGAATACACCATATGAATTAGAGTTACCTTACTAGAATGGTATATCCTGATATTTGTAGTGCATATGCGGTGTCCTTGAGCATTCATCGCAAAGTGCAGGTACGTTGAGATCGTGGCCTGACGGAGGAGGGTGCCTCCTCCCACGATCGTTCAGGCAGAGCCTTGACGGATGGTGTCTCCCTCCCACGATTGTCCAAACAGATCCCTAGAATCTCGGAGCTGTCGCGTTAGTGGCCACCCACCTTTTGCAAGCAGTTATAGTCCCCACACTCTAAATGTCATAATGGCAGGTGTCAGAATCCACACAAATCTATGGAGTATTATTGGGGGATACGACTAGTACCCATATACGAATATCCTACCAAGATGCATATTCCGGAACCTAATAGTATATATACCTGATTTAACTTTTAAGGACGAGATCCTGGACCACAGTCCAGAATACATATAAAGATTTTCTTTGAGGTTTACAAGAGCTCATCCTTAAAGCCTTATAATTCTTTACAAAACATTTGTAAGTTGATTAATTTTAATTTAAACATTTGAAAAACTGTTGTATAGAATAGAAATTAGTTTGAATTGATTAAAAAAAACATTGACACCATAAACTAAAAATAACCACATAACATCAAATGGCTCAAGTAACAACTAAATAAATTAAAAGGAATAAAAAATAATAAAAGAAAACGTAGACCAAGGACATTAAATTCAGCAATTACATACAGAAATAATAACGAGTCACCATGAAGATATAATAGCTACTCCAAATGACCAATAAAGTGTACACATATTGACCAATTTACCAAAAACAGCCCAAGCTTTAAACTGAAACTAAAATTCATATATTATGAGTCCTTTGCGTTTGGTATTTCATTACATATTTTCATTATTTATAATTTTATGAAAGAATCAAATTCAACAGTTAACCATGAAACACTTACAGCGTAAGGTTAAACTAGGGAGAAAAGTAAAGTGGAAGAATTACATGTATTGTCAACAAATTCAATGTCCCAGGGATGAGCATAAGTGAAAGTTGGGGAGAAAAAATACCTTAGATTGCTAAGCCACGACCCATCAATCTCTGAGCTTTCCAAGAAGATAGCCAAATGCTTTGGTTTCTTTGCGTCTCTTTCATTTTCTGTTATTATTATGGTTCTCCTTGTCTATGTGTTTACTGTAATTAAACAATTTATATTTAAGTATGTGAATATCAGTATCCTCAATCAATTTTAAATTGCGATCTTTTAATCGATTTAGATAAATCTCTATTGATTTTATCCCAAATTACAACAATTAAATTATAAATTTGTGATTTATATTCTGCCCAAATCTCCATCATAAATAAGTTTTTAGATTAATCCCATCAATATCAAATAATCTAAATATTTAACTTTTTGAATGTTCCATCATTTATGCATAATTAGAACTAATTTTTACTTAAATACTCAATCAGAATTAATTAAGGTCAATTTGCACAACCAATAAGACATTAATTGGGATATTTAACTTAAAAAATTATCTCATTTTAATTTTTGTTGCTTGTTAATTTTTAAAAAACTGAGCTCATAACATAGAAATAATTCCAAACAATAAATATCTCTTTCCTATATAAAGTTACATCTTGACACTCAGTAATTTTTTTAAGGCTAAAATGTAATGAACTCCCTCCTATTATATGTCATTTTCAAAAAATCTTCATTTAATTCAAAATTCAACAATTTGACTTTTTAGACTTATCAAATTGTATAATATAGTGTAAAATTAGTCATATGTACATGTGTAAACAACTCTTTTATAGAGGGTCAGTATGCACAGTTTGATAAGTTGAATGAGTTAAATTGTTATGTTTTGAATAACATAAATTTTTTTAAATTGACCAATAGTTAAAAGGAATTTCTTATATTTTAATCTTTTTTTAATCAAATATATATAAGTTTTAAATACAACTTTCCGCAATATGTAACAAGGATTGGACGGAATGATAAAAGAACTAGAGTTTAGAACATGGAGAAAATAATTATTGAAAGAGTCTTGTAATCGTAATAGTCTTCAAAGAATTAATCTCATAAAAATGCTTAAGAGGATAGAAAACTTCTTGATATCTTCTATCTATTATCCTTGTTGGATGATACAAGTAAACATTTATCTCTTCAATTTTTGGTGTTTCACTAGTGTTTATCGACCAACTCTTCCAAAATTTTAGATCATGCATCTTGCTATGGCTGTTACTTGTATGGTTTTCGTATAGAGAGTATGCGAGAATCAATAGGAGGAGAGAATTAATTCTTAAACATACAAAGACAGATTAATGAAATTAAAATGCAAACTACTAATATACAAGACTTAAATCAAAGAGTTAAGGTTGCACCCAAAAAATAAAATAAAATCAAAGAGTTAAGGATAGAGAGATGTGCACAAGGAGTTTATATTGTTTTAGCGATAATGTGTGACCTATATCCAAGTTTCAAAGAAGCTCTTGAGATTTTCTTCACTTATGTCATGTTTTAGCTTACTTAAAAATATTTTAACCTTTGCTTAATCATCAAAACTTAAAAGTTAAAACCTAACAGAGTCTGTCCTTATTCCTTCATGTGTTGTGTGACTGTCCTAAAGCTCATGAGATTTGCTTAATTAATTATAATTCCGTCTTACATTCATCTTGAGTTTTATTTTTCCTTCCACGTTAGGAATGGCCTTAGTGCTTTCTTTGTCAACTTTAATTTTGTTACTTGACTTGACAGAGTAAAGAATTGCCTCATGTTTACGATGAAAACTTGGCTGATTGGGAAAAATGAGCAATGGGCGTAGCTTCCAACATAGTTGCTGAGTGCTGAGCTTATGCAAATCGTTGAAGATGACGAATTGCAGCAGGTTGGTCACACGCGTGTAGTAGAAATGGACTATCAATCTTATTAATGCAACAAATGCATTAGCATTTTGTTATATATAGATAGAATTATGTCAATTAATATATGTTAGAATATTTAAAAAATATTTTAAAATTTTTATTATAATTTAAAATATTTTAAAGTATCATAAATGATTTTTTATACTATATTTGGATGACAAGTAATTGAGAGAAATGAAAGAAAATGAAAGAAACAAAAATAATTTTCTTAGTTTGGAAGTTTTAAAATGTATAGGAACGGAACGGAATACATGGGGAATCATTCCTCCCCCCTTCTCCTCAAATATCCAATTTTTGTTCCCTCCAAAATTGAGGTGAAATAGGGATAACACATGTTCCGTTCGGTTCCGTTAATGAATCTTCCAAACAAAGAGGGGGGAACTATGTTTCATTCCTTCTCCTTTCCTTTCCTATTCATCCCCACCTATTCCGTTCTGTTACATTAATGAAAAAACATCTAAACACATGGTTAAGATAAATTTAATTTATTTTCTTAATTCTGTCATTAAGACAGATTTATTCTTGTATTATGATAGATTTAATTCATGTAATTTAGTTCTATTTTAGGTAAGTAGTTATTAACATAAGCCTATATAATATAAATCATATCTGTACAATTATTATTTTCATATTTTTTCCTGTAATTAAGAAAAGAATTCAGTATAGGTTTACAAATCTTTGTATATAAATATACGTCTTTGAGTGACGAATAAATCATATCATAATTATTATTATTCTCTAAAACCTTTTATACGTCCTTGTGTATAATTTTTCAACTTTTTCATAAAATGATTGTTACCCAACTCAACACTTCTCTAAAGGTTGTTAGAATAGATAATGAAGGAGAATACTTCAAGAAAGAATTGAAAGATTTTATGAACTCAAATAGTATTCTCCATCAAACATCATGTCTTAATTCCCTTCAACAAAATGGAGTCATTGAAAAAAAAAATAGACACATTTTAGAAGTCACACAATCCTTACTTATTGGTAGCAATGATCCATCCCACCTTTAGAGAGAGGCATTAAGTTCTATTGTATACCTAATCAATTGTGTCTCATCTAGTACTTTGAACTTCATGAGACCTTTAAATGTTCTCTTAGATCATTATATTCTTCCTTTAATTGTTCACCTAACTCCCTGTACTTTTGGATGTGTGGTATATGTTCATCTACATCAACACCAATGTACAAAATTTGAATCCTGGGCTATGAGGTGTATGTTTGTTAGATATGACACAACACAAAAAATGTTATCGTGCATATCATCCTTCCACTAAAAAATCTTGTTTCCATGGATGTCACCTTTCAAGAACATGAGTTATTTTATACCACAAAGCCCCTAATTCTCCACTTCAGAAAAGGGATGGATTTGAAGTGGAAGTTCATAACCATGATCTCTATGACATAAAATTGTTTGATATGTAAAAACCACAACTGCAAATTTAAAATTCAGATCTCATTACTGGGTGTGAAATGACAAATCAAGATTTGATAGAGGAACTGCCCAGTAGTACAATATCTCTAACTTCAAGTCCACTAATCCAATCTACAGCTCCAGAAAACTCAACAGAAGTAATACATAACCTTGAATCTGATCATACTGTTGATTCCAATATTCACGAAGTTATTGGCCCACCTGATTATAATTCTGTAGAAAGTTCATATTATCTCCCTCCTAGATCTAACCGATATCAACCCCCAATTAAATATGAGCCCGACAGAAAATCTCAAGTGAAGTACCCTATAAATAACCATGTGTCAGCTAACGAGTTATCTAAATCATATGCATCTTATGTATCTCAATTATCTATTGTCTATATTCCTAGTAATTTATAAGAAGCAATGAATCTACATTGTGATAATACATTAGCTATATAGATTGCCCACAATCCTATTTAATACGATCAGACAAAACATGTAAAAATCGATAGACACTTTATTACGAAAAAGCTTGAAGCTGGAATCTTGTGTCAGGTTTGGGCACCAATTAGAGTATATTTTTACAAAGGATGACAAATAGTATATCTTTTTTATTCTCTTATCAAGTTGAGAATGCCTGATATTCATACACCAATTTGAGAGGGAGTGTAGAATTAATTAGGATTGTATTAGATATAGATAGAATTAGTGTCAGTCAATATATGTTAAAATATATGAAAAATATCTCAAAATATATTTATCGTATCTTGAAATATTTTATAATATTATAAATGATCTCTTAGGACAGATTTGATTTATTTCTTTCTTTCTATTATTAGGGCATATTTATTCTTATATTATGACAAATTTAATTCTTGTAATTTAATTATATTCTAAATAAGTAGTTATTGACATAAGCATATATAATGTAAATCATATATATATAATTATTCTTTTTACATTTTTCCTTGTAATTATGAAAATAATTCAATATAGATTTACAAATGTTTGTTTATAAATATACATTCTTAAATGACGAATAAATAATATTAAAATTATTATCTTTTTCTAAAACCTTTTAATATTGCATAATTACAGTGCTTTCATTGTTGACATTTGCACTCTACTATTGGATTGTGTACATTATCCATGTTCTCTAAGAAAAATGTTTGTCCTAATCTCCTTGTTGATATGGGTTCGAATTAAGCTGGAATTTTGTTATTGTATCCACCAAATAAACTCCAGATATCCTTGATGTCGATGGTTGACAATATACATGTATATACTTCCTTCTTCCGTCCACAATTTTGTATTTTGACGAAGGGTACTAAAGCGTACCACAAATGTAATGAACTGGGTTATTTTTTCTTAAAAAAGATTAATAAAAAAATATTGTAAAAACTAAAACTATTAATAAATATTGTTATTTGAAGTAATCATTGTGTTAGTCCAATAATAAAATAATTAGATGCACTCGCTGTAAATCTTAATCGATTAAAATTTATGTTTTGATTTACATACTATAAAAGAAGAACAGCTAGCGGAATGCTTTATCCACGAATCAATCTAAAAATGATTTTTTTTTTTAATTTCATCATAAATTTCACTATTTTCTAATATAAATTAGAAATCATAAAAAAATTAATTGATTGATACATCTTTAATTTATTTCACTATCGACTTCTTCAAAATTTTAAACTAAACAACAATGGTTGTGATGTTTACATAGAATACAACCAACATACAACTTTTGATATTCAATTGAAATCAATTCATGTGCATATTGCAGAAATGATAATTGCAACACATTAATATCATCGAAGGGAGTTTGCATGATATAATGTCATCTCAATCAATATAATAGTCAAATTGAACATTCTAAGATGGCACGTTATTATTAATGAAAATAAGAAATTAAATAAATGCGCCTAGCACATAGCAAAAAACAAAATTTATCTTATTGAAGCATGACAAAGGGGTATAAGTCTCGCGATTACCCTTTTATTTAATTATTATTTAGACCATAGAAAGACATCTTGCACCAAAATATCTCCAACAACTATCAGTTTTAGTATGTCTTGGTTCATTTGTTTCTTGCGTGGCTTTTATCTCAAGGATTATATTCACATGTACGAGTTTTCGAGGGGAAACAGAAAGCAAAGGATATATAGATGTTGTCTAAACTGAAAAGGAAACGTCCCCTTGATGTCCCTGTCATAGGCATAGCATTACATCTAGCTTTCTGGTGCCAATTCACACTACAAGTCCAAGCGGAAAAAAAATAATTCTACGAAGAAATTGAGTTTGTGTTGACTTATTTTTTAGCTAATTTAATTTATTTTAATCTAAATAAATGTATACGTTTTATGTTTATATTATAATAGAATAAAATAAAAAACTTAAATCTCTCAATTTTTGTTTGATTAATAAATCTCTCAAATTTTATCTCTTAATAATTTTGCTCAATTTAATAAAAGGTTCGCTACGTAGTTATAGCCTAGAAGGTTATAATCTGCGGAACAAATTCTAATGGAATATAGTATAATCAATAGAAATTTTGAATCAATTATTTTAAAGCCCGTCAACATTGTCTACGAAAGAAAATAAGTTCATCATGAACAAACACAAATGAAGCTTATGAGTTATGACACAAACTTTGTACCTTTTCTAATGTCACTTTCTGTAATTGAAGTCTTGCCTTGTCTCATAGTATTTCACAAGTCCGAAAAAACATAAACGGATCATACAATGAATTTCGCAATTTGCTTCCAGGAAAGTGTTAATACAACTCATATTTCGGGTAACATGAATTTTCTGTACAGCTTACTTTTCTTCTGGAGAAGAAATGGGCCGGTTATGGCCATAAAAGGTCCATCGCTAATGCCAGAATCGCACGTTCAACCGTCCGTTAGACAAATTCGTTGAATAGTTGACCAAAAAAACTGATCATTAAACGCTTAATTATGAGAAAAAATTTCTCTAAAATGAGCAACTAATAATATATTTATTTTTTATTTAATCTAAATATATTATAATTATAATATACTAAAATTTAATAATAAATACATTCTTAATTACTTATTTTAAAAAAATCTTATCCAAAATATGGCACACGAGATGGTCTATATGGGTAGACAAAGCCCGAAGCGCTACCTTTGTCAATTGTCATTATTCGATAAAGAGCTTAATTTGGGTGTCAAATTATACAGGCAACTAGGAGTCATAGTTGTGATCGGCCTATTTGATCCAAAAAATGTTTAAGGCCACATAATAGGAGTCTTACTTTTTATGCCAGATTAGATGGGTCATCATATGAAAAATGTCACATGTTGGTTTAATCGATGTACTGGTCCACCAAAAACATCAAGTTCAAACCAGACTTGTGTAAGCCTATTTTTTTCGTTGGGCTAAGTCAGACTAACAAAAAGTATTGGCTCTTTTAACAACGGCTAAAGAAATATCACGGCTAGTTCTTGTACATAAGATTTCCTCTCTTTCTTTCTTTTTTTCAAGTAATTATTCACGTAATTTTGGAGTTATGGCTAAATAAAATCCCCTCTTGAAAGTAGCAATTCCATAATTCGAATCCTGCCATTGTATAAGAATTTCTTTTAGTAATTAAAGTTTTTTTTTTGACAATTTTTAGTAACTAAAGTTAGCTAGCTTTTAAGTATAAACAAAACGAAGTTCACATATCCGTCCCTCCCCCAAGCATAACCAAAAAAAAAAAAAAAATCAGTGGCTACGCAAATTGCTTTTCCCTTGCAGCAAGCGGAGCAGAGAGATGCTGCCATTTGTTCTTTTCATATCATCGGCAGCTAACTTCCTTGTGCTCCTATTCCCCTACAAACCAGACAAAATGTTAATACTAAAACTAATGTTTTAAAAACTAAATCGAAGATTAAACTGACAAGACAATCGTGATTCGATTAGTTCAATTGATCAAATTTATAGTTAAATTATGATTAAATTATAATTAAATCAGAAAATACTTGAATCAAAAACATAATCAATTCATGATCTAATCAGTTTACAGGCTGATTCAATCCGATTTTTAAAATATTAACTAAAACATTACGTATATAATCGTATTCTTAATTCACTATCCTTTCTCAGATTTAACATAATAGTGTTATATTAACATCATCAAAACAAACAAGAAATATATATAGTTATTAAAGTGTATGAAGATTTGTGATTTTGTGTAGAATAGTTCTATATGAAACTGCACAGATCCAAATTTAAATATTAAATTATATATATCACCTTTAATTTCTCGATCTCGTCAACAAGATCAAAGGTGAAGTCCCTTGATAACATGGATGAGGAAGGCATAAGTGTCCTGATTTCATCATAAACACAAACATAAAAATTCTAGTCGGTGGGTGTTGAAGGGAAAACTATACATGGACAAGGTTAAACACCGCTTGATAACTCTTCTACCATAAATACATCACGGACCTTTTCGGCTTCGGAGGTTTGCAGGAGTTATTGACTCCTATCTCACCACGTGGATCACCCACAAGGTCACATGTTTTAGTAGATGAAACATCTTTGGGTGATGAAGGATCCAAAATTTCATCTTTGGTTAATGATGAAGAAACGAACAATTCCTGAAAGGTGGATTAAACAAGATAAACAAAGAGGAAAGCAGAAACAAATTTACTGTAAGCTTTGCATGCAAGTTAATATGAACAGTGATTATTTTATAGAGCAACACGCAGACAGGTAGAAGGACCATTTGTCCATTTCTTCAATGAAAATTATATGGTAGAAGATTCTTATTACTGGTATCCATGTGGGGAATTGTGAAATGAGGTTGGGGGGAGGGCGGGGGAGGATCGAACTACCCCACCTTATAAACACTACAACACCACTTGTTTTTTTTTTTTAGTTATGAAACTTCTCTTAAAAATTCACATCTACAGGTTGAATTAATTACTGTAAAAACCCTTATAAAAAATTCTCATGTTTAAAATTAAAAAACATCAACTTTTTCATTAGTTCAGGTCAACTCTGCAGTGTTTTTTGATTTCTCATGACTTTCTGCTCAAAAAGTCTAGTTAAGTTTAAAACCATAATTGGATGAACATTTGCAACATCATATTTACGGTTTTTATTTTTTTACTTTTTCATTTCCCTTTTCACCGTATGCAGATTCCAGATACAATGTCACCTTATCACAAACTTGGTTTCCTCTTCATCCATGTTAGATATAAATATATAAAACTATTCATAAGCCTTCACCTAACAATGACAGCTTTTAGGACAGATTAACATGGTATTTGAACCTCTATATGGTCAGGAATTCAATCATTGCATTTCAGCATAAGGTAAAGATGGGCCTAAGCTTAAGCTTTTAAGACAATTGGTCATTGACAATATATAATGCATTATCTTTAAATTTTAAATTACCCCAAATAACCTTGTGAAAATCAATTAAAAAGAAGCAACAAATAGCACGTGTACACATTAACAAATGGAAAGTCAACTCACACTAGATATCTTGCTCACAGCGTCAACCTCCAAAGCATTATGATGCCCTAGTTTTGAAGAGGAGGCCCAAACTTCCCTATATTATTACACCGAGCAGGAATTAAGGAACAAGTATATTGGTTCAAGAAAAAATACTAAGTCAAAAGACAAGCAGGAAGTACCGAGCATAGGCTGCTAGTAAAAAAGACTAACCTTTCTGATTTTTCAGAATCTAACTGTGTACAGGAAGTACCAAGCATAGGCTCTTCATCTGACTGGTCAAATCTAGGCTCAGATGATGCCTGTGCATAAAATGTTTCCTGGGAAGAATGGATAATAACATACATAAAATAATTGCAATCTGAAGCTTGCATTTACTTTGAAGAAAACTAGTGCGTTAACCTTTCTTATGAAATACACACACAAAGTACAGTTATGTCAGTTCACACATTACATGGGATGCCTCTAGTAGTATAACTGATTTATTTTAATCCATTGAAGCCTAAATGTACCTGCTAACAAAATGGGCATTGTCCACTCATTAAGCTTTTAGGATAGTTGGTCATTGACAATACATAATGCAGTATCTTTTAATTTTAAATTACCCAAAATCACCTTGTGAAAATCAGTTAAAAAGAAACGACAAATAGCACGTGTACACATTAACAAATGGAAAGTCAACTCACAGTCTTGCTCACAGCCTCAACCTCCAAAGCATTATGATGCGCTGGTTTTGACGAGGAGGCCCAAACTTCCCTATATTATTACACCAGGCAGGAATCAAGGAACAAGCAAATATTAGTTCAAAGGCAAGAAAGACAAGCACGAATCACATGCAGAAGATCATTAGTCACAAGACTAACCTATCTGATTTTTCAGAATCTAACCGTGTACAGGAAGTACCAAGCGTAAACTCTTCATCAGACTGGTCAAGTCTAGGCTTAGATGATGCCTGTGAATAAAACGTTTCCCAGAAAGAATGTATAACCAAATAACATACATAATAATATTGCAATCTGAAGCTCGCATATAATTTGATGAGAAAACTAGTGGGTGAACCTTTCTTACGAAATACACACACAGCACAGTTATGTCAGCTCACACATTAGATACGATGACTAGTAGAATAACTATTTTATTTTAATCTATTGAAGCCTATATGCACTATATGTAAGAGAAAAGTAGGAGTCAGGGAAACAGGTTAGCCAATTAATAGGCTCAAGCTAACTTAGCTTGCCACTAGTTGTCACGTCAACCTGACTTGGCTCAACTATATGCACGCTCATTCTCAAGCTTGATTCATTATTGAACAGGCAAGATCTGAACTCAATTAAGTCTCAAACTATCCTTGAAGAACCAACAAGTCAAGCAGATAGACTCATGCACTGACCTAACCAGTAGTTAGCAAAGAAAAATAACAAAGATGTATTGCAAGTAGGAAAGTCAATAAACAACTAATTGCTTCAGCTGACGGCCTCATCTTCCATGACAGTCAATGGATATTGGATACAGTAACCTAGCATCCCATATAGAATGTCGGTTCTTGATGAATATATTAAAGGTGAATGAGCATGTGAGTTGCATCAACCAAAACCTGAATAATCTTCAGACAAGAAAGCAGGAATCTAGGAATACAGTACTCAACCTCTTGCTCCCAATTATGGGGTTGATCAAGTTCCACAGACGAACAATTGTCATCTCTAGTAAAGCCGCGTGATTGAGGAGGGCTGAGAATCAAATCTGACATTAAGTTGTTAAGGATAGAAATGCACTGAAGTGAGTATGAGCAAAAGAATACATTGTCCATCAATGTCACCCTTACTTCCTTCGAGGCAACATCTATTTAACAGAAAGGAATGAGCCAGAATTTGCTTAAAGGTTTATACGTTTGTGTGTATGTATATGTATATAAGTGGCAAGGATTTTGGAACCATACCAAATTATAATGGGTTTTGTTAAAGAATATTCTAAAGACACTTGTTAAAAATTTAAAATATTTTTATTTATAAAAAATAGAATATTTAATACATTAATAATTAAAAAAATTCTATTTTTTATTTTAAATTTTTTAACAAAAACACTCGTTAAAAAAACCAAATTATAATATAACAGTAAGAAACAGAAGTACACAATTTCAATCATACCTGCCTCGTGATGAGTGAAATCATCATTGGTTTGATCATTTTTAGACTCGACTACCTATTTTACACATTTTACCAAAATTATATTACGTTCTAAAAGTCAAAAAAATATAAAATAAACATTATGAACACTGTATCCTAGAGAAAGTGAGTTGACATCTTACCTGGTAATTGTCCACGCTAGCGTTCTCAGAACGAAGTTCAGAAGCATTAGCCACGTCACTATCACAAGCTCCTACCTGTCAATTCAAAGTGTTTCAGGGCATCCAAGGCAATTCAGTTGAAGGAAAACTATATTTAAAATATCATGACTCTCCCTTACAGTGGGCTCAGATTTTAGCGCATTGTCATCACAATTGATAATGTTTAGATCAGGATCAACACCACCACCTTTTACCTTGACCTATAATAAAAGTACAAATGCATCAAGGAACAAATAAAAACTCAAACAATCCTCTGTCTAAACAACATTCAAACACAGCAGTTTTTACTTTTCCTCCTTCGGAACAAGTACAGCAGGCCTTAAATTCATTGAACTCTGTTTCCAGCACCAGATATTTTTTCTTTTCATATCCAATGCTTTCTTTGAGACTCTGTATTTCCATTTCCGCAACCTGATTATGGATAAAGTAATTTATTATACGCAGATAGTTGTCTTATCTACAGACGCCACTGTCAAAGCACCCTTAATGAATGAGACAAAATAAACTACAAGTCTAAAAATTGATGGTTAATTTCTGCAAACATACTTTCTTTTCTTTTTACCTTCAGTTTGGAATTATATTGCTTTAAAACACTCCATAAAACTTTAGCAAAATTCCGCATAATGATATGGCTTCTCTCACTCCCGGCCTGGCTATCACACTCTGACTTGAAAGAGACACAACTACTTGGATCTAATTTGCAGACTGTTGAAGCATCTGTCACAAAATCAAAATCAAGATGGTAGTTTCTGATCCAAGGGATTGAAATCTATTAATAAGAATAATATGAGAATTGCCCAGTATTACAATACATAAATTAAATCCACAATGGGACACCCCAATGTTGAACATTGGTACTCCATCTTGAAGGTCCAATGTTCAAATCGGATTTATGGGATGGGGATGGATAGGTTACACATTGTTCTATAGCATCCAGTTGAAAAAAAAAAGAAGATAAATTTAGCACATTTTTCAAATGTCCTGTACTACCTTCTTTAGAAGTGTTCCGTTCTTCTACACTCTTTTCATCATTCTGAAGACAAGCGAAAAAATTATAATGGATTAGTAAGTATAGTAGACAGAAGAAGACAAATTTATTCAGTTCCTTGAATCTAGAGTTAAAATGGCTCCGCAAATGGCAAATGCAAAATTATTTTCATACAAATAGAGTTAAAGCATGCACAAAGCATACAAGGTTATAACTATTGAATATCAACAGTCAAGAACAAAAGTTTACCATAATTAGTCATGAACACACCATATTGTGAACCAATTCTTATTTACTTTCTGACAAACATGACAGATAGTATGGTAAACACAAAGATGATTGTGTTCTCACTTTTATATAACCAAATTAAGCCTCTAAATGCATAATGGTAGTTTGTTTAACCAAAAGTATATCTCTAACTTTTCAGCAACGACCTCCACCTTATGTTCTCAAATCCCAACTTTCCCATTTCCAAAATGAACAATTGAATACCTTTCTGATGGAACTGGTAAACACTGATATTATTTCAAGAATTGGGACGGAATGTACCCAAGAAACTGTATACAAATCCAAGAAACAATGTACACTCTCTACTAACACAGATTCGAGGTCTGTGTAACCTCCCTCTAAGCCAATGTGGCTTCCCTTCCTTTACCCAAAATGATAACATGCTCTCTCTCATACAGTTTCTCCTATTTATATCCTTATTTCCCTTCCCCAACTCCTAACCCATTACCAACTAACTCTAACTAACTAACTAACCGTCAGTTAGTTAGGTCTCATTGGGTTTGGGCTTATGTCTTCTAATATAAACTCTATTTACAGCAGGCCCAATGCCATCAATACTCCCCCCCAAAGCTTTCACCTTGTCCTGAAGGTGAAAAGAGGGGAAAAGAAGCTTTAGAGAGGACACAGACTCCCGGGAGTTATCGCATGAAGGAGCTCCCTGCCACTGGATGAGGAGCTTTGCTGCTCCTGCTGCATTATATCTCAAATCAAGTGCTTCTGCTGGTTGTGTTTCCAAGATCCAATCTGTAGAAAGTTTTGGAGGTAGAGGATGGGACTGCTGGTCCTTAGGAATTACTGTCTTCAACCTGCTCACATGAAAAACTGGATGGATTTTGTTATAGGGAGGAAGCTGTAATTTGTAAGCCACTGCCCCCAGCTTGTCTAGCACCTAAAATGGCCCATAATAGCAAGGACTTAGTTTTTCATTTCTTCTCTTAGCCAAGGATTTCAGCCTATAAGGTTGAGCTTTTAAATAAACCTAATCTCCTATATTGAAGACCAAATCTCTGCGTTTCTTGTCTGCTAACACCTTCATCTGTTGTTGAGCCATATCCAAATTGCTCCTTAATTCCTCCAGCAACATGTCTCTGTCCAGATGCAACTGTGATACAACCTCCACCTTTGAACAGAAAGCTATCCCTTTAAACAACACAGGTGGGTCACGTCCATAAAGAGCTCTGAAAGGTGTCATCCTAATGGAGCGGTTGTAATTGGTGTTAAACCAATATTCAGCCTAACTCAACCATTGAGACCAAGAGCTTGGTTTCTCCCCAGCAAAGCATCTTAAATAGGTCTCTAGACATCTATTAGCAACCTCCGTTTGCCCATCAATTTGAGGGTGGTATGTAGTACTGAATTTGAGCCTTGTACATGCTGATTTGAAAAGAGCAGACCAAAATTTACTCAAAAACAGCTGGTCTCTATGAGAAATAACGGATGTGGGAAACTCATGCAGCCTTACCACCTCATCAACGAATATTTGAGCTACCTCTTGTGCTGTGAAAGGATGGGAAAGAGCCATACAGTGGGCAAATTTAGTGAACCGATCCACAACCACCATGATAGTATCTTTGCCTTTGGATCTAGGCAAACTAGTAATAAAGTCCATCGTGACTTCACTCCAAACTTGAGTTGGAGTAGGTAAGGGTTGTAATAATCCCGCTGGTGATAGAGTTTGTGCCTTATTCCTTTGACATACATCACAACTAGCAATAAGATCCACAATATACTTTTTCATGCCCTCCCAGAAAAAAAATTTCAGCCAGCCTTTTATATGTTCTCAAAAATTCTGAGTGACCTCCAAAAGATGATGCATGGAAATCATGAAGTAGATCAAGAATCCTAGGTGAAGATCGAGGGAGGACCAGTCTCCCTTTATAAAATAGTTGACCACTCTGCAAGGAATAAGCTAGCCAAGATTGAGGCTGGCCAACCAACCCCTGTATAATCTTCTTCAGCTTGGGATCTTGCTGAATTTCTTCACGCAATTCCCCCCAATCCTCTTGAACAACTATAGAAACAATCGCATACATCATTTGGCGAGATAAAGCATCAGTAGCAGCATTGTCTTTCCCTGGTCTGTATTGGATATCAAAATCAAACCCTATTAGCTTGAAAGTCCATTTAAACTGCTCTTCTCCCAAAATCCTCTGATCAATCAAAAATTTCAAGGATCTTCGGTCAATTCTAATGATAAAATGTCTCCCAAGTAGGTAATGATGCCACTTCTGCACAGCAAAAACAATTGGCATCGATTCCCTCTCATACATAGACCTCTTTTGCTCCTTTTCATTCAACGCTTGACTAAGATAAGCCATTGGTTTGTCTTGTTGCAGCAGTACAGTCCCTATTCCCTTGCTAGAAGCATCGGTTTCTACCACAAATTCCTTGCTGAAGTCTAGAACAGCCAGGACTGGTAATGTTGTCTTGGCATCTCTCAACGTTTCAAAAGCTTTCTGAGCCTCCAATGACCACTGAAAACTGTCTTTCTTCAACAACTCAGTCAAAGGTTTGGCTATTTTGCCATAATTTTGGACAAACCTATGGTAGTAGCTAGTTAACCCCAAAAAACCCCTCAAACCTTTCACATCTTTAGGCATAGACCACTGCACCATGGCTTCAATCTTCTTGGGGTCAGCCGCAACCCCCTCAGCTGAAACTATATGCCCCAAATACTCCATATATTGACCCCTAAGCAAAATTGCTTCTTGTTCACCACCAGCTTATTGAATAACAAGAGCTGGAGAATCTCTCGCAAATGACTCAAATGAATGACTGCATCTCTACTATAAATCAAAATATCATAAAAAAAGACCAAAGCAAACTTCCTCAAGCAAGGTCTCAACACTTCATTCATCAACCCTTGGAAAGTAGAAAGAGCATTAGTGAGACCAAATGGCATTATCACATACTCATAATACTCATAATGCCCTTCATGAGTCTTAAATGTCATTTTCTCAATATCCTCTTCCCTCATGTGAATTTGATGGTATCCTGATTTTAAGTCCAATTTAAAAAATATTGTAGCCCCTGCTAATTCATCTAACAATTCATCTATAATTGGAATAGGAAATTTATCCGGAATTGTCACCTTATTCAAAGCTCGATAATCCACACAAAACCTCCAACTTCCATCTTTCTTCTTTACTAAAATCATAGGGCTAGCATAAGGGTTAGTGCTTGGCCTAATCATTCCGGTCTCTAACATTTCCTTAACAAATTTCTCAATCTCAGATTTTTGGTAGTGGGGATACCCATAAGGACAAATATTAGGTATATTTGCTCCTATTTTCAAAAGTATAGCATGATCACATCTCCTCGAAGGTGGCAGCCCTGTGGGTTGTTGGAAAAGTTCCCCAATTTCCTGAATTAGAGCTTGAATCTATTCAGAAATCTCACTACTCAAGGTTTGCTGCTCTTGTTGCTGCTTCTCTGAAATTCTTCTGACATCCACCAAGAATCCCTCATCGTCCTCCCTAAATGACTTCACTAATGACTTTAGTGAAGCTGCAGCCTTGCACAATGATGGGTCCCATTTTATGATATGTATCCTTCCTTCCTTCTTGATCTTCAATGACAATTCTCTGAAGTTAGCAGTGATATTGCCCAAACTAGCCAACCAATCCAACCCCAAAACTAGCTCAAGCCCCTTCAACCCAAGCACATAATAATCATGCTGCAATTCTAAATTCTGTAATTGCACTTTTACTTTTTTACAACAACCTTCACTCTTCACCTTATATCCATCTCCCACTTCCACCATAAAAGAGGGGGTGGACATGATCTTCAAACCCACCTTCCCTACTAGATTTTAAGCAATGAAACTGTGGAAAGCTCCACAATTAATTAGCACTATTACCTCAACCCCATGCACCCTCCCCTTTAATTTGAAAGACCTCCCTCCTGTCAACACTATCAAACTATTATATCCCAATACAATTCCTCTGTCCTCCCATCTAACCTCCTCTTCTACTGCAATTTCAATCTCTGGGTTTTCCTCCTCATTTTCATCTTCCACCAATAACAGTCGCAGCTGTTTATTTTTACATAAATGGCCAATTGATACTTCTCATCACACCTAAAACACAATCCCTTTTTCATCCTGTCATAATACTTTGCATCTGGCAATTCTCTTAAATTTCTCCCTCTTTTACTGACATTTGCAGACTCTTGGGCTTTGGGCAGTGGTTATCATTTGCCACTGTCGAAGAAGACCCCACCATGCTCCTAGAATTTCCCCCCTTCCAACCAGAATTGCTGGCTGAGTTTGACCCCTTCCAGCCTCCACTATTATATGACACAACAGTGTTTTGAGTCCTTGTCCGTTTATTGACCATCATCCTTGCATTAGAAACACCCTTCCATCCTCTTTCCATCAACTCCTTGATGATTTCTTCATTTTTCTCATCAATAAACCAAGCCAACTCCATCGTATCCCTCAAAGAATTCACCTTGTGTACTCGCAGTTCTCTCCTTATCCCTTCCCTCAACCCATTCAAGAAAATGCTCCTCAAGAATTGGTGGTCTGAAATTCTTAAGGACCCAGCATAACTTTCGAACTGTTTTCTGTACTCCCTCACGGACCCATCCCCTTGTTTCAATGCCATTAGCAATTCATATGGGTTCTGTGCAGCAGAAGGATGAATCCTTCGAATAATGGCTTCTCTGAAACAGGGCCAAGAAACCTCCCTATCCCCTCGTTCCCACCAATGAAACCATGACAGTGCCTGCCCTTCCAAGGCCATAGAAGCCACCTTGAGCTTCTCTCCTTCAGGAATCCCTCGAATTTCAAAGAACCTCTCCAATTTATGCACCCAATTACATGCATCTTCCTCTGTTTCTTCCCCTTCGAACAGTGGAAGCTCTATCTTGCGCCAACGCTCCTTGCCCCCATGTATTCACGCATCACCGATATTGTTCTCACCTTCAGAATCGCAATGAACATCCACCCTAGGCCCTCCATTTCCCTAAATTACTGAATCCAGCTTGCGCAAGATTTCTTGGATGTTGCTCTCCATGGAACTCATACGAACATCACTCATTTACCTCCATTCCGCAAAATCCTCACACCTGCGCTCCAAAGCTTCAGTCCTTGTCTCCATTCGCATGCTTACCATGCGTCTCTTCTTCCCAAGATTCGAGAGCTTTGATACCAATTGATGGAACTGGTAAACACTGATATTATTTCAAGAATTGGGACGGAATGTACCCAAGAAATTGTATACAAATCCAAGAAACAATGTACACTCTCTACTAACACAGATTTGAGGTCTGTGTAACCTCCCTCTAAGCCAATGTGGCTTCCCTTCCTTTACCCAAAATGATAACATGCTCTCTCTCATATAGTTTCCCCTATTTATATCCTTATTTCCCTTCCCCAACTCCTAACCGATTACCAACTAACTCTAACTAACTAACTAACCATCAGTTAGTTAGGTCTCATTGGGTTTGGGCTTATGTCTTCTGACATAAACTCTATTTACAGCAGGCCCCATGCCATCACTTTCTTTCTTAATTCCACTACATAGACATTCCTACTTTCCAAATTCCAAATAACAACGTCCTTAATATCTTTCATGCACATTTCTGGCATTACATGGTTGCAGTAAATTGTCTTTGTGCTACCACAAGTTTATAAAACCTCACCTGTTCAAATAGCAAAATAGCTTATGCTAAGAGAATTCAAAAGCTAAGAGGTCAACGTTAATGCCATCTTCTATATAAAAGAATGTCGATGCAACCTATTCATAGTTTCATACACCATTTCATATATTTATGCTTTGACACATCTGCAGTAGAAAATGTGTACAAAATATTTTATTGCAATTTTATGACTATCAAAACAATCTCTTCTAATTTTGTTAAGCAAGGAGCCAAGCTAGGAAGTGAAAGAGAACCTGCACAGTGTGTTCACTACTAACAAATCTCATTCTCTTTAAATGTTCTAATAAAGGTGATGGTTTTGCATAATCCATTGCAGACGATGCTTGGTAATGTCTTTTTTTGGAAACCACATTTGATGGTTCAACTTCATTATACCTAACAAAAATGAACAGAGATACTCAGAAACTTATTTGGGGTAAATATGAAATACAAGTGAGATTATGGGATGGAAATGAAGAGTTTCACTTGATTTGCATGTAAGGAGAAGCTTGTCTCAGTAAATAAGAAGTATCAAGATAATCTTCGTCTCCTGGCTTTGCAGTTAAAATCTATGAACACAGCAAAATATAGAAGTCAACATAAGGAATTGCCAAGATTAATATATTTGGAGAAAAATTAAATTCAAATTTATATTTGAAAAGCATATGATTCTCATGAAAAGAAAACCCCATATAGCAAAGTATAACTTAATAAGCTTGGACAAAACTAAGTTTAAAAGTAATATCTACATACCAATGCCATGCGTTTCTTGCCCTCCAAATATTCTCGAAGGTACCTAGTTAACTGCGGTAGTGGCAGACAAAGTCAAATTTGTAACCCTTTCCTATTTCAAAGTTATCGTCTAAAAGAGATTTCTAAGATGAGATAACAGATGACCATGTTAGCTTATGTTTGTTGATATGACATTAGCCATCAAGAAAGAGATAGTAACAAAGAGGACAGCTAAAACCCATCAAAAGCCAATAAAATATTAAATTATTAAAAACATTACCATAGAGTTCTGGAAATGCTTCTGCAACGGCTTCTTGGGATTTTTTTGGTGCTCCAATAAGGACTGAAAGTAGAAATAAATCAACCACATCATACACAAAATACGAGGAAAGGTAAAATTGGAACAGAAAGATATTCAAAATTTCCCAAATGATGGTAAAATCAATTAAATTCTAGCTACCAAAAGCACATTGACTAGGGTTCATAATTTGAAGTATAGGCTACATACTCTTAAGCATAAGCTAAACACCATTAATGTGTTGTTGATGAAATTGCTTTCAAGCAATCTTGTCCCCTACAACATTGCAAAGAAAAGTTGGGATGAAGATAAAAGCAAAATATTACAATAACAACCAAGCCTCATTTCATTAGGTGGGTCTGCTACATGGATCAATCAACCCCTTACCCCATTGTAAATTGTAGTCAATCTAGGATATGAGATTCAAGAAATAATTACATCCAAGTGATGAATATATATGTTTTACAATAGACAACAAAGCAGGTAAATGATATGACATTTAAGAGATACCATTTAGATTCTATCCTAAAGTTCAAAACAGCACAATGCTCAAAATCAATTCTATTTGCTCATAACAGTTTGGGGGAAAAAAAGGAGTGAACCTGATTCCCTGTTCTCTTTTCTCTTTCAGCTCCAGCAAGGTCAATAATAGTCAAAACAGCACTACTTGACTTAGGATTGACCACTCCTTTACATGTTTGGGGAACATCGCGATCACGAATGTTAATGATGCACTGTGATCGACTACAAGTACAAAGAAGAAGAAATCAAACAATAATCATAAAGTGGTTGGTTGTATCATCTTAGAGAAAGCTACTAAAAAGTCATGATTTCCATTTGAAAATGTGTAATCACTGCAACAAAAATTTAACAGGACTAGCAACCACTTCGTGTAGATTTATTTACAATAAATCCATAGATGCACTTACTTCATGGTTAATCTTTTTCTTCTATTTTCCCTTTTCTTTTCTTTCCATTTTTGGATGAAATCAAACTTCTATTAGTAGCAAACCAACTATAATATAGCCTCCAGGGCTAGAACAGAACATTTGATTGCAATGCATGCTAAAGCAACTATTAAAAATTGTTTGAAATATTTCCACCGTTGCACAGACCTGCTACTCAGCTCACGTTACTAGAGATATCCTCAAAAGAAAGAACCCACTGCATAGTACAAACAACCTCTCCCTATTATCAAAATATTTTAAGCTTTCCACTCGAAGAAACAAGTAGCCAACAACAAAGGCATTTTATTTTGAGGGAAGGGAGAAACATTCCTAAATTCCTGTTTTACATTCTACCTTGACTGACTGTTGGTCTTTGTCATTGCAGTTGCACGTTTTAGCACTGCTTGTGCTATTAAGGATTCTGCCTGTTCAGTATCAAGGATGAGAACCTGTTCACACAAATGCAATAAATATAAAAATGATTATCACCAACCATATCATACACATCGGGGGAAATTAAAACAATGCCATAATAAAGAGATGTAGTTATAAACCTCTTGCAGGCCTTTTATGGTCGATTGCTGCATGCTTAGTTCACCACCATCTGGTAATAAATCCAACAGTTTCTCTGCTTTACCCCGTTCAGAATATATCTCAAATATTGACATGTGAAAGGATCTGCGAGTTGCACCACAGGACGAAAATGACATTTTATTCAATTAAACAACATAAAAGTTCAAGAACAGTTGCAAATAATTTTCCAAAGCTTGTCAATATGCTGTCATGTTTGAGTTTACCCTGATAATAATTGAACTAATATAATGCATACAAACCGAACCGAACACACTGAATGCCTGTGTAGCTTATATATTTATCTACAAATGATTTGGAATACACAAGAATACCTAGATGCCTGTTTGCCATGTGGCTCAGTCTCCTTGAAAATATGGCGGAGAGCAAGAGGTACCATTCCAGGATCCCTTGGGCACCCAAACACGGTATGAGTCTTCCCGGACCCACTAGGCCCCAGTGCAGCCAACATTCCACTTCTACCCCTAAGAAACTCCTCCACCATAGGCTTCACCATTCTCTCGTACACTTCAAACTGAAATTTCCATGTAAATGTACAAATATCACATTGTCAGCTATGAATACCTAATATCAAACCAATAAGGTAAAAGTAACAAAAGAGAGAAATAATATCATTCGTTACCTGGGATGAATCGGAAGAAAAAACATGAGAGAAACCTCCGTAAGTTTCTGATTTGATTCGCTTCGAGTCTTGCATATCTAAAGGAGTTGATAACGTCACTGACTGCAAATCATTAACCAATATGCACACACTGGAGCTCTTTTTCTTCGAGATTTTAGCCCCTCCGGCTATGCTCTTTTTCGTTGGATTCTGAGGCCACACGCTCTTAGCTCTCACCTTCGGAGCCTGATTGGGCGAATGTCCGGGTCGGATTCTGAGGAAAATTTTGATGTTCTCGTTCTCTGATTTTGGGAGAGAGGTTGAGGTTGAGGGGTTTTCTTTTTGTGGTGTTTGTGCAGACAAAATGTCGTCGTGGGGAAATGGCGGGATTTCACGCGAGTTGAAGCTTTGTGGAGTGGTTTTGGGTGTGGCTCGAGCTTTCCGGTGAGGATTCCGACGAACGGTCACTGTATTAGGGCATGGTGGTGGACTGTTCATGTCGTCCATCGTCGATGCTTCTCTTCTCTCCCTCCGGTAAAAATGGAAATGGCGGAAAAGCGCAGGTTCTGTGTGTTTAAATTGAAATACAGAGAGGCAGAAAAAAAAATGAGGGAAATGAGGGGTTAGGGGTACTAATCACATTTTACTATTATTAAAAAATAATAATAATAAACGGGTTCAATGGGCTTTAGGCCTTTAGCTCTGGGCACAAATTTGAAATTTCAAGCGCCACGTAGAGATATTGTGTCACGAGGGGAATGCTGTCATTCATCTAATTTAGGAGGCTTCTATCATGACCTAAATGTGTTTCATGCACCACTTTAATGATAGAGTGTGCTTGGAATAATGGTAAAAAATTAATTATTTTAATAATTGATTATATTTAGATATGTTAATTGAAAAATGATTTTAATAAATATATTTTATTTGGATAGTATAAAAAGTAATTGTTTTTATATATTAAATTATTAAAATAAGTATAAATGATTAAAAAATTATTTAATTGAGAACAAAATAATATTTTGTATCTCAATGTGTAAGAAATAATATATAATTATTTAATTGATTCATATTATAATCGATTATAACAATAAATTTTTATACAATAATCGATTATTGAAATAATCAAGTTTTTTAGCTTAAACCAAACACCCTCTTAGTGCATGTTTGGGTAAGTTTTTTTTAGCTTAAATTAACTTTTTTTTGAGAAAAAAGCTATTTCAATAGTGTTTAATTATGTTTGACAAAATCAGCTTCAGTTTTTGCACGAAATTTAAGGTAAATAAAAGTTTTTTTAAGCTGATTTTCATAATGCTAAAGATTGAGTGTGTATTTGATTCAACTGTAAAAGTTTGATTATTTCAATAATTGATTATTGTATAAAAGCTTTTTGTTATAATCAATTATAATTGATTATAATCGAATCAGTTTTTATGTTTGGATATATTAGCTAAAAAATGATTTTAATCTAATCTGTTTCGTTTGGATGATATAAAAAAGAATTACTTTTATGTATTAAATTACTAAAATAGGTATAGAATGATTAAAAACGTTATTTAATTGAGGATAAAATGGTATTTACATATCAAAATGTAAAGAATAATCTATAAGCTAGAATCATAAGCTTCAATCTTCGTGCATGTTTGGTAACAATTATTTTAGCTTAGATTAGCTTTTTTGAGAAAAAAGTTGTTTTAAAATAGTGTTTAATGCATGTTTGGTAAAATCAACTACTTTTTTGACAAAATTCAATGTAAAATAATGTAAAATAAAAGCTTTTTGAAAGCTAATTTTTATAATTTGAAGATTTTATGATTAGTTTATAGATTATTCTTTACATTTTGATATGTAAATACTATTTTGTCCTCAATTAAATAACTTTTTTAATCATTCTATACCTATTTTGGTAATTTAATACATAAAAGTAATTCTTTTTTATATCATCCAAACGAAACAGATTAGATTAAAATCACTTTTCAGCTAATATATCCAAACATAAAAATTGATTCAATTATAATCAATTATAATCGATTATAAAAAACTTTTATACAATAATCGATTATCACATATAATCGCCTTTTACAATTTGAACCAAACACACCTTTCAGCATTATAAAAATTAGTTCCAAAAAGCTTTTATTTTACATTGAATTTCGTGTAAAAACTGAAGCTGATTTTGCCAAACATAATTAAATACTGTTGAAACAACTTTTTTCTAAAAAAAAAAACTAATCTAAGCTAAAAAAATTTGAAACAAACATGCTCTTAGTGCATGTTTGGATGCACTTATTTTAGCTGGAAACAGCTTTTTTTTTAGAAAAAAAATTGTTTCAACAAATTGTTTAATCACTTGATAAAATCACTACCAGACAAAATTCAATGTAAAATAAAAGCTTTTGAAACTAATTTTTATAATCTTGAAGATTGAAGACTATAATTTAAATTTTATAGATTATTCTTTACATTTTGATATGTAAATACCATTTTATCCTTAATTAAATAAATTTTTTAATTATTTTATACCTATTTTAATAATTTAATATATAAAAGTGATTCTTTTTTATGTCAACCAAACAAAATAGATTAATTTAAAATCACTTTTCAAATTTAATATATCTAAATATAAAAATAAATCGATTATAATCGATTATAACAAAAAAAATTATACAATAATCGATTGTTGAAATAATCAAAATTTTCACAGCTAAACTAAACACACTCTTAATCATGTATAGGAATCAGCTTGAGATTAATTTTAATTTACTGTTATCGTCTAATAATATATTACCTCGTTATTAAAAAGAATTTGATTATAATATATAAGGGAAGAGCGAATGGGGCTGGCATGGGCATGTTCTTCCAAGGTCAAAGTTTCCCTTTATAATTTTTTAATTTTGAATTTTTTTATAATTTTGTGATTTGGCATCTTCAAAAAAATATATTGTAATATTTGACATTTCCATTTATAAATTCTGGCTTTGTCCTCAATTAATGACAATTACATAATAAATTAAATATTTTTAATAATACATTAATATATATCCCTGCAAGGCTGCAAGTGAATATTTTGTGGAAAACTATATTTAAAAAGTGAGATAACTTTTTTAAAAAAATGTGCATAGGGTAAAACGGGGGACAATGCATGACGTGGATCCACCGACCACTGATTAGATTTTAAGTATATGCAATAAAATGTCTCCAATCCCTAGTCTATCGTTATGGTATCGTGGTTTTCTGTTGAGGTCGGTTCCTTGACTTATGGCATCTCTGTCCCACTTTCAGTTGAAGCCAAGCAACTTGAACATAAATCTGCTGGAATATGGTCACATGGAATAAACAACAATTGCTATAAATTAGTATTAGAAAAAGGGATGGAATTAAAGAAACAGACAAATAAACATTACTATATCTTAGGAAAATTCTTAAATACACTTGGAGGAAGTAAAACTCTTCCTCCAAGTAAGTTCCTACCTTTAGATTTTAGGACCTACATCAAATGAATGGTTGAGATCTTCCTAGGTGTAGAAGAATCTCTCTATATCTTTTTTATTATTATTATTAAATTATATTATATCTTTTTTCTTTTTCTATAGACTACAGCGCACGCTTCCACGGGGACCTCGTAGAACTTTCTACCTTAGTTTTATTATTTCCACGGAGTGTGATATTAATGCTTTGTTTAGATGCAAAGAGAAAACGAAAAGAGAGAAAATAAGAAAAATAAAAAAATATATATTTTTTTATTATTGTTTAGATGAAGAGAAAAAAAGAAAAAAAATAAAAAAAATTCTTTTTCTTATTTGATTGAGAAGAAAAGTGAAAAAAAAAAGATAATGAATTTACGTTAAATGATTTTTATACCCTTATTTATAATTATATAATATTTAAGGATTAGGGATATAAAGATATAATGGTCATTTTAAGTCATTATCTCTCATTCTTTTTCATTTTCTTCACACTAGAGGGGAGAAAACTTTTTGTGTGAGTCTCACATGAATTTTTTCTTTCTTCTCTATTTTCTCTCCACATCCAAATAAGAGAAAATGATATATTCTTCTCATTTTTTCTCCTCCTATTTTCTTTCCACTCATTTTCTTTTGAAACAAACAAAGGGTAAATATCTTGAGCTAGCGTTTTACACTAAGACAAAAGAAAAAGAAAGAAAATAGTGTTTTTTCACGGAGATGTTACAATTGTATCAGTTATAATATCAGTTACAAGTTTTTTTTTTGTACTTATAGAGTAATACACTACATTAATAAAAAAAATTAATAATAATAATAATATTTTTATTTTTATTATGATTATTATTATATTGATGATTTTAAGGATTAAAAGGAGAGAAAAAGACAATGAAGGAAAAATTAATGGTATAAATCCCTTATGCAGTAAGAAAAATATTTAGTATTTTGGACCGTGGTCCGAGGTTTCACCTTAAAGGGAATAATCTAGCATACACACTATCAGACTCTGACATCAGCACCCCGATTAAGCTGTCCGGACGCAGGCATCGGTCGTAGGCCCTAAACAGTACTTCTTAGGTTTGCGCATAGCCTGATTACTGACAATCGTGACCTTTAGAGTATGGGGACCATGACTGCCTACCACAGTGGTTGACTACTAACGCGATAACTACGATATTCTAGGGATCTGTCAGGACGATCGTGGAGGGAAGCACCCCCTGTCAGGACTTACCTACACGATCGTGGGAGGAGGCACCCCCCGTCAGGCCACGATCTCAACATACATGCGCCACGCGGAGCGCATGAGGACTCTGCAAACGCTCTATAAGTATCAGGCTAGACCATTCCAACCAAGTAACTAACAATCCTGCAGTGAATACCCTTCTTGTATATTGCCTGACTTGAGCGTTGGAGTCCCTTTATAGGTACTCAACCCCCTATCTCGGAGGCGACAGTTGCACAAGGAAGAAGAAACCATCGTGTACGTGTCTACTCAGGTACCCTCTGGTTCTACATCAGAACATTAACGTCGTATATAGAAAACGTTAAACTTTTAATCTCACCCAAAAATGGTGAATACAAGACAAAACTCAAGGAGAGATGTTATACAAACTTCTGCTAACTATATGCAGATTCCTGCTGCGCAACGCCGCCCTCACCTCGTCCCACCACCTGCTGGTGAAGCCTCCGCCATGAGAAACCAGATACTCAACGCAAAGCACCAACATGATGGGCACTCCACTTCAATCTCCGATAAGAGTCCCAATTCATCACACAGGATCTCTGTAAGAGAGAGACTTGGAATCCAACGCCAAGGAGGCAACCCCAATGTCCAAAAACACAGGATCCCAGTGCGTCAGCGCCTGGGAACCCCAAACGGTGAGGATAACTGTTTCACGCCCCCGTTTTGAGCGCGAGAATCAATCTCAGGCGTCCCAACGTCAGTTTCAAGACATACTGTAATAACACATGGCTATACTAAACGAACAGTACCAAAGACTAGAGGACATACAACGGGCTATGCAATAAAACCAACCCAGATCGAACCATCATGATGAAGGACGTAATGCAGGGAACAACCAAAGGAAGGTTCATCCTGATGCCACTGTGTCAAACGTTGGAAACAACAACCTGAACTGTGGTATTCAGGAACACCCCTTCTCGGATCAACTGATGGAATACTGCGTCCCCAAAAACTTCAAGTTCCCAGCAAACTTGGAGATCTACAATGGAACCATGGACCCCTAAGAACACATGAACACTTTCAATCAGTCCATGTGTTTTCACGGAGGATCCATGGAGTTGTTGTGTCATGCTTTCCCTCTCTCCATCAAAAAGGGAGCCCTCAAGTGGTTCTCCTGCCTACCACGGAGGTCCGTGGTAGATTTGTCAAATCTGAAACAGCGGTTCCTGCTCCAATACACCACCAGCAAGGAACAACCCAAGTCCACTGAGTCCCTAGCCAAGGTTCACCAAGGACGGGATGAACCCCTCCGTGATTACGTAAAAAGGTTCATGGCGGCATGTACCAATGTGGAAAACTTTGACGACAAGATAGCCCTTCATTACGCCATGAGCGGCCTTTGAGCGGGTTCCAAGTTTTTTGCATCTCTGGTAAAAAAGAAACCAAAAAATCTGGGGAATTCCAGAAACAATCCCAAAAGTACGTCAACCTTGAGGAAGCAACGAAGGACTAGAGGAGATGGGATAAAGATTAACACACTCATCAAAAGTCCAATCACGATTCCTCATGGTCCCGACATCCCAAAGTTAGCTCACCTCGGAGAAGGTATTCCAATTATACTGCTTTGAACACCCCCTGAAAAACAATTCTGAGGGAGTTCATGCAGACTGAATTTCAGAACATCCAGAGTCACCCCCTATCAAAAAGCACAAGCAGAAATATCACTCTAAGCACTATGAATGACATAAAGGTTATGGTTATGACACTGAAGACTGCTATCAACTGCGCAACGCCATTAAGTTCTTGATCAAGGCCGAACTGCTACTGTAGTACATCCTCCGCGCCTGGAATGATGTGCACCATGGTGAAAGAAGGGACGACAAATGACAAAGCCCATCTCCCCCTCACAGAAGAAGAAACCGAAGTCCGAGGAGAAGATCTCGAACTCCAACACGTCGGGATAACAACAACAGGTAGGAAAGAGGCCAGGATTCTCCGCCTTATGACAATAACGATCGTCGTCTCAAACCAAACAGAACGATCAACACCATTGCAAGAGGATTCACTAGAGGATGACTGTCAAATGGAGTGCACAAGAAAGCATTAAGGATAGCGGTGTTGAGCATTTCCCATGCCGAACCCAAATGCGACACCGCAGAAAGAAAGACACCGTCTATTACCTTTTCGGATAAGGACTACAGCGAAATCATCCCGGACCATGATGATCCACTTATCATCTCTGGGATAATCTCCAATGCCGAAGTTCGTCGAATCTTTGTGGACTAGGGAAGCTCAGTAGATATTATGTTCCTGAATCTCTACCAGAAGTTAGAACTTCCGCGGTCAGATTTGACCCCCTATGACGGGGAACTATAGGCTTCACGAGTGAGAAGATCACCCCGGTTAGGTATTACGAAACCCATTTGACCCTAGGTTCCTCTAAGATTTTTAGAACAGTCAAGGTGAAGTTCTTAGTCGAAAACTGCCCTTCGGCTTACAATATCATCTGTGACCGTCCTTCTCTAAATGCTCTTGGTGTTGTGGTATCCACCACCCACATTGTCATGAAATTCCCAAACAAACACAACGAGGTTGTCACTGTAAAAGGTGACTAAGTCACTGCCAGGAAGTGCTACAACGAAAGTTTAAAAATTTGCAGGGCACTGGAAAGAGGAAAGTTTGTCACTTCTGGCCCAGTCCTGGATCAGGTCAACATACTGATGACCGAGCTAGATGCTAAAGAAGAACTTCATGGCGTCAGACCCCAGCCAGAGGGCGAGTTGCAGCCACTCCAACTTGAAGCCAGGCCAGATCAGGTTACCAAGATTGGAGCTCAGTTGGAAGAGGACGAAAAATAACAATTGATTAAGTTGTTGTTAAAAAATAAAGACCTGTTTGCCTAGACGTCATCTGACATGTCGAGACGCAACCCCTTCTTCATCTGCCACTGCTTGTCCATCAGTGAGGGTATGAAATCGGTCGCTCAGAAGAAAAGGAAGGTCGGCCCTGAAAGGCAGTAGGTCATCAAGGAACAGGTAAAGGAATTGCTAAATTGCGGGTTTATCAGGGAGATTACTTATATCACGTGGTTGTCCAATGTGGTCCTGGTGAAAAAATCCAATGGGAAATGGAGAATGTGCGTGGATTACGCATATTTGAACAAAGTCTGCCCAAAAGATACATATTCACTTCCCAATGTGGATAAATTGGTTGACAGCTCTTTAGGCTTCAAGTGGCTATCATTCATGGATGCCTACTCCGGGTACAACCAGATTCTGATGTACCCTGGAGATGAAGAAAAAATCGCCTTCATCATTGACAGGACAAGCTACTGCTATAGGGTTATACCCTTCGGATTAAAAAATGCAGGAGCCACATATCAAAGGATGATGAACATAGTTTTTAAGAACCAAGTGGGGAAGATGCTAGAAGTTTACGTCGATGACATGATAGTGAAGACCCCACAGGGCGGATCGCACACGACAGACCTCGATGAAGTGTTTGTATAAGTCCGGAAGCATAATATTAGGCTAAACCCAGAGAAGTGCGCCTTTGGGGTTCATGCTAGAAAGTTCTTGGGGTTCATGCTAACCCACCGCGGAATTGAGGCCAATCCTGACAAGTGTCAGGCTGTATTTGACATGAGAAGCCCTCGATGCGTTAAGGAAGTACAACAGCTAACGAGAAGGGTAACAACCCTCACACGGTTCCTCTCCAAAGCGGCCCATAAGTCTATTCATCTCTTCAAATTACTCAAAAAGGGGCAAAAGCTTCGAATGGACCACGGAGTGCGAGGACACTTTTTCATCCTTGAAAAAGCTTCTGTGCTCCCCTTATATCTTGTCGAGACCGGACCATGAAGAAACGCTCTTACTGTACCTCTTAGTTTACAAAGAGGCTATAAGCTCGGTACTAATCCGGGAGACGGACGAAGGATAAAAACCAGTCTACTTCGTAAGCAAAGTCCTTCAAGGACCAGAACTCCGGTATCAGAAAGTCGAGAAGGTTGCTTACGCCCTGATCACCACGGCAAGAAGACTGCGACAATACTTCCAGTGCCACCCCGTGGTAGTAAGGACCGACCTACCCATCTGCCAGGTGTTACACAAACCAGACTTAGTAGGAAGGATGATTGTAACACCCCAAAATTTACTTTTCTACTATCAGGATTCATTCTAAAAATATTTATGATTTTCTGGAATTTTCTTAGAATTTTCTGAGAACGCGGAATATTTTAATATATTTTTCGTTTTACGTGTGTACTGAGCGGAACCGGAGAAATGAGACATTTTCTCCGAGAACCTTGAACTATGGAAACGTCGACGGGGGATCTTACTAAACCCGAGGCCGGATACAATTTATAAGGTTTTACATTTTTCGAGAAATCTTAACAGATGAGATAATAAAACACTGTGAGAAATTATCTGTCAGATTTGTAATGCTGACTTCTACCAACTATAACTATTGTCCAATAAATAATAACATGTATTAAAAAATATTATCACATTATTCAAAATCTAATTTTTGTATCACATCTATTAGTTTTAATTTCAAAAGAAAGATTAAATTTAATCCAAGCTTGTTATAGGAAGCTTCCTAACAATTTTCCTTGCAACATATTTTTCTCTCTCTCTTTTTCCACTCTTCTACGGCATAAACTACAAAGGGAGGCCCAAATATTTCCTCCATTGCCTTCATATTTCACTCTCATTTCTCTACACCCAAATACCCATTTCTCTTTTTCTCTCTTCTTCTTCCTCTCCACCGTACACACACACACACCATCACATTGGAGACCAACTTCCTCATTTGCCAAACAAATCACATTTTCTTGTTCCTTCCACCATTCCAAGACTACTCTCCTTGGTGGTTATCTTTTGGTTCTTCTTCTTCTTCTTCTTCTTCTTCTTCCATTTCTCTCCCACCATTAAAGCTAAAGCTTGGAGCTTTAAGGTAAAGTCTTCAACTTTCTTCCATTTCCTTGCTATTTTCGTTTTCTCTTGGCCACCTTGGTGACCAAGAACCTATTTTTCATGGTTTGAGTGAACATTGTGGTGATCACTCACATTGGAGTTTTTCTTGAAGGGGGAAAACGAAAATCTAGGACAAGAAGGAGTGACACATTGTGTTGTTTTCTAAATAGGTAAGAGGGAGATGATCCTCTTCAACCAACCTTGGTAGTAAGGGAATGTCTTGTATGTGTGTTGTTGTTGATTTTTAAATTCATAAACAAAGTTCTCTCATTTTTATGTTGTTCTTGATGATAATGTATTTTGTTGGGTTTGTATGATTTATTGATGTCTCTTGCATGATTTGAAGGTGTATTTGAGTGTCTTGTTGATTAAACATGATGTGAAATGGTTTGGTTTGAGTTAAAGGACCTGAGAACTCTGTTTTTCTGCAAACTTACGTGTGGTAATCGATTACACGAGGCTTGTAATCGATTACCAAGCTCTTAAAGAGGCAAAATCGTGATTCTGGAAATCTGGTAATCGATTACGTCTGGTGTGTAATCGACATGCAGATTGTTTAGTTTGTAATCGATTACAGAGGAGTGTAATCGATTACCAAGCCTCGATGTCACGAAATGGGGGGCTTTGAATCACGTAATCGATTACAACTTGTGGGTAATCGACACGGAGGTTTGTCAATTGGTAATCGATTACCACGGTTGTGTAATCGATTACCAGTGCCTTGAAGTTACGAAACGTGATTCTGGGAATCATGTAATCGATTACAAGGAGATTGTAATCGATTACAAAGGTTTTGTTTCTCAGGTAATCGATTACAAGGGTGTTGTAATCGATTACCAAGACCAAAAATGAGATTTTTGAGCTGAAAATGATTGAGATTATGGTTCTTTATCCTTTGTAACTCAAACATAACCTAAAAACCCTGGATACAAGGATTTTACTTTACTAAATTGTGATAGAAATGTGCATTCACCCCAATAGGGAAGAAATGATTTTTGAATATGAAATCCTTGGATCCATGATGTGGAAATTGTGGTATGTGTGTAATGAGGAATGCATGTTGATGCTGAGAATTATTGATGCAGTACTCAATGAGATAAGGATGATGATGTGCCATTGAGGCAATGTTTTAAATAAATGTATTGTTGATATGTCATGTTGGACATTGAATAATGCTTATGTGCCATTGAAGAAAGGCTTAGGCTAAATGCATTATAGATGAACATACATGATTGGACATTGTGTCGTCATGCATGTGTATTGTCTGTGGGACATTGTTGAGAAGGCTATGTTGCCTAGGAGTTTGAATAACACCTATGTGCGGGTGCGAATAGACTAAGCGTAGGTGTCATATGTTGTTGACCCTGGGGGCGTCGGGGTGTGGGTGTCTCACAATAGACAGTGGTAGCTCCACTGGGGCCGTGGGATAGACCAATGCAACACACCGACGATCCTGCCTGAGATGTTGTCCTATGTCGCGATCAACTGTTGAGGTGTCATGTGTGAGCCATTTGCGCAAATGTTTTTATGTGATGAGCACACTATATTTTTAAGGCTAACGGTACACTGGCATTACTCCTTGATCATTCACTCCGAAAATGTTTATGTCTAGCTCCATGGAGTAGGAACTTTGGTACCCTTGTTGCATTGTGAGTTGTCAGTCACATGGTCCATTGAGCATTCATGATCGGATAATGTGTTTACTATTATGACTGTGATATTTATCTGATTCTTGGTAATACTGATGTTGCTAGTTGGCTATGGATGATATTAATTACTGTTCCTTGTTGCTTTACTCTCATTAATTGCTTTCATGTATTACTGTACCTGTATGTATTAACTGTGTTGTATGTGGGCGTTCGACGCCGTTTATTTTCTTGCTGCCTTGTTGGTACTGAAAGCTGGGAATCTCACCTCTTTCGGTACTTTTCTTTATTTTACATTTTGGATTGGATCGTATGCTTTCTAGAAGACATTCGTGAGGAGGATAAGGAAACTACTGAGTTTTAGGGTTTCTGGCCTTATCTCGATTAAGACCGAAGTTGCTCAGAATGTCTTTTCGCCCCCGTGGATTTTTTGGTTACGTGAGGATCAACTTTCATGGTGGTCCGGATTGCTGGCATATCAACGTGCAGACTGACCGATGCGTGTACCACGGCAAATTGACGGTGTCTTTGGCATGGGGACGCTACACTGCTTCTATTTTTGACTTTCATGCTTTTGTGTGGTTGGAATTTTATATGCCTGTAAGAGATATGTGGGCGGATATGTACTATACCCCACGTGACGACTCTTTCTTGTCTACTGCCCAGGCTCCTGCCCGCTGTTCTGTCGTCCCGATGGATGTCTCGTCGGACGACGAGGACCCTAAGGAGAATCCATCTACGGTTCTTTCTCATTCCAGGCAGTCTTAGGGTTGGTTGTAAATTGATGGCTACTGATGGCTATCCGTTTATTTTGAGGGAGCCTGACGTACTACTGGATTGTGGGTAGATATATTTATATCTCTTGGGGTAGGTACACATTTTGCTTTTTGTATATCTTTTTTTTAGAAATATAATTTAAACAGGCTTGTAATTATGGTACAAAGGATGTAACTACCTATATTGTATATGATTGTATGTTTCATTACAAGTTGATTTCTCTTTGACTTTTTTGATAACAAGTTTTATATGAAGGAGGAACTTTTAATTTTAACTCAATCACGCGATATATTTACAAACAGGTGTATACGTATATTGATGGAAGTTTTGGACCGGAACTATTTAAAAAAAAATGTTTAAATTTTCTGTAGCCATTTTTGTGTTGTTTCACTATAGTGCGACGTTTCTTCTTCTCACCCGTTATGATACGAGTCGAGAAAAAGGGGCATTACAATGATTGTCTGGTCAATCGAACTCTCTGAGTTTGGGATCGCTTATGAAACATGACTCGTAATAAAAGGTCAGACGTTGTCTGATTTCTTAGTAGAACTTACTTCGGACCCAAGTGACCCAAAAAGAATCTATTAGACCATCTTTGTTGACAGATCCTCGAACCCCAAGGGAAGCGGGGCAGGAGTAATTCTGGAAAATTCGGAAGGATTGACGCTGGAGCATTCCTTGAAGTTTGAGTTTCCTACCTTGAATAACCAAGCCGAATACGAAGCATGCATTACCGGACTAACCATGACAAAAGATATAGGGGCAACTAAGATCACACTTTGTAGCGATTCTCAATTGGCAACCTCCCAAATCCAGGGTGAGTAGCAAGCCAAGGAGCCACTCCTTCAGATATACTTGGCTAAAGTCCGAGAACTCCTAAAAAGCTTTGAAGAGACCAAAGTTATGCACATCCCAAGGGAGCAGAACCCCAGAGCGGATCTTCTATCCAAGCTTGCTAGTACCAAAAGCCCTGGTAACAACCGATCAGTAATCCAAAAGACCCTTTTTCAGCCCTCTATCACAGATTGCACCATACTTCAGGTAGAAGAAGAAGGACCATCTTGGATCACCTCCATCATGGAGTACTTGCAGTCCGGAGTCGTGCCATCAGATCCCAAAGAAGCTTCAAAGCTAATTAAGGCAGCAGTGAGGTACACTATCTACGACGGTCGCTTATACCAACGTGGTCTCTCCTCTCCCCTCCTCAAATGTCTCACTCCAAAGGAAGCAGACTACGTTCTGGTCGAGATCCACGAAGGAAGTTGTGGACACCACCTGGGGGGCAAAACCTTAGCCCTAAAAGCACTAAGGGCAGGACACTACTAGCCAACGATGGAAGCTAATTCTCATGCACTCATTTGGATTTGTGACAAGTGCCAGCGCCACTCAGATCACTACCAAGCCCCCTGGAAGAATTGTCCACAGTGTCCGTGCCCTGACCGTTTTACAGATAGGGGATGGACATCTTAGGTCTATTCCCTCAAGCCCCATGATAGTTGAAGTACTTGGTAGCCACGATAGATTACTTTACAAAGTGGATCGAGGCAGAACCCTTAGCCACCATCACTTTCGCCCGAGTCCAGAAGTTCACTTGGCGCCACATCATCACCAGGTTCGGAGTTCCGGAGTCCGTCGTAATAGATAATGGAACACAATTCAAGGACAAGGGCTTTGAAGAGCTTCTGGATGGCTTAAAAATAAAATACCACTGTAGTTTCGTAGAAAACTCTAGGACAAATGGACAAGCCGAAGCTGCTAACAGAATTATTGTCCAGGGAATCAAAAGAAGACTAGACGAAGCTAAAGGAAATTGAGCCGAGCAACTTGATCACGTCCTTTGGGCCTACCAGACTACCCCCTGTTCCACCACAGGTGAGACTCCTTTCAAACTCACCTATGGATGCAAAGCCATGATCCTGGTAGAAATAGGGGAACCAAGTTGGCATCATTAACAATTTTCACCGAACAACAATTCTGGTTTAATCCGTAAAGACCTAGACCTAATAGAAGAAAGGAGACACGTGACCTATATCCTTGATGTAGCACTAAAACAAAGGACAATGGCGAGACACAACAAGAAGATGGTCCCAAGGAGTTTTCAATCAGGAGACTTGGTGCTCCGGAGAGTGGACATCGGTGGGAAAAATGCTTCACAAGGGAAATTAGCCTAAAACTAGGAAATCCCCTACCACATAGTCACCAACACTGGCAAGGGAGCTTACATGCTGGAAAAGCTAACAGGAAAAGAGATCAAGAACTGTTGGAATGCAGATAAACTTATGAGATACTATAGCTATATGCCCATAACGGCCTAATCTCTTAGTGAACTAATGTTTGATCCGTCGCAGTACGGACCTTTGTCCTCCAATTTTTATTAATGAAAAAGAGTTACCCAGATACTTTTTTTCACAAGAAGTCAAAAATCCAAGATAACAAGTATAACACACCAAATTTTGGTAGTAAGTTATAGGGTCAACACCCAACCTTGATACTTGGTACCAACTAGAAGATAAGTGGCACTACGAGTCTAATGATTCGCGATCCACCACTATACCTAAGCCAGGTGGGACCCTGTCAGACAAGCACAAGGCCTCGTGTAAGGTCTAATAACAATGTATGCCTAAGGCAAAATGATTCAAAAGTACCAAGCCTTTTGGACATTGAATCCTAAGCTAAGGCGTTATTTTTTATGCCTAAGTTTAAAAATTCCAAGTGTTTAATACTATAAACATTGGATTATGCACTAAGGTGTTTATTCTTATCTAAGTTCATATTTCCAAAGTACTCGTCATTATGGGTGTTGGATCATAGATTAAGGCGTTATTTATACCTAAGTCCAGAGGGATGTTACCTATCCGACGTTGTGGGTATGGGACCCCGGACCATGGTTCCCCTATTTTTACCAAGAATTTTCCTAAGTCTACGGCATGGTTACAATAGATACCATAATAGGCATTGGACCCAAACGGACCACGAAAAGTAAATAAGCAGACAGACGAACAAGAAATAAAGGTACACAAATTAAAAATCTCAACCAACGGGCCAATTGTCTTTACAAAATATTAAAAACCCCTCATAGGGCAAAAAGAAGAGGAACTCAGGCTTCGACCCCGTCACTTGTCGGAGTCTGGACAGCTCCCGAAGCATCCCCAGAACCAGCTTGAGGAAGGCCCTTCACAAAAACAAGCTGCCCATCGTGGAAGACTTTCTCAACACTGAGATTTTCTAAGGTGAGGGTGACATCAGGATTGAAGTGCTGGATCTGAGCCATGGCATTCTGGAATTGCTCCCCTTCGATTTTTTCAAAAATCACGTCCAGCTTATCCACATCCTTCTTTAGCTGAATTACACGAGCATGGAGGGCAGCATTGGCCTCCTCGGCCTCAATTTTGCCCGATTCAAGTCTCTTCTTATCCAACTCAGCTTCGACCAACACCCAATCTAAATTAGTAATCTGCGCTTGCGTATCTTCATTAAGCTTGAGGGTGGTGTTAAGCCTTCGTGCAGCCTCCTCCGCCTCTTTATCATTCCTCTTAAGATCAGTTGACATTTTTCTGTCGATTTCCTCGATAACCATCTTGATATAGCGGACTTCGACAGTAGCTCGGAGTGTCAAAGCTTGTAACTCAGTCAGAGTTTGAGTCAATCCTCATCGAGATATGTGCCCCATTACTTTACCATTTATAAAATGCTCGTCGATAAATGGCCTGAGGTTAGAATTCCCCGCAATGATAGGCAGGAGACCTACCCTCTCCTCAGAACCGTCATCCGAAGCCACCCTCTTACCCCGGTCGGAGGAGTCCTCAACAGCTTTCCTCTTCCTCGATTGAGGATTTTGAGAAAGAAACCCTAGGTCATCAGAGATCTCCTTAATAACGATATCACGGTCAGAAGGTGCCGGGGCAGCAGCGGAAGGGGCACTCGAAGACCCCGCCCCTTTTCTCCTCGCCCTTGAAGCATGCAGAACGACAACAGAAAGTCATGACGTCATGTTGCTCACTGAAACAAAACAAGACGAGCATATCTGAAAGCAAAGAACTAAAATTATGCAGGCAACAAAAAGAATCCTACACACACAACTCAAGGTAATCCATGATACCTTACTTCCTACCTAATAAAACAAAGATAAGGTCATCACCAGGGGTGTCAAGGACATCTCTGATATTGATATTCTCCTTTTTCTCAACATACTAGGATATGAATTCAACCGTCTTAAGCTCATCTGAGTTAAGTTCGTCCTTTTCTTTCTCTAGAGACACAGTCGGAGCACTTCAAGCATCTGGTGTCCAATACAAAGGAAACATCGGCTCCCCATCAACCTTCAGGAAAAAGGGATGAAATCCTTCTGCCGCCATAATCTTGAAAACCTAGTCTTGAATCCTTTGAAGCTATCCTGAAAGACGTCGAAGGACTTACGACCATTTCTGGATCGAATGTTGAGCCAATTCTTCTACTTTGCTGAACCTTGGGGACTTAACCGGGTATAAAAATAGAAGAAGGTGTTGACCGATTACCTTAGCCCCATTATCCAACAAAACCTCTCTAAGGCTATTATATAACCCTAGCCGTTGGGGTGAATCTGGGTCGCGACTGCACGTAAAGTACAGAGAATAGCCATCTGGAACTCTGAGAATGGAAGCCAGAGCCCTAGCTTTGCAAAAAAGGGCTTATATAGCCGTTGCTCAACATGCTTCAAAGATTGCATATGGATTCACAGAAATGTTAAGGTCAATTTACATCCATCTCTATCATTGAACAATCATTTCACATTAGTTTTAACCTTTATAATTCAAATTGTGAAAGGGAACGACAATTGTATCTTGAATGAGATTTTTCAAGAAATGATTATCAAGATACAAGTTCCTCTGGATATTAACAAGTATACATAGCATACATAATTACATAATTACAAACATACATAAACTATACTAAAATACCAAAATATTATATCCACAATAGGCAATATTAACATAAATACCAAGGATATAAACATGCATCAGCATCAAAATACTAAGTCTAGGATATAAACAATAGTGCACGGATCGCACCTGTAGTATAGCTTGGAGTCGGATATCGTTCCCACGAGGATAAACGTTAAATTCAGTACTAATTATAAACCAATAACTTAAGTATTTCTATTCAAGGAATTATAAATTGTAAAGGTTTGTATTAAACTACTAAGAAGAACTTTTAAACTATCAGATTGAGTTTAGAAAATGATTTAGAACATAGGGTATCCTTTTTCACCTCCTATATCAATTGTTAATAAATAATCCTTACGAGCAATATACATGCAATGGTTAGGTTAGCTTGGGAATCTACTTTAGTTGAAAGCTTATGTCTAGGTCAATCAACCCTGGTATTACTTACCTAATACACTATATTTCTATGAGGACTAGTGTAAGCTCTACTAATGAACGATTTATTCCCAATTAATCACTATGCATGGTCAATAGGTATATTTCTATCCTATCAACAAATCATTGCATCCAAGCCAATTGAATGAAATAGATCATGCATCAATCATACATATGATCTCAATTCTAAATTCCTATGTCTAGGCTCATTAGAATTGAACAAATCATTGAAAGTGATCAAACAATCAAAGCATTAAACACCATATGATTGAACAAATACCAAATCATGTATATAACTCAAAGGATTACAAGATTAATCAATATTCATAGGAGGATCCAAAGTAAACCCTATAAACTGCTTAGCCAACCATGACAAACGAAAATAAACTAGTGATATACAGAGTCATGGGATAAGGGAAGAGAAAAAGAAAGAAAAAAGAAGAACAAAGCTAAGGGGAGTGATCCTCCAAGCTTCAATCCTCCACCAAGATGAAAAGAGACTCCAAACGTGGTCACTTCTGGTTCCTGCTCGTGTAAAATGATAAAACCTAGCCGCAGTTTTCTAAAATAAAACCTAACTCTCTTTAAAAATCGATGAAACAGTATTTATAGGGCTCAGAAAACAGGGTCACGCCGCGGCATTGTCATTCCAACGCCGCGGCGCGTTACAATATAGGTCATGGGACACCGCGACATTCTCATGCCCACGCCGCGGCGTTCTAAAATACGTGCTCTCTCGACTTTGGGTGCAGGGAAGAAGCACGCCGCGCATTCTCATTCCACGCCGCGGCGTACTACAGCTGATACTTGCACTTTGATTTCTCTTGCAAATCTGGTCCAATTTTGACATGATTCACTTGGTTGGAACCTTACCTACCATAGAGAAATTTCCAATTCACTAATCAGTGCAAATGTACTCGAAATATCCAAAAATCATGATGGAAGACATTGAAACCAAATTATACAAATATACAGTTAAACTCATCCATTCATGCATAAAAACAAGGACTAGGCAGGCAATAAAGCTCAGATATGGGGCCCAAATAATTACAATATGTGAAGTTATCACTCATCATGGCACGTGAAGCACCATGGACGTCCATTCGCTCAAAATATGTCATGTGGCCCTCACAGTTGTAGAGGCAGTTGAAAGGACAATTTTGAGATTTTTCAAGAAATGATTATCAAGATACAAGTTCCTCTGGATATTAACAAGCATACATAGCATACATAATTACATAATTACAAACATACATAAACTATACTAAAATACCAAAATATTATATCCACAATAGGCAATATTAACATAAATACCAAGGATATAAACATGCATCAGCATCAAAATACTAAGTCTAGGATATAAACAATAGTGCACGGATCGCACCTGTAGTATAGCTTGGAGTCGGATATCGTTCCCACGAGGATAAACGTTAAATTCAGTACTAATTATAAACCAATAACTTAAGTATTTCTATTCAAGGAATTATAAATTGTAAAGGTTTGTATTAAACTACTAAGAAGAACTTTTAAACTATCAGATTGAGTTTAGAAAATGATTTAGAACATAGGGTATCCTTTTTCACCTCCTATATCAATTGTTAATAAATAATCCTTACGAGCAATATACATGCAATGGTTAGGTTAGCTTGGGAATCTACTTTAGCTGAAAGCTTATGTCTAGGTCAATCAACCCTGGTATTACTTACCTAATACACTATATTTCTATGAGGACTAGTGTAAGCTCTACTAATGAACGATTTATTCCCAATTAATCACTATGCATGGTCAATAGGTATATTTCTATCCTATCAACAAATCATTGCATCCAAGCCAATTGAATGAAATAGATCATGCATCAATCATACATATGATCTCAATTCTAAATTCCTATGTCTAGGCTCATTAGAATTGAACAAATCATTGAAAGTGATCAAACAATCAAAGCATTAAACACCATATGATTGAACAAATACCAAATCATGTATATAACTCAAAGGATTACAAGATTAATCAATATTCATAGGAGGATCCAAAGTAAACCCTATAAACTGCTTAGCCAATCATGACAAACGAAAATAAACTAGTGATATACAGAGTCATGGGATAAGGGAAGAGAAAAGAGAAGAGAAAAGAAGAACAAAGCTAAGGGAGTGATCCTCCAAGCTTCAATCCTCCACCAAGATGAAGAGAGACTCCAAGCGTGGTCACTTCTGTTTCCTGCTGGTGTAAAATGATAAAACCTGGCCGCAGTTTTCTAAAATAAAACCTAACTCTCTTTAAAAATCGATGAAACAATATTTATAGGGCTCAGAAAATAGGGTCACGCCGCGGCATTGTCATTCCAACGCCGCGGCGCGTTACAATATAGGTCATGGGACGCCGCGACATTCTCATGCCCACGCCGCGGCGTTCTAAAATACGTGCTCTCTGACTTTGGGTGCAGGGAAGAAGCACGCCGCGGCATTCTCATTCCACGCCGCGGCGTTACAGGCTGATACTTGCACTTTGATTTCTCTTGCAAATCTGGTCCAATTTTGACATGATTCACTTGGTTGGAACCTTACCTACCATAGAGAAATTTCCAATTCACTAATCAGTGCAAATGTACTCGAAATATCCAAAAATCATGATGGAAGACATTGAAACCAAATTATACAAATATACAGTTAAACTCATCCATTCATGCATAAAAACAAGGACTAGGCAGGCAATAAAGCTCAGATATGGGGCTCAAATAATTACAATATGTGAAGTTATCACTCATCATGGCACGTGAAGCACCATGGACGTCCATTCGCTCAAAATATGTCATGTGGCCCTCACAGTTGTAGAGGCAGTTGAAAGGACAATTTTGCAATTAAAAGTATGATTTTGCAGTTGAAGAAATGGTTGCGCAGTAATTCAAACGTTGCGCAGTTTTCAAACGATATGTCCAGACGTTTACTCTGTACCCCGGCATAAACCTTTCGATTTTAGAGTTTCAATTCGGACGACGACGCTGAAGGATAAGTCAACGATTAACTCTGAAAATATAACCTTCCCGGGTGTAAATACCCCAGACTAAGGATTTAGAAATTGTCTCTCTGACTTTTCAAGACAAAGCACCAAGTTGGGGGCATGACGGTGTAAGCGTTTTACTTACCCCAGTCAACGATAAAGGACTCTGGATAGACGGGAAGAAATAGCGCTACCCCGGAGTAAGCATTGGACTCACTCCGATGGAATATAAAAACTTCAGACAGCGGAAAGAAAGAAGGAAAAGAAGAAAAGAAGAGACAAAGATAAGAGTTTTTGTTTAAAAATCTTATTCTCATTCCATACATCATCTTACATCAAAAGGAGAGGGAAAAGAAAGTATAGAGACACAAAATCTATAAAGAAAATAAGTGTTCTGGAGGAAAGAACCGACATCATCGTCAATGGTATCTCGGATGATGTCACATCCACATTTCCTCCGTGGCACGCAGAGTCGCTACCACCACCACGGCTCTCCAGAATTCGCATCGGACTCTTGAAAAAGTGGATTGACTTTGGCGAACCTTGGCAAACCGGCATCAGGAACCTAGGGCGCCAAATCTTCTGCATTGTCTCCTCCAATAAAGGTCGGGATGTATCCTCCTTCGCTGGACAAGGCGCAACCTCTCATGAAAGAGATCGTTCCACCGGAGCCTTAGTCAGTCTCACAATGGCCCCGAGTTACTTCAAAGCACGGAGCAACTTCAATAGTCCCCCCTGCTTACCCAATGACTTGTTCAGGGCGAAACACCCATTACATCATCAGGAAAGAACAAGGAGAATGAGTACCCAAGTTCCGAAGACCCCCGTCCAACATAGCAGATGACTCAGACCTCCCCAACAACGACAAAATATCAAACAAGCAACCATGGTACGCTGGAAAGGTAAACCGCCTTCTATAATTACACTGAGAAAGTAAATCGCCCTTTAAAGGGGATATTTGCAGGGTGGTAAAACAATTTCAAGTATTTCGGAACAAGTAGGAATATGGCTCTTGCAGATGGCAGAACCCTCTTGGGACATGAACGAAACACAAATAGTGCCATGAAGAAAAATCACTCTCTCAAAGCGAAGTTGCAGAGCAAGAGGAATGCAACAGAAGAAGTACCAACTTCAGTGAAAACTTCTCCTTTTATAGGAGAAGCAAAGCATTCCAATTAGATCAAAGAGCAGCATACCAATTGCATGAGGTAAATTACCCTTTAATGTTCCTTGATTTTGATTGGACGAAGGGGACACGTGCAAATGGGAAACATCATAAAATTAATGTCTCTTTTAAAAGGACCTTTAATTCCCAATAAAGTTAGAGTAGCAGTTTTCCAAATGAGCCCAGTATCCCTGCAAAGCACAAAAAAGACAGAAAAACCCTGCGAAACCATGCACAGGGGAAAAGGAAACACCTCAGATGACAGGATGACGATCGATGCTAACCCCGGAGGTACTCCACGATAACAGGCACCCACTTTAAGGGACCCCATACCCGATTGGCGTCCAAGTCCACATCTGGAGTCTGATACCTTGACACTCAATTGTTCCACTTAAACGCTAAGTTGGGGGCAACTGTTCTCGACCGTGGTCCGGGATCCCACCCCAAAGGGGGCAACCCAGCATACACATTACCAGACTCCGGCATCAGTACCCCGGTTAAGTTGTCCGGACGCAAGCATTGGTAGTAGGCCCTAAATAATACTCCTTAGGTCTGCGCATAACCTGATTACTGTCAATTGTGACCTTTAGAGTGTGGGGACTATGACTGCCTGCTATAGTGGTTGACCACTAACGTGACAACCTCGATATTCTAAGGATCTGCCTGGACAATCGTGGAGGGAAGCACCCCCTGTTAGGACTTACCTGAACGATCGTGGGAGGAGGCACCCCCTGTCAGGTCACGATCTCAACGTACCTGCGCCACGCGGAGTGCATGAGGACTCTGCAAACACGCTATAAGTATCAGGCTAGACCATTCCAACTAGGTAACTAACAATCTTATAGTGAATACCCTTTTGTGCATTGTATGACTTGAGCTTTTGAGTCCATTTGCAGGTACTCAACCCCCTTGTCTCGGAGGCGACAATTGCATAAAGAGGAGGAAACTACCGTGTACGTGTCTACTCAGGTACCCTTTGGTTCTACATCAAAACATTTAGCGTGTGTTTGGGATAACTGTGAAAGTTTGATTATTTCAATAATCGATCATTTTAATAATCAAGCTGTGAAAGCTTGATTATTTCAATAATTAATTATGTTTGGATATGTTAACTGAAAAGCGATTTTAAACTAATCTGTTTTATTTGGATGATATTAAAAAGAATAACTTTTATGCGTTAAATTATCAAAATAGATATAAAATAATTAAAAAAATTATTTAATTGAGGACAAAATAATATTTACATATCACTGTTGAGAATAATTCTAACAACTTTTCTAAAAAATACTCAAACAAAATATGCACATCCAACAACTTTTTTGTTGAATAAAAACCTGTTGATTTTGGAAATCAAATTTCCCAAATACGTTATTGCACCATACAATAGCTTTTTCCAAATAAAAAAATTGTTGGTTTCAGCTTTTTAACGTATCCAAGAGGAAGATGTAAAAAGTTTCGTCTCTTTGGGTGCAGTTGGTGCGTTCTATCATTCTCTTATCTTTTAGTTATGGTCTAACACTATTTCAAATTATTGCATGCTTGAATTTAGGATACCACTATTCATCCTTTCACTCTTTGGTTGAGCAAGATTCTCAAACTCTTCACAGTTGCTTCCAGGCATACCTGCATGGATTAAAAATCCAGACTATGATCATGTATGTAACTCTTTAAAATTATAGGCACTATGCAAAAGTGAAAAACTGTTTATCTTGGAAACCAGAAATGCATTGTAGGTTATACAACAAATTTATTATATTTGCTTCCAACTTGTTACTTGACGGGCTAAATACATTAAGGAAAATGATACATAGCCCGGATGACAATGTCTCGGCACTGCCTACCTAGATGACTCTAATTTTGTTGTGATTGTGTGCTTTTTATAATTTTTATTTCTTTTAAAACATAATAGATATGTTTATTAAAGGTGAGTTGGGAGCACTCGGACTTAATAAAGCCCGGCTCCCCTGTTCATAAATTTACGTAGTACAAGTATTGCTCAATTTGTTTGTAAAAAGTTGTAAATTCATTGGATCAAGATCTTCTTTTATTGTCAAAAAATAAGAAAATGTCCTGACAGTTATTTTTTCTTGTCAAAAAAATTATCTTTTTCTATTTTTCTTTTTCCAAAACATACTATTTTGACAAACAGAACACTTCTATTTTTTGATAATATGAGAAGATTTTGATCCAAATTCATCATAGTGGTATTTAGTATCTATATTAAATGTAACATAGAGTCATTATTAATGTAATAATGAAAAATATTTCAATTTTATATAGTAAAAGGCACTTGGTATGTTTAAAATGCAAATTTGACAATGCAACAAAATAACAAATAGATAATAAAGTAAATAACAATTGAAGTGGAATCATACCATCTAAAATCGTATAAAATAAATAAAATCACTAATCATTAAATTAATTTTGGAAGACATTTACTATTAACTTTATTTTATTTCCATCTCATTAGCATAGCCAACCAAAAAATAATTTATTACAATTAAATGTAAATAATGGATATATTTCATTAAGATCTTATAAAATGAATTAAATAAATACCTTAACAAGTGCTATGATCATAATTAATTATAAAAATTTTAAATTAATCCTATGAACAAATTCGAAAATAAATTGTAAAATAATTTATATATGACAAAAACAAATAACTATAATTAAATAAATTCATAAAATTGATATTTAACAAATTGATAATATATAACAAAATTTTATCAAGTAAATAATTTATTAAACTTTTTATCTTATATCCTAAATGTAAGTCAAAAAGTTAGTAGATAATTTTTTATTTGATTTAATTATAAGCAGGGGCAGAGTTTAGTTTGGATTGAGTAATTTATGCCCCACCCCCTCCAAAAATTATTCTGAAATTGGTACATTTGCATGTATTTTAATTTTAAAAATAAAGTAAAAAAACTTTTAACTTGGCCGCATTGATGTATTTTTTTTTTTATCTAATTGAAGAAAAACTCTTTAGTGGGGTGGAAATTTTTTTGTTCAATAATCACCTGCAAATAGAATATGCAAAACTCATGTATCTAACAATTTAACCCAAAGTGTCATTCATATCTAAAATATCATAAAATAAGTTAAAACAAAAAATAATAATAAAATGGATAGTATAAAGATATTGCTGCAAAATAGTTCAAATTGTGTTAAAAAATGAAGAAAGGCAATTGTAAAACGAAAGCAGATTTAAAATCTCTAATTTGAAACCAAAAAATAAATATTGATTGGAGTTGAAAACTCACGAAGACCTTAAGAGGTTCTGTGCATGAAGCACATCCTCACCTACGCTTGAAGTTGTTGTGCTAGAGAGAATTTTCGCATAAGAGATAAAGGTAAAAACGGTTTTGAAAGGGGTTCTATGAGAGAAAGCATAACACTCAAATATTTGAGTCAATGTCAGGAACATATTTTCTATGACATTTCTTGCAACACATTTTTTTTATTAAGTTACATTATATACTAATGCATAAATTCAAATTTGATTACACTTTAATTGAGTTAATTATATACTAATTGAATTAATTACACATTAATTGAAATTAAGTGTATATTTTAATATGTGACATGACCTAATAAAATAGAGTGTGTTGAAATAAGTATAATAAAAAGTGTGTTCATAATATTTCTCTTATGAGAAATGAAACCACTTAATCAATAATTAATGAGCTATTATTTTCCCATGAGAGAAATGAAAAATAATCTGTAGAATAGGAATGGTAAAAAATTAATGACAAAAATAGTAAAAATACAAATCATACCAGGAAAATAAAAGCAATACATAAAAATAAAATAAACTTTTAAAATTAAATAATGGACAATTAAATGGGTACCATCAAATATAATTACTATAGTAACCTTAATTTGGGTTGAAAATTTTATCATAGGATATCAGCATATTTGATTACTTTAATATATAAAAGATGCAATTTACCTGAAACATCCTTAAATTAGGAGGAAAATTTTACCCTAGAGTAACATCAGACTTTACTACTTTTATATATAAAAAAAATTATATAAATTTTGACATTATAAGAATCTTGCAGATTAGCGACAAAAATTTAGCGATGAATTTTTTTCTCGTTAATGTATATTAGTGATGGGTTAACGACATATATCGAAGGATTAGCAATGAAAATTTTTTTCGTCACTAATTAGCAACTCAAAATAAATGATAATTTGTTTTTCACTAATCCCTAATCAATCCCTCACTAACAAGGTTTAACGAAGAATTAATGAGAAATTTCTCCATTGCTAATTAACAAAATTCTTGTAGTGTGAATTCTGAGATTCACAAAACATTAAATTTTAAGTGAGTGAAAATTATAATGAAAATACAATTAAGAGAGTTGTATAAAATTTGTAAAACATTAAAAATCCAAAGTAATTAATATATATAAATTTCCTAAAATATCCTTAATTTATAAAAAGAAAAGTTTACCCTAAAACAACTTTAGAACAACATCAGAGTATTATATTTTTATATATAAAGTACATGTGTCCTTATATAGATAAGGTATGCACATTTTAGGCCCAATGGCATATACGTGTGTGTTTATGCAATTATGTGGCAGTTTTTGAAGAGTACCAACAGTTCAATCTTATTAATTAGGTAAGGCTATGTTTGGTACATCGTATAAAGAATATCTGATAGTATAAATTTATACTATCAAGTTTTATCATGTGTTTAGTGCTGACACATGATAGAATTATTAAATCTGGTCAACCATTTTTATCCTATTCTTATATGATAACTTTATCCTCTCCCCCACCCCATGATAAAATATGATAGGATAACTATTACAATCATACCATTCGTCTTCATCTCTATCACTCCAAACCCCAAATCACGCCCAAAATCGAATCAACCACCAGACACCACTTACACAAATCCAAACATCTCTGCCCATGTTTTCCTTCCCTTACATCATCCTTCATTTTCTTCATTTTCTTCTTTTGTCAATCTCTTCTTCTGCATCTTCCCCCACCACCTCCAATGCAACCTCCATCTACGAGGTTCTCTGTGACCATGGCCTCCCCATGGGTCTCTTCCCAAAGGTTATCACCAACTTCGGCGTCGGCAAAGATGGACGCTCAATTGCACCGCCTTGCAGAACTGCTGCTCCGACGTGGCCAAAGACTTCGGGCTTGAGCCAACAATTAAAGAAGCGAAATTGTGATTAGTTGATGGATGTGAAAATGGCATTGTGATTGTTGTGGGTGCTGGGCTCGCAAGGTTGGTTGCTGTAAGACAATTGGTGTTCATGGGGTTCAAAGTTGTGATCTTGGAGGGTAGGATCGGACCCGACCCGATGGCTGCGTCAAGACAAAGAAGATGACGGGTGATGGCGTTGTGGCTGTAGTGGATTTCGGTGGAAGTGTCCTCACTGGAATCAAAGGGATAGAATAGTTATAGTAGATAGTTACTTATACTGTCAAGTTGTTTATATTATTTGTACTAAATATTTGATAATAAAAGAATTAATCAACTTGTTTATACTATCAGACCTTATTTTATTATTTTATATTATCATGTCTTATACTATCAGATGTACCAAACGTAACATAATTTACAAGACAATAAGGAAAACAGCAAAGCCCAATATTTTTGGGGAGAAAATTTCAAATTATAAAATTATTCTGTGGAATTTGAAACATTTATCTTATGTTTTCCACTGTCAACTTTTTTAAGGTTGAACGCTTGTTCTCTCTCACACACACATATCACATCACATGATATTATTATGTATGTGCATCTATTGTTTATGCACAACACATGTATTGTTATCATAACCTCATTATACTTAACAAAATTATCTTTCATTGTTGTCCAAGCACAGTTGATAACTTGCTTTTTATTTCCCAATAAATTGTGTAAGACGAATCACATGAATAGAATGTTCTATATTTTGTAATATTCTTGGACAGGTTCTTGAGATTATCGTGTAGCGTTTCGAAGGAGTTGGAGATCTCCGTGATGATAGCAAATCTTCTTGACTACAGTTGTTACAGTTGCACATAATTTCCAGTGTGAATTTTGTAAAGCACTGCTTCTTCTGCTGAGGTTTAGACTCACAAAATTTGGATCATCCTCTGAAAAAATTGTTGGTCAAACAACATGTATAATTTACCTTACGAGTTATGTTTCCGTCAGATTGTTGTCTTTCACTCTATTTGTGTTTTTATTGTACGTTGGTGTCAACTACTAATTAACAAACCGTAGTTATCCTATGAGAATATTGTTAAATTCCATATGCATTACTTAGAAGCTCCACAACTGTCAATTTGCTTGGAAATTAGTTTCGAGCCTCACCAACTATGCGTGAATTTAATTGGACAAAAGAAAACTGAATTAAATGATCAACTCAACTCATCAAACCTTTTTGACAGAGCAAGGCAAGGAATGGGCCTTTAGACACGTTAACACGGAGTTGTCTAAAATGCACCAAAAAAATTGTGGTGCATACAAAAAATATTCTAGTGCATCCATGCATCACAATATTTTAACCATTAATTTATTGATATCAAAATGAAGGGCAAAGATTAAGGACCAGAAACCTTGAGAAGTGGTAATGTTTATTTGATTTTCTATTTTAACCATTGTTATCCATCATTTGTTATTCATTTGCCAAGGCCCCCAAATCCCAGTCTCCACCATTGATGGGAGCTCCCATTCATGTCCTTTGATTTTTCCTTAGCAGCATATCCCACCATTATTTTTTTCACAAACCTCACCATTTCCAACACACCCCCTAAAACTCCTTGAACACAAAGATAACCAAAAAAATAAAAATAGAAAAATGCCAAGCCAGTATCAATCAAACCAGAAAACCAGCCCTTGCATCATAGAAACCAAATCACCACTCTGGCCGCCGATCAACCTCAACCCACCACAACCATGGATTTGTAAGCACCATTGTCTCCACTGTACACAACCGCTATCCCTGTGAGCGTGAGGCACCGCCACCGCAAGGCAGAGCTTCTCCATCACAACCACTAGCGCGGTCCGTGGCGTCGCTACGAGTAGCTGCCGACCCAGCCGCGCACCGCCGTCTTCACAACCACCCCTCATTGAGCCCGCAAGCCTTAGACCTGGGAGCTTCGCCACTCTCCCAATTGGGCTCCAATCAGAGATCTGAATCTATGACTTCCAAGCACAGATCTATCTTTCTAGTTAACAAAAAAAAAAAGAGAAAAAATAAATAAAGTTGAAACTGAAAAAAACGTAAAACCAAAAAATAAAAATTTAAAACTGGCTGACCTTGCCACTCTCTACTGCTTGTATGCGTATGTGTCTCCTTCACTCTCTTGCTGGACTTGCCTCGTGAATTTTAGATTTATCAAAAATAGTATAATTTTTTTATTTACAAGGTTTGAGTTTGAGATTTGAATTTGGGTATTGACATTTTTGTCTAGTCAAGTTGAAGCCCGCACTAGCAATTAGGGAGGTAAATTAGTTTGAATAATTTAATCAACTTGATCAATTTGACTTAAACTAATTAGATTAGTTTGATTTGGTTTGGATATGTTGATTGGTTCAAATAAAATTCGAATTGAATGAGACTTAATTGATTTGATTTTTGGATTAAAAGTTTTAAATTCAAGAATCGATATATATATATATATATATATATATATATATATATATATATAGATATAATATATATATATATATAGGTTAAATGAATAAATTTTTATTATTGAATCTTATTATTAGATCTACAATGGTCAAGATTAAAACATAAATGCATATGATTTTTTAAGTGGTCACATGACCTTTAAAATAACTTGTAATCTTGATCATTCATGTATATTTATATGATCAATATTTACTCCTCTTACCATTTTCTTACCATCTTACAATAAAAATTTCTATATATATATATATATGTATATATATATATATATAAAAAACTCACTTTCATTAATGATTGTCATTAGATTTTGATATTTTTGTCTCATCTAAGTTGATCCTACTTTACTATATATATATATTTCACATTCTTGTATTTTTTCATCCCACTCTTCTTTTCTGTCCCTCTGCCTTTTTTTTATTTCTATTTCATTTTCATTTTGAATCCTAGCTGTTGCATACTCGCCCCTTCCCTATCCCTATCGCCGCTCGCCGCTTGCCACTGCTCGCATAAGATGTTTAAGTTTATAAATATATAAGCACCATTTGTTTCTAATATTCTCCACTATGTTGCAGTGGTAATTACTCCTTTTCACTGAATGAATGATGAGTGGTGTGAGTGTGTTGCTTTTGTCTTCAAGTGACATTATTTGAAATGCATTGTAAGTTGTAACAATATTCAACAGTCTTGTGTTTTCTATTGAAAAAATGTAGCATTATATTATATTGCTAAGTTAATTGAGGAAAACAATAAGTACAATGTATGTAGATGAGGTAATTGCAGATATAAAAGTATCTTCTACTACTACTGCTTGCTCTTGCTTTAAATAAAATTAATTAATTTAATAGACCTCCTTAGGTGCTTTAAATTGGTAAATAGTATACTGATTATGATGTCAATTTTAAAGTGTTGTTTTGCTTGAGAAGCTGAGTTCATGAAATTAGTATATTTCTCTAATAATATGATAGTGCCATAGGTCATGTATTGCACTTTAAATTGGTAAATGATATACTGATTAATATGTTTTTTTTTTGGAAAGCCAATTCTTTAGCTAATTTTGTGTAAAAAAAATAGCCAACTCGACAACCCGAACCGAACCAATCCATAGATGTTTGGTTCAGTTTGGTTTGGATTTGACTATCAAAAAATAAGAAAACTAAACTAATTAATTTTGATTAGTTTAGATTTATTTTTTCCTAGAAACCAAACCAAACTGACCCGATTATACCTCCACTAGCAATATATTTGCCGTTCTCTCACTCGTAATAGACATAGAACTAAGAAATCACTTAGACTCGACTACTTTGCCATTCCCTCAATCGAGTTTCAAGTTTCAAATTAGATATCTGAATCTATAGGTTTCAAACACAAATTTACTTTTTTAATTAACAAAAAACAATAAAAAAGAAAAAAAAACTAAATAAAGTTGAAATTGAAAAAACTATATAAAAAAAATCAGTTAATTGATTATCATTGGTAATAAATTAGGGCATCAATACACCAAAACTAAATTAAATTAGAGGAGAAGGATAATATGGATCATCAAATGTGTGGTGCATCAATGCATCATCAATTTAAAGCATTGATTTATTGATAAAAAAAAATCAAAGGTTGGGATCGAAGACTGGTAACCTTTTGGATTGGTAAAGGTAACCTACAATCTCTCAAATAACCATCAACCACCAAACCTCCCTGCTCCACCACTGGAATCCACCATCATCGTCATGATTACTCTTCCATGTTGCCAAGCCCAATGATCATCATCAAGCACATCTTCCTTAATCATATTACAGAATCGAACCACAACCATTGTCCAACATCCATGGGCACCACCCAACCACCAACACCAACGGTGTGGTGGCTGGAGCAACATATCTGAAGTGGAACGACGACGGCTGACAACTTTCAGTTGTTGAGGACAGTAGAGGAAGCCCGATGGGTTCAAGCAGGGGTGGTTCATGAGGCGAATCTGGGTGGAGCAACTATGGCTCGGAGGAGGAAAAGTGGCTACGGGCTTTTCGAGCTCGGTCTCCTCGGGTGGGTTGGGGTTGGTGACTGTCGACTCCTCCCCCGGTGCAAGTTCCACGGTGTCGTAGTTGGGTGGCTGCCATGGAGGTTTGGGTCTGTGCTTGGGTTGCCAACATTGAGGTCAGAGGTGAAGTGTGGTGGTGGTTTCTGGCTCGAGTGGTTGGATTTTCCTTTGTTTTCTGATCTTTGTTTTAGGTTATTGTTTTGTTGCCCAAGGGTGTTACAATGGTGAAATTTTGGTTGTTTGGAAAGATTTGTTCATGGGTTTGGAATTTTGGGTACTTGTATTTACTGGGTTAATGGACGAATGGAGGTAGAGTTCGTTAATGACGGCGAACGGGCACCAATTGATGTTGGCAAGGAGGTGCAATGAAGGTCGTGCCGCAGTAGAGACGAGGCCTGTGCAACTAATAATGGCTCAGAAGCAAAGGTGGCATACTAAACCCTCTTACCAACATGGCTAGATTGACATGCTCTAACGAGTTTGCTAGTGGCTGTTGACAGTGATTTGGAGGGGTCAAAAACTCAGTGGCAAAGAACGAGGCCGGTTAGGTTGGCATTCTTATTGGCAGCAATGAAGGTGTCGAGGTGAGAGAAGAGGAAATGGCAGAGAAGCCATGAAGGGTGAGGGTGCCTAGGTTCGCCGATAACTGCATCAGCAAGGTTCCCCGATGAATGGCAAAAAAAAAAACAAAAAAAAAAATTGACTCACCGGTAATACTTAGTGTGTGTTTGGTTTAAGCTGTGAAAAGCTTTGATTATTTAATAATCGATTATAATTGATTATTATATAAAAGCTTTTTGTTATAATCGATTATAATCGATTTATTTTTATGTTTGGATATGCAATTTGAAAAGTGATTTTAAATTAATCTATTTCGTTTGGTTGATATAAAAAGAATCATTTTTATGCATTAAATTATCAAAATAGTATAGAATGATTAAAAAAGTTATTTGATTAAGGATAAAATGGTATTTACATATCAAAATGTAAAGAATAATCTATAATTTAGAATCATAAGTTTCAATCTTCAAGATTATAAAAATTAGTTTAAAAAAACTTTTTTATTTTACATTGAATTTAAATGCAAAAGTTGGAAAGTGATTTTCAAAACATGATTGAACACTGTTGAAACAGTTTTTTTCTCAAAAAAAAGCTAATCTAAGCTAAAAAAATTTGAAACAAACATGCACTAAGATATATACCAGTTTATTTCTTATGTAACAATCAAAGTGATATCATGTCCAAAAAATTAAAGTGATATAAAAATTATAAGAAAATGATGCACAATAACAAAATCTTACGTCATAGTATGATCATAAATAATATCTTTATAAATTCTCTAATTTTAATGTGAATAATTTGTTTTTAATTAGGTTTGTGAGATAAATTAATTGAAGTGTGTACAAGTTGATTTGAACATTATTTAATCGATCATAATATTAAAAAAATTGAGATGACAATATATATATATATATATATATATATATATATATATATATATATATATAAATGAGAGATCATCAACTTACATAATATAATTTTTTTCTTATACTCATTTTTAATTATTAAATTCACTTTCATCTAATAGTTACCTTTAATAAAATAATTTTAACTATTAGATAAAAATAAAACTAACGGTTAAAAATAGATGTAAAAAAAACTTACACTAATATAAATTTAATTTCTTATATATATATATATAAACTTATGTCATGGTATCATTTAGCAAGTGTCATTTAACATTTATTAAAATTTTGCATTACTTTGATTTGTATATAAGATTTCATTTATTTATTTTTTTACAGTAAAGCCTATAAATTTGTGGTGAAAGAAGACCAAAAGAAAAGACAAGGTGAAGAAAAATAAAGTTACGATTACTTATTATATTTTATAAAATGGGGTTCCTTTATAGAAAATATGTCTTGGTGAAGATAATACTTGAAAAATACTTGTATATTAATGTCTCTACATTGTGATAGCGTGTGAGCCTGCAAGTTGATTGTGCCATGTAATCCTAACAACGGATAAGAAATTTCTTCGAACAAGTACTTTTTAAAAAATAAAAAATTTTATTTGAACCAATATGTTTATGTACAGGGAGGGGAATATTACTTGCACATACTTGTTTCGTCCTCTCCTTTGATGGGTGGCTTCTACGGTGGTTTGGACACGTAGCAAGGTCTCTGGGCAGGGTCGGTCATGACGGGTGGAGATACTTGTAAAATCAATTTGATATTTTTATCATAAATAATATATATATATATATATTTATACTTAATTTAATATTATTTATTATATTTATTTTTTTTATTTTTTTTTAATCACATATTTTTAAAAAAGATATGTATAATATTTATACTTTAAAAGAGATATAAGGCCATCATTATTCTTGTAAAATACTCTAACACTTAAAGTCACTATGTGTATAAGAAATGGAAAACAAAAACTAAAGAGAGTAAAGAGAATAAGAGGGAAGACAAAACCCTTTGTAATGTGTGAATACTGATTATTTATAGTGGGCTTTTTTTTATTAAATTATCATTAGTGGTAAAATAATTTATTAAAATATCAATTTTTTTAAATAATTTATTAAAATATCACATTTTCAAAATTATTTCTTAAACTGTCATATTTTAGTTTTACGTGATATTTTTTTATTTTTTCTTGGGTCATGTGGGATGTGTTAGGCTCTTTGGCAAATCACACGTGGCCTAGGATACTGAATACGCCATAGTGTTTGGCGCAACCTGTGCAGGACTCCAACCTACATATATTTTTTAGTATTCTCTGGTCATATACAAAGTGAATGCCACCAATGACATTTCATAATCTCATTGGCTACTTGAACATGAGATTATGGTACTTAACAATTAATGATATGAGATTAGGGTAACAGCTAACTGGGTGTCCCTTTTAGCATTAGATGACTACCAAATACAGACTAAATATTATAAAATTATTATTTTCATCTCCCTTCGACTTTTTGGCATCCATACTTTGCCATGTATTTATTTTTTAAATTTCCTATGAGCGTCGTGCTATACATTATTATATTTTGCTAATGTAAACTCGAGTGTTATAACATAACATTTAGATAATTTAAATTATAATGAGATGTGTGCTTAGTATTTAAATAAAAGAAATTTTAAAGAAATTTGTGAGTGTTAAAATCCAAATGCTTATGTGTTCGGGCATTTGGGTTCTATGAAAATTTTGACAGAATTTTCCCTAAATATTGACCTCCCCTAAAGCACACAAACTTGTTTAATTCCACCATAGTGCCAAGATCAGCAATAGAAATGAAACAACAAACATGTTCAATCTAACAAGGGTATCAAAATCATAATTGAAAATCATCAACAATAATTTAGTCAAAGCCACTAAATATAACATTATGATATACACGTCAATGAGATGAGCCAACATTAGAATGCGGTGGTCTGTGAGAAGGATCAGCTGAAGGACCTGACTGTGATGGGTATGGTGGGTAACTCAATGGCGGGTAAGGATATAGGAGGTAAGAGTGTGGCGGGTACGGGTGTGGTGGGTAAGAATGTGGTGGGTAACCCGATGACGGGTAAGGATACGGTAGGTATGAGTGTGATGGGTATAGTGGATATGGTGGGTGATATGTAGGTGGTAGCTGAGTGGCCGGGTATGTAGTAGTTACATCTGGAGTGATAGCAGTGGTAACAGTGGTAGGAGGCTGAGCCGTGGGCTGGCTCGTAGAAATGAAGTCCTCGGGATACCGAAGTCGTGTCCGAGTACTCGCTAACCCTCTCATCCTTCTACGTCACGTCCCTTGTGCACTGGACTCCTCAAGTGGCCCTGCAATGTCATATGCTGCTGGAGCTGGACGAGGATATTCCATGGTAATGCGATCATGCTCTTGCAATGAATGTAAAATCTGCGCAGTAGCTTCTCGAGTGGCATCGTCACTAGTCGAAGTGAACCAATGCTCTGCAATATCCGCCTAAGAAATAGATAAAAAATATGTCATTATAATCACTACAAAATGCATATAGTAATTGATGAATTGGTAAAGAGCTTACCGCATTCCCAATAGATGCACCGACGGTAGACACCTAGCGTCTGGTAATTCTTTTATACCAACGCATGTACTCAGAACGCGAGGTGAGCGGTGCTTGCAATGAGGTTCCCCTAACAAGCTTCACCCTTCAACTATCCTATGATGTTATGTAAACAACATGTGTAGCTGGCCAATTTTCATTATGCCTACCTACCAATGTAATTGAGTGCAAACTGTCAGGTTGGTGCGGTCTCCGTGGGATGGGCTGGTCAAGACTAAACTGGCACATCACCCGGTCTGGCTGGTGCCACTCAACAATGTGAAAACATATGAGAGGGACAACTGTCAGTGCTATGTTCCTACCAGCCACACAAGCCAGTGTAAGTGATGTCACCCTCTCATCTGTGTAGGGTTGCCATATAATCTGCAAAATGATATGGACACTGACTTAAGAAGCCATATACATAAGTAAATAATTCAAATGAATGTAAAATAATATATACCTCATCATTCTTAAGTTGGTCAAAGATCCAGTGATAATAATCAAGTATACCAGCCACAGTATCATTTAAAACTTTATGCTTGCATCACCTATTTATGAGTCAAAGTATTATGAATGTAAGTGAGAAATAAAGCAAAGTAAGCAATGGAACAAAGTAATATAAAGAAATGATATGAAAAGAACTTACTGCCAGCCTAATGGACGGAATTGACCACGATCAGCAATCGTATAGAACACATTGGGTCACGATGGTCCGCTAGTGAAGGGACAAGTCGGGGGAATCTGTATCAGGCCTAATACTGCAATAAGATGCAAGCTCCTCTGATCTTGTATACCTGGTGGTCCATAGCTTTGTAAAGCTCTTTATACAAGTACACCAAGACTGCTGACCCCCAACTGTATATCCCGGCAACAATAAAATCCTCCAACAGCGGAAGGAACATTAAGTGCACAGACCTATTGGTATGATCCGGGCATAAGAAACCCCCAAGTATGTAATGTTGTACACGCTGCTACACGACCTCGTTAGAAACATTGGCGATTAACTCTGTAACAGTTGGCTACCATAGATATATCATATCAATGCATCCACCGGATATGAGGTTTTCTATACCATCAATCCCCAATAGGGTTCTACACAGATCGAGCCAATCACGCCGGCAGGTAAGGCCAGTAATAGCAGCGCCGTCGATAAGAAGACCTGATATGATATTGATGTCCTCCAACGTAATGGTGCACTCTCTGATAGGTAGGGGTGTCAAAATGGGCCAAGCCCGATGGGCCGGCCTAAATAGCCCGGCAAAATGGACGGGCTAGGTTAGCAAAATGCTAGCCCGAAACTTACATAGCTCGAATGGGTCAACCTAAAAATGACCCAACCTCGAATCAGCTGGCCCGAATGGGTCATCTCTACCCGTTTTGACACCCTTACTGGTAGGCATGTGGAATGTATGTATCTCCGAGCACCATCTCTCAACCAACACACTGATCAATGAGTGATCGATGCTGCAGCAGCCCATATGGGCAACCCTCGAGAAGCCAGCTCGCTCCAGATATGGAAGAATGCGTGCAGGTGGGTCCATATGTTTTGTTTTATGAGCACTTCTGACACGCAAATGTCGGTCTTCATGTCCCTGCTAAACGTGCTGAGACACATGGTACTCCTGCAACTCCAAAACCGATCCATCCTCTAGGCCTGAGTTTACATGGAAAGCCATCTATCACGCTGTATGCCAAAAAATAACAAGGATTAGTGTGACAATATGAAAAGTAATATATAATATTTGTTACTAACTGTAGAAAATAATAAGGCACAATTAAAAGTAATACACATAATCAACTAACATATATTAATAGTACTCGAATACACCATCATAACAGAGTAATACACAAATTATATTTAACCAAAATACACACTTATGGTTGGCTAATACAAGAATCTCTAACTGCCAAAATGTGTCCCAGATTAACTAGACGACCCTTCTCTATCATCCCTAAAGGAGCTCGATTCACCAGCACGACAGGTGCGAGAATTATGTCCAGGTTAATGCCATCCTCTACACATTTGTCCCGACCCTGCTTCGTGTCAATCCATCACATTCCTGAGTCGGGTTGATTTTGGTCGACCTTTAAATCTAAGCAATGCACGATCAAGTACCAAAGTGATGTCAAGTCCTGCAGGCCACCATGGTTCAGTCCGAACTGGTTCAAATTCAAACTCGTAAGCTCTGTAAATGTTTTCCTATCTGTAAACCCTATACACATACTTGAATGAGTCAAGTGACACAGAAGTACACGCAGCAATCGCATGAGAGCATGAAAAATGCAATGCTTGAAACACCCCACAGTCACATCAGCCTTCTCGCAGGTTTAAAGTATAAGAAAGTCCACCCTGTTGTGTCACAGAATTAAAGACTTCTTCAACCATGAACTTGATGTTCAGCATGTCGTACCGACGAACTTGGTGTGAACTCGCCTTTGCCATGTTCATTCTCCAGTGCTTCAATAAATCATCATTTCATTCCTGCCCAGTAGCAAGTTTCTCATTCGCCTCATCTTTCTGATTGACAAAGTATTCTAAAAATTTAGTATATGTTAACTGAATCAATGCAGTTATAGGTAGATTTCTACTACCTTTCAACACTCCATTGATGCACTTTGACAAATTGGTAGTCATATGACCGAATCTGCAGCCACCATCATACGCCAAACTCCATTTTTCTTTGGAATCGCATTAATCCAATTTGCCATCTCGGTAGTAGTTGTCAACTTCTCCAGCTTAGTATCAAATTTCATTACAATTAGTTCATACCCTAATACAAGACATGGATTGAGTTGGTATTAGGAATTAAATATTAGTATAATAAATTAGAATACAAGTGAAAATTTTGAGTACCTATGTTGATTAAATATCTTTTCAGCTCCTTATTCTGGAACCTAGAGTTAAAATTTGAATCAATGTGTCATATGCAAAAGACATTATACGCATTCGACGGCTGCTATCCAAGATGTGAATTATCCACTGAATGTATGATGCCTTTATGTCGATCAGATATCAAGTACAGGCCCTCTCGTTGTGTGACATGTTCCCGAAGGTGAGCTAGGAACCAACTCTAGGCATCCTTTGTCTCTCTTTCCACAATGGCAAATGCAATTGACAGAGGTTTTCTATCTTCATTTTGGGTTGTTGCAATCAACAACTTATGACAGTATTTTTCATACAAATGAGTAGCATCTATCTGAACAATGGGCTTGCAATAACGAACGCCAACAACGCATAGTCTAAATGTTCATAATAACCAAAAGAACACTATTTTTGACCGATCAAGTCGGTTATGCACAAAACATTCCTCATCTTGCAACTCCACCATTGTGCCTTTCATGTCTCTTCTCATGCCCGCTAGCCATCTGGGCAACACTTCATAAGATTTGTCCCAATCTCTGAAAACCTTCACAATAGCCAATTATTTTGCCTTCCAAGCTTTCTAATATGAAACTTGGTAATCGAATTGGCTTCAAATCCTCTCAACAATTAAGCATACAGGTACATCGGGTCTTGATCTAACTATCTCCAAAATGCAAAAGCAGATCATATGGGAGTCCAACTTGCGGTGATCTAATAACATAACTGGGTTGACATAAGTGTGAGGTCTATTATATTTTGTAATCTGCCACACGTTCGACCTCTTACTTTATATGACCCTAACTCTCCAATTACAACCTTCGTCAAATTTAAGGCACTTAGCAGTTAGTCTTCGTGAATCAGAATATTTAATCTTGTACTCCTGATGCTTGTGAATCGCATAATGTTTGAGGGCTGACTTCACGGCATCTTTTGATGGAAACTGCAAACCCTGATATAATTCATCATTTATGCTCCAAGTCCCACGATGATCTAATTCAGGCAAGTTATTCGGATTCTCTAATGCATCCTATTTGATCTGAGAGAATTGAGGGCATGGTTGCACAAACACAGATTCAGGACCTAAAGGCACAACCATGGATTCAGGGGCAACAAACAATGGAGGGTCGTCTTCTTCTAAATTTTCTTCAACATCAAAGTTTTCTACCTCTTTGTCAGTATCCGAATCATTAGTCTCAACTATCTGTTCTTCATCTTCACTTGTTTCTCACACTGCATCTCTTACAAGTGGATTATCAGCTTTAATCGTTATACCACCAATAATCATACTGCATGACTCAACTGGATTAGAAGAACTAACTTGAGATTCTGTTTGACCAGGAGCTTCAACATGCTCTTCATGCCCCCTTATTTCTGCCTCAACATACAACTCCATCGAGGCCATGTTCGAAGTTTGAGAGAAACAATCTATCATGTATTTTACATCATCATCGTCTTCTAACCCTAAACCTATCCATCTCCATGGATTGTAGCATTTTGGACATCGTTAGACAACCTTTGACACATATACACTTGCTTGGAGCCTCAACTTTGAATAAATCTTATTTTTCAATCCATCCAAAGTCATATCGGTTGTGATCACAATAGGCCTGGGAGGAGGACCTTGATACATGAGACCATCTTCACCATCATACATTGTCCCATTGAAGTAAATGAGCATATTAAGGGACTTTTCCATTTCACTTCTGAAGAATAACAATTCAACACACATGCAATCAATTTACGCGTGTCAATTATTTTACGTACAAATAATTTCCTAAGCCCTACTAATTTGAATTAAACTACATTTAGTTAATTAAAACATGTTAAGTACTCAAGAAAAAAATCATACTTTTATTCTACGTATAATTAATTCATACAATTCACACAACTTATCATATTAATTATATTATTAATCATCAAGCAAAAAAATAATTATAAAAACATTAAATACGTATAAAATAACATAAACATATAATAACATTATTATATAGCCAACAAATTATAATGAAAAAATATTCAAATATTAAAATAAATACTTACATACAATGAATAATATCTGAATGATTAGAAGACACCACTTCTAGCAACAATTGAGAGCTGAGAGAGTTTAGAGAGAGAGAATCTGTAGAGAGAGAGTGAGAATTGAGAAAATAGGGTGAATGTCACGGATAGAGGGGGGAGAGAATCATATATAGTTAGGTTAAGTCAACAAGCTTGGCGTATTTGTACAGGTTATGCCAAATACTATGCCGTATTCAGTGTCCTGAGTCACGTGGGATGCGTCAAAGAGCCTGGCGCGTCCACGTAGATTGCGCCAAGCGTGTTAGCGCAATCTACGTGGATGCGTCAGGCTCTATGGCGCATCCCACATGGCCCAAGAAAAAATAAAAAATGTCACGTAGGATCAAAATGTGACAGTTTGAGAAATAGTTTTGAAAGTGTGACATTTTGGTAAATTGTTTAAAAAAATTGGCACTTTGGTAAATTGATTTACCACTAGTGACAGTTTGGTAAAAAAACCTTTATAGTGTGAAGGGGTAGGGTGCACACCATACACCCTATGGTACAAGAGTATGATTAGAGGAAAAACTTTCTATTAGAGTCACTTCACGTGTCCAAATCGTTAGGAGATATTTTGGTGAGAAGGTATAATGGTCAAATCTAGGTCAGGTAAGTATCCGAAAATGTGGGACTAGGGATGGCAACGGGGCAGGGAGGGGATGGGTAGTAGCCCCCCGCCCCCACGGATAATATCCACCCTCACCTCTGCCTCCATATCCACACGAGTACTCGTTTATCATTCCTCCGCAGATAAATGAGTACCCGCAAATATCCACGGGTACCCAATAAATTTGTAAAAAAAATTAATAAAATTCAAAAAATTCAAAAAAATAAAATAATGACTGGATCTGGCCCATTATTAGCAACAAGCAAATGACCTAATAGCAACAACCAGAAAAAAAAAACATGGATCTGGCCCATTATTAGCAACAAGCAAAGGACTTATTTGGTTATGACCCATTTGGCTACCAATTTAGGGACTGTTGAACTGGAGAGACCATCGTGCAACGGGGGCTTGACGACTGGTAGCAGCTCTGGCAAAGGGGGCTTGACGATTGGGTCTGCAGCGGCTTGGGCGGCGCTGGTAGAGCGTGGAAGACAACGGAGGAAGACAATGGTGGCTCGCTAATGGTTGTAATTTAAAGGAGAAAGATCCGGTAGTTTTGGTCCGTTTTGAGCGAAGCGGTTTGAAGCGCGGCTAGGTGTGATGGGTTTGGTGATGACGTCGCGTGGTGCACCACAACGGCCAACAGTCGTTCGACCTTGTGCACCATAACCCAAATACCACCAAATCCCAATCTCGCCTTTGTTTCATCGAGTCATAGTCAGAATCACCACTGCGCCGCCGTCGCATACCCCACCACCATAAACCAGTAAGGCCGCCACTCACCCTGCCGCGACTCGATTTAGAGATGGTTGAGGATGGAGAAGATGTGTGTGAAGTCCAGGTTGATGAAGATGGCTGGCGACGATGGGGTTTCAGGAGGCGGTGGTTGCAAGTACCAAATCCGCCGTAGATCCACCAAATCAACACTCTTAGTCGTAGATCTGCCACTCACCATCTCGGGTTCCATGGAAAAGATGAGGAAGGTGGACGGGTAATTTTCTAGAGTGGGTGGTTTTCCGAGAAACAGAAGAAAGCGGTGGATTGCTGGGCAGGAGTGACGAACAAAGGCTGCAGAGCACGATTTGGGAACTAGGGATGGGTGTGTCGGTGGTAGGATTGGGCTATGGCATGTGAGAGTGTTATTTTAAGTTATATACTGAAGGGTTTTTTTATAATTTCATACAAAGGTTTTTTTGTAATTTATTTGCGGGTATCCATGGCACGGTGAAAAAGTTTTACGTATCTTAAAAAGGAACCACCCGCCCCCGCCTCGTTTATTAAACGGTGATAATAACAAAACGGGTACCTGTACCCGCAGAGGAATGATCATGAGTATTATCCGCCCTGTCACGGGTATTATCCGCGGGTACCCACAAGGACGAGTACCCATTGCCATCCCTATGTGGGACCAGTTTTTCCTACGAGTATTGAATCCATGTCTATGAGTAAAAAGGGTGATATCACTACTAGAAATTTGAGTTTTATTTGCAAATTGTGCTTATAAAATAACGAGTTTGCTTGAAGGTATTTGGCATTTTGGTTTTCGGATCTATGATGGATAGAGGCGCGGTTGACCAATGGATATCATCTGTGGGCTAAAATTTAGACCGATTGCAACGAAAAAAAATCTAATTTATTCTTCTACGAAATAAAAGCGGTCTCTAAATTATTTAGATAAAACCGAATTAGAGACCGAAATTATGTTATAAAAAAATTAAAAATAAAAATAAAAATGTGTCTTATTTTTAGAGACCGATATTTCGGTCTCTAAATAAAAAATTATAAAAAAATAAATAAATAAATAGTGATGCAAATTTGGTCACTAAAAAAATAAAAAAAAAAAATAAAAAAGAAATAAGTGTTAGAGACCAAAATTTTGGTCTCTAAATAAAAATTTACAAAAAAAAATAATAATTAGTGACCAAATTTTCAGTCTCTAAAAAATAAATAAATAAAAAGTAGAATGCAATGTTATCAGATAAAAGATTTACAAAAAAAAAATAAGTAGCGACCGAATTTTGGTCGCTAAAAAAAATTGAATTCAATGTTATCAGATAAAAAATTTTGCGGTAAAAAAATAAGTAGCGATCAACAAGGCGAGTACCCATTGAATTTTACGAGGTCGCTATGAAAAAAAAAAAAATAGAATGCAATGTTATCGAAAAAATTTAAAAAAATAAGTAGCAACCGAATTTTGGTCGCTAAAAAAAATATAATGTAATGTTATCAGAGAAAAAATTTTAAAAAAATAAGTAGCGATCGAATTTTCGGTCGCTAAAAAAAAATAGAATGCAATGTTATCAGATAAAAAATTTAAAAAAATAAGTAGCAACCGAATTTTCGGTCGCTAAAAAATATATAATGCAATGTTATCAGATAAAAAATTTTAAAAAAATAAGTAGCGACCGAATTTTTGGTCGCTAAAAAATAAAATAAAAATAAAAAAAGGAAAGATAGAATGCAACATTATCAGAGTGTAAATATCTTCCCTAATCAAGTCCCTCTTTCTTTCTTCACTTCTCCCAAATTCCTAATTCATTCGAAGCCCTACCCAATGGCCATTGCAGTTCTGTGGTCAAGTGAACAATGCCCCCTCGACGCCGTCGTCTTGTGGGGATGACAGTTGGGTCCAAGATGGTGGAGCTCGTGGCAGAAACAGAGGATGGCCGTGGTCTGAGGTGGTTCGCGTGGTCGCAACCAGATCTGGGTTGTGAGTCTGGTTTGTGTGGTGATGAGCGGCTGCTGATTCGGCTGGCAGAGAACAAAGATGGTGGCCAGATCTGCAAGGATGTTGTGGCTGCTGCTGCACGGGTGGCTTGGACTCGATTCAGGCGAGGACGACAATGTACCATATTATTAATTTCATTTCTATGTCTTATTTATTTGCTATTAAAATGTCTTTTTGAGCTTCCCTGTGTAATTGTAGGTTATGTATGCAATGCTCTATCTGTTAATATGGTTGTCACCATGAAACAAATGGCTCTGATTATTTCCTTTTTTGGTATCTTGTCTTTCATATTAGGAGTTGTAGCTGAAAACAAGAAGGTAAGTGGATTGTGTTTGTGACTTGTACTGTTTGATGAAATATGGACCCTATGATAAGCTGATTGGTGCATCTTTGGTGTGTTTCCTATTAAACGATAGTAATATGTTATTAAAGAATCTGTGCCTGAAAATCAGAGGATCTTTTTCTCTTGCAATAATAGGTTATAGAGCACCTAAATTTGTGTTGTTGGAATGTTTTGTCTGTATATTTCTTGTGGGTGTAACTTGTCTTCATAGCATCTAAATTTGTTTTGTATTCTATTTTTTTTATCGTTCTGATACTACATCGGAATGCCCAGAATGGCGGCAAGGATGGTGTCACCGCAAGTACCCAACTGATCCAACAGTTGCACTGGGGTTTCTTTCTGTTGCATTTCTTATTGCATCCACTGTGGCTGGAGATCTGTCTCTGTTTTACCCTTACAAAGGAAAGTCTGATCCACAAGGGCTTCTCTTTAAAAGTACTAGTTTCATGATATTCTTTAATATTGCATTGTAAGTAGTGTTTCCTTATCCTTTGCTCTCCCATTCTTTTGATTAATTTCTTAAGTATCTATTTTTTCCATTATTTTTCCTTATTCTTAGAAATTCAAGATCAGTCCTGATTGATATCCTTAGGAGTGATTTCTTTAAGTATCATTTAATTAAAATTCTGCATCTTATTTTCCACTATGAAAGGCTGTAGATATAGATATTCCAATTATATGAGCATTTTCAGTGGTAATATAACATCATGATTCTTCTATGTGCTATATATAGTGAATCTCTTGTTCTTCTACCTACTTTGATTTTCATGATTCGAATGTACCATCCAAGTAACTTATGGTTTAAAAACGGGCCTATATTGGTTAATGCAAATGTAAAACACTTATTGCATCGGTTGGTACTAGTAGAATGCTTCTATTTTGTTGACCCAATAAAATGGTATTTATCTGATGACCCGTAGTGTACATTAAGCACTTGGCAGCCTTGATATAAAAGATTATGCACTGGATAGACTGTGCTTTGGACCATAAAGACATCATTACATACATATATGTAGGCTACCAATTTATAGTCTATATTAATATTTTTGCTAGCTTCATTTCCTTATCTCCATCTTATCATTTTTGTTGAATAAGTTTTCTTTGTAAAATGGCATATAAGGTTTTCGACTGGACTAGTTGCAACTATGCTATTGTGGCCAACAATCACTGAACAGATTCACCTTGCACGCAATGTACACCTTGATCTCAACTATACTTGCCCTACAGCAAAAACTGGTCTTCTTGGAGGTGGTGCCTTTTTATCCCTTGATTCATCCGTCTTTTGGTTGGTTGCACTTATGTTAGCTGACAATGCTCGGGAGGATTTTTTCGATGAGGATAAGGATGACACGGGTGAACTTGGTAAAGTTTCCTCAATTGCTTATGATGCAGATGTAAGATTCAATGGAAGTGCTTGAAGTGTGTCACTAAAAGTAGAAACATCATGCTGTATAATTTACCTAGTCATTGTTTTCAAATGTGTTGTTCTATGAATTTTCATTGCATTCAAGTAGGAACATATGGCTGTTAATGAAATGGCCTCTTGATTATTGGCTTTATTTCTGTTTTTATTCCTCGAATCAATTTAGAGGTGAGAAAATTTGAACCATAGCATACAGAGGCACAAAGCTATGTCTAATCTCAAGCATAACAAGCGGCTTACTCTAGCAATACAAGATCACGAAGTTTATAGTCCCCAATTCTTGTAACTCCAGTGGTCACTTCAGAACTCTCCACAACATCATCTGCAAACACACAGATCTGAAGAGAGGATATTTCTATGTCATTTCTGCACTAAATATAAGTAGAAATTCATATATGTTTTAAATTATGATTTATATATGTTTTAAATTATTTTTTATAATACCCATAGGTATGAACTCTTGTCCTGAACATTAGTGTTTAGTCATGGCATCCAACCATTGTTCATTTTATTATGTGTGTCTGCTGGCTATGCAGTGTCCATGTGTTTGTTTATTTAATCCTCATTGCATATCATACTTATCTCTTTTTGGTGCAAATGTTGAGTTGTTTTCTCTTTCTATTAACTGGCTAGTTGAATAATGATAATAATCTCTTCCCCCCTTTTTGCTTGTTTTAGTTACTAGCAATCTGTTTGTGCAAGGAACCCAATGCACAAATCTTAGGATAATTGTTGATAGCTTATCAAGATATGTTCTTTATTCTTGATAGCTTGTTTCTCAGACTAAGGTTGTCTAGTTTCCATTTCAATTAATATATAACAATGGCTCTATATAGTTCAATTAATCTTCATGTGTAATTAAGTTTCATCTAGCGACTTTTACTAGCAAGATGCAATGTATTGTGATTTGCTAGCTACTTCTCTCTTCCTCCCTCCTTATATCACCTTTTTTTTTTCTAGCATATTTTCCGAAACTTTTAATCATAATTAAATCCCATCATCAGTGTAGTATCTTGTAGTGTTCAATCATGTTTACACTTCCATGTCTCCTTACTGGTTCAATCAAATACTCCTGTTTAAATTGTAATTTAGGTAGTCCACAACAAAGATCAGTGCAATTTACCATGTTAATGGATTTATAGAAGTTATTGTTATATAGAAGTGATTGTTATCTATGTTCCTGACTGCTTATCCTCTTGTATGCCTACTAAGGCTCTCTACTGGCTGCTTCATCCTTGGAGCATATTTCAATTTACACTTTCCATATGGTTTCACACTTTTACTCTTTAAGTGGTATGACCTTTCGGCTGAATTGCTCATATTTATTCTGATTTCAGCAGTTGATGTTGCCTTTACTTTCCATATATTTTTTTGGGTCTGTAAAACTATGCCCAAAAAATTGTTACTTATGTTTGGTGTCGCTTCTCCCATTCATCAATAGGAAAATGGGGGCAATTCAATTAAGATTTTAGACATGACCCAAAATTAGGAAATTGGTAAGATTTGAAATAAAAGATTTGTAAATGCACTTCTAAAAATAATGTTATGGTAAGGTTGATTGGTATGAGTCATGCAGTGAAGTATATACTCATATTATTATGGCAAAAATTAGAGTATTGTTTTTTATTTATCACTCTACAATAAGTACTCTAAAAATAAGAAATTATGGTTAGTGACTACTTGAAATTTAAAAGCTCCTTTATACTCTTTCTAAATATAGAAGTGGATTACATGTTAGTGTGTTTCAATCTATTTACAATTGTGTTCCCAGTTCTCAATCACTGTTTGTGGTTAAATTAGTCGTGAGAAAAGAAGCCTCGTGAGAAATTTGATAAGTGATCTATCTTGCAGGTGTGTATAATTTGTTGTTATTGGTACCTTTTCTCCTTTATTTATTTTGTTTCCCTCATTTAATTCCTATGGTTGCAGGAGTAGCTCAAGTAGGAGAAACCATATTAGTTTGCTGAGTTGGATTGTGCCTACTGGTACGTTTCTCTTTTCCGTCCCTTGTTATAGTCATTGCTGATGAGTTCATTTTTATTTGTTCTCTAGTGATTCCTCTTGTTCCCACGACCCCTTAGGAAATAAAGTGAGGAGCAGCCAAAGGTATTTTGAAATGAAATGCAAGAAATAACCCAAAGAGCATTAGAGCAGGGAATTCTTCTCCCAGATGAGTTGGATGTGTGGTTCAATATGGCTGGAGTGAAAAAAGGTAAAATGTCTTGGAATTGAGTCAACCGTAGTGGCTGGAAGACCACAATATCATGGCTCAAGTTCGTCATCATCTGACTGAGTGCGAAGAGATGAACTTGAAGAATTAAGAAGTGAGAGAAATGAGTTTCGGGCTTAAGTGGCAGATAATAGGAGACAGATTGAGTAGACAAATCGGTTAGTACGAGAGATGATGCAATCGATTAACTTTCAGCCTTCTCAAACATTTTCCATGACTGATGGAGCAGAAGAGGAGGAGGACGAGGACGAGTTTTTATGATTAGAGTTTAGTTTGTATTGTGTTCAACTTTCTTATATTTGAAATGATGTAGTAATGAGATATTATAGACAATGTTTAGTTTAGTTTATTCTAGAATGTCTTGATGTTTAAATAATATATTCTAAAGACTGAATTAATTTAGTTTACGTTATTTTTTATTTTGTGTTTGGTTATATATGAGATTGTTGATTGTTGTTTATTAGGTATTTTAAAAATTTAGATTTTAATAAATTTAAAAATAATTATAAATTTATATCGATTGATTATTGTTTATTAGGTGCTTTAAAAATTTGGATTTTAATAGATTTAAAAATAATTATAAATTCATATCACAAATTAGAGACCAAATTAGAGACTGGAAATATTTCAAAAAAAATTTAGTGATTGATTTAGAGACTGACAAAATCAATCTTTAGATTAAAAACCGATTTAGTAACCGATTTTATAAAATATATAATATATTCAGTGTTTTAGAGACCGATTTAGAGATTAATTTAGAGAGCGATTTAAAGACTGATAAATCGGTCTCTAATTAGAGACTGATTTAGTGACTGACTTTATAACATATAATATATTCATAGTTTTAGAGACAGATTTAGAGATCGATTTTAGAGACTGATAAATCGGTCTCTAAACTAGAGACCGATTTAGAGACCGATTTTATAAAATATATAATATATTCAAACTTATTAGGGACGGACTTAGAGACTCATTTAGAGAATAGTTTAGAGACCGAAAAATCGGTCTCTAAAAAATCGATCTCTAAATCGGTCTCTAATGCACTTTTTTAAAATATAATTGACCAATATTTGACTAAAATTAGAGACTGATTTAGAGATCGAAAAAATCAGTCTCTAAATCGGTCTCTAATATTTAGCGACAAGGCTTTTAAAGACCGATTTAAATCGGTCTCTAAATCGGTCTTTAATTAATTTAGAGACCGATTTTCTTGATTTAGAGACTAATTTTTCGGTCTCTAAAGCCCAGTTTTCTATTAATGTATATAGTTTGTTAAGTTGAGTTAGGTTGAGTTATCGATGGGTCATGGTGTCTAAGAAATTGGGTCGAACTCGTTATGGCTCATTAAGGTGGTGGATGAGGGGTTGGACTAAGCCTAACTATTCTAATATGGTCCAATATCATTCCCTCACATAATTATTGATGTCGATGAGGAATAAAAGGGTGAAAGAAATAAAGGAGAAAAAATAAATGATAATGAATGATTGAATGTGAATGATGATGGAAATTTTTAGGTCAAATACCATACTCTTATCTACCTCTATATTATAAATGAAAGTACTCTATCTTGAAAGTAGTGAAATTTGAATTGCATTATTCTTTTCATGTGATCACATCAATTTCCTATATAACAGTCACATGTTCTTACTTAAACTTTTCTTTTTACATTTCCTCTCATATGTGCTTCCATTTAAAGAGAAAATTTATTCTCTTTAACTTCTCCTTAATTATTTCCTTAATCAACCAATATTTTTTTTTACCTTAATTATCTTAAATCAAATTTTAAATTCCTTTTGTACCATTTTTTATTCCAAATTATGATAGAATTTTGTTTATTTATTTATTTATCATTTTTTTATCACCTTAAAATAAAAAGTTAAAAAAATTTAAAGCATAACATTATTTATTTATAAATATATATATATATATATATATATATATAATATATATATTATATATATATATATATATATATAAAGAGTAGTTTTTATCGTGAGAATAGAAGAGTAAATATTGACCATACAATTTATACATAAATGATCAAGATTAAAAGTTCTTAAAGATCGTGACCACTTAAAAAAGTCGCGTATATTTATGTTATAATCTTGATTATTCATGTAAGAGATCAAATAACAAAATTCATTTTTTTCACATCTTACTGATAAACATTAAATCTCATCGATACGATATATATATATATATATATATATATATATATATATATATATATATTCTAAACATACATTAAAAACTTTAAAAAATCTCATACAATGCACATACTACTAACTAATATATGTATATCATCGTGTACAACAAATGTGTATATATGAACATGAAACTTTCAAATTATAACACTATAGTTCATATTAAACTATTAGGGTCTCTCCTTAAGAATAACTATATACAATTGTTATTATCAAATACACGTTTTAAATATGAGGATATCTTAAAATAATTAAGCAATACAATAGCCAATACCATATTTAGTTGTAAAATAATGTAGAAATTAATACATTTATCATATAGTTTAAAATTGAGCATTAATAATTAAATATTGATTATAAATATATAATTGTCTATAAAAAGGCAATTATTTTTAAAAAGGAAAAAAAGAAGGCAGCGTCTGTTTGTGAAATATATTTGCATGCATTTGCGTTCAAAGTTCATTAAAATATTTTGAGATGAGCACAAAGCCAACCCTTTAGTAAAGATCAGTCATACGTCCCAAGATTATAATGACACCTGATCGTGAAGCCCAAAGTCAGTCCGGGCACATGAGGTCACGGGGCAATAAACAAATATCAAAAGCCTGGGACCCACCCTATCGAAGACGTGTATGGGTAGGATTTCTCCCACCTTGTCTGACTCAGACCAATTTCGTGGAACCCAATGAGCTTATCAACGGTCACTTTCTTCTCAACGGCTATATATATTATAGATAAAATCTAATGGTCTTCAACGCTCCGGCGGTTGCCGCCCTACAGTATGGATGGAAAATGTTTAATGCACCTTCCTCATACTCACATCACCATTTCCCATTAAAAAAAAAAAACTTGGATCACCTTATATTTGTATTAGGTAATATAATTAAAATATGGATATAAAAAAAATGTGAGATTAACTAAAATTAAATAATAAAAATTATATATATATATATATAAGTGTGTCTTTAGTATTGTTTTTATTGGACCATTAGATTAAGATGTAAAGTAACCGATCGCAACAATTGTTGGTAATTTAAGTGTAGTTAGAAATTAAATATAATAAAATAATTACATATATCATATTAAATTATAAAAATTCAAATTTTAAAATCGTTAATTTGAAGAAAATTTTATTTAACTATGACTTAAGTCGTTCAAAAACCAAAAAATGTTAAATAAAAAAAAAAGAAAAAAAATAGCCGTTGAGCACTTGATATTGCCATGTATAAATTAGGTGTTCGAGCATGGATAGTCGCATGCTTAGAAAATAAAGCAAGACCCATATATCTTTTAAAAAGACACAGGGTCCCTTCTGATACAAAACTTCATGTTATGTTTTATGATAATAGGTAGAGAGGGTTGTGCCGCTGATCTGCTTTTATGAGATTTAGTGTTCGTATTTTTGCTATCTAGTACGTATATATAACTGGTCAAGTCCTCTCTTTAATGTTTAACAGTAAAGTATTATTTTTCTGTAATATTTGTGCAAACTAACTCACAACGCTGTAGAGTTTCACAGGCTATCGATCTGTTTGTTTTGAAGAAGATCATCGCCTGTTTTCGCTGATCTCTCTATATATACAGTTTTTCTTTGTTTACTGTTTGATCCAAATCCAGTCACTCTCAATCTCATACACAATTTCTGAGTTACTGTTCAATCTTCAATGGATGCTGTTTTTACACCTCAACATACAGTGGAACAATCAGTTGCTCTCAACAAGCAAATCAGAATCAAAACCCCGAAGAAAAACGGACGAGGTAATTTCAATTCTAATCCCTCTGAGAATCTTGACATATATGCAGGTCTCTTGAATCCTCCTCCACGTGCTACGTCTTTGTCCCACCCACTCTCAGCTTCAATCTTCAATCACCAATATCGACAAAACCAGCAACCACCTCTGCTTCCTCTGCCATATGTTTGTTCAATTCATCAACAGCCTCAACTTTCTCGAAGCCTTAGCAGCCATGGCCTCTCTCTCCCACCATCGAGTCGAAAAAACAGAACCAGAGACATGTCTCTCACTCCCAAGAAATCAAGACCAACCAAGCGAGAGGAAGCAAAGAAGAGATCGGCAACACAATCCATGTCGGAGTTTCTGATCGTGGCTTCTGATAATCACTGGGGACCCGACCCAAAAGACCTTCCCAAACATCTTCCTGTTGTTTTAACCTCAAAGGAGTTGGCAGGGAAGGGACTTGTTGGCACGGTTTCCATGGAAAACTTTGACATGTTTTCGGGGTCGGTTTTCAATCTGTCTCCACCACCCAGTAGCTTGCCGCTGCCAAAGTTTTCTCTCAGATCAAAACTCAATTGCAACACAGAAGCTTCCGGCGTTGATGCCGGAGCAACCAACAATCTCCGCCGACTTCTACGCCTCCGTTGAAGTTGTTCTCGTCATTTCATGCTTAGGCCGATATTCTGCACTTCTACTCTACACCTTCCTTTTATTGAAAAAATAAGAGAGAGAAAGTCACTTTTTTTTTCTCATATCTCTCTTCTTTTTTCTATAAAAGAAAAAAAATGTAGAACATAAGTGTAGAACATGATATGTAAGTGTAACATTATAATATTAGCCTATCATATGTAAATAAAAAAATCGGCGAGGGTAGTTTGCGCTGATTGGGGTGACTGATCGATGAATGTCTTTTGTTTTTCTTTTGTTATTCTGCTCTTTTTCTTTTCCAAGAGGAAGGGGGATATAGGGTATGGAAGTGTTTTGTTTGTTGAATTTGTGTACCACCTATGTTTTTTTTTTGAATTGGGGTGCACAGAAATGATGTGTAGTTCTTTAGATATGGATTATGTATCATCAGCTAGGTTATCAGTTACCATGAGCTATGTGTATTTTCTGCTTATATTATAACGATTTAAAATTTGTGTTGGTGATCCAGTTAAAAAAAAAAATTGTGTTGGTTAATTTTCATCTGTCCTTCATACCAAAGGAAAAAAAGAAATAACTTCCAGAGCTTCATTTTTTTGCCACTGCTTAAATTCAGCGCTCCATTGTAGAACAAGCACTATTTGTTTTGGAAGAGTTACTTCAGTTCTAGCGGTTTTAGAAATTCTAGCTAAGCAATAAAGAAAAATGATGTGATGTGAGAAAAAACAGAAAAAAAGAAGCAAAGGGAGATTTTTAAACGTAACATTATTGGAAAATATGAATATTTTGCATGTGGTAGAAGATTATATTCATTAGGTATTAAGGATGAAAAATAGTTATTAGTATAATTTATAGTTATAATATTTACTATTCTTAATAATAATAATAATGGTGTAATAACTATTGGAAAATAGTTAGGAAGAGTTACTTCAGTTCTAGCGGTTTTAGAAATTCTAGCTAAGCAATAAAGAAAAATGATGTGATGTGAGAAAAAACAGAAAAAAAAGAAGCAAAGGGAGATTTTAAACGTAACATTATTGGAAAATAGTAGAAGATTATGATTAGATTGAAAAATAGTTATAGTATAATTTATAGTTATTATTTACTATTCTTAATAATAATAATAATGGTGTAATAACTGTTACACATTATGAAGAAGTGTAACATCATCTCCCTATTTATGTTTGGAGTCCTATGCAAGGACATGTTATCCCATAAAGAAACAAGAGGAAAAAGACTTGTTGACATAGTCAGTTTCGGAAAAACTAGACTTTTAGTACTCATATTTCTTTTGTCTTGATTTATCATCTTCTCTTTTATTCCATTTACAACACGTTATTGCAACACATTATTCCATTTATCACTGTCTTAGAGGTTTTATTGAAAGAGTTTGTCTTCTTAGCATTTTCTTTTGAGTAATCTAATACATTGTTTTGTTCTTTCTTATAGCTTCATTCATGTATAGTATGAAACATTTTCATGTTTCATTTATATAAATTTTATTATTAATCTTGTTTGATTAACACAATTATCATATTTTGTTTTATATCAAATTTGTTACTATTAATAAATTATGAAAAATATTACTATTCAAACATCCCTGAAGGATTACACAAAACTAATGATTTTTTATTATCATATTTTATATGAAGATTTATGGTATAATTCATGAAGAACTACATCTTTAAATCATGACTAAATCTAAAAAGACATATTTAATCTCAGTATAACTTGAAACAAAGAAATGTGAGAGAGAGCATCATCAATTTTTTTATGTCTCTTGTAATAGCAAAAATGAAAATTGTTTTAAGAAATATTTTGAATCAAGTTTATGCATTATTATGATTGAACACAAAAATGGGTTATTAATGAAAAATCACAAAGGTCACTCAATGGGTTAAATTTCATTCCCTGAAGTGAATGTTCTATATCATAACTTCGAGTATGACATAGGTCGTAATTATGACAATTGTTGTGATAGAAATTAGAAAAAAGAGCATTATTATGTCGATTCCAACTCTTCCAATAATACATATTATTTGAAGTAGGGAGAAAATAATAAGAATATTAAATAGAGTAAAATTACCTTAATGTTATATCATGTATGAAATAACATTACTTATACTTGTCGTATGTCAAAATTTTGCTAGTGAGAATCATTCATTTGACAATGGTCTTACAAATAATATGCATTTAAGTGTGTCTATTTTCGTTAAATATTATGAAGAAAATTTTTATCGCTTGACTGATGATTTAAATAGTTGAATTATTTTCTTGGAATTCATATTATTTGTCATTTCATATGGTATTTATTTTATTTTCTTATGTGATTTAAAATCACCACGTACACATTTTCTCTTACTTTGTTAGTTTACAATATTTTAAATAAAATATGTATGATATGATTTTTAGATTTTTTATTAATTATTGAAAAAATGTGTGTTTCTAATTCTTTATATATATATATCAATGGTACATTTTGATATATAGTAGTACAAAAGTTATTCAAGTCTCCAAAATAGCTACTATATTTGTTACCTCAATGAAGAATATTTATACATTATGTTTTATCTATTATCAACTCAAATAGATATAATCAGTGCAATTGAAACACATATTATTATAAACCAGAAGTTTAATATACTCTCGTAAATCAGAAGTTTACGATATTGTTGTAAACTAGAAGTTTACTAGTCTAAATAATTTTGTTATTTGGCACATGATCGATAAGACTATCTTGGGTCAATATTAATAATTCATAAATGTATCATTGAAGGACTAGAAAATTATTCAATATAATGAGTTTTTATGTGCAAGGTATTCTCAATACAAATTGATTATAAGACTATCATTAACTAAAAATATAATTAAATTTGTTGAACATATTTAAGATGATATTAGTAGATTATATCATAAATCATGTATACCAATTAGATACTTTATGACTAGAAATCAATTGGTCACATGTGTACTTATTATCAATATGCAACTTGGTATTTGTGATATTATGCGAGTTATTTGATTAAGAGTAGAAAGTTGTAGATAAAGACAATTTATTTTGATAATGTCGGTGAGTTTACCTCTCAATATTTTAGTAATTATTATATGGTCATTGGTGAAATATTGAACATCTAGTTGCTTATGTTCAAATACCTCCAATTGATAGTTAAATAATAGATTATGAGAACAAAATCTCAAGTTTTTGCTTGGGCATGTCTTTTACATGTTGCAACACTTGTTGGTATAAGACTAACAAAAAATTATAAGTTATCCCTCATACAATTAGAGTTTGGCTTGAAGCTAGATATTTCTCATATAAGATTTTTTTTTTGTATATGATATAGTCACTCTTGCTCTGCCACATTGCACTAAAATGTGTTTTAGAAGAAAGTGGAATATATGTTGGATATGAAATGATGTTTTCAATATTGCGGGAAAATAATAAGTAGCTGGAAAAGGAAATTACTTAAAATGTATCATCATTATATCATTTAGATCCTTAAACATGGCAATTTGAAGTGGAAGTTCAAATGATAATACATTTACGAATAAGAGCAAATTAATGAATTGTTATATACAATTTCTATTGTAAAATGATAAATAAATCTTATACTAGCTATAAATGTTCCATTTAGAATTGATATCAAATGAGTCAAAAACATGCAAGAAGCAAGGTAGACTAATCGATTTCAAAGACAAAACCCATAAAAGAGAAAGAGCAAATAATATTGTTAAGAAAGTAAATAATCCTAAAAGGACACTTTTGAAAAAGAGATCAGATACATTAGTAGGACTTTTGAAGTAGTTTGAACTCCATAAGAAGTTAAAATACATGAAATGATGAAAATAACAAGATCTCAATAAATTATTTTTCTACGTGCAAAGTGAAAGAATTGAAAAGAAATAGTTATCTACAGCATATTTGTATAGAGCGCAATATTATGGTTGGTCAAAATAGAAAAAGGTTTTGTAGGTAGAATTAAACCCACTTGTAAAATGTAATGTTATTTTTGTAGTTCAAACTCTATAAGAGATTTTAATGGACTTAAAGTCTAAACCCCAGAAGGTGCAAAATATGTAGATACAAATGGATACAATTATATTTTGATATCTATTAAGGATGTTTGCACACAAGAAGTTGAGTACTTCTAATGGATGTTGTTACATCTTGTTGTTATGGATCTTTTGATACAAATTATCTACATAAAAATCTCCAAAGGATTTAAAATATCAATGGCATCCAATGAACTTAATTTATATATGCTAATGATTTATGTTTTTTTTTCATCATATTTAGACTTTCTTATTGAGTATCACTGTATTAGTGGTCGTTGATATGTATTATATATTTATTTCAAAAATTTTAAAATACTTTATTTACTTATTTGTCTATTTAAAGAATTTGATGTCAAAGATCTTTGAATGATAAATCTTTGTCTCGACCTGCAAATCGAGCATTTAGCAAATTAAATTTTGTTTATCAAGTTATAAAAAACAATTTCTTAAGTGATTTAGACATATAATATATATATATATATATTGGGTACATTAATGCTTGTTAGATCATTAGATTTAAAGATAACGAAGATCTTAGTCCTGAAATATTATATCTTAGCGCTATAGAAGTACACATGCATTACTAAATACTACATGACCTAATATAATATTATTTTCATTAATTTATTAGCAACATATAGTTTATCACTAACCAGAAGACATTTGAACAGAATTAAGTATATTATTTTTTATATCTTCGTGACACAACTTATGAGAATATTTTATTCACATGAATCTATGTCAAGCTAATTAATTATGCAAATGCAATATTTTTTTCTAATCCAAATAAAGTCAGATCACAAACAAATTATTATTTACATGTGGTGGTATTACTATATTATAGTGATCTACAAAACAATTTATAATTGTCATTTCTTTATGTCATGCAAAAATTATAACAATTAATTAAGGAAGTCGTGAATATTTCTAGTTAAGAGCTATGATTTATCATATTCAAGAATATTGTGGATCATATTATGAAAAGTAAATTCCAGCTAAAGATAATGCTTACAAAGCTCAACTAAAAGGAAGATATATCAAAGGTGATAGAGCAAAGTATATTTTTCCAAAATTCATAAGGGGAAAGTGTTATGAATAATATTGAAGATGGATGTCCAAGAGTCACAATAGTTATAATGCGCTGATTTAAAAACAATTTATGATTGGTTGTATTTTTTAGAAGAAGTAAGTTACCTATGAATATTGTACTCTTTTTCCTTCGTTAAGTTTTTATCTCACTGGATTTTTTTTAGCAATATTTTTACGAGACATATTCATAGGGGTATAGTCATCCAATGGGAAGTATTGTAAAACATGCATATTTTACATGTGATGGATGACTATATTCATTAGGTATTAAAGGTGATAAAAGGTCATTAATATGATTTGTAGTTATAACATTTATTATTTTAAATAATAATTTAATAATCCTTACACGTTATGAAGAAGTGTAACCTCATCTCCCTATTTATGTTTTGAGTCCTCTATAAGGACATGTTATCCCATAAAAAAAGAAGAAAAAGAAAATTTGGTGACATAACTAATTCTTGAAAAACTAAATTTTTAGTGTTCATATTTTATTTTTCTTGATTTATTCTTATTTTCTTTTTTATTCCATTTCCAACAAGTATAGCTAGTTCTTAAAGAATTAGACTTTTTAATGCTCATATTTCTTTTATCTTGATTTATCATTGTTTTCTCTTTTATTCCATTTACAAATATATATTTGCATTATACCAACTCTTTAAAAAATTGTTTTGGGTAAACTGCCATCAGATTCGTCTTTGAACACACATTTCCTAATTGATGAGTTTATAAGAGCTTATGAGAGTATAAACAACTTAAATTGACGAGGACTGTTTTTGCTATAATTTGAATTGACAGTAGAAAGAATTTCAAGGCAGAAGGTGCTAGTTTCATTCAATCGGACTGGCAAGGGGGTAGGGACAATTGCGGTACCGATTTATGATCTCAACAGGAGATATATGGGTATTTATGGATATATAATAATTTAAATATTTTTTTTAAAAAATATAAATAAATTTTTTAATAATTTAAAATTTTTATTAAATTAAAAAAATATTACAAATAACATATTAAGTTTAATTATATTTTGTAATAATTAATTTATATAAATAATTATTATCAAAATAGTGTATATTTATTAAAAAAATCATTATAAAATAATAAGAAAATATATTTTTTCATCTCATCTTAAAGTGAAATAAAAAAATATTATATATATGTGAATATGTGTGAAATACTAAATGAAAAAATATATTTGATAAATTTGTGAGTATCTATGACATAAGTAGTATGATTTATGTCTTTATCTCATTTATTAAATATATACCTATCTCACGAGTTATCACAAATAATTTTACTAATATCTATAAGTATAAATATTTTTATCATCCCTATCATTTAACAATCAATGTGTGGCCTGAGGATGAAGAGAAGGAAAAAGAGGTGATTATGTGAAAGATTGTTAAATTTATAATTTTGTGATTATGTTTTAGAGTAGACTGTCCTGATATTTTGTGTGATAAATATTGGAGGAGTTAAAAGAAGTATAAAAAAAATTATATATATATATGTGACTTAAAAGTAATGTTAAGAATTCAGATCATACATTAAGAAAAAAAGGAGGTGACTATGTCCATGACTGTTTATTTTTGTTTTATTTTGTTTAATATTGTGGAGATTTACAAGGATATTAATTGTGGCCTAACCTCAATCCATTGAGGTTATGATTGTTAAAATTTATAACAAGTTTTAGTCTTAGAGTATATTGTGCTGATAATTTTTGTGATTGACATAAAAGGAGCATACAAAATTATTGAAAAGAAACTTAAAAATTATAGAGATGTAGAGAAACATTTCAAAATTAAGTTTGTAATACAAAATAACGTTAAGATTTTTTAACCTGACAAAATATATAAGTTGAGATAATAAATAATTAAATGTTGACCAAAATACAATATGAGTTGGCCTACCTCGATTAAAATTCTTGATTAATTAAGCTAGACTAACTCTATATATAATTAAATAAACACATTTTTAACATGGTATCAGAGAAGCTGACTCAAAAGGAAGGGATATGCGGTCCAAAAAAGAAAAATCTAAGGAGGCGATATAGGGTAAATGAGTAATGAAGTGTTTTATTGACTGAATTTATGTACTACCTTTTTTTTTAAAAATCGGGATGCACATAAATGATCTATAATTAAATTTGTATATAAATTTAGTGTATTAGGTTTAGATATACTAAATTAGTAAATTATTAAGCATAAGTAATACACTAGTGAAGAAGGCACTAATTAGCTCAATTAGTAAAACTCTTAGCAGTTAATTACGAGGATCTAAAGATTTGATCTTGCCTTCACCCATTTTGCAACATATAAACAAAGTTCAACATTGCATATCCCTCCTCACGTGTAGCGTGTATGTGATAGTGTGTGTGCAGGAAAATTTTTTAAGTGAATACGGTATATTACGTCATCACTTAGATATTCAAATTATTATTTTACATATATAAAAATATTATTAATAATTAATATAATTTATTATAATTTTTTTTAATTTATATATATCAAATAATAATTTAAATATTTATAATAAATTGTGACCACTTAAGAATTATTCGTGTATGCAGACTTAGGTGTGTGAGTAATTTCTACTAGAAATCTATAGGTTTCCCCGTTAAACTCTCTATGGCAAATGGAATAGCGTACGACAACGCATATGATTCAACCTCGGGTAAGTATTGTGCACGAGGCCACAGAGATGGGCTCGAACACTAAAAGGCACCAATAGCAGGTTTTACTTTCTTAGAGACGGGCCTTTCTTCTTGAAGTTCCGAGCTAAATAGTCAGTCCTAATTCTCTGACTTGAGTCCATCACACATAAGTGGAGGAGGAACCCAATTCTGAAATAGAGAGTTATACACCGATAACATTCTTAGACTTTCGTTATCAAGTAAATTTGTGTTCGGGGCAGCCCTATGAAGTGAACTCTGCCATTCTTCACGATGTCTAGAATCAAAATTTCCTTGGCACTGATCTCTCTCTGCATTTCTGACACATCGTAACGGATGATCGCTTCCATTAGTATCTTGAGCGAAGGAATCTGTAGTTACTACACTTCCAGAAGTAGAGCCCAATTGATCTTCTAGTTTGGATTCTTCAGGTTCACTGTGTTTTCTCAATTAAAATAAAATTTTTATGACAGTTCCTCTTTCAACAAACAGTCCAAAGTAGGATGTAAACTTGGGTGCCCACGCACAATAATAAATTAAAATAACCAGTTTCTCATGTTACTGACCATGATCATGAATAGATGGAGAAGTGCTCCTTTTCCTCTTGTTGCTTCTATGGGTAGTTGGGTACTGTTAGAGCAGCAATGTTTCAGCGAAAAGATTGGTTGGTCATGTTCCTCTGTAACATCACTCCTCTCTAGTTGTTCATTCTCATAGTGACCTCCCTTTTGCACACAACCACTGCTTTTCTCTAGTATAATGAGCTTGAACTCTTTAGCATCACTGACATGGGAGGTTGTTCCTTCCTTTTCTCTTTCTTCCTATTTTTCTTAGCCTTCTCACTCTCATTTTGGAGCTTTAGATCACCAAAACAACATTTTCAAATAGAGGATAAAGAAGGCCAAAGAAGCAAACAAGCTATACAACCATGTGGTTTGGCCCAAATAAAATCTAAGCATTCACGTCTTTTGCTAGTTAAAAACAGAAGTTTCAACAATTGTAAGAACTATTTATTTTGTCTCTTAAAAACCTTGGACAAAACATCTTGCTTATTTAAAAGGGTTTGCATCATCATGAAAAAATTTATATGTTCGAGTTCTAGAATCAAGAAGTATTCTTATCGAAAAATTATTATTATTTATTTATATAAAAAGCCCTAAATGATTTACCAATATTAGTTTACGAATAAGGAAGAGCAGATTTCAACTCGTCGTAAGCATGAATAAAAAAAGGTTTGTTACAATTTCTAAACCAAAGATTATGCATGATTACTGCCATGGCAAAGTAATTTCTAAGATAAATGCACGCAGAAGACACAATTCATCAAGACACTGGTTAATCATTATACGGTAGGGTCATAAGGTCGATCTAGAAACTGAGACCTTGAATTTATTTACAAATTTCAACCCATGCAGTCGAGCACAAACGCAAAAACGAAACCGCTCAACAAACCTTAATCGATTCAATCATGGCCTCGCTACATGACCCGTTCTTCATATATGAAATAAACAAATATGAAAAATAATTTAATTTGAATTAATTTTATTTGATTTAAAAATTAAATTTTATATTTAAAATTTTAAAAAAAATTGAATTAATTTAAAAATTAAATTTTATATTTATAATTTATTAAAATTAAAATTAATTTAATTTGATTTTATTATTTTACATTTTAATTATTATGAAAGATTGTTAGATGTAGTTATTAAAAAAAATAATTTATTTATTTTAAATCAAATTAAATTATAATAAATATTATCAAAATTGATAAAATTATTAAAATAAAAAAATTATAATATTTTAAAAATTAAATTAATTTTTATTTTTAAATATTTTAAACACAAAATTTAATTTAATTAAATTTATAAATTAAATTATTTTTTATTTTTTTACATTTTAAATGCACTCTTACTCCTAGGCGAGAAAGGAAAGCATCGAGACATCTTCAATTACTGCAAAAGAATTGTCTGGTACTTCTCAAATTGCAAAATCGATATACTAGGAGAGCAAATCTGATGATTTTAGATTTTCAAGAAACGACGAGGCAGTATTTCAAAAAACAAGAAAACTTAGCGTTAGGACTTTGCCAGTGCAGGATCTAAAGGGCTAAATAAAAGATAAATACGAGGCATAGTGTTATATTTATGGATTTGAACCTTTTAAAATAATTTTAGAATAAATAAATATTTATTAATTATTGATAGATAAAATTTATTTATTAATAATTAATAAATGCTTACTTGTTTTAAAGTTATTTTAGAGAATCTTCTTCTTATATTTATAGTTGGAGGATACCCGTAATACCCTCATCGACCTATTTTTTTTGTTTTAATGGCCCACATTAATTACACAACTTAATAAATTTAAGAATTTAAAAATTAAAAATAAGAGCCAAGGCCCAAGTTGAGTTGGGCTTGGGTCAAGAACAAAACAATAAAAATTAAAAAAGAAAAAAAAATCAAAACCCTAAGGCCTAAACCCCGAAGTATATACTGGTTGTCAAACCTGAAGGAAAACTCATTTCCCTATCTTGTAGTGATATTCGGGTGTGTGTGCGGTTGCAGTTGGGTAGATTAAGGAGCGAGTATGAGAGGGATTAATAATCGAAATGGAGTGATATTTCTAGGCAGAGCCTTTAGAAGCAACTCCACCGCCGTCTCCGGTGCCGGTGCCGTTGCTGGTGGCGCCACCCTTCGCCGACTACCTCGCGTGGCTCCCTCGAGTTCTAACCCTCAGTGGCTATCACAGAAGTTTGTTGATCGCTTGGGCCTATCTGTTTTTCGCAGTGTTGCTGGGTTTAGCTACAGTTTTGCTTCTGCCACCTCTCTGGCTCAAGACGTCCAGTCCAAGAGTTTCAAGCCCAACGACGTCGTTCTCTTTCAGTACGAGGCATGCCCATTCTGCAACAAGGTTAGAGGTGAATTCCATTTCCATTTTGCTCTGCAGATTGATCCCTTCCCAACGCTAATTAAGCTCTTATGATTGCTCTAAGTTCAGCGGATTCTAGTGTCTTGCGTCTCCATGGAGATAGCTTGGCCATGATCCTATGTATTCTTTCTAATATTTTTATCAATGAAATTGCATTAAGTAAGAGACCAGTTGTCAGATTCCATTTGAGTCTTTGTATTTTCATCTGTAAAAGTGAGTGGAGTTTCATACTTGAAGATTGAATTTTAATTGTTGCATTTGTTTTCCCAGCATTCCTGGATTATTATGATATTCCATACAAAGTGGTGGAAGTAAATCCGATCAACAAGAAGGAGATCAAATGGTCTGATTACAAGAAGGTGCCTATAGTGACTGTTGATGGCGAACAAATGGTTGATTCTTCAGGTTCGTTACTGTCTGTCATAATACTAACATTATAAATTCCTCATCTTATTTTTAGTTTATGTGTTTGGAAACTCACCCCTTTTTCTGGCAGACATAATTGATAAGTTGCTCAAAAGGATGCATCCAGATTATGACCTTAATGCAGATGAAGAGAAGAAGTGGCGTGAGTATGTCGGTTATTATCCTTTTTCTAATTAATTCTGCCTTTTCTAATTTATATCCATTTCTTCTAGTTTTTTGGGCTACTTGGTTGCTTAGCTCTAGTTCTCTTACTTCGTTAAGATGGTTGTACCACTACTGCCATTATTTGGAGTCCTGTTTTCCTAAAACTGTTGATTGTCCTTTTTTGTAATATTTGATGCAAGATTAAGCGTACCTTTAACATTTGACTTATCGTATGAACATATTATGCTGTGAATTGTGATATAGGTGGGTGGATAATTGCTTGGTGCATGTTTTGTCACCAAACATATATCGAACTGTTTCTGAGGCTCTTGAGTCATTTGAATATATCACTACTCAAGGTAAGATTTCAAGTCGACTTTGTAAACTGTCATTTTATTTTCTTACCTTCAGAAAACAAGAAGATTATTTAATATATATAAGAACAAATAATGCTGTGTTGTTAACTGTAGGGTTGCAGCTAACAAGTGAACTTCAAGCTGATTCTATATTTTAAAATTATTAAAGTTTTTGGACTGATATCATACAATTTTGCAACTCTTTGAAGCATATTTCATTTTCACAAACATTCGACGTCTGTTAAACATATTTCATTTTGTCCTAATTTCATGTTGCTTGAAATTGGTGTTTTTCTCTATCATTTTCCAAACATGAAGAGAATTCATTTATTAGATCTAATAGTTCATTACATTCAGTTACGTCATTCAAATTTGTAATTATTCTGTAGTGACCCTAAAATCTGCACAATGGGACTTGTCCCTGTTGATGCGTGACACTAAACAGACCTCATGATTCATCAAAATGTTTTTCTTGGATCAAATTTAAGTAAGCCCTGTACGACCGTACCACGTCTGTAAAAGTTATATATCTTGAAAACACACCAAAAGAGGGAGAGAAGAAGTTTTCTTTCAACTTATTACAGAATAATATGTGCATCACTTTCTGTCCCTGCTTTTCCTAATCAGTTTAAAAACTATATTAGTTGTATGCCTTCTGTGAAGCAATGTCTATTAAGAAGGTCTTGTTGTATCCATCCATTACAAGCATGATCGCATTTGTGCATTCCTCTTCACATCTGCCACTTTCTTTTTTCTTTTTTTCTGCTTTTTACCCTGAAGTCCAGAATGTTATGGACTTATGGTGCGCAAATAATTTTATAAGTTTCCCTCTAAATATGCAGGCAATTTCAGTTTATATGAGAGGTTAGTGGCAAAGTATGGTGGGGCTGCAGCTATGTATTTTGTGTCAAAGAAATTGAAGAAGAAACACAAAATCACTGATGAGCGTGCAGCATTGTATGCAGCTGCCGAACAATGGGTTGATGCTTTGAAGGGCCGAAAATTTCTTGGTGTGTTCAACTAGTATGATTTTCATGTGATACAAAAAATGTTAGGTATGTTACCATGAGGACTCATAAATGCTTATATTTTTTATTTTGGCAGGTGGATTGGATCCTAATTTAGCAGATCTTGCTGTCTTTGGTGTTCTAAGACCCATCCGCCACCTCAAGTCAGGTAGAGATATGGTAGAGCGCACACGGATTGGGAAATGGTTTTCTGAGATGGAACGCGCAGTAGGACAGTCTTCCAGGGTCAGTGGGCATAGGTAGAAAAACTATAGTGAGTTTCAACCTATTAATTGATAAGGGAATGCTATATGGGGAAATGAAATAAGTTTGCATCTACCAAGTTTGGTGAGTCTTGGTAAATATAATAAACACAACATTTACTAATTCGAAATTCTATATGGGCAAATATGTAATAAATTTATTTTTTTCAATAATAAAACATATCTCTCACTATGACTGGCAATTAGTTAGAGGTGCTGAATGGGAAATGAGTGGGCATAATTGCAATAATGAATGATGAATTAAAATCAGGGATTGTTTTGTGAGATTGGAGACTATCTTTTATCTTCTATTATATTTTAATCGATTGATTTCTCATGCCTCAAACCCTTACGAGAAAGTATAGTAAAGGTAGTAAATATGAGGGAATACATTGAAAAAAATACCAAATTTCGAATTGAAACTTAACACAACATATAAGAATTACATGTAATAACCAAGATATTGTTGTTGGTTTATTATTTTATAATAATAAAACTTTACAACAAAATTATTTGTTTTGAAAAATTATATTATAGAATAAAATTTTTTAAATGACTATCTCATTTATATTGTATATATTAACATGTTTGGTTTTAATTATATTCGAGGGGGAAAATAGCTTTTTTGTTTTTTAAAATCTCTCTCAGAAAACTTTAACAAGTTATTTTAAACACAAAATAAGTTAATCTAAATATATACTAAGTGTCAATTAGCATTATCAACATGTGTTAGTCTAAGTAAAATGATTTCGGTTTCTTTAAATATGTGGTCTTGGATTTGATCCTAGGATTATTTTGTATGAAAAAAAATACTATTAGAAAGAGTTTTCGCTTAGCCGCTTGATCGTACTCTTTGAGATTATTCTCCTACTTATCAGGTAAAAGATACTCTAAAAAAAAAACATACACTGTGTGGTAATTTTTATTTTTTGTAATTTTGTAGTTATACATTACAGCAAACTGATTACTTTAAAAATTAATTTTGTAATTCTCGAAACTATAACTCAAGTGATATCAAGTTTCTTTAAAAAAACTATTCTAGTCAATTATTTTTTCTCCACAAAAAAATAGCTTTGTGATAGAATAATCACTTTTCCTCACGTGATTATCACATTTAAAATAACTTTAAATAATAAAAAATAAAAATAAAATAAATAATCACTCTGAAAATTGCAATGAAGTAATATCTTTTAAGATTTAATTTGAATGCAGTATAAAAGTTTTTTACATTGTTATTCATTCATATTTTATAAATATTTAACTATCATAATAATTATTTTAAAAATTATATATGTGTAATATATAATTAGTTAATGATATTATTTTTTTTACACAAATAGAACATTAAAATTACACTCTAATATTTATAATATTATCACCATATTTAAATTATACTTGTTTTGTTTAAAATTGTTATTATCTAGTAAGCTGAATCGAGAAAATGAAACAGGTCTAATAAGCCAGTTAAATTCAACAAGAGCTAAATTAAATAAGCCATATTTCTTATAACATAATTTTATATGCAATAAAAATATTAAATATTTTATTTACTTACACCATTAATTTTTACAAAATATATTTAATTTACATAAAAATGTCCATTTTCAACACTAAGTGCATTTAATTAATTTAATACTTTTAACAGTACTAATAATATTTGAGACTGAAGTAATCATGGAGTATAAAATTAAAAGGAATAAAAGCATTTTTTTAATTAAATAAAATGGGACAGCCCTTGACAAAGATAATAGAACATATTTTGAGCAAAGTTATAATTATTCTTTCTTTATTTATTCTTTATTGTCTTTCACTGAATCACTATTATTCCCTTGCCTCTCCAAAACGACATTGCACAACCCCAAAGACGTGTTTAACACGTCAACTTCCATATATAATTGAAAATGAGTTGAGTCAGGTTTAATTTATACTTAACTCAATAAGAAATTGAGTTTATTTTATTAGTTTAGACTCAATTTATCTTAAGTTCATGAACTGTTCGAGATTAATGAGCCATTATCAAGTTTAGTTTTGAGATAAGCAAGAGCTTATTAGAGAAAAATTAATTTTGATGCTGGTTGTTTAATTTTTATGATTTGGCCTAATAGATCTTATTTATTTATAATTGTTCAATATCCTTAATTGAAGGAGGTAGAAGGTAGAGATATAATTAAGTATGTAATGAGAATAAAATTTTAAAATTTTCTCCATAAACTTTTAAAATATTTAGATATTTAAAAAGTTTATAAAATATTTTTATAAAATATATTTATATATCTTTAATAAATATATATAATATTTACGTCCATTTTTCTAAAATTTCTTTAAACTAATTGCTCTATTTAAGGATTTATATTATTTTTAAACCTTAAGTTTGAATTTGTGACTTAATAATTTTTGCGTGCATATATATTTATTTGAAAAAGAATATTATCATGCAAAAAACAAAACAAAATACTATTATATATTAAATTAAATATATTATTGGTATTATTGTTATTTTATATATATATATATATATATATAATCTTATTTTATTGAGAGGAATATTTATTGATATATATATATATATATATATATGATCTTATTCTATTGAGAGAAAGTATTTATTGTAAGAGATGAGATGATTAAATATTGATTTGTTGGATCTTACATGAATAGTCAAGATTAAAACATAAATGTATGTGACTTTTTTAAATGGTCACATGACCTTTAAGTAACTTTTAATCTTGACCATCCATGTATGGTTGTATGATCAAGATTTACTCATCTCATCATTTTCACAATAAAAACTCTTCTCACTAAATATAAAATTATATATATATATATATATATATATATATATATATATATATATATATATATATATATAGGGGATCGATTCTATCAGTGTGTAAGTGTTTTTTTGACTTACACTCATTTTTAACCATTAGATTTACTTTCATCTAATGGTTGAGATTATTTTATTAAAAGTAAATTAGATGAAAGTAGATCTAATTTAGATTAATGGTTAAAAATGAGTGTAAGTGAAAAAAAGTAACTTTTAATCTTAACTGATCCCATATATATATATAATCTTACTCTAGTGAAAAGATTTTTATTGTAAGCTTTCTCAGATGAGTAAATATCACTAAATGGATATATATATATATATATATATAGAGGATCCACTTATACTAGTAAAGATAATATGACTTTTTAAATTGGTACATGATCTTTATAACTTTTAATCTTATTATTCATGTACCATTTATTGTATGGTTAAGAATTACTCCAAGATCAAAATAAAAATTCTTATCACTAAAGTCTTTTTTATATATATATATATATATATATATATATATATATGGGAGATGATCAACTTACACCAATGTAAAGTTGATTTTTCTAATCTTACACTTTCATTTTTATTGTGATTATGATATGGCTACCATTTATCTCTCATCTTAGCCTACAAGATCACAATAAATAATCTCAACTATAAGATGTGTAAGTTTTTTATATTATACAAAGTTGAAAATAGATCCCTTCCTAATATAAAATATATATATATATATATATATATATATATATATATATATATATATATATATATATATATATATATATATATATATATATATATATAGGGAGGATCAACTTACACTAAGTTAAGTCTTTTTTTCTTACACTCATTTTCAATTTGTTAGATCTACTTTCATGTAATGGTTACTTTTAATGAAATAATCTCAACTATTAGATGAAAGTGAATTAATAGTTAAAAATAAGTGTAAGAGAAAAAGACTTACACTAATGTAAACGGATCTCCTCATATATATATATATATATATTTAATTACTTTAATAATGCTTTTAACAATACTAATAATATCTGAGACCAAAGAAATCATCGAGTATAAAATTAAAAGGGATAAAACATTTTTTAATTAAATAAAATGAGGCATTCCTTAAAAGATAGATTATAAAGTATAATTTGATTATTCTCAAAGTTAAAATATCAAAATTTGTTTTTCCCTTGTCTCTCCAATATATATATATATCAAACCGACCACAGGATATTAATCAAATCAACACGTAAAAGCAAATTCTAAGATATGATTCTAGAAATGCAAATACAAAGCACTCAAACCGAGCTCACAAATTAATCAACTAAACAAAAGTAATTTATTTTTGGTTTTTTAAGAGAGACGTGATAGGATAAACTATCATATCCTATCTGAAACTATTATTGGTAAAATAATCGGGATATGATAAATTAAGTCACTTATCTATCCCGACTATTTAGTTCAAATTCTATCCCGAGGGGAGTGTAAGTTAGAACTCAAAAGGGATAGGATAAGGTGATTTAAAATGATGATAAAAAAATATTTTAAATATAAAATAATTAAAGATAATAAAATATAACATAGTTAGAAAAAAAATATATAATAAATATAAAATATTTAAAATAATAAAATACTAATAATTAATTTTAATATTATTTATATATATCTGAGCTAATTTTGTTATTTATATTATTTTTTGAAAAATATAAAATTATTCTAATAATTTAACTATATGTAAAGAAAAACTAAAAATGAATATTTAAAATTATAAAAAATTAATTTAAGTTAAACAATATTTTCAAAATTTTAAAAATTATATGTAATTTTATCATAAGGATAAATTTGTCTTTTTATATAATTTAAAAAAAATTAAAATTATAAAAAAATAAAATCAAATAAAATATGAAAACATTCTAAATAAAAAAGAAAAATTTTAAAATATATAAAATTATAATCGTTACCGACTCAAATTAATCAACTAAACATGTAAAAGCTTAATTACTAATTGCCAGCTATTATTCTAGACATGTGCCGCAAATACAAAGCACTCAAACCGACTCACAAATTAATCAACTAAACAAGTAAAAGCTTAATCTCAGACTGAACTAATTGCCAACTATTATTCTAGACGTGTGCCGCAAATACAAACAAAGCACTTCCCCATATTCATTTCTCTAACTGTTAATCATCTGCTTCCAAAACCTTAATCCCAAATTCTTTCCTTGAAGGTCGTTGCAATCAGCCATGTAACAAGGAGATTACAGCTCCGCTCTATATTATCAATTTCCTCATATGCAAAGCCCTAATCCCACTCCTAAACTATTAATTTTTACATACAACATTAATTTTTACAAAATATACTTAATTTACATAAATTTGTCTATTTTCTTAACACTAAGTGTATTTAATTAATTTAATAATGCTTTTAACAATACTAATAATATCTGAGACCAAAGAAATCATCGAGTATAAAATTAAAAGGGATAAAACATTTTTTTAATTAAATAAAATGAGGCAATCCTTAACAAGATAGATATAAAAGTATAATTTGTCCTCAAAGTTAAAATAACAAAATTTGTTTTTCTCTTGTCTCTCCAAAATTACTTTGCACACCTCAAGAATATGTTTGTCAAATCAACACGTCAAATTCAAGATATGATTAGAAATGAGACGAACCGAATCGAGTCAGACCTAATTTAAGTTTAACTTAATAAAAAATCGAACTTATTTTATTAGCTTAGGTTTAATTTGTCTTCAGTTCATGAACTGCTTGAGATCAAAAAGTCAATATCAAGCCTAATTTTTAGGTAAACAAGAGTTTGTTAAGAAAAATTCAATTTAAAAGATGATTGATTAATTCTATATGGTTTGGTCTAATATGACATTAGCTATTTATAATTGCTCAATATCCTAATAGAAAGAAGTGGAAAATGAAGATATAGTCAAGTATATAATGAGCATAACATTTTAGAATCTTTCTCATCTAATTTTTAAAATATCTAAATATTTACAAAATTTACAAAATATCTCTATTAAGTATATCTATATATTTTTAAAAATATATAGAATATTTACATATAATTTTCTAAAAGTTCCTTATACTAATTGTTTTATTTAATGATTTATATATTTTTTAAAATCTTTAGACTTGAATTTGTAACTCAATAATTTTTTGTGTGCATATATTTATTTGAATAAAAATATAATCATGTAAAAAATAAAATGAAATACTATTATATATATATATATTATATATATATATATATATCTAATGGTTGAGATTATTTCATTAAAAGTAGAAAGATCATCTAACAGTTGAAAATGAGTGTAAGTCAAAAAACTGATTTGGTGTAGTTGATCCTTCCTCATATATATATATATATGAGGAAGATCAACTTACATCGGTGTTTTTTTTTTACATTAATTTTTAATGTTAGATCCACTTTCATCTAATTACCTTTAATGAAATAATCTCAATCATTAGATGAAATAGAACTAACGGTTAAAAATGAGTGTAAGAGAAAAAGACTTACACCTAGTGGTTAAAAATAAGTGTAAGAAAAAAAACTTACATCTGATGTAAACTGATCCCCCTCTTTATATATATATATATATATATATATATATATATATATATATATATATATATATATATATATATATATATATATATATATATATATATATATATATATTTCAGTTTACATCAAACAAACACATTCATTTTCAACCGTTAGATTCACTTTCATTTAATGGTTGAAATTATTTCATTAAAAAGTAACCATTAGATAAAAGTAGATCTAACATTTAAAAATGAGTATAAGTCAAAAAATCAACTTACACCTTGAATTCATAAATTGATCTCTCTCTCTCTCTATATATATATATATATATAGGGGAATCCGTTCAGTGAGTAGGAGTTTTTATTTACAGGTTTTCAAGGAAGTTAATTTCACTTTCATTTAATACATGAATGGGATGAGTAGATTATTTCATTAAAGATAACTGAATTAGATAAAAGAAATCAACATGTTTAAAAAATACCATTATAAAAAATTCCTTCAATAATATAAATTGATCCTCCTCTTATATATATATATATATATATATATATATATATATATATATATATATATGTGAAAACTTAATCTCGACCTCGACTAATTGCCAGCTCTTAATCCAAAACTTCATGTGTGCTGCTAGTACAAACAAAACACTTCCTTATGATTGTGTTTGGAATGTAAAAAAATAAAAAATGATTTGATTTGTAAATTAAATTTAATTAAATTTTATGTTTAAAATGTTTAAAAATAAAAAATAATTTAATTTTTAAAATCTCATGAATTTCATTCTTTTTGTTTTAGAAATTCTATCAATTTTGATAGGATTTATTAGGATTTGATTTGATTTGATTTGAAATGAATACTATTTTATCTTTAATAACTACCTTTAACAACTTTTCATAAGGATTAAAATATAAAATAATAAAATTAAATCAAATCAATTATCATTTTAATAAATTAAATATAAAATTTGATTTCTAAATCAATTTAAATCTTATTTTTTTTAAATTCTAAACACAAAATTTAATTTTTAAATCAAATCAATTCAATTCAAATCAAATCATTTCATATTTTTATTCATTCCAAACACAACATATATTCTTTTCTTTTCTCCAATTTATCATTGTCTTCATCGTCCGCTTCGAAAACCCAAATTCCAAATCCTTTCAGTCGTTGAAGGCCGCTGTGATTATTTAATCATGGAGTATAATTTTTTTTTATTATAATCATGGAGTATAAAACTAAAAAGGTTAAAACCGTTTTTTTAATTAAATAAAATGGGGGCGACAAGAAGCATATTTTGTCCTTAATTAAAGTTAAAATAACATAATTTAACAAATTATTATTCTTTCTTTATTTATTCTTTGCCATTTTTCACTTAAATCACTTGTGTTTTTCCTTTCTCCCCAAAAGGACATTGCACAACCCCAGCAACGTTTGTTACGTCAACACGTCAAGTTCCAGAACTTCTCGAGTGTCGCAAAAATACACACAAAGATACTTTTCCATATTCCTTTTTCTAATCGTTCATCGTCTTCTTTGCCTGCTTCCAAAACCCTAATCTCAAATCCTTTTCGTCGTTGAAGGCTACTGCAATCGACAATGCAACAAGACAGCTCCATTCCATATTATCAATTTCCTCATCTGCAAAATCATAATTCCACTCCTAACTCTAACCCTAATTCTAATCCTTCCGATCCCCTCCCCAACCATTACGCTTCGGCACCTCCCTTTACACCCAATTACGCCCCTTCTGATTACGCCGCATACGCCTCCATGTATCCTCCTCCACACCCGCAAAACCCTGATCCTATTCCAGCCCCCACTGCTCCTTCTTACCCTCCAACCTCCAACCCTAATTTGCCATCATTCAATTCTCCCTTTGAATCTCTTCCTTCGTACCAACCACCGTTGCAGCAACAGCAGCAGCAACCCTATTACCCGCCCTATGATCAGCATCAAACGGCTCCAAATTACGCCCCTCCCCCCTTCTCAATTCCTCCAAATCCCAATTCCAATTCGTCATACTCTTCCATATATAATTCAGCTCCGTACAGTCACAGCGGATCTTCCGTTCCTCCGATTCCGACATACGAAAGCCCCTATGAGAATCCTGTGAAACCCGATCATGGTGGTGGTGCTTATTTAGATGACAGTTATGGAAGTTTTAATCGGAGCCATTCCGATTTGGGACATAGCGGTGTTTCGAGGTATGAACCTGGTCGTGATGAAGATTACGGAGATGGGGTGTATGCTTATGAAGGGGGCAAAGTGGAACCATATGGGACGCGGGGCACGGCTCCTAAATCGCCGACTTGGTCCTCGTTTGATGATTATGGGAGGTCCATTAGTTTTTCCTCTCAGAAAGAATCCTCCGTGGCGAGTAAGATTGTAAAAGCAGTGCCCAAGGCTGATGCCCAAGAAGATGTGAAAAGTGGGGTGCAAAAATTTCGGGTCAAGCTGTTGGCAGAAAGTGGTGGTCAGAGCACTATGGATGTTCTCTGTCAGGTATGAAGAGGATAGCAACTTGAACAATTTGTCATGATTGTGTATTTTATTCTGCTAGTTTCGGCTGGATGGATGAAATGGAGGTGTCTTCAGGAGTGTATCTCGAGCAAGGGTAAATTTTCTGCTAGTTTCGGCTTCAAAGAAAGACAAGATGGTGTCGCGGAGATGAGGATGTTGCGTTGGATTGTACCATTAGACAAGATAGGATTAAGAATGGAGAGAAACAGAAGACCTATTGTGGAAAAGATGAGAGAATCTCGCCTTAGGTGGTTTGGACGTAAGGAGAAAGATCTAGAAGTTCTGTAAGAAGAGTAGATCGAGATGGAGAATACCAATAGAGGTAGAGAGAAGACAAAAAGACTATAGGTGAAACGGTTAAAAAGATCAGATTTGAATGGCTTTTTCGAAGACTTGGTTCATGATAGGACACAATGGCGTCGTCTGATCCATGTAGCCGACCCTACCTAGTGGGAAAAGGCTTGGTTGTTGTTGTTGTTGTTGTTGTTGTTGTTGTTGTAGTTTCGGCTTCAATTATACTTGTTTTATCGGATGACAGTAATACCAGTGATTGGATTTTTGCTTTGTTTACAATTTTATGGCTGGTGTACTTCTTTTTTATCAGTAGGTTTATGACCATGAACCAAAATAGATGTAATTTCAGTCTAGACGGTTTTGCTGATATATAGAAGTAATAATTACAGTCTGCCTAATGGATTACTCTCCTTTTCCTTTGAACATGATATATATACTTGTTAGTGTGAAAGAACAAAACTTTGTCATGCCTATGTTCATTTATTACTCTTATGCTTATATTTTTTGGGTAACTAACTATTCTGCAAATTTTATTAGAGACTTTTAGGCTTACACAGAGAATTTCTAAAAACTTTTTGCATCAATTGTTTCCACCCTGAGAATTTCCACCTCAAAAACGTTCAGCGTATTGTCTTTTATGCGTTCATTATTACCTTTCTGTTGCTTATCCCCACTTGTCTACTGATCTGTATTAGTAACTTTGTTAATGTTTATTCTTTCAGATTAGTTTGGATGGAATTCGTATGCTGGATCCAAATACCAGTCGGACATTGAGAATATACCCTCTTGAGAACATAACAAGATGTGATGTGAGCTTGTTGATTTCCTTCATGAAACTTTACTATATCTATTAATTAATTTTCCTAGACAATCTCAATAAAATATTTTGCTAATTGAATTATGCAGAGATTCGATTCATCTACCTTTGCATTTTGGTCAAAGACCCCGGTGGACATTGAGCCAAGACGAATCAGATTGCAATCCAATAGTTACACTACTAACACACTTTTGGATACAGTGACTGCTGCGACCATACAGGTATTCAGATAATTTCATCCTTCTGTTGTGACAACACACACACACTCACACACATGAAACACCCACACATAGACACACACTAAAGAACAAGAACCACATGCAACATAAACAAATGGCACATAGACAATCGATGTGTGTGTGTGTGTGTGTGTGTGTATTGAATGATGTTGGTGCTTTTGGTTACCCTAATACTCTTATTGCAGATTTTATGTTTAGGTTAAAAATGTACCTGTCATTTGAACTAAAAATGAAATTCATGCTTGGGCCTGTGAATTATCAATGAACATGAGTCAGAAATAGATCCAAACAATTTGGGGCTGCCATTTTCTCTTGATAATTGTGATTATCTTTACTTTTTTTCAAATGGCATCAAATTGAACTTTTGTTTTTGATAAATGTCCTTCTAATCATGAATTCATGATTTTGGCTGTTGACAATGCTGGCAAATAAAATTAGTGCCTAAAATCCTCAAGTACCAGCAAGTGTACATTGTAGAATTGCATCTTTAGAGTGTAGTACATCATGTACATGCAAAAGTTCAACATCATTAAGGTATTACTGTATTAATCCTGACATCTGGGAGTTGAATACAAGAATCACTTCACAAAAGATGAAATAGAAAGTTTAAACACATTAGTTCATATTCCTTAAAAGCTTTCAAATATTTATTACCATGTGTCTCGCAATGATATAAAAACTTAACCCTTCTGTTAACATTATTCCTGTTCAGTTCCTAATCTATTTTAAATATTGCATAAAGGTTTTCTAGTTAAATAGCTTGTAGTATTTCTCTCTCTGGATCTTTGGCTACTTATCAAGTTCTCCTAAATTGTTTGTTAATGTTGGGAATTGTTTATTATATATGTCTTAATTTCCCCTCGTTTTCTTAATGCAGTTCAAGGAAATGGGTGGAAGCAGGAGACCTGCTGAATCGTTGAAAACAAACGAACAGCCTACAGAGAAAAAGAAAGGCTTGGGCGATTGGATGAATCTGATTAAACCTGCCAATGAAGAGAAGGATCATTGGGTAACATTACATGCAACTTGAATTTTCTTGCTCTGTTGCTGTCCTCCCCTCCCCCAATAAAAGGATCCCAAGGTTTTAGCAGAAATGTTTTCCTTCAAACTATTTTTTATTATTGCAAGGATGCAATGTTCTCATCTGCTGGTAGTTGATTGTGATTGTTGGAACCAGGGTTGTCAATAGCGGCGCTATCGCGGTGGAGCGGTGCAGAGCAGGGCTCTGCCGCTACCAAAACCCAGTCGCAGAGCGTTTTAGTGTAGCGGCCATAGCGACCGCATATAGAGCCGCGTGACGGCCTGAATAGCATTCATGGCGGCTGTGATGCTTCTGGCCAATTGAAATCTCTGTTTTTTCTTTCTTTTTGGGTGGAAGTTCTATTTTACCCTCACTTATTCAACCAAAAGTTCTATTGAACCCTCACTTTAACTAAGAAAATTTCTATTTTACCCTCACAATAGGGTGTGCAGCAGCACTCCTTCACCTTCTCACAAGATCGCACTATTGTTGCAGCCTATGTTTCGCACTAGCCCATCCCTATTCCTTCACCCATCGTGTAAATGTGAAGCATTTTAGGGCAAGTTCTTGTTTTGTCGCTGAATCACATGGAAGAGGGCTGTTCGCAAGTCTCTATCCTGCCCATCCATTTCCCGGCCAAATTCCAGCAGCGCATTCAATTTCCGGCCAAGCCCACCCCTTTACGCAGCTTCTGTTGGCACCTGGGTTGGAGGTCCTCTGTTTCCCAGCTTCTGTTGGCACCTAAGTTGGAGGTCCTCTGTTTTTGGAAGCTTCTCCAGCCTCTGTTTAGCAAGATTCCTCCCTCTGCAGCCTTTGTTATTTTCTTATTGTTACTTTGAACCATTCCCCATTCCCCACTCTGTACTTTTTTGTTTGGTTGCTGTGTTCTGAGTCCTGACTTGTGACTTTGAAGCATTCCCCTAATCCCCAATTATCATTTTTTGGTTGCTGTGTGTTGTGATTTGAGTTCTTTAAATTTGATTGTTTAGTAACTTTAAGCCTTAGAGGCTTAAACTTATTTAGGAGTTGGTGCTGTATTTTGTTTTCTTTATGCTCCTTGACTTTTTATTGTTATTATCTTGTTAATTATGCCTTAGATTGATGATGATTGTCTGTCTATAGTATGACTTTTGATTATTAATGATGAATATGTCTTTAATTTTGAGTTTTTTTATTTTTTATTTTTGAGCATTTATAAGTGTAGTATAAATTATTTATAATGTATCCCTAATCTTTGGTATAGCACCCATCCCGCTATCTGCTATACCACTACAACATTTTTGGGGCCGGCCGCTCCTGAGCCGCTATCCGGGATTGACCACTTTGGTTCATTTATTATTGCAATTAATTTTGTCAATTTAATTTTTAAAATACTAATGTGTTTTTCCCACATTCGACTCTTGAAAAGTTTCTAAATGCCACTGGATTTTAATGAAGATTGATTGATCAACTGTATTAATCTACATAAGTTTAACTAGGATCAACAATAACAACCAAGCTTTTTCCCACTAGGTGGGGTCGGCTATATGGATCAAACGACGCTATTGGGTCCTATCATGAACCAAATCTTCAGAAGTTTAACTAGGGATCAGTTGTTCATTTTTTCTTGTACACAATTGGAGTTCTTATGAGGTTCTATTTGTATATAGGTCCCAGATGAAGCAGTCTCAAAATGTACAGCATGCGGCACTGATTTTGGGGCTTTTGTTCGCAAGGTTAATCTCTCCTTTTCTTTTCTCTGGCTATGTTTTCTGTTTTGTGTTATCGGTTGCTAATGTCATGAATCTCTATACTTCTAACAGCATCACTGTAGGAACTGTGGCGATATCTTCTGTGACAAATGTACACATGGTAGAATTGCTCTAACTGCTGACGAGAATGCTCCGCCAGTACGAGTTTGTGACCGATGCATGGTATGTGTAACATCTGTTGGCTTTTTTCTTCATCCCTTTGGATATAATGAAAAAAGAAATAATTTTTGGAATATGCATTTGCTTTTGTAATTGCTGAGGTTGTAATGCTATTAAATGGGAATTTCAATCCATGTAGGGATTTTTTGTCAATAAGCCTTTTTTCCCCGTTACTCTCTGTTATTTGTCAATCCTTAAAAACTGTAGAAGCCATGTTGTTATGCTTCTTATAGTCCTTTTGCTGTTTTAGGCTGAAGTGACTCAGAGGCTGAGTAGTGCTAAAGAGTCATCAAGTAAACCTGTGTTGCAGAGTCATGAGGATCTTGCCAGGAAACTTCAGGTAAATAATTGGGGCATGTGGTACTGTTTGTGTTTTTAATTGCTCATGGAAGGCTTTAATTCATGTATTTAGTTACTTGATTAAGCTTGCTTGTGTGAGTAAGCATGCATCGGATGCTGATTTTGTTTTGTCGGTGAATGTTTTGGTAGGAGGAGCTGGAGAGAAATCGAAAGACATCAGGTAATGTAATCTGAGTTCAATTTTGGGAATCTGAGTTCAATTCTGGGTGTCTTAGTTGTAAAACTGATGTAGAGATTCATAACTTGTCAAAGAAGGCGGCAGGTTTCAATTAATCTGTTCTGTGGGTAATTTAGTTGAAATAACTGGACTTTTTAAATAAGATTTGGAAATTAATCTCTCTGGCTTAGTTAAGTGGTCTGGTTTGCAGGTTCCAAGTCTGATGGATCTGGAACACGAATGAAGGAAGTTGCATGTCCTATTTGCACTGTCCATCTACAGGTTTGAAATCTAATGACTAATGTCCCCACTCTTCTCCCACACACATCAGCACATCATAATCTTCTTCATTTGGTGCTTTTTTGTGGGATTATTGCAGGTTCAGGTTCCTAGCTCAGGTTCAGAGACCATTGAGTGTGGAGTTTGCCAACACCCATTTCTTGTGAGTGCTCATTGAGTTCAGATAACGTTGATACGCATGAAGGTGTCTATATGTGTCAAAAGTTTAAAATTCAATTATTTTACTGATCTATCTCTTGCACATTAATAATTAATGATTGGGATTACCTTTTGTTTATTATTATCTTTGGGCTTGTTTAATGAACATTTTTTACCTGCATTTTTCATTTTTCTCCTTCTTCTGTTCTTTTAGCTTGGTGTGTATATGTTTACTTATCCTTTCGGCCTCTTGGAAAGGGTACTCCAATTCGCTTGTCCTTTTTTATAAAATAGTTGAACTTATACATGTATAGCTATGCCAAATTTGGTTTGACACGTTATGACAGCTCATTAGCTCTCTATGAATATTTACGATTTATAATGAGATTCGGTAACTTTTAATGATCGGAAGGTCAACTGATCTACGACTATTTGATGACAACTGTTCATCGTGTTTTATAATTTATTAGCCAAATTTCAATGTTATTGTACTGTCAAAGGATGTGTGCTTCTATCAATTTACAATTATATTTCAGAACACAGTGATCGATCCCACTAAATTCATATTTTCTAAATGCTGATGCTTGATATGATCTCTTTATTTTGAAATGGTTATAACCCACTGTCCAAACTTTTTGGAAGCCTCACAAGAACTTTTGGTGTGCTTTCTTTTTGGGTGGGCTGAAATTGTCCTTGTTATAGGATGTTGGCCTGAAACATCTTTTGGCAAGGTCGATGGTGCACCCGACAAATGTAGGTCCACCTGGGCACCATGTAATATGAGAATTTTATTCGTTGGATTAAAATTGTTTAATTGAATAGTTATAATTTTAGTGATTTTAATCCTGTATGATAACTTGCATTCTCAACCCGATGCTCACTTATTCGGAGTGGCTCTATGATTGTCGGTCCGTCTACTTGATACACTAATAGTTAGACATTAAATTGAAGGATTATGGTAGGGAAATGATGGTTAATTATATCAGTTTGTGTTTGTTTCTTGAAACAAGTGAGAGGCAGGCCTTACTACTTGCTGTGGCTTCAAATCAGCCGCTTTGTTGTGTGAAAAGGATAATATTAGGTAGCCAGAATTAGTTGGACTTTTTTATGTATGCGTAATTCTTGTTATTTTGTTTTATCTTAACAATAACACTTTAATTTTTGACAAATTTTGATCGAATTTTGTCATTTTTCTCGCTGTGAATTGACTTTGCCAGAAAGGATACTGACGCGCTATCATTTAAAGTATTTGATTATGGGCAGGATCACTTAAATTTGTATGCCAGTGTTAACGATTATTTTACGGTACCATGCATAAATAAATTTAATATCCCCACGGAAAGCAGGTAGGGCAGAGATATACCAAGCAAAAAAGACGGGTAAAGATGAATAAAGTGTGATAGAAGCTACATTATTTTACTGAGGTAACACAGTCAAATATAGTCTATTCTTGCTAAAAAAAATTTCTCATCCAATCCCTATAAAATTTAAACCTTAAATTTTTTTTTTCAAATAAAATTTCAATACTCAACCATTAGAGTGTGACGTAAGTACATACAATCATACTCTTAACTGTATATGATATTGCTAGTTTACTACATGTGCCATGCACCTTTTATTACCTCATACGAAGGGGAAATTATTATTGGACATGAACACTTGAGAGTGAGAGGTATATGGTACATGAAATTATGGCAACGATGCAAAGGTGTGTTTGCTTTGAGGTTTGATAGTCTTTGCTTTAATATATCAGTCAATAAAAAAAAATGTACTTCTTAGAAGTTATTTTTTTTTTTTCAAAGATTGGTTGTAATCGCTTAGAAGGTAAATAATTTATAATTTTGTCCCTTCTTTTATTTGGAAGTTGAAAGATAAAAAATTATAAGAAAATAATTTGGAGCATGTTTGGGACGGATTATTTCCATCCCAACATATGTTGCTTTTTTTAAAAAAGTTGTCTACGACAGTATTTCGTTTGGCAAACAAAAGTTAAAAAATAATAGCTTTTTTATTGATAAAAAAGCTATTGAAAAATAAGTTGATTGTTAAACATTTTTTAACAAAGTTGTTGAGATTATTTTTAATAGTAATATGTAAATATTATTTTGTCGCTCAATTAAATAATTTTTTAATCAATCAAATATTTTTTTAATTATTTTATACTTATTTTAATAATTTAATACATAAAAACAATTTTTTTATACTATCTAAATAAAATAGATTAACTTAAAATCACTTTTCAACTGACATATCCAAACATATTTTTTTTTCTTATAATCGATTATTACAAAAAAATTTATATAATAATCGATTATTGAAATAATCTAACTTTCATAACTATCTCAAACACGCACTTAGAATGAATGACAATTTTGGTAAAATAAATATAAAGACCAAACTGGGGGAATCCCCATTATAAATAGTGTATATATATATAGAAACATACCTCAATGGTAACTTGCCTTATTTCCGCGTAACTGAGTAGGAGCACTAGCAAGGATTAGCCGCAATATCAACCTCCATGGATCGTTTTATGAAGCTACCTTCTCCTCCTCCATCCCTTCCTTCTTCAACTTGTTCCTCACTGCTCCGTTTCATATTATTATTAGTTGTTTCTTGCAAAACAAAGGCTGTGATGAAACTTCCACCAAATGTGTCGATTCCTGCAGTGTTTGCGTTTGGAGATTCGATCATGGATACGGGCAACAACAACAACATGCAAACATTGGCTAGGTGCAATTTCCCTCCATATGGGAAAGATTTCCCGGTAGGGACTCCAACTGGCCGGTTTAGCAATGGAAAAGTTTCATCAGACCTAGCAGGTATACTATCTTCAGTCTTCTATATACCATTGATAATAACATATTAGCATGTTTGAAAATATTTTTATTTGCGCCTACTCAAGCCAAAACACGCGCATAAGCGATACAATATTACTTAAGAAAGTAAATATTCAATAACAGTTCACCTTAACATTCGAATTCAAATTAAGAAGAATCCAGTGTAATTACCTTATTTTATAATAATTAAACACGAATATTGCATGTGATCATTTGTTGTTATTCTTTTTTTTTAAAAAAAAATTACCCTTAAATAATGAAAACCGACCTATTATTTATATATTTCACTTATCTTAGGAATATGTCGTAACATTCTTATTATATCAGTTGAAGAATTGGGCATTAAGGAACTTCTGCCAGCATATTTGGATTCAAATCTCCAACCTAGCGATCTCCTCAGTGGTGTTTGCTTTGCATCCGCTGGCTCCGGCTATGATCCTCTCACGTCCAAAATAGAGGTAGGCATATTTTCAGATCCGTTGTTGTTTCTCCTAAAATTTTGAAAATAACAAAAAAAAATTCATTTTTACTATTCCTTTCTAACTTTGTTACTGTATTGTAACCAGTCAGCTATAACGTTGTCCGGTCAAATAGACTTGTTCAAAGAATACATAGAGAAGCTAAAAGAGTTCGTTGGAGAGGAAAGAACCAAGTTTATCCTCGCCAATAGTATTTTTCTTGTGGTAACAGGCAGCAATGACATTTCGAACACATACTTTTTGACTCACGCTAGACAACTGCAATATGATGTTCCTGCTTACACTGACCTTATGGTCAGGTTAGCTTCTAATTTCTTGAAGGTATGCTTATAAGTTTCCTCTCCGCAAAGTTAGCTCAAGCTTCAAGTTATGCACATATGCATAGATTAAAGAACTTGTAAATGCAGTACTTTTTAGTGCTAATATGATTAGTTAATTGCCTCACCATGTATATACATTTTTTTCCTAATACAATTGAAAGGAATTATATCAACTAGGAGCACGGAGGATTGGCGTACTCAATGTGCCCCCAATTGGGTGCGTGCCACTTCATGGAGGAATAGTTAGGAAATGTGCAGAAAAGTACAACGACGCATCCAAGTTATTTAACAGCAAACTGTCAAAAGAGCTGGATTCCCTTAACTGGAACTTGCCCAACAGCAGGATGGTTTACTTTGATGTTTACAACCCTCTACTTGATATCATTGAAAATTACCAAAAATATGGTAAAATCCCAAATTTCACTTTTATTGTCACCATTTATTCACGAGAATTTGTTGAGAAATCAGTTTTCATTAAGTTAACAGGTAAGTGTTTGTTAAGAAATCAATTTTCATAAAATTACCAGGTAAAACTTATGAATAAATTACTATTCCTAATACTTCCTTAAGTGCTTGCATGTAAAATTCTGAAAAAAAAAAAATACATATTGCCCTTTAATTGCAGGTTATAAAGTCGTAGACAGAGGATGCTGTGGCACAGGCGAAGTAGAGGCTGCAGTTTTATGCAACGCTTTGGATCCCGCTTGTCCCGACGTCTGGGATTATGTTTTTTGGGATAGTTTTCATCCGTCAGAAAGTGCTTACAAAAAGCTCGTAGGTCCAATTTTGAGGAAAAATCTGTACCAGTTCTTCTGAGTTTCAATCTATTCAATTTCTGATGGCAGGACCAAATAATCATTTAGAAAATGTTATTTGCTCATATCTCACATCCCTCAATTATTATCATTGGTTTCTCCCCCACTCTCTTTCTTTTCATCTTCAACACCAGCTGTGATGAAAGAGAGAAATAAAATATGGGAAATAGAAATTAAAATATGCAAATAATATTAATCATTTATTTAGGTACTTAAATCAAAAAATTATTCCGAATAGTAACTTAATGATTTGGTGCATGTTTAGTTACACTTTTTTAATTAGAAATATTTTTTTTTAAAAAAAAGTTATTTTAATAAAATTTAATTATATTTGACAAAATTAATTTAAATTTTTATATAAAATTTAATATAAAATAAAAAAAATTTTAAACTAATTTTTATAATATAAAAAATTAAAATTTATGATTTTAATTTATAAATTATTTTTATATTTTGATATATAAATATTATTTTTTTCAATTAAATAATTTTTTAATTATTTTATATTTATTTTGATAATTTAATGTATAAAAATAATTTTTTTATATCAACTAAATGAAATAAATTAATTTAAAATTATTTTTATTTAATATATCTAAATATAAAAATAAATCGATTATCGATATATAAAAAAAATTATATAATAATTAATTATAATTAATTATTAAAATAATTAAAATTACAACTAAATTAAATACACACTTGATGTAAAATTTTATTTTAATTGTACTTAGCAAAAAGCTTTGAAAAGGTACGAGATAGTGTAAATAGAATAATACTTCTCATATATTTCTAAACTTCACATCCTCTCACATCACCATAAAGTGACAGTATTAGAGTGATATAAGTGTACAGAATGGTGAAAGAAGTAATGTATAAGTGAATATATATATTCTGTCAAAAAAAGTAAATACATATATATATATTACATTATTCAGGTAAATATACCAAATTCTGCTCTAATGTCAACGGATTTAACTCTACATATAGTAATATAATTATTTATTTATTTTATTTTGTTCTTATTTTTGGATACTAACAAAAATTTTAAAAAAATATTAATAACACATTTTTAGACTTTTTTAATATTTACTTTATATTAGTCTAAAAATAAATATTATTAATATTTTTTAATAATTATTTTAAATACATAAAATAAATTAATAATAAAATAAATATTTAAAATAATATAATATATTACTAACATTTTTCAAAATTAAAAGGCATGTACAAAACTGAACTTTTTATGTCGTATGCCCTTTGCCTTTTCTTTTAATAATAGCAATGATAGGATAAAAGGCAGTTAAATTATACAATCACTCACAGTAGGAAGTATTAATGCATTTGCCTACTTTGCTGGATTTGCCTACTTTTGTATGGCTGATGGCTGATTTTCCACAATCTTACCTGACATTGTTGTCGGAAATATAATAACTGCAACGCATCGGATAAGTGCCAATAAATGTACACCTGGTCTTCGACAGTGACACCGACTCCACTTAAGAATTTTGATGATAAGAAAATGATTATTTTACCACATTTTTTATTTTTTATTATTTTTTATTATATTTTTTAATAATTATAATTAAATAAAAAAATATAAAAAAAATAATATAATCAATAATATGTAAAATAATATAAAAAAAAAATGTAATAAAAATATCAATGATATATATATGATATGATGACGCCTCACCCATCAAATTTAATTGGAAAACTTTAGGTGTGGCCAGTAATTTTATGTTAAATAGATTTAAAATTGATAATTTCTCTATTCTTTTAGAAGCTAAAGAAGATCTTATGTTCACGGTCCCAATCAAACTAAATCAATCGACTTCCACATATTAGTAACCAATCGGTCTGTTTTAGATGGACAAACCAACCAAACCAAATTAATTAATTTAAGTTGATAGTGCTGAAACAATATTATCTCTATGACAGACAAAAAAAAAAAAACAAGAAAAGTAATAAGTTGTTCGAAGTCAAAATGAAGCATCATGACATAAATTTAGTAGCAACCTGTAAAAAGTAAAATCTAGGAAACATAAGCTAGTTTGAATAAAAATACAAAAACTGACTGTTTCTGAACACCTACCCACAATAAGCATATTTGGTAATTCCTGGTAAACCAACGAAGGGGCTAAAGGAGGAAGACGGAGGAGTTACTTACCTGGGCTTGGAAATCCCATTTTTGTGACCAGACTTGATGAGAAAGTCTAGGTGCTCTTTAGGTTGGTTGAGACATGAGAGTTGAGACCGATTGACTCACCTTCCAAGGTTGGCTCCTCTTCTCTTGGCATGCGTCGGCCGTGAGATGAGAGAATCTGAGGATTATTAGTAGAACAAATGGGATGAAGATGATATGTTAACTTAAGGATATAATAGTAATTTTCTGGTAAAATATTTTATTTAATTTTGATTGATTTAGTTTTGTTTGATTTCATTTTAAAATTGCATTAAAGATTAAACGGATTGATATAATTAACGTGTAATAGTTTAAGCAGAAGATATTTAAGTATTTTAAATATATAATTTTGAATTTAATTTTAAAGTTTATGTATATACAAATAATATTATTAATTTTTTTTCTTAAACAATTGATCTCATTTTTTAAAAAATTGTCTTTTACTTATTAAGTTATATTACTTTAAAAAACTTAAAACAAAGTTTTAATCAATCTTTAATTTTTAATTTGATTTTATAAATTTTATATTTTAGAAAAATATTTTTTTAAAATTAATTTATCTTTAAAATAAATAAAAAAAATATATCTACTGTTAAATTATTTAATAAATTAAAATCTTTATTTATTTTATCATATTAAAAATAAATATATTTTTACCTACCCATTTTAAATACAAATTTACTTTAAAATTATATCCTACATCCCTCCTGATCGAAACCACATTAGAAGAGTAGAAGTAACAAGATCCGTTCCTTCACGGTAGAGTCATGATTAATGATTATCACCTACTTCCATTTTAGACATTTTATTCAATTAATATGATGGTTACGTTACAACGCATATAAAAGTTAACGGAAAAATAAAAATAAAAATAAAAATAAAAATAATTGATAGGCCATGTTCCGCCCTTTATCCGAGAAATGGTTGTCAGAAAATTATATGTCGTATATTTAATAGTTCGTTGGTTAAAAATAAAGTGAAATTTTGTTAAAATATTTCAATTATTCAGTCTTTAAGTCGAGATAATAGTATAAATAAGAGTAAAGAAGAATAAATATATCTTAGTTTATTAGGTCAATTTATATAAAAATTCAGATAATTGATTCTTTTAATATATTTTATTTAGGTCATTTAAAATTTTAAACATTATATTTAGTTGTCATAGTATAAAATATTATATATAATCATTATAACACATAACTTTTATATTTATTAATAAATATTAAATATGTGTATCTCGAATTGTTATCCATCGATATATAAGTCAGTTAAACCTTATAAAAATATATTTAATTTATTATTAGATGTTAATTGAGTTAAAACGATTCAGACCCTAACTCTACTTTTTTTTTTTCTTTATTAGACCCTAAGTCTACTTGATCCATCTTTTGAATTTAAATTCTGATTCAACAGCAGAATTGTCAACAAACATAGGATTTTTATAATATTCTAATAGAAATAATATTCAAAGTAAGTTATTATTTTGATTTCATAATTAATATTTAAAAATAACTAACAATTAATGAAATATTTTACAATTCTTACTGCTACATTTCAGATCTTAAAAAAATTGGATATCTTGGAATTCCCCCTAATAACATATCCACGTGGTCTGACGTCCTTATTTATATCCGATCGCTTGGCCCACTGGCATTTTGCAACCTGGAAAAATTTGATCACTCTTTGTTTGTTCAAAAACGATAATTCAATAGATCACGCACACATGTACAGACGAAGAAATTAGAGTAAATTACACTCATTTCTCTTTAAATTTGATAATATAACACTTAATCTTATTTTTTCTCAAAAATGAAACTCCTTTCAGTTGATTAAATTGACTAATATCTATTAAAATAAGTTATCAAAATATTCTAGTTAATTAATTATGATATACTATAGCTTAGTAGGATGTACCATAATAATAATTATTTAATATACACTTTGCATAAATGTACTTTATTCATCTCAACTGTTACGGTTAAGATAAATGATTTATATATTTTTTTAAATTGTATAATTATGTAAATATTTTTAATTAAAATTTTTAAAATTCAGTTATTTATAAAAAAATATTTTTTTTAAAAAAATATTATTGTATACAAATAGTAACAGTTAAAATTTGATAATATTTTTTTATTAATTAAAATATGATAATATTATCAGTTAAAAAACTCCCTACATATTTATATAGAGAAAATTGTAAGATTTTTTTAAAAAAATTATTTTTATATATAAATATTACTTGTTAAAATTTATAAAATTTTTAATATACACAATTATTATTATTTATGAAAAAATATAAAAATTGATACGTATTTTTATAGTCTATTTTAATAAGTATTAATCAATTTAATCAATTAAATAGAGTATTATTTTTAAGAAAAAATAAAGTTAAGTGTCATATCATTATATCATTAAATCTAAAGGGAATTGACTGTAATTTACTCAAGAAATTAATATATCTTCAATGAATAGGTGACAGGAAAAATCAGGGGAAAGAAATTCAAAGCACAAAATGGTGGAAAAACGCGAGCCTCTTTTTGGTTTTAAATTTTTTGTAAGGTTAAATGAGTTTCGTCTTCATTCTTTCGTGTCCATTCTATCAAAATGGGATTATTATACCAATTACAAACTGAATATGTCCATATGGTTTAGCAAAGCGGACATGACAAGATTCAGCTACTGCTAACTGCGTATAAGAAGACATCTAATTAGCTTGACTCATTATTAGCTCAACTAAGAACTCTTGTTTCCGGTATACAAAGAAAAGTGTGTAAAAATCACAGAACAACCAGCAGAACGGTTTTTTATTAATTTTGAGAAAAATCATTTTAAATAATATTTTGATTATAAGCTATTAAATATAAAATAAACTAACTCAAATACACATATCAATGTTCTCCCATGAGGTGAAAACACTGGTCTCAATTTAAAAAACTAGCTTTTAACTACCTATTTCACAAAAAACAAAAAAACAAAAAAAATGTAGAAAACAGTACTTATAGAGCCAAGCTAATAGACTACAGAGTCCAGACTGTCCAACACAGTGGCGGAAGTCAACCAGAAAAATTGAAAGGCAAACTTTCTCATTTGCCTTTATTTAGAATTATTTATTTAATGTATTAATTTCGAAAACCTCTACATTAAAAGGTATATTTTAAAAATAAGTAAATTAAAATTTTATTGTTTAGAATTTCTTTTATAAGTGATTACTTGTATTTTATTCTAAAAATGTACCTTTCACTTTGAATGATATAAATATTAATATATATTTTTATTTTATAATTTATACTCACAAATCCATTTAAAAAAAGAAGGAAATCAAGTTCAAAATAGTGAAAGCAGATAGAAGTTTTGTGTTAAAGGACTCAAAGTATGTCATAAGGAAGGAAATAAAGGGAGTTAATGTAGTGAAGGAGCATGGAACATGGAATATTGATTTCCATCTCAGCTATCTATTGATGATAGAATTTAATCCAAAACTTTCATGTGAATATAATATAATAGAAAATTCTTTGACCATTTATACTCTCATAAAAAAAAGTTTAAAAAAATTCCTCAACAATGTCCCCCACTCCAACGAGTTCAATTCCCTTAATTAACTAACCATAACTTAATCAATAGCACAAATCGTTACATTGAATTTTTTTTTTTTTATAAACTCGTTACATTGATCCTTTCAAGTTACAACCCTCGGAAAATGCTATAAATTAGCACAAAAGTATAATCACCAAACCGCACAAATCTAATTTACCATCATAACTCAACTTTATTTTTTAATGAATTTAATTTATATATATTATCAATGTAAAAAAATTTATAATATGAATTAATTATATATTATCTTATTATTAAAATTAAATATTTAACTCTTATAATAATTATCTTAAAAATTACACATATAATAATATATAATTAATTAATAATATATTAAAACTAAATTTTTCTTTAATTCTCCTCTTCCCTTTCCAACTTTCTTGATACAATCTACAGTTTTACTTTTACATATCTAATCTCATTATTCATTCAATTTTTATATGTCTAATTTTTTTTAATTCTCTTATAAATTTATTTTGTATTTCACAAAAATATTACAATCATATATCACATAATTTAATATTCTTCTCATACAAATATACAATAAACATATATCTACCATATTTAAGTTTTACATAAAACATTATCCTTACATATATGAATTGAATTGGCAGAGACCGAATGAGTAGTGATGCACAATCACTAAATGTATCTGATATGGGCAGCGTGACAGCGTCACTTAAATATGTATGTCAGTGTTATTAATTTACTATTATAATGTAGTATATCCCCACGAAATGGGGATGGATCACGAGAAATTCTTGAATATAAATTTTTTATTTTAGGTATGTAGATTAATTTTTTTATATGTTAAAAGATTTATGAGTCATATTAAAATTACTTATATATTTATTTGTATAATTTTATATAAAAAAAATTTGCATATTTAAAATATGAAGTTTCCAAAAAAATTTTTTTGTTACAGCACAGTAGCAGAGAGGAAAAAAAAATAGAAACTAGATAATCATATTGAGGTTACACAGTAGAATTATTAATAATAATATAGATTTTTTAATTTTTTTTATCGCATTCAATCCCACTAAACCTTTAGATTTTTTTTGGTACAGACTAAACCTTTAGATTGTCACTGAGTATATAAAATCATACTTTTTTTTTTTCAAATAAAATATCAATACTCAACCTTTAGATTTTCACTGAGTGTATAAAATCATACTCTTTTTTTTTTCAACCTCATATGTGAAGGGGAAATACTGACATGCATGCCTAACAGCAAGAGGTATGGTACATGATCATTAAAACTATTGCTACATGCCAATGTCTTTTTGCTTGAGCTTTCCAAGTCTTTGCTTGAATATACATGTCGAAGTAAAAAACATATAAATTGTCCGTACAATCAGCGGTTAAATGAAAATATTTCTTGCGTGCAATAAATGAGTTAAAATTGAAAGGACACAACTGCATGATATAGGTACAGCTCGCTGATCTGAATTCCAAATACAAGAAATACCCAAAAAAAAACTACAACCTTTATGGGTCCTTTAATGAAGCTACCTTCTCCTCTACCCCTTTCTTCTTCAATTTGTACCTTGCTGGTCAGTTTCATATTATTATTATTTGTTTCTTGCAAAACGAAGGCTGTGTTGGAACTTCCACCAAATGTTTCGGTTCCAGCAGTGTTTGTGTTTGGAGATTCGATCATGGATACAGGCAACAACAACAACAACATGCAAACATGGGCTAGGTGCAATTTTCCTCCGTATGGGAAAGATTTCCCTGGAGGGTTTCCAACTGGCCGATTTAGCAATGGAAAGGTTCCATCAGATCTTATAGGTATACTATCTTCTGATCTATGCCTGTTATAGCATATATTATAACATGCTTGAGAATACTTTTAGAGCAAAATTTCCATTTAGTCCTTGAAAAATATATTCATTATTAATTTAGTCTTTTAAAAATTAGTTTTATTAATTTAGTCCAATAAAATGATAAATAAATGATATATAATATTTGAATATTGAGGACTAGTTTTTGAATATCTTAATGTAAATTTTAAATATTTAAATATTATATTTTAATGCGCCTTAATTTTTTAAAGACACACGTTAACGAAAGTCATGATATTATTTTATTTTTAATAGTTTGGTTTCTCTTAAAATGTGTTTAGGGACGTGTATCGCATAAATTTTATTAGTCTCAACTGTTAAAGATATTAATATGAATATATACATACATAAATTTGGTTTTCAAAATATATATATGAACTTCACACCAATATATATATATATATATATATACACACACACACACGATCTTTGATTATATTTTATATTAATTATAAATAATATAAGTGGATTAAATTAAAATTAGAAATATATTATTTTTGCACGTTCAAAGATTGGAACAATAATATTTAGTCTATTCGTTCTATTAGCGTAAATGTTATTATTATTTATGGTATTTTTCCAATATATTTTTCTCAACCTTTATTATAAGTAGAAAGTTGAATATTCAACATAATTATTTAAGTTTGTTTCAGAAGGGTGAGGCAAATGGAAGTTAGAGCGAGAGCTATGTTAACTTGTTTTTTAGACGTTAAAGAGAATATGATATGAATTAAATGGGAATAAAATCTCACCCTAATTTACTGAAATTATTTTCTCTGAAACTAAAGAGAAAGTAAAATAAATAAAAACATGAATATGTTAAATTGCACAATTATTTATTTCACAATACCATGTAAATAAGAAATTATAATTTTATTTTATGAATTAAAATAGTATGCACCGTTAATGTAAAAAGTTTTACACTAATATGTTGATATTTGTGTTTTTATTTTAATTACTAAGACAAAAATATAACAATAAATACTGATTTATCAATAAATGTCAGTGTAAAACTCTTTTACATTAGCAGTGTATACCAATTAAACTCTTATTTTATTTTTATATTCAATCCTCATTAGCATATCAATTAAACAATAGATAAAATTAAAATAATATTTTTTTACTTTTATTTTCATTTTTTTCCTTTTAGTCTTATTTGAATTTGAATAAACTAGGTTGATATCTGTTAAATTTGCAAAACTTATGCAAACACCATCTAATTTCGTATTTTACAAAGGTTTGCCATTTAATTAGCTTTTCAAAAGCTGTATGTGTTTGAAAACCTATACACGAAGAGGCAGACGTGTCTTTAAAAAAAAAAAGGTAAAGAAGAGGCCTTTTACTTTAAAATGTTAAAATAGGCGATATTAATATAAATTTTAAAAATAAATTTGTGCAATATCGCAGGAAGTCAATATAAATTTTTAATTATTTCTTTTAAAATAAAAAAATTCCCTATTACTAAGATCTAGCTTTCTTATATGTGAAGTACATTTAAATCATTGTCAAGGATACATACGTATTATTGGAGACCAAGGAGTTTTCCTAATTGCAGTTCCATTTTTTTTTAATAATCACCATTTAGGTGATATTCAATGTGGTTTCACAAAAAAATTATATTAATTTAGTATATCAATTATAAAAAGAGATAACAATTTGATTATGTAAAGAAAGTAAATATTATTTTAGTCTCTCAATTATAGAAAATAACATAAATTTAATCCATCAATCATAGAAATTAACATTAACTTAATTCTTCAATTAAAGGCTACAATAACATTGTTCTCATACTCTATGTACAAAATGATGATTTTGATATCACTTTAAATTAGTGATAGACAAAATTGATGTTAACTTTATATGAAAAATTAAATTGATGTCACGTGTTAAAATTGTTATTTTCTCTCTTTTTTTTTTAAGTGGTGGTGTAAATATATAGGGCAAGGGCAAAGATAATTTGGTGAAGAATCAAATATCTGTATCAACATAATTCACAAGTTTTAAATATTTAAACTGGTGCAAATTGAGTAATGAGTTCTTTGACATTTTTTTTTCTCTTAAGAAATTTTAGAGGAAGGAAGGACTTATAATGATAGTTACAAATGATCTATCAATAATATACTATCAATAAGAATTGAACTTCAACCTCAAGTGTGTATGCATATGGATGTTTCACTTATCGGATTAGGATCCTCTTATCCTCTTCACTAACATGAGTGAGTTATGAGAGAGAGACACAAAAAATATTTATAATAAAATCTATCATTATTTGTATAGTGTTTTTTTTTTAAACATATTAATTTTGCTTTTGTATCATTCTTTTTGGTTACATGACCCTTTAATGTCAGGGAATAAGACCAGAGGATCATAGTCATCTATTAACTTAATCTACCATGTTGAGGTAGACATTAACAAGAATCTGTCATAACTTTCTTATTATATCAGTTGAAGAATTGGGCATTAAGGAACTTCTGCCAGCATATTTGGATCCAAACCTCCAACCTAGCGATCTCGTTACTGGTGTTTGCTTTGCATCCGGTGGCTCCGGGTACGATCCTCTCACAACCAAAATAGCGGTAGGCATATTTTCAGTTCCATTATTCTTTCTCCTAAATTTACGAAATTAATAAAAAAAAACACTTTTACTATTCCTTTCTGACTTTGTTACGGTATTATAACCAGTCAGCTATATCGTTGTCCGGTCAAATAGACTTGTTCAAAGAATACATAGGGAAGCTAAATGGACTCGTTGGAGAGGACAAAACAAAGTTCATCCTAGCCAACAGTATTTTTCTTGTGGTACAAGGCAGCAATGATATTTACAACACATACTTTTTGACTCACGCTAGACAACTGCAATATGATGTTCCTACTTACACTGACCTTATGGTCAGGTCAGCTTCTAATTTCTTAAAGGTATGCTTTTAAGTTTCGTCTCAGCAAAGTTAGCTGTAACCTCTAGTAATGCACATCTGCATAGATTAAAGAATTAATCGATGGTGCTACATAACGCTTGAGTGGCTGTTCGCACCACCCTTTCATTAGTTAAAAAATGAAATCTTCAAGAATTTATTGAACTTTTAAATGCTAAAACTAAAAAAAAAAAATACAAAGGTAGGAAAACCCAAGCGGTCAAGCGTTTACAAGCAAGACCCTTAATGAATATATAAATGCACGTAATCTTTTTTTAATGCTAATGATTAATTAATTACCTCACCGTGTATACACATTTTTCTCAATACAATTGAAAGGAAATATATCAACTAGGTGCGCGGAGGATTGGAGTATTTAGTGCTCCACCAATTGGGTGTGTGCCATTTCTGAGAACACTGGATGGAGGAATATTTAGAAAATGTGCAGAAGAGCACAATGACGCATGCAAGTTTTTTAACAACAAACTGTCAGAGGAGCTGGCTTCACTTAACCGGAACTTGCCCAGTAGCAGGATGGTTTACCTTGATGTTTACAGCCCTCTACTTGATATCATTGTAAATTTCCAAAAATATGGTAATCCCAAATTTCACTTTTGTTATCCACTTACCAATTATTCACGACTATTTGTTCAGAAATCAGTTTTCATTAAGTTACTAGGTAATTAGTATTTGTTAAGAAATCAATTATCATAAAGTTACTTGGTAAAACTTAAGAAAAAATTAGTATTCTAATACTTTCCTTAAGTTATTGCATGTAAAAAGTTCCGAAAAAATTACATATATATATTACCTTTATAATTGCAGGTTATAAAGTCGTAGACAGAGGATGCTGTGGCACAGGCAAAGTGGAGGCCGCAGTGTTATGCAACCCTTTGGCTCCACCTTGTCCCGATGTTTGGGATTTTGTCTTTTGGGATAGTTTTCATCCTTCAGAAAGTGTTTACAAGAAGCTCGTAGGTCCTATTCTCCAAAAACATATGTACCAGTTCTTTTGAGTTCCTTCTTAGTTTTTATACAACTTTTGACATGAAGAGTTTGCCACTTTTCTCGCAGGACCAAATAATTATTTAGGCACATAAAATGAAAATTATTCCGAATAATTGCTCAGGGTAAAATGTTAAATTTAAGAATTGTACTTAGTATTATGTAGTTCGTCTCGTATAAATAATCACTAGTGTAGTAATTATTCTACCATTACACATATAGAATGTGTTGGTTAGGTTTATGAGTGGTAATGGGTTAGACTAGGCTAGACTTTATCTTAAATGAATTTAATTTGTATTTTAAATGTAAGGCTTGAATTTGACATATGAGCCTAACATAAACCATTTTTTAAAGTATGTTCTGATATTTTTAAAAGTCTAGTTTAACTTGAAAATTTATTTAAATGCCTATTTTGCAATGCAATTTTTAGATAGGTTAATAGATTTATATTTAAATAGTCAAATAGGCCTTTACTTAAGATAACAAGTCTAAGTTTTAAAATAGGTCAATGGACTAAAGCCTTTAAATATATATATATATATATATATATATATATATATATATATATATATATATATATATATATATATATAAACAGGGTAACCTTTCATAGATAGGTTAATAGATTTATATTTAAATAGTCAAATAGGCCTTTACTTAAGATAACAAGTCTAAGTTTTAAAATATGTCAATAGACTAAAGCCTTTAAAATATATATATATATATATATATATATATATATATATATATATATATATTTATATATAAACAGGGTGACCTTTCATACTTAAAACGCTTTTTGGATGATCTAAAACCTAATTTTTTAGTTAAACATGTTTTTTAAAAAATATTAACCTAACTTATTTAAAATAGGTCAGGCCTAAAGCGAGTTAGACCATAAGCTCCCGATGACGACTTAACCTATTTTCACCCTTAATTAGGGTAGACAAAGATGTTGTAAATTTTATATCATATTTTAGACAATAAAATATTTAATGCTTAATAATTATTAATAAATAATGATTTTTTATAAATTAATTAAATTGAAATACTAATTTATAAATTTTAAAACATTTTTGGTTTTTTATCAATTTGGTTTATTATAGTACATTGTTTTAAATGTTATAAAATGTGGATGTGTAATTATTATCTTATCATGATTTAAATTTTAACTTATCATTTGGATTAAGATTATATTATAGGAAAGATTGTATTTGATATGAATAAATATTTGTTTTAGTTTTAAATATCTCGCTCTTGAGCTATAAATAATTAAATATCTATTTGGGTGCCTATTGTTATACACATATTTGATATTAATCAATTACCTCATTTACTGATCTATCTATTTTCTTCTCCAGTTCTTCGATTTCTCTTGAGGTCTTTATAATTATTTTATAACATTAAATGATATATAAGTAAGTTGTTTATAAATGAACTAAATGATTTTAATATTAAATTATTTTAAAAATTTCAAATTTATACAAATTTGTGAAGTAGTTCTAAATTCAATACTAATATTCGTTATAAAATCTAACATATTGACTTTTCATAAATTTTCCAGTTTGCTTTCTAACGAATATCTTACATTTTATAGAACCTAAATTTTAGTTTGAAACCATAACAAATAAAAGAATTTCATATGCTAAAATGTTTTGGAAAAGGGTCTGTTGCCAATAAATAAATAAATATATATATATATATATATATATATATATATATATATATATATTTATTAGTCATGTTATTCGTCTAACTAAAATATGTTTAATTTTATTTAATTCACTCATAAAATCATTTTGTATATCACGTAAATACTACATCGATATAATATAATTTGACATCTCTCTCACGTTAATATACGGTGTAAATACGATGTGCATTTTCTAGTGTACATAAACATTTCTCAATATATATATATATATATATATATATATATATATGTGTGTGTGTGTGTGTGTGTGTGTGTGTGGAAGATTAATAATCAAAATACGCCTAACTTTATTCAATTTACTCACAAAATTATTTTGTATGTCACGATAATATTACAAATACATACAACGTGATTTAATATCTCTCTCATAATAATATATAATCTAAATACAATATGTATTTTCTAGTATACATAAACATTTTTTCAGATATAGATATATATATATATATATCTGAAAGACTAATATTATTGAACCTGAGTATTAGAATTAGAATTGGGACCAAGAAATCTAATGGTTACTCAATCCAAATACAATTGTCATGAAGACTAGCAAGAGAAGTTAGAGCAGCCCTATTACAAATTCGGAAAAAACTCTTTTAAAATTTAATTGTGTGTAAAGTGAGTAGATAAGAATATATTTATACTTAATTTAACATAAAATGCATTAAAATCTTAATTTACTAATAATTCAAGGATATATACATCCTTACTTATTCATTTTATATACGAGTTTACTTTTAAATAGTTTTATCCTACAAATTCTACATGTATAACCACATTCAAACCAAAAATAAAATTATATTTGTTTTGTTATTATACATCCCAAGAAAAAATATTTTAGGATTAAATTGTGGGTGCGGGGTGAGGGAATAATAATAGATCCGCAACATTTTGTTATGTCCAAACTTAAGTATCATTATACTTATAAGCTTTTAAAAAAGGCATACTCATATTGCTTCACAAAACTGTTTTTATAACGTGACGGTGTCATTTTAAAAATTAAACCAGACTTCATCAGTAAGCTAAGTGACATTGAAAAGTATGTAAATCATACCTAAACTCTTAAAAGTGGCATATATGTTGAGATATTTGATTGATAGTCAACTATCCTTGTAATTATTCTTAGGATTCTTTCCTACTTTTAAGTAGCAATATAGTTGTAAATTAGGTACACAAATTGGTTTGGCATATAACTTGATTATAGGGCCAATAGCTTAAACATAGAAGTTTGTCTATTCTTAATTAGTATATATATGTATTTGTACGAGCTCTTTTTGAGTGTGAATAATATTACATTCTTTTTCAAAACTTCTTTTCAAACTTGGCATCAAGAGCCGAAACTTGTACCATGGCTAAGCCAGATTCTAAAGTTTTTGAGACCAAACCTACTCCCATTACTATTCAATTTGAAGGTTCGTTGTTCAATGCAAGAATTGTACTAAATGAGACAAATTATGATATTTGGTCTCAAATCATGGAGATGCACATTGCAGAGAAGGAGAAACTCTCACTTATTTGTAACAAGACACCACCACAAACCGAAAAGGATGACAAATATGATAAGTGATATGCAGACAATCAGAAAGTCAAGAGATGACTAATGATGTTGTCGCAATCGAAATCGCAACGGGACGATCGAAAAAAGATTAGGATTTGAAAATCAATTGAGTCACCATCAATGTTTATTTAATTTGGGAAAACATTAGAAAAACCCTTAAAATAGGCAAAACTGGTCTTTTTAAAAAAGTTTGGGTTCGGGAGTCGACATGGGTAGGGAAGGTGTTAGCACCTACACCGCTGCTCTAAGAACGGTACCTTAAGTCAATTGTGAAAATTTTAATAATATCAAATTTATTTATTTTATTCCCTTTTTGAAAAGACTTTGTAACTATTTTATTTTATTTTGTTTTATTATTTTTTTTTAAGGAAAGAAAAAGAAATAATTACATTATGAAAATTTATTTATTTTTTTAGAAGCGACAGTAATAGAGATTCTCGCTCTCCTACGTATCCTCGGGTGCAATGAGGAACTCAAAGTCACGTAGTTCTTTAGAAAATGATTATGGATTGGTTGATTTTAATTAAGAAAAAAAATTTTAAAAAAGGATTTTATTTTTAAAACAAAACCATCATTGCACAGGTTCAAGTTAAGACAAGGTTACTCAATAAACCCTTATGATCCAAACGACATTGAAGATAACATCTCGCTATTCAATCATTATCATTAGTTATTGCATTGATCAAAAGGTTTTTTTATTTTATTTTTTTCTTTATTTTATTATTCATTTTTTATTGTTATCATTTTCGAATTTTTTTTTTTGTTATTTACGATTCAAGAATCATAATAAAAAGCCCAAAGCCGTAAGCCCATTAGCCTCAAATTTTAACACTAAAAGAAGACCATCGTGAAACTTTTTTCTTTTGATAGCAGACCAACGCACCCCCCATTTCCCTTTTTTATTTATCACAATGCCATTTGAAAAACAAAGAGGCTCAATCTCTGAACCAAAGGAAACGAGAAAGAGGAAAGAGTGGGCATTACTATAGACCTTGGAGCGATGCGCTGGTGGCGATCTGGTTTGGGCTGGGCGGAGCTACGACAGCATCCGGTGATGGTGGGTGCGGTGGTGCGGCAGAAGCTTCCGGTCGGCTCCGGTCGGGGGCAAAGACGACGAGATCCGGTATCTCCAGATCTGGCCGGTGGAGTGGACGGTCTGCGTGCGGCAGTCTCCCGGCGCGGTGCTGCTAGCAGAGGCGCGGCGCGGTGGAGCTTCTTGGGTTCGACTGTGGTGGACCACGCGGAGCAGATTTGGCTAGCTCGCGAGCGGTTGGTCTGGAACGACGGCGGGCGGGGGCGCGGGAGCGGCGAGTCTGTCGGGGGTTAGATCTGGCGAGTTTAGATGCGGCACGGTTTCTGGCGACTGGGCAGCGGAGGACGACGGCGGGCGTAGTGAGATGGGTCACGGTTTTGGTAAAGTAGGGAGCAACGGTTGACGGCGGGTTCGGGGCTAGCGCGGTGTGAACGTTGGTGGGGTGTTTGGTTGGTGTTTAATGGATGAGGGTTGTTATAAAAAAATGGTTTCTGTGAAGCTGGTAATGGAAGAGAGTGGATGAAGGTCTTTGTTGTGGAAGAAGGTGATGGTGGTGTGTTGAAGATGAAGAATGGTGAAGAATGCAGCTGCTGCCCCCTTTTTTCGTTGGCTTCCCTCTTGTAAAATAGATGCTTTTGTGCACTGTGTGGTTGCTTGTGTAAAGACTGATTACGTGAGGGTGGAGAGAAAATGTGCAGAGAGATTGAGTGTTAAGAGAAGGTTGAGTGTTGTAGTGAAAATGTGCAGAGTGATGTGAGTGAGCTGCTACAAAATTTTCTATTTTTTATTTTATTTTTTTATTTAATTTCTTTTTCACATTCAAAATAAAATAAGACAAATTGATAAAAAGAAGATTAAGACATGAGTAAAAAAGGTGTTTAATTAAACATCATTAGTTATTGATTAAGCAACAAAAATAGAAAAATTTTCAAATTGGGTATCAACAGCTGCCCCCCTTTGCTTTTCATTTAAATTAAATAGGAAGTAAAGGAATTGATTCAATTTTGTCCATGAAAATTTTTCATTTCCTTTTCTTTTTCTTCTTTTCTTTCTTTCTTTTTTCCTTTTTTTTTTAGAAAGCAGATTGACGCAAAAACAATGGACATAAGACCTTGACTTGCCATGAAAGCGATGGGTGCAGGAACCCGGAAAAAGACAATGGGTGCGGGGACTCGGGAACTAAAGGCGAATGGGTGCGGGGACCCAGAAACTAAAAGACGATGGGCGCGGGGACCCGGAAACTAAAAGATGATGGGCACGGAGACCCAGAAACTAAAGGCAATGGGCGCGGGGACCCGGAAACTAAAAGACAATGGGTATGGACCAAAACTAAAGGCAATGGGGGCGCGAGACCTCGAAACTAAAAGATGATGGCGCTGGGACCGGAATCTAAAAGACAATAGCGCTGGGGACCCAAAAACTAAAGGCGAATGGGCTGAGGACCCGAAACTAAAACACGATGGGCGCAGGACCCGTAAACTAAAAGACGACAAGGCTTTATAAGGACCCAAAACTAAAGCGAATGGGTGCGGGGACTCGAAACTAAAAGACGATAGCGGGGACCCGAAACTAAAAGATGAATGGGTGCATGGGACCCGTAAACTAAAAGACGATAAGGCGTGGGACCCGTACAAGACGATCGCATGAGGACCGGAAACTAAAAGACGATGGACGCGGGGACCCGAAAATTAAAAGACGATGGGCGCGGGGACCCGAAAACTAAAAGATGATGGGCGCGGGGACCCGGAAACTAAAGGCAATGGGCGCGGGGACCCGGAAACTAAAGGCGAATGGGTGCGGGGACCCGGAAACAAAAGGTAATAGGCGCGGGGACCCGGAAACTAACCCGGAAACTAAAGGCAATGGACACGGGGACCCGGAAACTAAAGGCGAATGGGTGCGGGGACCCGGAAACTGAAGGCAATGGGCGCGGGGACCCGAAAACTAAAAGACGATGGGCGCGGGGACCCGGAAACTAAAAGATGAATGGGTGCGGGGACCCAGAAACTAAAAGACGATGGGTGCGGGGACCGGGAAACTAAAAGACGATGGGTGCGGGGACCCGAAAATTAAAAGACGATGGGCGCGGGGACCCGAAAACTAAAAGATGATGGGCGCGGGGACCCAGAAACTAAAGGCAATGGGTGCGGGGACCCAGAAACTAAAGGCGAATGGGTTCTGGGACCCGGAAACAAAAGGTAATGGGCGCGGGGACCCGGAAACTAAAAGACGATGGGCGTGGGGACCCGGAAACTAAAGGCAATGGGCGCGGGGACCCGGAAACTGAAGGTAATGGGCGCGGGGACCCGAAAAGCTACAGAAAGGCTTTTGCTGCCTTTTTTTTTGTAAATGCGTATGATGCCTGAGTTGATACTTGATGCAATAGATGCATGATAATGCAATGGATGTTAAGCTTGAGCACAGTGCATGTAAGACCTGAGATGATGCATGATGCAATAGGTGTCATACTGTAGATATTCTCATGACAAATTAGGTAAACATAAATTGATACATCAGAGCTTTAGCTGGATCGCTTCTTGGTTCCACAACACCCTTAAGAACTTTTTCCCATAACAGGATCAAGGTTGAACAGTAGCGAAATTTGCTTCATGATTTTCCTGGTTATTCTTCATTTTCTCATCAATGCTCTTAAAGGGCCTTGAGCCAGAAAATTTTATGCAGTGGGCCTTGAGCCCAAGAACTTTGTGCAATGAGCCATGAGCCAAACGTTTCTTGGAAAAGGGGATCATCGCCAGTCTCATCTTCAAATTTCTCTTCATTAGATGTGGCTTGCATAAAAGTTTCTGATTTTCTTCCTCCAAAGATTCCTATGCCACCGGACACACTTCAATCTGAATTATCCATTGAGGATGTCATTTCCTTCATTGATTGAAATTTTGGAATTCTTTTGGCTTGAGTTGTTCAACAGGAAAATACCATCTGATGATTAAGTTGTATTATTGCACTCATGTTCACCAAACTTGAAGCATCATGTACCAAATATGCATAGATTCACAAGTGGAACAGGAAAGAAATTTATTAACTGAGTAATTTCTTGACTGACTTTGGGAGTATGACTATACAAATGGCATTTACAAAAGACACAAGAAATGGAATAGTACAAAAGCCAGAAGGGTTTTTGCCCCAGTTTAGATGTGATTGATCTTTACTTGACAACTGGACATCATGACTATTCTTTTATCAGGTATCTACAAAACCTGCCCCAGTGTAAGGTATCGAAAAAAAGAATTTGTCGTAGGATAAACCATTTGAGAACAAACCTGCCCCAGTGTAAGCCATTTGACAGCAAAAATTGTCCCAGTGGGGAACTTGAGAGATTTTTGTTTTGCCCCAGTGTGAAGCCAAATCAAACTAGAAAAAAATGCCCCAATTTAGAGCTGAATTGAAAAGGGTAGAAACTTGTCCCAATACAGAGCCAGATTGAATCAAAGGATTTGCCCCAACGTAGGCCAAACTGTGCTAGGAAAAAAAATGTCCCAGTGTAGGGCCAGATTGAATTAAAAGATTTGCCTCAGTGTAGGCAAAATCGAGCTAGAGAAATTGCCCCATTGTAGGGTCAGCTTGAACAAGGTAAAAACTTGTACTAGTGTAAGTCTCTTTTTTTCTTTTTTTTTCTTTTTTTTTTTTAGACCGCCCTTGCGAGTTTTCAGTCTACCAAGATTTTTTAGGAGCAATCATTTTGTCTCGAAATTAAAACTTGTGAAAATGAAGACAATCATTCATTGATTAGAATGGACTTTTTAAGGATTGTGATGTGGTCAAGGCTAGTGGTTATGAAATGAAAGATAAAAGGCTCAAACAAGTGTTTAAAGGTTAAATGAGACAAAGGATCCTTGTTCAAATTTTAAGCTTTGTCACTTGCCTTTGCGCTTTCAAATATACTTTTCTCTTGTTGTTCTTCATTTTACTTTCTATTCCTTTCAGTTTTTCTTCATTTTCTCTTTTTCATTATGCTTCAAAAATAGTAACCATGACAATCAACCTTTGTCTTATGTTATCCCCTAATGTAGGGGTGATCCTTGTCCAGGGTTTTTTGAAGAAAACTTTCAAGCTCAAAATGGGATAACGAGAGATAATGAAAAGAAGAAAAAAATAAATTCTTATGAAAGATAAAGAAAGACGGCATATCTTCATTTCAAATCTTGAATGCTCATTTTCAAAAATTTTAATTCAGAGACAAAAGGATAATACACACCAAGTGATTACTTATTTGCTCTTTTTATTTTTCTCTTTTTCCTTCACCTCTCCTTTATCTTTTTTTTTTGTTTTTTTTTTGTTTTTGCAAGGAACACCTGCACATGTGGGCTTCATGACTACCAATTTTTCTAGCACAAGAGCCTCATGGGATCCAAACCAAAAGAAAGCAAGTAAAGGAAAGAAAGACAAGAAAGACATAACAAGAACATGAGTGCCAAGAACATAGGAAAAGGAAACAAGGTATGCTGAGAGATCCATGCAAATCCATTACATTAATGCTTCAAGAAAGTTTACATAAGTTCAAAACCAGAATGAATCACCACTAAGTTGAACTTTCTAAGGTTGCCCCTGATTGACCACTCCAAACATTCGCTCCTATCACAGATGAGCATGCCTAGAAACATCGACATCTTTTTCGGACTCTCGCTTAGGTAGCCGTTGTCATCCATGAGTTTTCTTGAAAACCCATTGATCCATTCGGCTTGAAGTCCACCCTTAACCAGTTCAACTTGCTTCTTCATCATCCATTTGATGCAATTTTTCCTTTTTCATTCCGCTCTCAATCCTTTCACTAATTATCACGATATCTAAAAAATTCGATGACACATTCCCAATCATATGATCATAGAATGGCACGTGAAGTGTATCGGTGAACATATCAACCATCTCTCTCTCTGACAAAGGGGGTTCCACTTGTGCAGCTATTTCCCTCCACCTTTGAGCATATTCCTTGAAGGTCTCAGCATCCTTCTTAGACATGCTTTGTAGTTTTATTCTATTTGGTGCCAAGTCAATGTTGTATTTATACTGCCTTACAAAGGCATCAGCTAAATCCTTGAAACTTCTTATATGGGCACGCTCGAGATGCGTGTACCAATTCAAAGCTGTCCCAGTTAAACTATCTTGGAAGAAGTGGATTAATAGCTTGTCATCATGAGCATGGGAAGCCATTCTGCGGATGTACATAGTCAAATGGTTCTTTGGGCAAGTGGTCCCTTTATATTTGTCGAAATCTGGGACTTTAAACTTCGGAGGAATCACCATGCCTGGAACAAGGCAGAGCTCAGTAGCATCCCTGATACCATAACAACATGCTCCTTCAATGACCCGTAATCTCTCTTCTAAGATTTTCAACTTCTCTTTGGACTGAGAGTTTTCAGCAGAAGAATTCAAAGGGTATTGTGGCATGAGAGTGGGGACAAAATGTTGCAATGGTGGGGTTCCATTGATATTAAAGTAATTGGCATGTGGTTGGGTTGTGTTCAATGGATTGAAAGCAGGTCTATTGCTGTCAGGAGAATTGATAGCCTGTGGTGGTACAAAGCCGAAAGGGAGGCCATATGGTATGAAGCTTGGCATCTGAGCTTCCTGAGAACTGGTGGCTGAGGGTTGAGTTGTGTTGTTTAGATAAACAGTGAGTGGTATCACAACCCCTTGAGGATTAAAGCCTTGGTATTGCATAGAGGTTGGAGAGGGACCAGGAGGGCGAAGAGGTGCGGCTGGACGTCCTTCGTTCGCCACTGAGGGATTCACATCTGTGCTTCTTATACCTTCCATGGATTGTAACATCTCTATCATCTGAGACACTTGATCTTTGAGCAGATTCACCTCATTCCTCAGCTCTTGAGTTTGTTCTCTTTCATCCATGATCCTAACTTCGGAACAAGTCTTGCAAGGGTGTTGCAGAAGCTGCCTTTCTACCAGTGTCTACCCTTCTGCTTGGGGAAACATGATATGAGTATGCAATTATCAGTATGAACTGAACAACATGCATGTATGCGAAGTATTGACTACTGATGTAGCTGATTTTTCTTTTTTTTATTATTATTTTTTTCTTTTCTTTTCTTTTTTTTTAGAAAAAAAATGCTATGAATGCCATGATATGGATTTTTTAAAAAAAAAATGTTATGAATGTCATGGTAATGCGAGATGATGATTCTTTTTTAGAATTGTTTTTTTTTATATAAAAAAAATGCATGAATGAAAATGCAAAATGATATATTTTTTATTTTTTATTTCTAAGAATGCTATGAATGATAGCAAAATGCAAGTCATAAAAAAAAGATGCATAAATGAATGTCATGAGAAAAAGATCAATAGACAAAAATATGCTCCCTTTGTGCCCTAATCATGTGGAACCTAAGAAGTTGGATTTCCTTAATGTCATGAATCTAATTTTGGAAGTCACTATGTTCAATCTATCGGTGCAAGACTCTCTGGACAGATCTAAACTTCTAAATAGCCATGGTTCCCAGATTGCCCTTATCTCGAAAGACAATGATCCAATTCATGAATTAATCATAAGTAAGGATAAATCCTCTCAATATGACTAATCCATGTTATTGGTAACAATCTGAGTGGCGTCTCAACGAATGTCAAGTGAGCATAAAGCCCCTCAATAACAAAAGTCGAGACGCCTCCTATTCCTCGGGTTCGCACAGACTCGGGTATAGAGCCCAAAAAGTGTATGAGGTAAGTGATGGTGATGTGTGTGTGGGAGCATACCAACCTGTACCAAAAAAATAAAATAAAAAACCGAATTACCCCCCAACCTGCAAAAGCATATATACAACAACCAGCCAGCAATCATCTATCCTAAGGTTTCAACAAATAAGCACAAGAAATATTTATACAAGTAGATCACGTAAAAAAATAGAGAATAATGCTAGGAAATATTTACAAACAAAGATATTCACAAAAAAAAAGACAAAAAAAGGATAAAATAAATAAATAGAAATTATTAATAATTTACACAACTAACATCGACAGGCCTGACTCTCCATCAATCCCCAGTGGAGTCGCCAGCTGTCGCAACCAAAATCGCGACGGGACGACCGAAAAAAGATTAGGATTTGAAAATCAATGGAGTCGCCACCAATATTTATTTAATTTGGGAAAACATTAGAAAAACCCTTAAAATAGGCAAAACTGGTCTTTTTAAAAAGGTTTGGGTTCAGGAGTCGATTACAGGTAGGGAAGGTGTTAGCACCCTACAATGTCCGTTCCAAGAACGGTACCTTAAGTCAATTGTGAAAATTTTAATAATATCAAATTTATTTATTTTACTCTTTTTTGAAAAGGCTGTGTAACTATTTTATTTTATTTTGTTTTATTATTTTTTTTAAGGAAAGAAAAAGAAATAACTACATTATGAAAATTTATTTTTTCGGCTTGACAGAATAAAGATTCTGCTCCTACGTATCCTTGGGTGCAATGAGGAACTCAAAGTCACGTAGTTCTTTAGAAAATGATTATGGATTGGTTGATTTTAATTAAGAAAAAAAATTTTAAAAAAAGGATTTTATTTTTTAAAACAAAACCATCATTGCACAGGGTTCAAGTTAGACAAGCGCTAAAATAAACTCTTATGATCTAAACGACATTGAAGATAGCATTTGCTATTCAATCATTATCATTAGTTATTGCATTGATCAAAAGGTTTTTTATTTTTATTTTTTTTCTTTATTTTATTATTCATTTTTTATTGTTATCATTTCTGACCCTTTTTTTTTGTTATTTACGATTCAAGAATCATAATAAAAAGCCCAAAGCCGTAAGCCCATTAGCCTCAAATTTTAACACTAAAAAGAAGACCATCAGGAAACTTTTTTCTTTTGATAGCAGACCAACGCACCCCCCATTTCCCCTTTTTTATTTATCACAATGCCATTTGAAAAACAAAGAGGCTCAATCTCTGAACCAAAGGAAACGAGAAAGAGGAAAGAGTGTGCATTACTATGGACCTTGGAGCGATGCGCTGGTGGCGGTCTGGTTTGGGTTGGGCGGAGCTACGACAGATCTGGTGACTGGTGCGGTGCGATGCGACAAAGCTTCTGGCTGGCTCCGGTTCGGGCAGCACGACGAGATCTGGTATCTCCAGATCTGGCCGCGATGGAGTGGGCCGGTGCTGCAGTCTCCTGGCAGTGCTTGCTAGCAGAGGCGGTGTAACACCCCAAATTTTCGTATCTCTTAACAATAATTTTGTGATTAACAAAATTTTACTGTTTAGTAATTTCTGTGCACTGTAAAATTATTTTGTTTATTCCGTCAGCGTATTTGATTGTTTTGAGTGATTTCTCCGTGTCAGGAAAATAAAAATTTTTTGTAGTAGGAAAACTTTACGTAATTTAATTTTTACCGTTAGGTAATTATTTTACGTGTCGATTTGATATTTGTGTGTTTTTAATATTTGTGATTTTTGTGGATGATTATGGATTTTTTTTGACTGTGTGTGGGCCCATGTGGTCCCTATGCAAAGCCAGGTGACCTTACGTGGCCAGTGGGTCAAGAAAGCAAAAATTTTTCTACGCGTAGAAAAATGTGTCTTGTTTAGATGGAGACAGGGGATCTTACTAAACCGAATTAGGAAACAGATTTTAGAAAATTTTATTGACTTATGTTTTGATCTTGTATTTAATTATCGGACGATAAAAATATAAAAAATATTATTAGTAGGGTTATAATGTATATAAAAATAAATATTATACAGCTAGTCAACATTAATGGCTTGAAATCCATTATTGATTTAATCAACGGTTAAGAAATAAACTTAATGAAGAAGTTGGATATTAACCATTGATCTAATCAATGGTAGAGATTTAATCTGACATGCTTAATAAGGAAGGCTTCAATATCAACCGTAGATTAAATCAAGGGTAGAGATTTGGTCTCAAAAAGTGACAAAGACCATTTATAACCATTGGATTTAGAAGTGATCAAGGGTGGAGAATTGGTCTTGTCAAAGTAACAAGGACCATTTATGACCATTGGATTTAGATTTAATCAATGGTAAAGATTTAGTCTTAAAAAGTGATAAAGACTAATTATGACCCTTGGATTAAAAGTAAGAAGGAGCAATCTTGACCCTTAATTTTGGAGACACATCCAATAACTAGAATTTAAAGGAGAAAGATCCAATGGCCTAGATTAAATCTTCTAAATCAAAAATCTACATTAATCATAACCATTGAATTAATCAATGGCTAGAAATGTTCCAAATGGTGGCTAATTATTATGGTCATTTATTAAATGCACAAGGAGAAGCATGCATGGAGGGGGATGGTTTTGGATTGTTTAGAAGACAAAGAAAAAGAGGCTTTATGACCATTAGTAATTGCTTTATGTCATTGTTAAGTGGTCTTGGTCAATATTTCATCATAATTGATCATTATTGATCAATTTGCACTCAAGGAAAATGCATTGGAGGGGAGCCACGAAATTGAGAAGCTTTAGGACATAGGAAAAAGTTTGAAGACCATTATTGCCATCCTTGGTCATCATTAGACATTTTCAAGAAGCTAAGTTACCAAGTTTTCTCTCATTCTTCATGTTTTGGCCAAGCACTCTAAGAACACCTTCTATCACTTTTTAATTTCATCCAACTTGATTTTCTAAACCTAAACACCATTCTAAGAACATCTCTAGTTATGAGTTTTTCCAAAATCATTCATCTTGATCTTCAAATTCAAGCTTCAAGTTTCTATCAAAAATCAAAATTTTCATCTTTGTTCTTCAAGAGATATCATTCGGTCAAAACCCCTAAAATCACCATCCAAGCTCTTTTAATTTCATCCAACCATAGATCTTGAATATACATAATATTCTACACAACTTTCATGTTGGAGACTTTCTCTAAATCATTCATCTTCATGGACTTTCTTCAAGATCCAAGTTATGGGGTATTTATGGTGAAGTGTAAGGAAACTTCATTTCTTCTCTCTTTTTCATGATCTAAACCATGTTTGATCCATGGTTTTCTTAATCAAGCTTAGTATACTAATTTTTATGTATTTTGTTTTGAATTTGAGAAGCTCTTGGTGATGAAGGACTTGGAAAAAGAAGCAAAACAAAGAGCTTTTGATGATCTTCAAGAGGTAAGAGGGAGATCCACCTCACCAACCAAGTATGGTGGTGAGAGATGGTTTGGTATTTGATGGATGGTGAATCTATGTGAGGATTCATATCCATGGTCATGTAATTAATTTGTGGTTGTTTATGTGTTTTAATTATTTGCCTATGTTTAATATGCTATGCATGATTTTATGATTTTGATGGTATGCTTATATTATGCATGATGAGTATATGATATGCTTGTAGTATTTATGATAAAATATATATATATATGTATGCCATGATGTGTTGATGGAAAGAAAAGTAAATTTTTGCTTCAATGGCCAAGGAAGAGCTACGGTTTTGATGCCCTTGATTAGGGTTCCATGTTGAAAATTTTCAAGAACAAGAGAATTAATTTTTGATCCCTAGAACATGGTGAATTTTGGTCAAGACACCTCAAGATAGGTGTTCACAAAATTAATATTTTCATGAATGATGAAAATAGATGTTTAGAAAAATAAGGAAAATAAACAAAGAGTTTATTTTTCAAAGAGTACATGAACATGGTTTTGGAAGGATTTTTATTAATTTACTTTGTGTAAAAAGTTTCTAAATATTTTACTAAACATGAGATTTAAATGAAAATAGCAATGATGATTTTAAGGATTTGCGAAAGAAAGTGAAAAAGGATTTGTAAAGAAAGTGAAAATGGATTTGCAAAGAAAGTGAAAAATAAAAATGAAGCAGATGATTTGATTTTAAAGACTATGAGTCTTATGTTTTGTAAAGGATTTTTAATTTTTGTTTGTGTAAAACAAAACCATATCAATTTAAAAGGAAAAATATTTGATAGTTTCAATAGTCGTGTAATCGCGTTTATTTTAAGGCTTATAATGCCTTGATTTTATGAACAAAACAATTTTCAAAGTGAAAATATATCTTGATTTAATGCAAGGATTTTGGAAAGGGAATCAGAGTGTTTTATCAATTGAGAATATAGAAATTTTCATAAACGGAAAAAAATAAAGAAAGGTTGAAAATGTTTTAACTTCAATTTATTTTGAAGAGAATTGATTTTAAAATTGATTTGAGAAAAATGGAGAAAATAATGGTGATTTAGAATTTTAACGTATAACTTATTTTCAAGTTTTGGAGTACGTTAGGAAAATTTAAGATTTTGAAACATTGATTTACGTCAATAGAAAAGTGATTTTGTGAATTATATTTCGAAAAGATTTTCTCGAGTAAGAAAATATATTAAATAAGATATAAAGTTATATTATTTTGGGAAAAGTTGAAAAGAAATTTTTAAAGGTCAAGAAATATTTTCTGTAACGAAATTGTGGTGAAAAAATTATTTACGTATCTTAAAAACGTGATTTTTAAGTTACGTGATATGAAAAAATATTTCTATGCGATTTTAAATACGTTGAAATATTTCTACGCGATTTGGATTACGTTTAAATATTTTACGTAATTTGAACTACTATTGAATAATTACTGCATGATTGAAAGGTGATAAAATATTTTTACGTGATTGTGAAAATAGCGGAAAAATCATTATGAGATTTGAAAAGTGTTTTAAATATTTTGAGAATGATAGAAAATGATTTACGTGACGTAAAAAGAATGATTTTTAAGTTACGCGATTTTGAAAAAGTGAAAAAATATTATGGGATTTGATAAACGATATTTTTACGTGTTTGAGAAAAACGTTGAAAAATTAAGACGTGGTTTAAAATCTTTGCAACAAAACGTAAATGAAATGTTACGATATTTTATAAACGTAATCAGTGAAATGTTACAAAATTTTGAAAACGTAACATAAATGTTACGAAATTTTGTAAACGTAACAGTAGTGTTACGGTAATGTGAAAATGTAATAAAAATATTTTGGAATTTTAGAACGTAACAAAAGTGTTACGGTATTTTGAAAATACAATAGAAGTGTTGTGGTATTTTGAAAACGTAAGAGAAGTGTTACGATATTTTGAAAATGTAACAGAAACGTTTTGGAATTGTAAAAATGTAACGGAAATGTTGCGCAATTTTGTGAAAATACGATGAAAGTGTTTTATAACTATGAAAATGTGATAACATGGTTTTCGTTGTTGAAAGTACTGATGTGATTCTTGTTGAACCTTAAGGTGTCCATACACTGTTTGTGAGAAAATGACATATTTGTCGTGATTGGATTTGGTGCATTATCGTGCATTGGAAAAATATGCGTTGAAGCATATGATTACATTGAACAAATGAAATTGAAAAGATTTGGCCCTTTAGGGTTGGACTTACCGATATATTAGTGCATTGTATAAAAGTATAGCTAATAAGCTATATTTTGGCCTTGTGGTTAAAGAGGGAATGAGAATTGATAGTGAGGTCTATGATGGATCTTGGGGCGTCGAGTAGCGGTCGACCGGTGGACATTTGTCCGAGGACCATGTGCCACTTGGCGATGTAGTCCGTTGCAACGCATGACGATACCCGACAAGAACACGATTCTTTTCTACGACCGGGAGATTGTCTTTGGGAAAGGTGACAATTGACAGAAGCATTCTTCTCGAAATTGTGAAAACCTCCATGGAGTTGTTTTTGAAAAATTGAGTCTATGTACGCATGCATAACATACGCATGAATCTGAGCATTTATATCTGTATGATATATATTAATTGAGGAATATTGGCTATGACAATTATTTTGAATACTTGGATGATAATTAGACAATGTTGAGGGCATTATCGTAATTGTCATTTATGATAATTGAACTGATAAATGATTGGATGATGATAGTTGATTAATGTTGATGGCATGATATATTTGTATGATATGTTTGTTTGTATTATCTCGTCGCTGCTACCATGTTGGTATTGGCGTAGGTGATCTCACCTCTTTGTTATGTTGTTTTTCTTTGTGTCATGATCTTGTTAAAATCAAATAATAGAAGGATCGAGTTGTCTTAGACATAACGGGCAATGAATACTCTGAGATGAGTGACAACAATAAAGAGTGGACATTCAGGACTTGAAGGTATGCAGTGTTGACAAAGAACAGATGTAGAACGGTATGTCCGATGCAACAAGATGGATACACAATGAGAATAAGTATGTTAAGTTTTAACGTTAGTGTTGTCTACCGTCTTTATTAAGTAAGGCCGTCATGGGGTTTGCTACTGTAAAAAAAAAAAGAGTCTGTTAGTTTTATATTTCTCTTTAAATTGTGAAATATTAATTAGTGTCAATATTGCATAATGAATAGTTAAAATATGATTTTCAATATTACCTAATATTTTCAGTAAATTTACGTTTTAGTAAAGATAAGATTTTGAAACCCATATTTTCATAACTCAAACCTTTTACGAATTAATTTTTCAGATTATGAGTCGGGAGTCAAAAATGTAATGCCCTAAGGAGGGTGTTACACGCGGCGCGGTGGAGCTTGCTGGGTTCGACTGTGGTGGACCGTGCGGAGCAGATCTGGCTAGCTCGCGAGCGGCGGGTCTGGAACGACGGCTGGCGCAGGCGCGGGAGCGGAGGGTCTGTCGGGGGTCAGATCTGGCGGGTTTAGACGCGGCACGGTTTCTGGCGACTGGGCAGCAGAGGACGACGACGAGCGTAGTGAGGTGGGTCACGATTCTGGTAAAGCAGGGAGCAGCGGTTGACGGCGGGCTCGGGGCTAGCGCGGTGTGAACGTTGGTGGGGTGTTTGGTTGGTGTTTAATGGATGAGGACTGTTATAAAAAAATGGTTCTGTGAAGCCGGTAATGGAAGAGAGTGGATGAAGGTTGTTGTGGAAGAAGGTGATGGTGGTGTGTTGAAGATGAAGAATGGTGAAGAATGCATTGCCTGCCGCCCTTTTTCGTTGGCTTCCCTATTGTAAAAGAGATGCTTTTGTGCACTTTGTGTGGTTGCTTGTGTAAAGACCGATTACGTGAGGGTGGAGAGAAAATGTGCAGAGAGATTGAGTGTTGAGAGAAGGTTGAGTGTTGTAGTGAAAATGTGCAGAGTGATGTGAGTGAGCTGCTGCAAAATTTTCTATTTTTTATTTTATTTTTTTATTTAATTTCTTTTTCACATTCAAAATAAAATAAGACAAATTGATAAAAAAAAAGATTAAGACATGAGTAAAAAAGGTGTTTAATTAAACATCATTGGTTATTGATTAAGCAACAAAAATAGAAAAATTTTCGGACAAAATTGGGTATCAACAGATGTCTATGTCCCCATAAATTATGAAGCGATACATTGCCTACATACTGCTCAAGAGATCTGGAAAGCTCTTTCTAAAGCTTTTTATGATGGAGCAGATGAATTACAAGTATTTTCCTTGAATCAGAGGGCTTTCTCTGCCAGACAAAATAACATAACACTCTCTGTGTATTATGGAGAATTAATCGAAAATTTTAGTGAACTGGATCATCGTGATAAGGTGATCATGGAGAGTGCAAAAAATGTTGAATCTTACTGAAAATCAATTCAGCGACAAAGGGTACATATTTTTCTTGCTGACTTAGACGGTGAATTTGAACAAATCCGTGGTGAAATTTTGAGGAAGGATCCTACTCATGAATTAGAAGAATGTTATGCACTGGTTCGTCGAGAATCTGTTCGACACGTAATGATGAAAGGAGAACCTGAAAATTCTGAAGCTTCAGCCATGGTGACTCGAAACCGATCCAATCAAAACTGGTCTTTTCAAAACCGACAAGATCGAACAAGGACTACCCATCCTAAGACCACCGACGGTGCCTACAAATGTACTCAATGCAATCAAACTGGTCATACCAAAAATCGTTGTTTTGAAATTGTAGGGTATCCAGAATGGTGAGATCATAACCGTGACCCACGAAAGAGGAATTCCAAGAAGGCCTCCACTGCTTCAGTTGTTGAAACGAAGACAGAGGATGATGTTGCTGAACAAACCTCGGCACTGGTAGCAGCTGCAGGTAATGGTGGTAAGGTTTTAAATATGTCTACACTTGTTTCTAATAGTGCATGAATAATTGATTTTGGTGCTACCGATCATATGACATTTGATTCTAGACAGGTCTCACTCCTTAAACCATCTTCACAAAAATTTGTTTCCACTGCCAATGGTGCCTCAGCCCCTGTTATTGGGGAAGGATCCTTATCCCTTATTAATAATTTGAATTTAGATTCTGTTTTAGTTGTTCCATCTTTGGATTATAATCTTTTATCAGTTTCCCAAATCACTACTGCCTTATTTTGTGTTGTAATTTTTTGGCCTGAATTCTGTGTGTTTAAGGACATCCGAACAAGGCAGACAATTGGTTATGGTGTTAGGCGAGGAAAGGTGTATTACTTGGATTTGGAGTCAAAGAGTTCGGATAAGTTACGTTAAGCATTAACAGTGAATAGTTCTGAGGGGGAAAAGAAGAAATTTGAGATTTGGTTGTGGCATCGACGTCTGGGGCATGCCTCCTTTGGTTAACTTAATGTCGCGACTGAGATCGCGACGAAATAGCAGCTCACGAGATTTTTTTTTAAAAAAATGAAGTCACCATCAATTTTATTTGAATTTTGGAAAAATTGGAAAACCAATATTAGAAAAATAGTCTTTAAAAACCAGATCGGATTCGGGAGTCGGTTATGGATAGGGAAGGGTAAAAACTTAATCCCACTGCACCCCTATCACACCCATCCTAAGACGGTACCTTAAGTCATTGTGCAAAAACTTGATAATCTCAAATTTATTTATTTTACTCCTTTTTAAAAAACATTGTAACTATTTTTTTATTTTTTTTTAGGAAAAAGAAAGAAAAGAAAACCCAATTATGAAAATTTAATTTTTGGCTTGACAGAATGAAAATTCTGCTCTTACGTACTCTCAGGTGCAATAAGGAACTCAAAGTCACGTAGTTCTTTAAAATATAATTGTTAGTTGATTGATTTTAATTAATTAAAAAAAAAAATTTGGAAAAGGAATTTTATTTTTTAAAACAAACCCATCATTGTATAAGGTTCAAGTTAGCACATGACTACTCAATAAACCTTTATGATCCAAACGACATTGAAGATAACATCTGCTATTCAATCACCATCCTTGGTCATTGCATTGATTAAAAGATTTTTTATTTTTTTCTTTTGACATTTTTCATTTTTTGATTTTTTTGGTATTTTTATTTATTATCTAATCCTATTTATTTTGTCCCTACATTTTTAATTTATTTTTCATCAAGTCTCTAAAGTAAAAAAAAAAGAAAATAACTTTAACCAAAAATAAAAACTAATAGAAATTAAAACCAACCAAACAGGCAGAAAAACGAATAGAAGCTTACAAAAAAAAAAACAAAAGGGGGTCTGCTTCTTTTTTGTCTTTTGATATTTTGCAAAAAGCAGGATGAACAAGATGAAGGTTGGTGGCAAGGTGACGGGACAGTGACTGTTGAGCGCAGCTCGAATCTGGTGGCGTGACGACGTCGGATGATTGGTGCAGCGGTTCGCAGAGGAGCTGGTTCGTACGTCTCAAGCCCGTGGTTGCTGGCGTTGTGGAGTTGCTATGCTTAGCAGATCGAGGCTCGTTTTCCAGATCTGGCCACTTGCGAGGTGGCCTCTAGGTTGCACATTTTTCGTGGGTTCGGATCTGTTGGGCTGTTGCAGGCCGCGCACGATGTGTTGGAAGAGATGGGTGGCGCACGTAGGAGCCTGGCGGCATGGGATGCGGCTCAGACTGGTGGAGTGGGTTATGGTGTTGGTGGCTTGCGGGCTACGCAGTGCTAATCAGAGCGATGGGTGTGGGTCGCTGGTCTAGATCTGGGTTGGTGGAGGTGTAGGTGTGTGGACTGGGCCGGGGACAACGGGGTCGACGGCGCGCGCCGAGCCGCGTGGTGGGGATCTCGGTGGTTTGGATGTGGTTGAGGGGAAGTGGAGATGGTGAAGATGACGGGTAGAGGTGGTTACGGTTTGAGGGTTATGTGGTGAGGGCAATGGGTGGTTGTGTGATGGTGTTTGGTGGTGACTTGAGGATGGTGGTGAAGGTGATAGAGGGGAAGTGATGATGGTGGAGGTTGGAAGGAAATGGAGGTAATGGGAGGTTGAAGGTGGTGGCTATGGTAGAAAGTTGAAGGTGAGGGTGTTTGAAGATGAAGATGAGGATGAAAGTGGTGAGAGGCTTGCTTGGAGATGAATGAGGTTGAAGATGAAGTTCACAAAATCCCCTGTTCTCCTCTGCCCCCCCTGAGAAAGGGAGAAAAAACAACCTCCCCCTCTGTGCTCTCCGTGTTGTTCTCTATTCTGCTCTCTCTTCTGCTCTGCCTACTTCGTTGATCTTTGTAAGCAGAAATGCTTCTGCAACCCCCTCCCCAGAAATCAGCTTAGGTAGAGTGGCTGATTGTAGCAGTAGCTCAGTTACCATTTTGATGTATTTTCATTGAGGTTGTCACCTTTTCCTGCTTCACTTTGCTGTAAATTTGCCATTTTTGGACACTGAGCCTTGAGATTTTTGCAGTTGCCTGCAACTTTTTTTTTTATACTAATATTAGCATTTTTATACTTTTTTATTTTTTATTTTTTTCACTTTTTTTCATTTTTTCATTTTTTCATTTTTTTCATTTTTCCTTCTTTTTTTTTGTCCGGACAAAATTAGGTATTCACACTTAAGAAACTATTTCCTAGTTTATTTGTAAAATTTGATATTTCTAGCTTCCAGTGTGATGTTTGTGAACTTGCAAAGAGCCATCGTGCATCATTTCCATTAATTTTGAATAAAAGTCCAATTCTTTTTATGATTATACATTCTGGTGTTTGGGGTCCATCTAAAGTCACTACCTTGGGTGGATCACGTTGATTTGTTACTTTTATTAATGATTGTACTAGGATGACCTGGGTGTGCTTGATGAAGTACAAAAGAGAAATGAATTTCCTATTTTAAAAATTTCATAAAATGATTTGTACTCAGTACAATGCACAGGTTCAGGTTCTTCGTAGTGACAATGGAGGTGAATATTTGAATTCTGAATTTCAACAATATTTGGTAGCATATGAAATTATTCATCAAACTACTTGTTCTTACATACCTCAGCAGAATGGGGTGACCGAGTGAAAAAATTGTCATTTATTGGAGGTTGTTCGTGCTTTGTTGATAGAGGCCCATATACCACTATCCTATTGGTGAGAAACACTTTCCTCTACAGCGTATTTGATCAACCGGGTACCCTCCAGTACTATTGACTTTCAAACACCATCCCAAGCTCTTGCTGAAGTAGTTGTTGCCCCTGTTGTCCCAAACTTACCTCCTCATGTCTTTGGTTTGTATAGCTTTTGTACATATCCATAAGCATCAACATAACAAGTTGGCTCCTCAAGCATTGAGATGTGTCTTTCTAGGATATGCTACTTATCAAAAAGGGTACCGATGCTATCATCCTCCAACTCAATGAATGTTTGTTACATTGGATGTAGTTTTCCATGAAGACTCGATGTATTTTTCTTTTAAACTTGAACTTCAAGGGAAGTATTAGGAGGAAGTTCTGACTTTAGACTATGATATTCACATGTCTGAAAAAGGGGAACTCTTTGCAGAAGGAGAACTCTTTGAACCTGGAGGAGAACTCTATGAATTTGATAATCATAATATGAGTGAATTGGATTTGAGTGGTATAATTTTGGAGGAAAGTGGTGAACACTCAGAAACTGATATTTTTGGCTCCACCTTTGACCGAATCCTTCGTACCACATGCAATTGTTACACCAAACCAATCTCTGGCTGAGGATGCTCCTGGTTTAGTGTTTGAACCTTCTAGAAAACGACTACCACTGTGTCACACTAGAGGTATTCCGAAACCCACATATGAACCTAAACTTTCTTGTAACATTAAATATCATATGAGCCATTATGTGTCTAACCATCGTTTGTCAAAATCAAATCAGTCATTTGTAAATCAATTATCTACTATATCTATTCCTAACAGTGTGCAGGAAGCCTTAGCTGACCCAAGGTGGAAAGCTGCTATGAATGAGGAGATAAAATCCTTGCAGAAAAATTAAACTTGGGAACTTGTTGACTATCGACCAGGAAAGAAACCAGTTGGATGGTGGTGGGTTTATACTGTGAAGTACAAAGCAGATGGTATAATTGAATGTTTTAAAGCAAGACTGGTGGCAAAAAGGTGCACTCAGACCTATGGGATTGATTACACAGAGACATTTGCACCTGTAGCTAAAATTAACACAGTTCGAGTCTTGTTATCTCTAGCAGCAAACTTGGATTGACCATTACAATAGTTTGATGTAAAAAATGTCTTTTTACATGGCGAGTTATCCGAAGAAGTCTACATGGATCTCCCACTAGGATGCGTGATACCAGAAATACATAGTCAAAAGGTTTGCAAATTAAAAAAAATTATTGTATGGGCTGAAACAATCTCTGAGAGCATGGTTCGGAAGGTTTACAAAATCTATGAGAACTTTTGGCTACTGTCAGAGCAATGCAGGCCATACTTTATTCTTGAAGAAACAACATGGTAAGATCACTGCACTTATTGTATATGTAGATGACATGGTGGTTACAGGAAATGACCCTGCAGAAAGGAAGACCCTAAAAAGTTACTTATTAAGAGAGTTTGAAATGAAAGACCTTGGCCCTTTGAAATTTTTCCTTGGAATTAAAGTGTCTCAATCTAATAAAGGAATCTTTCTGTCTAAAAAAAAATTACCCTAGACTTATTAAAAGAAATTGGTATGTCAGCATGTCAACTCGCTGATACACCAGTAGAAGAAGGATTGAAGTTACGTGTTGAGTCTAATCAGGTACCATTTGATAAAGGGAGATACCAGAGACTCGTTGGGAGATTGATGTACTTAGCACACACTAGGCCTGACCTTGCCTATGCATTGAGTATTGTTAGCCAATTTATGCATAATCCTGGAGAGCAACATATGAATGCAGTTATGCGCATTTTGAGGTATTTGAAGTCTGCTCCTAGGAAGGGATTCCTATTCACTAAAAATGTAGATTGTCAAAGTGTGGATGCATACACTGATGCTGACTGGGTTGGAGCGATTGATGACAGACGATCTACTTCAGGTTATTTCACCTTTGTGGATGGTAATCTTGTTACATGGATAAGCAAAAAACAGAACGTTGTTGCATGTTCTAGTGCAGAGGCTGAATTTAGAGGTATAACACTTGGAATATGTGAAGCATTATGGCTAAGACTTCTCTTGATGGATTTGGGCTATTCGCCTAAGCAACCAATTCAACTATATTGTGACAATAAAGTAGCATGTGACATTGCTCATAATCTGGTTCAACATGATCGTACAAAGCATGTAGAAGTAGACAAATTTTTCATTAAGGAGAAGCTAGATGAGAAAATTGTGGAGCTGCCTAAGATTTGATCAGAGGATTAGTTGACTGACATTCTTACTAAAGCAGTTTCAAGTCAAGTATTCTCTAAGTTTTTGGGTAAGTTACGCATGTGTGACATCTATGCACCAACTTGAAGGAGAGTATTGAGATATTTGATTGATAGTCAACTATCCTTGTAATTATTCTTAGGATTGTTTCTTATTTTTAAGAAGCAATATTGCTGTAAATTAGGTAGACAGATTGGTTTGGCATATAACTTGATTATAGGATCAATAGCTTAAATATAGGAGTTTGTCTATTCCTAATTAGTATATGTATGTATATATACGAGCTCTTTTTGAGTGTGAATAATATTACATTCTTCTCCAAAACATCTTTTCAAATTATATATATATTGTAAAGGACAAAATCTCTCTTAAATATTTTGATTTTAATTTTTAAATTAAAATAAATTAATTTAAACATGTATCAATTAATTTATTATATGATAAGAAAAACTTATAGTTAAAATATTTTAAAAAATAATTTAATTTTTTTTTTTTGTAGTCCACTTTTCCAAGAGTCATAATTAATTCTGGCGATTGGCTGAACTCTTAGCGAATCACATTAAAATTGTTAAATCGTCACTTTTAACTTACCTTTTACTTCTTTACATTAAGTTTAAATTTTTTTTTTGTTCTTTACATTAAGTTTAATTTTTTTTTTTTTGTAAAAAAGAAAGTTATTTTTATATAAAATATTAAGCAAAACATCACGAATGCTAATGTGCTTAGTACGGTGACGGGAGTGAGCAAAGGCAACTCTGCCGGCCATATACGGTTAATAAGATTAATAATAATGCTATTCAACGTATTTATATATATATATATATTATTTTATATTTGTATAAATTTTATTATTTAATTATAACTAAAGTATTGGACTTATTTTATATTTTGTATATTTATATTGTGATTCTGTAATATAGATAAATGTAAGAGAAATATGTATATAGTTAATTAGTCGATGCTACAATTAATGAAATTACAAATTAATAAATTTTAAAGTAAATAATGAGAATGTATATATTTTTAATTTAATTTAAAGTGTATTATAATCTTGACTTATTAACAATTAATAATAAATATATTTTTAATTACTTACTTTAAAGATAATAATATTTTTACTTACTTAATTTAAAGAAATTTTATCCTAAAAATTAAAGGGAATGCTAATAAACACTCAAGCTTTGTTGCACTTGTTTAATTTTTATTTTTTATTTATTAATATTATATTTCACATATGTCAATGAATCATATTAAATCAAAGGCTAAGAAATGTAGCGGCGTTCGACCGTTTTGCATCACTCTTCAAAATTTAAATAATTTTATCAATAGAAAGTTAAAATGAAATTTTTAGATAAAAATAAGATATTAAATATATTAAAAATTAAAAAAAACTTATAATATATCTTATTTTCATCTAAATATTCATTTGTTAACTTCTTTAAAAGGTGCTATAAATAAAATTTAAATTTAAATGCTAATAAGATGCAATCAAGGAAAGCAGTTTCCTTGGCAATTGAGCTTGGCAAGTGGCAACGACCTGGGCGAAGCACGTACTACGAGTAGTCTCATTTGTGATCTGAATTCAGCAGCTGAGTTTGGATTGAAAGGCAGTTGAGTTTGGATTGAAAGGTGGTGTGGTCCAGCAAGCACCATTCACCACTTATTGGCTGCCATGCCATCCAACATGTTAGTTGGCATTTAGTGGCTAATATATGTGACCCGGAATACATGTGAAGAAGATTGCATTTACTTCTTTGAGGGGTCTATGCTTGCTTAATTAATTGGGGCAGTTTTATTTAAATAAAAAACTTTTAAAATATGGGTAGTTTTCAGCTGTTAACATTTATATCAATTTTTAATGTCTTAAATGATGTGACAATTCAAGTAGCTATTATCTCATTATTACGTGGTTTTTTTCTAAATATAGTTTAAATTAAAAAAATTAAAATATTTATAAAAATTCATTAATTATAATTCAATGCTTATAAGATTATATGGTTTTTTTTTTTAAATTTAATTGATTATTTAGTAAAATTAAATAGGACTATCACATGCAAACAAAAAATAATAAAAAAAGACTATCACATAATTTAAAAGAAGATTGCATTTAGGTCTTTGAGGGTCTATCTTCCAAGAGCATAATAAATACATACTTTAAGATAGATTTATATTATTAATTTTAAATTTTTAATTTAAGATTTATGTAAGCTTATTTAAAATTAATAGTAGAAATTCTTCTTAGAACATGCTAGAATTTCTCATACTTATCATTTTTTTTTTTCTTTTTAGAAGGTTCATTTGAAATAATCTCAATTTCTAAAAGTAACTTTAATTTTAGTTTTATTTCATTTTTTATAGAAAGCCTTGAATCCATAGTCATTACAATACTTAATTAAAGAATTATTAAATATTTACTAATTATTGAAACTAAAAAATTTGACATTAAATAGCTATACCAGTAAAGTTGAAAATCTCACCGTTAAAAATTTTGGTGGTAATACTTCGAGCTTTTAGTGACAAAAGATGACTTTAGTAATAACATTCAGATGTTGTAATAAAATATATATTTTCGGTATGAATTTTTTAGTCGTCGCTGAATAGTTAACTTTTTGTAGTATCATTATACTTGAGAGCTTTAAAAAGTTTATTGCAAAATTAATAAATGATAAATGTTTAAAACTTGATGAAGATGTCTGTTAAAAAAATTAGGTTAAATTAATTGTTTAGTCCTCATAATTTTACTTAAAACTCAATTTAGTCCCCCGTAATTTAAAACCATTTAAACAATTCCTTATAATTTTTGGACACTGCAAAATGTCTCTATTAACTATTAATGGGTTTTGTTCCTATTTAGAGTGAAATTATAAGAACATAATAGCAAAAGTCCCATATTCACTTATGTTGCATAGTATAATAATACTGGACATATACACATATTTTTGTATATGTATAGAGTAATTGGATTATATATATAAAATGATAACAAAAAATATATGATTTTATAGAAAATTAAAATAACTTCATAATTACAAAATTTTAAAATTAAGTATATTTTAAATCTCTCACAAGGTGTTCTTATGCCTTTAAATGTGAAAATAATTTCCACTATAATATGATGGCATGGTGTTAATCACAAAATATTGTTAATGAGATTCGAATGATTATAAACCTATGAAGTAATTTGACACGCCGACATTATGAGGCGTGTAATGCGTTGTTGATACGTTTGTTAGGCACATGTAGACACCCGTCAATGACGACACACGTGTCATGTAATCATAAGGTACAAATGTGTCCGATTAAAAAGATTATTTTTTAGTTTGACACGTCTCACACATATTCGAGCGAACACTTCTGGACATGTTTGGACAAAACACGCTTGGATATTTCTTGGACACGACTAATACGACCCATTAATATTTTTTTTAAAAAACTTGGGTTCCATGACTAACGTTCAATTAAGTAAGTTCTCAGTAATTCACTCAACTCACACGATTGACGTCTCAAGAACTATTTTCACATACCAAGATTTTAAGTTTTATCTTTCACACGCCACTATTAGACTTTTAAGTTTTATCTTTTCACACAACACTATTTTCATCCGCTCCTTCTACCTACCTCTTTCGTCTTAAGTCATCCACTTCGTTATTATAGAAGTTTGTCTCACACTAATATTCCTTTTAGTTATTTTTTTACGCATACGCACTGCATACAATTAGTTCTATTAGGAGAAGTTAGTTTAGGAGATTTTTAGATTATGTCAATAGTAAATTATGTTATATTTTTAGGAGGGCTTATTATATAGTAAATATTGTTCAAGATATATGACATATATTAAAATATTATAAATCTTTAAATTTATAGAAATGATATTAATGAATTATGATTTTTTTCTAAAATTTTGAAATTATATATATATATATATATACGCCAAGTGTCCGTGTCTTACAATTTTAAAATTAGTGTGTCTCCGTATCGTCTCTTGTGTCCTATCCGTATATGTGCTTCATAGTTATAAACTATAGTAATTTGAAATTTTTTAATCTTTTATTTTTTTAAAATTTAAAGTGTGGGCTGCTATTCTTACAAAACAAATAAATATTACTCATAAAAAACACGAATATAGAATATCTCTGTAATTTGTCATTAAAAATATATCTATGTAATTAAATATTACTCATAAAAATGTAGCTGTTACCATATATTATTGATGTTGTTGACGGCGAATTCAATTACTAAGTTGATGGCATCACACGGTTGGGCTGCATTTATTATATCGTTGTTGACATGACTATGGCAGAAAAATTATTTTTTAAACAAGTTTGCACAAGTAACAAAGTGTTTAGACTAAATTAATTTATAATTAACACATTATTATTTTATATTAAATAATATCATAAATTATTGTAATGTGTAATTATTTTATACTTAAAATGATAATGCATCTTTTACAAAAAAATATATATATAAATTATTAGTTATTGATTAATTAACACTGCACAACTTATATAAACAAGTATACACAAGAATTTTTCAACAGCTGGATATATCTGTTCATTTGTGTTCGGTATTGTAATCCAAAACATACACATATACTCTTCACAATTACAGAAAGGATAGGTTCATTCTAAACAGAAATTAATTGCACCCGACAAATAAATAAATAAATTGAAAGGATCACCAGTCCACAAAATTAGATATTAATTGAATCATTGATGCACTTTCCCAGTGAGCTTAAATTAATTGAACGGAGGCCATCCACAAAGTTAGGTATTCATACACTAGCGGGGACCAAGTTATTAGTTATTTTATAAATCATAACTAGTGAGGACCATAGTACTGCCACAGACCGCTGGAACAAAAAGTGTAAAAAGAGTAGTGAACCGGTAGGTCCTTAATTACAAGGGAAAATTCTAAAATATTCTTAAAGTAATAATATTTTAGATAAATTTATAATTGTTTAAATTTCATTTAAAAATTATTTAAATTTCAATCTAACTATCTATATACTTATAAAGAATCACGTGTTATAATTTTATTGGAGTAAAGTAATACTTTAAGAGTGTAAAAAAATCTCTACCTTACAAGACCTAAGTTTCATGACATGTACACATACACATTATTTTAGGTTTTTGGGGCCTCACCGTTTATTTAAGCATACTAGGAGTTTATCCTACGTATGTATATTTATCTTCCTACACTTTTACTCTTCATTTTATTTTGAAACTAACCTAACTGTCTGATTATTTTTATAGGTACCTCACTCTGTCTTCGGTCAATGGACCGCTATGGTCTACCAATATGGAGCTCTTTGACATTATTAGACAATCTTGGACCACCCTTTAAGTATAGACATAGACATCTGGCGCGCATGCATGGAAATTGAACCCACAAGTACTCCTAAGTCCTAATTGCTGTGGTTGATATTGTGAAAAATCACTATGAACTCCATGAATTCTGAAATTGGAAGCAAAGAAATGCAATGAAATGCAGAGAATAGAGAGAAAGAAAAAATCACATTCTCAACAAAATACAACTGAGATATTTTTTTTCTCAGAATTACTTAATTTAGCACTTTACAGAAGCAATATATAGTAGCTATGTACAAAGGAGAAAAGCAAGCTGTACAAAGAATGTGACAACTATCACCAGCTAGTTTTAACTAGAAAAACAGAAAGCTAACAGTTTTAACTAACTATAACTAGAAAAACAGAAAGCTAACAGACTCAGTTTTAGTGTTCATTCAACACCCCCCACAAGCTGGAGTGTGAATATTGAGCATTCCTAGCTTGGCATGTAACTTTGTGAATGGACCTGGTTGGAGAGGCTTAGTCAAGACATCTGCAACCTAATCAATTGTGCCAATAGGAAGCAAATGAAGTATTCCTGCTTGGAGTTTGTCCCTGACAGTGTGACAGTCCAGTTCTATATGTTTAGTACGCTCGTGGAAGACTGGATTGGCTGCTATATGAGATGCAGATAGGTTATCACAGTACAACACCACTGGTCTGGGATGAGTCACTCTTAAGTCTTGCAACAGATAAAGTAACCATTGAGCTTCACAAGTGGCCTGAGCCAATGCTGAGTATTCTGCTTCTGCAGATGACCTGGACACTATGGACTGCTTCTTGCTCTTCCAAGATATGGGAGAATTGCCAAGAAAGAAACAAAAACCAGTCACAGATCTTCTAGTGTCCGGACATGCCCCCCAATCCGAGTCAGTAAAACCCTTTATGGACAGATCTGAGTCCCTGGGAAAGAATAGGCCTAGACCAAGAGAGTGTTTCAGAAACCAAACAATTCTCAATGCAGCAGTGTAATGCACATTGGTTGGGGCAGAGAGGAATTGACTGAGGTTACTAACAGCATAGCATATATCTGGTCTTGTGTGAGTCAGGTAGAGAAGTCTACCAATAAGCCTCCTGTAAGTAGCAGGGTCAGATAAGAGTGTGCCTAAGTCCTTACTGATCTTTTGATTCGGGTCCATTGGGGTTGAACAGGGCTTGGAGCCCAATAAACCAGTCTCTTGAAGTAAGTCAAGAGTGTACTTCCTCTGATATAAGGCAATTCCAGACCGAGACTTGGCAATTTCAAAACCTAGGAAGTACTTGAGTTCTCCTAGATCTTTAATACTGAATTTCTGATCAAAAGTGGTTTTTATGCTTCTGATTTCATCAGGATCACTTCCAGCAAGAACTAAATCATCTACATACACCAAGATGGCAGTGAATCCTGTGTGAGATGACTTTGTGAATAAGGAATAGTTGGCTTTGGATTGTGCATATCCCAATGCCAAAAGTGTTTCAGTTAACTTTGAGTTCCACTGCCTACTTGCTTATTTCAAGCCATACGAGACCTCTCAGGTTTACTGACTGCGGATCGTGCTAGGGACATTCAAGCCATGTGGCACCTTCATATACACTTCCTCCAATAGATCTCCATGTAAAAAAGCTGTATTTACATCTAATTGATGTAAGTGCCAGCCAAGTGAAGCAGCAAGGGAGAGGAGAAGTCTAACAGTAGTCATTTTAACTACTGGACTAAATGTTTCTAAGTAGTCAAGACCTTCCGTTTGAGTGAAGCCCTTGGCTACTAGCCGAGCCTTGTGCCTTTCCACAGTCCCATCTGCCTTATGTTTTACCTTGAAAACCCACTTACATCCCACTGCCTTTTTATTTGGAGGTAAAGTGGTGAGTGTCCAAGTATTGGTCTTTGTCAGTACAGCTAATTCATTATCTATAGCTTGCTGCCAGCAAAAATGCTTAACAGCTTCTTCATAGGTATCAGGTTCAACAGCAGTGGATATGTTTAAAGAAAAGTGTTTATGATTGGTAGACAATTTATCATATGAAAGGAAGTTACAAAGGGGATACCTGATACTGTTAGGAGATGTGTGAGTTGAGTCATTAGCTGCTGATGAGACGAAAGAACAATGGTACTCTTGTAGATAAGATGGAGGCCATCTTTCTCTAGTGGACTGTCTAACAGAAATATTTGGAGGATTTGGTTCTAGATTGACTTGGTTAGGAACATTCTCAGTATTTTGAGGTGGATTGAGACACTGCCTTACTGAGAATTGTGGTGGAATATCAAGCCAAGGATCTTGGATATTATTGTTAGTTTGGTCAGGCATATTTTGGAGAGTGTGTTCTGTTAACTTATAAGGAAAGACATTCTCATAGAAGGTCACATTTCTAGAGATGAAAATTTCTTTGGATTTGGGATCAAACAAAAGATATCCTTTTGTCCTACTCTTGAAACCTAAGTGGATGCACTTTCTAGCTCTAGAGTCAAGTTTTTTTCTGTTGGCAGTCGAAGTGGATGCGAAGCTTAAACATCCAAAAACTTTTAGATGAGAAAAGTTAGGTAGTGTTTGATATAGGATTTCATATGGAGATTTGTTTGATAAATAAGAAGTAGATAGTCTGTTTATAAGGTATATAGCATGAGTGATAGCTTGAGTCCAAAAAATTTTGGGGAGGTGTGATTGAAATAAGAGAGCCCAAGCCACACCTAGGATATGTTGGTGTTTTCTCTCAACTATTCCATTTTGTTGTGGGGTTTCCACACATGATGTCTGATGAATAATTCCTTTATCTACATATAATTGGTCTAGTTTGGATTCCCCCCATTATCAGATCGGATGATCTTAACTTTGGCATTGAATTGAGTCTCAATTAATGAGAGAAAAGTTCTGATGTGAGTTGAAGTTTCAGATTTCAACTTCATAAAGAAGATCCATGTATGCCGAGAGGCATCATCAACTACTGTAAGGAAGTATCTATGTCCCAACATGGAAGGGGATGATATAGGTCCCCAAATATCCATGTGTAAAAGGTTAAAAGGGTGCTGAGACCCAGACTCACTATCAGGAAAAGGCAAACGCTTTTGTTTTGCTATGTGACAAATATCACAGGGACTATGCAACTTGGCACAATTCACAAAAGGAAAGATTTTATTGATTTCAACAAGTTTTATATGAGATGGATGTCCAAGTCTCATATGCCAAACATTATTCTTAACAGAATCAAAGGAATTGATACATCTTACAGTCATAGAAGGACTAAGAAATTTCCAAGAAGCCTGTGAACTCAAAGAATACAATCCAGCTTTTGACTCAGCTGCACCAATCATCCTCAATGAGTGATTGTCCTGTATATGACAAACAGTATCAGTGAAAATCAATTTACAATCAAGTGACTTGGTCAATTTTGAAATGGAAATCAAATTGAAGGTAAATTTGGGAATGTATAGGACATCCGTGAGGAATAGGTCTTTGGTAAAGAACACAGTTCCTGCTATATCAGTTACTATTTGATTTCCACCAAGTAACTTCACAGAGATTGGCTTTATCTTCTTGTGACAATGAAAAAATGTCATTGAGTGACAAACATGATCAGTTGCCCCTGTGTCTAATATCCAACATCTTGATTTTTCTAAATTCATAACTGAACATATGATACCTGATCTGGTTGCAACCACTTGGTTTGCATTGTGAGAAGTAGAACCACCTCTCTGTAATAAGCTCAACAGAGCCTTGTGCTGCTCAGGTGTGAAGAAGGGCTGTGTAACATCATTTGCCATTTCTTTGTTCCTCATAGACTTCACAGATTGGTTATCATCTTCATCTTGAATGTCATCATCTATTACATAGTTGTTTGCTACTCTATTTCTTTCATAGTTTGGTGGATATCCATGCCTTTTGTAGCATGTATCCACTGTATGTCCACTCCTGTTGCAGTAAGTTCAAACCTTGTATCCTCTTCCTTTATCTCCATTCCTTCCTCCATAATTCTGGTTTCTTCCTCTATTTCCTCTGCCATTTCCTCTACCTCTCCCCCTTGAATCAATGGTAGCTACTAAGACACGAGAATCACCAAATTGAAAATTCATCTGTCTTTCTTGTTGAATCAGCAGTGAGAATGCTTCTCCAACATCTGGTAGAGGTTTCATCATCATGATTTGTGACCTAATAGCAGAGTATTGCTCATTTAGGCCTCTCAAAAACCTAATCACATAATTTCTTTCCCGGTAAGACTTAATAGTAGGAACTAAATCGCAGGAACACTTCATCTCACGTGAACATCCAGGAATTGGCATGAAGTTATCCAATTCCTGCCACAGCTCTTGAAGATGGCTATAATACTCAATAATTGAAAAATCTCCCTGCTTAAGCATGAACATCTCCTCTTCTAATTCACTAATTCGAAAAACATCTCCCTGATAGTATCTTTTTTTGAGATCTTTTTATATATCCAAGGCTGTGTTCATCCAAAGCACACAACGAATGATTGAACGATCCATCGACCTGGTGATCCACGACATCACCAATGTATTGCATTTGTCCCATGCTATGAAATTAGGGTTATTCCGAGCAGGTTTCTCCAGAGATCCATCAATGAAAACCTCTTTGTTTTTCGCTTTCAGAGCCATGAACATAGTTCTTGACCAAACATGATAATTCTCACCAGTTAACAAATCAGGAACGAGAATCGCACCTGGATTCTCATTGTAATGTTGAAAATACGGGCTAGAAGGATCAACACCTCCATTTCCAGCACCATTCGCAACACCACCATTGTAAACAACTTTAACCATTTTCAATTTTTAGGGTTTTTGATCAAGAAAAGAGGAATACACAAAAATTGAAGAAATAGGAATGAATTTGAAGAGGAAGAATAGAACGCAGCAGTAGCAGAGCCCCTAGGAAAGGAGCTCTGATACCATGTGAAAAATCACTATGAACTCCATGAATTCTGAAATTAGAAGCAATGAAATGCAGAGAATAGAGAGAAAGAAAAAATCACATTCCCAACCAAATACGACTGGGATATTCTTTTTCTCAGAATTACTTAATTTAGCACTTTACAGAGGCAATATATAGTAGCTATGTACAAAGGAGAAAAGCAAGCTATACAAAGAATGTGACAACTGTCACCAGCTAGTTTTAACTAGAAAAACAGAAAGCTAACAGTTTTAACTAACTATAACTAGAAAAACAGAAAGCTAACAGACTCAGTTTTAATGTTCATTCAACACCCCTCCACAAGCTGGAGTGTGAATATTAAGCATTCCTAGCTTGGCATGTAACTTTATGAATGGACCTGGTTGGAGAGGCTTAGTCAAGACATCTACAACCTGTTCAGTTGTGCCAATAGGAAGCAAATGAAGTATTCCTGCTTGAAATTTGTCCCTGACAGTGTGACAGTCCAGTTCTATATGTTTAGTACACTCGTGGAAGACTGAATTGGCCGCTATAAGAAATGCAGATAGGTTATCACAGTACAACACCACTGGTCTGGGATGAGTCACTCTTAAGTCTTACAACAGATAAAGTAACCATTGAGCTTCACAATTGGCCTCAGCCAATGCTCAATATTCTGCTTCTGCAGATGACCTGGACACTATGGATTGCTTCTTGCTCTTCCAAGATATGGGAGAATTACCAAGAAAGAAACAAAAACCAGTCACAGATCTTCTAGTGTCCGGACATGCCCCCCAATCTGAGTCAGTAACACCCTTTATGGATAGATCTGAGTCCCTGGGAAAGAATAGGCCTAGACCAAGAGAGTGTTTCAGAAACCAAACAATTCTCAATGCAGCAGTGTAATGCACATTGGTTGGGGCAGAGAGGAATTGACTAAGGTTACTAACAGCATAGCATATATCTGGTCTTGTGTGAGTCAGGTAGAGAAGTCTACCAATAAGCCTCCTGTAAGTAGCAGGGTCAGATAAGAGTGTGCCTGAGTCCTTACTGATCTTTTGATTTGGGTCCATTGGGATTGAACAGGGCTTGGAGCCCAATAAACCAGTCTCTTGAAGTAAGTCAAGAGTGTACTTCCTCTTACATAAGGCAATTCCAGACTGAGACTTAGCAATTTCAAAACCTAGGAAGTACTTGAGTTCTCCTACATCTTTAATACTGAATTTTTGATCAAGAGTGGTTTTTATGCTTCTGATTTCATCAGGATCACTTCCAGCAAGAACTAAATCATCTACATACACCAAGATGGCAGTGAATCCTGTATGAGATGACTTTGTGAATAAGGAATAGTCGGCTTTGGATTGTGCATATCCCAATGCCAAAAGTGTTTCAGTTAACTTTGAGTTCCACTGCCTACTTGCTTGTTTCAAGCCATACAGAGACCTTTGCAGTTTACAGACCAGATCAGTGCTAGGGACATTCAGGCCAGGTGGCACCTTCATATACACTTCCTCCAATAGATCTCCATATAAAAAAATTGTATTTACATCTAATTGATGTAAGTGCCAGCCAAGTGAAGCAGCAAGGGAGAGGAGAAGTCTAACAGTAGTCATTTTAACTACTGGACTAAATGTTTCTAAGTAGTCAAGACCTTCCGTTTGAGTGAAGCCCTTGGCTACTAGCCGAGCCTTGTGCCTTTCCACAGTCCCATCTGCCTTATGTTTTACCTTGAAAACCCACTTACATCCCACTGCCTTTTTATTTGGAGGTAAAGTGGTGAGTGTCCGAGTATTGGTCTTTATCAGTGCAGCTAATTCATTATCTATGGCTTGTTGCCAGCAAAAATGCTTAACAGTTTCTTTATAGGTATCAGGTTCAATAGCAGTGGATATGTTTAAAGAAAAGTGTTTATGATTGGTAGACAATTTATCATATGAAAGGAAGTTACAAAGGGGATACCTGATACTGTTAGGAGATGTGTGAGCTGAGTCATTAGCTGCTGATGAGACCAAAGAACAATGGTACTCTTGTAGATAAGATGGAGGCCGTCTTTCTCTAGTGGACTGTCTAACAGAAATATTTGGGGGATTTGGTTCTAGATTGACTTGGTTAGGAACATTCTCAGTATTTTGAGGTGGATTGAGACACTGACTTACTGAGAATTGTGGTGGAATATCAAGCCAAGGATCTTGGATATTATTGTTAGTTTGGTCAGGCATATTTTGGAGAGTGTGTTTTGTTAACTTATAAGGAAAGACATTCTTATAGAAGGTCACATTTCTAAAGATGAAAATTTCTTTGGATTTGGGATCAAACAAAAGATATCCTTTTGTCCCACTCTTGAAACCTAAGTGGATGCACTTTCTAGCTCTAGGGTCAAGTTTTTTTTCTGTTGGTAGTCAAAGTGGATGCGAAGCTTAAACATCCAAAAACTTTTAGATGTGAAAAGTTAGGTAGTGTTTGATATAGGATTTCATATGGAGATTTGTTTGATAAATAAGAAGTAGGTAGTCTGTTTATAAGGTATATAGCATGAGTGATAGCTTGAGTCCAAAAAAATTTTGGGGAGGTGTAATTGAAATAGGAGAGCCCGAGCCACACCTAGGATATGTTGGTGTTTTCTCTCAACTATTCCATTTTGTTGTGGGGTTTCCACACATGATGTCTGATGAATAATACCTTTATCTACATATAATTGGTTTACTTTGGATTCCCCCCCATTATCAGATCGGATGATCTTAACTTTGGCATTGAATTGATTCTCAATTAATGAGAGAAAAGTTCTAATGTGAGTTGAAGTTTCAGATTTCAACTTCATAAAGAAGATCCATGTATGTTGATCTGTCAATTATTTTCATATCTTGAGTGTCATATGTTTGATCTAATTGGACTTCATATGTGTTTAATTGTTAACTTTTAGCTAAGTTTCTGGATATAAAGTTTAATCGAATTTTTATTACGAAACTATGCTTAAGTATGTTTATAAGCACTCATAATTGTATTGTGTTTTTCAGGAGATCAATATCACTCCTAGAAGCAAAGAAAGAGATAGGAATTTAAAAAAAGTAAGTGACACGGCCCGTGTCACATGACACGGGTTGGGCCGTGTCCTTCGCTGGATTCTCAACATGGACCTGACCAACAACACGGCCCGTGTCATATGACACGGGGTAGGCCGTGTACATCTCTGTCTTCACAAGAGGATCCAGTTTTGAGCATTGATAATCAACACGGCTCGTGTCAAATGACACGGGGTGCGCCGTGTTTCTCTCTGACTCGCAAATCACTTGAACTTTTGTGAACAGAACCTGACACGGGGTAGGCCGTGTCAAATGACACGGCCCGTGTCATCGCATCAGAACATTAGATACGAATTCTAATGATGTGTTAGATATCCAAAAATATAAATAGGGTTACCTAGGGTCATAAAAAGGGGGTCTGGACTGGGAAACTGTCAAGAGGCTAAGGAGAAGACTAAGAACAAGGGAGAAGGAGATTGGATCGAAGATTGGAGTCTCGGGTTCGAGCAATTAGAGATCAATCATCCCCAACCTTTGGAAACTAGTTTGATCTTTAGTTTTCTTCTGCACTTCTATTCTTGACAATATTTTTCTTCTGTTATTCTTTTGGTTTTGAATTTGCCATGTGTGGCTAGTTTTCTTATATGGTTAAGGGAAGATGAAACCCTAGTTTTGATTATATGATTCTTGCATATTTCTTTATATCAATACAAATGTATTTTTATTCATATGTTTCTGTTCTTAATTTGGTATAAAGGTTTTTATACTCTTTGCCAATTTTCAAAGTGGTAAAACTAGGATTGCTATGTGCGGTTGCGGTGGTAGGACTAGTGAGACATATGATCTAAGTAATTTAATCCCGGTGTGTGATTGGATCTTAGTGTGATTGGTTTTCTAAATCTTAATGTAATTAATAAGTAGGTGTAAGAGCGGTTGCTTTACAAATAATTATTGATTAGGGATTGATTTGAGCAGATTCTTTAATTAACCAAAACTTAAGGAAAACAGAGAATTAATCTCACAATCACATAAAAACATAATTGACCATGTTGGTATAAAGGATATGTGGGTTAGCATAATCATATAAATCTAGTGGTGGATTCCATCTCTTAACCAGTTTCTTTTAATTGATTTTCCAAATTATATTTACTGTTTTTGTTTTGAATTCAATTTATGTTTTTAATTTCAATAAACAAAACCCCCGTTTTATTGTTTACTGTTTTTGAGTATTTAAATTAGGATTCAAATTATAGTGTTAATTGAATTAGTTCTCTGTAAATCGATCCTTGCTAACTACAACTGGTTGCAAGGTTTTTATTTTTGGTAGAACTTGACAACTGATTTTCATTCTGAATTTTAATCACAATCCACACCATACCAAAATTTTGGCGCCGTTGCCGGGGAACTAATTGTTCAATTGCGCTATTAGTTTGTTTCCTATTTTTTTCACTCTGTTTTTATTTCATTTTTTTTAATTCTCTTCTTCCTCCTTTTCGACTATTTTGCAGGTGTTCATGTCCAGTGGTGACGTAAACGAGCAATTGAGGAACCTAAGGCATTACTTTGAACAAGTCACTCACGCTTCTCTTCAATTCACACCGCCGACATCGAAGTCGCCGCCACATAAATCTATCAAATTCTGAGTTATCTGAGGAGACACCTGAAGAAGTGGTGATGGCAGAATCTACTCTAAGGACGTTGGGTGCTCCAAATGTAGATCAACAGCCTCTATGCATAGAAATTCCAGTAAATAAGGAGGCATTTGAGTTGAAGTCTGGTTTGATCCATCTTTTGCCATCTTTCAATGGATTAGTCGGAGAGGACCCCAACAAGCACCTGAAGGAGATCCATGTAGTGTGTTCTAGCATGAAGCCTGCAAGAATTCCAGTGGATCAAGTCAAGCTAAGGGCATTCCCATTCTCTTTGAAAGATTCTGCAAAGGAGTGGCTATACTACTTGCCACCCGGATCCATCCAAACATGGCAAGATATGGCTCGAGCTTTTCTAGATAGATATTTCCCTGCCTCAAAGGCCGCAACCATCCGAAAAGAAATCTGCGACATCCAGCAAAGGCATGGGGAATCACTTCATGATTACTGGGAGCGGTTTAAGAGGCTATGTGCTAGTTGCCCTCAATATCAAATTAGTGAACAACTTTTGATTTAGTACTTCTATGAGGGTCTGCTAGTGATGGATCGTAATATGATTGATGCTGCTAGTGGAGGAGCATTGGTTGATAAGACTCCTCAAGAGGCCAGGAATTTGATCTCAAGAATGGCTGCGAACACTCAACAATTTTTCACTCGAAATGACACTGGAGTGCGAGCAGTAAAAGAGGTAGAAACGGTCAGTCTACAACAACAAATGACCCAATTGACTGCCATGGTTCAGCGGATAATGGACAATGGAAAAGCAACGGTGAATGCTTGTGGGATTTGTTGCTCTTCAGGACATCCCACTGATATGTGTCCCACTCTTCAAGAGGACACAAATGAGGAGGTAAAAATAGTAGGGGGATATTCTGGACCTTCTAACAACTGCAACCCCTACTCGAACTCATATAATCTGAAGTGGAAGGATCATCTTAACTTGAGCTATGGAAAGCAGCCCCAGAATCAAGCTCTAACCTATGGACCTCCAGGATTTCAGCAGAGACAAGCACCTTTTCCTCTGAGGCATCAACAAGTTCAAGCTCCTAGGCAATCTGAGCCTTCACTAGAGGAGTTGGTGAAGCAAATGGCCACTAATAATATTCAGTTTCAGCAAGAGACAAGGGCTACCATTCATAACTTGCAGAACCAAGTGGGGCAATTGGCCACAGAGATCAACAAGGTTCAGAGCTAACTTTCTGGGAGACTTCCCTCACAACCAGATGTGAATCAGAGGAAAAATGTGAGTGCTATCACATTGCGAAGTGTAAAGAGGTTAGATGAACTTCCATTTCTCCCACAAGCTACTAAAGAGAAAGAGCAAGGGCCTAAGGAGGTAAATGAAGAGGGGCAACACTCCAAGGCCCCCAAGGTAAGTATCCCTGAACTACATCCTAGGCATATCACTAAGGCTCTATTCCCTAGTCGGCTAGTGAAGAGCAAGAAAGATGAGGGTGAAAAAGATAGAGATGTTCTTGAGACTTTCAGGAAAGTGGAAGTCAATATTCCTTTGCTAGATGCAATTAAGCAAATCCCAAAATATGCCAAGTTTCTTAAGGAAGTATGCACCCAGAGGAGGCGGCTGAAGGGTGATGAGAGAATTAATATGAACCAAAATGTTTCAGCCCTCATTCAACCTATGCCTCAGAAATGCAAAGATCTAGGGACTTTTACCATTCCATGTGTTATAGGCAATTATAGATTTGAGCATGCTATGCTAGATTTAGGTGCTTCTATTAATATAATGCCCATGTCTATTTTTAACTCTCTTGGACTTAGCCATTTGCACTCTACAGGTATAGTGATCCAGTTGGCTAATAGGAGCACTGCGCATCCAGCTAGGTTGATTGAAGATGTGTTAGTAAAGGTTGATGAGCTCATCTTTCCTGCAGATTTCTATGTTCTGGAGATGGAAGGGGAGTCTCCATCCAACAAGGCTCCACTCATTCTAGGGAGGCTATTCCTCAAAATAGCGAGGACCAAAATAGATGTGCATGCAAGAACTCTATCCACAGAGTTTGGAGACTCAATTGTTCAGTTTAATATTTTTGATGCTATGAAACATCCCGTGGAGGAGCATTCTGTTTTTCATATTGATTTACTTGCTGAATTAGTTGAGGAAACTTATGATGAATTGTGTGCTAAATTTCCTGATCTTATTGGTTTCAATGATTCTATCCTTAGCAATGCATGTGCTGATTGTGATGGTGATATGACTTGTGCTATTTGTGCTGAGATTTCTGTATACTTGAAAGTTGATGATTCTGTTCATGCAGCTACTAATAATATTGAAGGATCTATCAATAATGATCATGACATAGTTGCAGAATCTAAGACACAAAGGGAGATGGAGCAGAAGTTGTTATCCGAACATTAGAAGTATGCATACTCAGTGGATGATAAATAACTTTCTATGATCGTGACCAAGAACCTCCTTGCTGAACAGGAGGAGAGCTTGCTACAAATTCCGAGGGGGCATCAGAAAGCTTGGGATCCAAGTGATAGCGCTTTAGTGAATTCCAAAGAAATTAAGGAGAACCAATGGGACCCAAACAGTGAAAACTCTCATGCTACTTCAAGTTTAACATGGTCATTACACTTCAAGATATGGGACCCTGGTGACTGTTCTCATGATGTTTCAAACAGTGGAAGTCTCCTCATTTGATAAAGTTGTTTCTTCTCTCTTTCTTTTATTTTACTTGTCCTGGTTTAATTGATGATTTTGATGAATATTATTTTTCTTTTGAGCTTTACATTGAGGACAATGTAGAATTTAAGTGTGGGGGGGGAGTTTACATTCTACTTTCTGTTTTAATTTTTTTATTTCTGTTTAAAAAAAATGTGTTTTTGATTGATTTCCAATGATGTTTTGAGATTTGTGAAGCTTATGAGTTTGAAGCAATTGAAGTTCAAGGGTGTGTTTTATAAATTTCTTCTTCCATTTTGAATTTGACATGCTTAGTTTTGGATGTTTGATTGGTGGATTGAGATTGATAGATGCATACCTTGTGAGATTTTGAGCCTATTGATGGATGAATTTAACATTTATGCCATTCCCTTTTTTCTTGTGTGATTTTCACTCATGTCATTTAATCACTCTAGAACTTGCTTTGATTCTTTTTGAGGTTACATTTTCACTTGCATGCATAAACATGATTGAGGCCTTCTTTCTTCTTTCTTGAGTAACTACTTTGGCCAAATAACTAACCTTGCATCATTTTCGTTTGATTAACCCCTTGTGCCTATTGCCTATTCTTTGTCTTAGCTCATTATATGCTTTATGTGAAAAACCATGATTTTACCTTACCTTAGGGAATGGGAGAATATTGGTTCAATTTCATTGGAGGAGCTCTTTTACTTGTGGGCAATGTGTAGTACAAGTGTGGGGGTTGTGTTCTTGATGTACAATATGCAAAGTGTTGGTTGAAAAAAAAATGCAAAGAAAAAGAATCAATGCAAGAAAGGTTGTAAAAGGAAAGAAAGAAAAAGGAAAGGAATATGTGAAGAGAATGTGCATTATATAGAATTGGGGGAAAATTTTCATGCTTGTTATTTGTCATTTGAGTTCCTCCCCAATATTCTTTTATTCTCTTTGGTATTTATCTTGCCATATCCATACTATTTCCTTCCCTTACCTTGACCCTATTACAACCTTGAACAAAGTCCTCTTGATTTTTGTGTGCATGTGTTTGAGTAGTGGAGAAGTAGAAGATAAGCAAGCTTATGGTAGTGCATTTTTCATGGGCTGAATTGAGTGAGATACTTACCTTGTAAACACTTGAGAGATTGAGAGTATATCTTGTGAGGATCTATCATTCTTGATTCATGCTTTTCAAATTGAAGATACCTTACTTGTTGGTTTGAGATGTGAAAATTTGTTATCTCTTGAATATTTTGACCCCTTGAATCTTTTCTTGCTCTTCTTGCTTACAAATTTTGGCCTTTCTTGAATATCATTGGAAATTGAGTCTTTAGTTTTGTTTTTGTTTTTCTGTGTTCACTAGTTCGGTCTTATGTTTTGCCCAGGAGTGCAAAAGGCTAAGTGTGGGGGTATTTGATCTGTCAATTATTTTCATATCTTGAGTGTCATATGTTTGATCTAATTAGACTTCATATGTGTTTAATTGTTAACTTTTAGCTAAGTTTCTGGATATGAAGTGTAATCGAATTTTTATTACGAAACTATGCTTAAGTATGTTTATAAACACTCATAATTACATTGTGTTTTTCAGGAGATCAATATCACCCCTAGAAGCAAAGAAAGAGAGAGGAATTTAAAGAAAGTAAGTGACACGGCCTGTGTCACATGACACGGGTTGGGCCGTGTCCTTCTCTGGATTTTCAACATGGACCTGACCAACAACACGGCCCGTGTCATATGACACGGGGTAGGCCGTGTACATCTCTGTCTTCACAAGAGGATCCAGTTTTGAGCATTGATAATCAACACGGCCCGTGTCAAATGACACGGGGTGGGCCGTGTTTCTCTCTGACTCGCAAATCACTTGAACTTTTGTTAACAGAACCTGACACGGGGTATCGCATCAGAACATTAGATACGAATTCTAATGATGTGTTAGATACCCAAAAATATAAATAGGGTTGCCTAGGGTCATAAAAAGGGGGTCTGGACTGGGAAACTGCCAAGAGGCTAAGGAGAAAACCAAGAACAAGGGAGAAGGAGATTGGATCGAAGATTGGAGTCTCGGGTTCGAGCAATTGGAGATCAATCATCCCCAACCTTTAGAAACTAGTTTGATCTTTAGTTTTCTTTTGCACTTCTATTCTTGACAATGTTTTTCTTCTGTTATTCTTTTGGTTTTGAATTTGCCATGTGTGGCTAGTTTTCTTATATGGTTAAGGGAAGATGAAACCCTAAATTTGATTATGTGATTCTTGCATATTTCTTTATATCAATACAAATGTGTTTTTATTCATATGTTTTTGTTCTTAATTTGGTATAAAGGTTTTTATATTCTTTGCTAATTTCCAAAGTGGTAAAACTAGGATTGCTATGTGCGGTTGCGGTGGTAGGACTAGTGAGACATATGATCTAAGTAATTTAATCACGGTGTGTGATTGGATCTTAGTGTGATTGGTTTTCTAAATCTTAATGCAATCAATAAGTAGGTGTAAGAGCGGTTGCTTTATAAATAATTATAGATTAGGGATTGATTTGAGCGGTTGCTGAATTAACCAAAACTTAAGGAAAACAGAGAATTAATCTCACAATCACATAAAAACATAATTGACCATGTTGGTATAAAGGATATGTGGGTTAGCATAATCATATAAATCTAGTGGTGGATTCTATCTCTTAACCATTTTCTTTTAATTGATTTTCCAAATTATATTTACTGTTTTTGTTTTGAATTCAATTTATGTTTTTAATTTCAACAAACAAAACCCCCGTTTTATTGTTTACTGTTTTTGAGTGTTTAAATTAAGATTCAAATTATAGTGTTAATCGAATTAGTTCTCTGTAGATCGACCCTTGCTAACTACAACTGGTTGCAAGGTTTTTATTTTTGGTGGAACTTGGCAACTGATTTTCATTCTAAATTTTAATCACAATCCACACCATACCATATGCCGAGATGCATCATCAACTACTGTAAGGAAGTATCTATGTCCCAACATGGAAGGGGATGATATAAGTCCCCAAATATCCATGTGTAAAAGGTCAAAAGGGTGCTGAGACCTAGACTCACTATCAGGAAAAGGCAAACGCTTTTGTTTTGCTATGTGACAAATATCACAGGGACTATGCAACTTGGCACAATTCACAAAAGGAAAGATTTTATTGATTTCAACAAGTTTTATATGAGATGGATGTCCAAGTCTCATATGCCAAACATTATTCTTAACAGAATCAAAGGAATTGATACATCTTACAGTCATAGAAAGACTAAGAAATTTCCAAGAAGCCTGTGAACTCAAAGAATACAATCCAGCTTTTGTCTCAACTGCACCAATCATCCTCAATGAGTGATTGTCCTGTATATGACAAACAGTATCAGTGAAAATCAATTTACAGTCAAGTGACTTGGTCAATTTTGAAATGGAAATCAAATTGAAGGTAAATTTGGGAATGTATAGGACATCCGTGAGGAATAGGTCTTTGGTAAAGAACACAGTTCCTGCTATATCAGTTACTATTTGATTTCCACCAGGTAACTTCACAGAGATTGGCTTTATCTTCTTGTGACAATGAAAAAATGTCATTGAGTGACAAACATGATCAGTTGCCCCTGTGTCTAATATCCAACATCTTGATTTTTCTAAATTCATAACTGAACATATGATACCTGATCTGGTTGCAACCACTTGGTTTGCATTGTGAGAAGTAGAACCACCTCTCTGTAATAAGCTCAACAGAGCCTTGTGCTGCTCAGGTGTGAAGAAGGGCTGTGTAACATCATTTGCCATTTCTTTGTTCCTCATAGACTTCACAGATTGGTTATCATCTTCATCTTGAATGTCATCATCCATTACATAGTTATTTGCTACTCTATTTCTTTGATAGTTTGGTGGATATCCATGCTTTTTGTAGCATGTATCCACTGTATGTCCACTCCTGTTGCAGTAAGTGCAAACCTTGTATCTTCTTCCTTTATCTCCATTCTTTCCTCCATAATTCTGGTTTCTTCCTCTATTTCCTCTGCCATTTCCTGTACCTCTCCCCCTTGAATCAGTGGTAGCTACTAAGACACGAGAATCACCAAATTGAAAATTCATCTGTCTTTCTTATTGAATCAGCAGTGAGAATGCTTCTCCAACATCTGGTAGAGGTTTCATCATCATGATTTGTGACCTAATAGCAGAGTATTGCTCGTTTAGGCCTCTCAAAAACCTAATCACATAATTTCTTTCCCGGTAAGACTTAATAGTAGGAACTAAATCGCAGGAACACTTCATCTCACATGAACATCCAGGAATTGGCATGAAGTTATCCAATTCCTGCCACAGCTCTTGAAGATGGCTATAATACTCAGTAATTGAAAAATCTCCCTGCTTAAGCATGAACATCTCCTCTTCTAATTCACTAATTCGAAAAACATCTCCCTGATAGTATCTCTTTTTGAGATCTTTCCATATATCCAAGGCTGTGTTCATCCAAAGCACACAACGAATGATTGAACGATCCATCGACCTGGTGATCCACGACATCACCAATGTATTGCATTTGTCCCATGCTATGAAATTAGGGTTATTCCGAGCAGGTTTCTCCAGAGATCCATCAATGAAAACCTCTTTGTTTTTCGCTTTCAGAGCCATGAACATAATTCTTGACCAAACATGATAATTCTCACCAGTTAACAAATCATGAACGAGAATCGCACCTGGATTCTCATTGTAATGTTGAAAATACGGGCTAGAAGGATCAACACCTCCATTTCCAGCACCATTCGCAGCACCACCATTGTTAACAACTTCAGCCACTTTCAATTTTTAGGGTTTTTGATCAAGAAAAGAGGAATACACAGAAATTGAAGAAATAAGAATGAATTTGAAGAGGAAGAATATAACGCAGCAGTAGCAGAGCCCCTAGAAAAGGAGCTCTGATACCATGTGAAAAATCACTATGAACTCCATGAATTCTGAAATTGGAAGCAATGAAATGCAGAAAATAGAGAGAAAGAAAAAATCATATTCTCAACAAAATACAACTGAGATATTCTTTTTCTAAGAATTACTTAATTTAGCACTTTACAGAGGCAATATATAGTAGTTATGCACAAAGGAGAAAAGCAAGCTGTACAAAGAATGTGACAACTGTCACCAGCTAGTTTTAACTAGAAAAACAGAAAGCTAACAGTTTTAACTAACTATAACTAGAAAAACAGAAAGCTAACAGACTCAGTTTTAGTGTTCATTCAACACCCCCCACAAGCTGGAGTGTGAATATTGAGCATTCCTAGCTTGGCATGTAACTTTGTGAATGGACCTGGTTGGAGAGGCTTAGTCAAGACATTTACAACCTGATCAGTTGTGCCAATAGGAAGCAAATGAAGTATTCCTGCTTGGAGTTTGTCCCTGACAGTGTGACAGTCCAGTTTTATATGTTTAGTACGCTCGTGGAAGACTGGATTGGCTGCTATATGAAGTGCAGATAGGTTATCACAGTACAACACCACTGGTCTGGGATGAGTCACTCTTAAGTCTTGCAACAGATAAAGTTACCATTGAGCTTCACAAGTGGCTTGAGCCAATGCTCAGTATTCTGCTTCTGCAGATGACCTGGACACTATGGACTGCTTCTTGGTCTTCCAAGATATGGGAGAATTTCCAAGAAAGAAACAAAAACCAGTCACAGATCTTCTAGTGTCCGGACATGCCCCCCAATTTGAGTCAGTAACACCCTTTATGGATAGATCTGAGTCCCGGGGAAAGAATAGGCCTAGACCAAGAGAGTGTTTCAGAAACCAAACAATTCTCAATGCAGCAGTGTAATGCACATTGGTTGGGGCAGAGAGGAATTGACTGAGGTTACTAACAGCATAGCATATATCTGGTCTTGTGTGAGTCAGGTAGAGAAGTCTACCAATAAGCCTCCTGTAAGTAGCAGGGTCAGATAAGAGTGTGCCTGAGTCCTTACTGATCTTTTGATTCGGGTCCATTGGGGTTGAACAGGGCTTGGAGCCCAATAAACCAGTCTTTTGAAGTAAGTCAAGAGTGTACTTCCTCTGATATAAGGCAATTCCAGACTGAGACTTGGCAATTTCAAAACCTAGGAAGTACTTGAGTTCTCCTTGATCTTTAATACTGAATTTCTGATCAAGAGTGGTTTTTATACTTCTGATTTCATCAGGATCACTTCCAGTAAGAACTAAATCATCTACATACACCAAGATGGCAGTGAATCTTGTATGAGATGACTTTGTGAATAAGGAATAGTCGACTTTGGATTGTGCATATCCCAATTCCAAAAGTGTTTCAGTTAACTTTGAGTTCCACTGCCCACTTGCTTGTTTCAAGCCATACAGAGACCTCTGCGGTTTACAGACCAGATCAGTGCTAGGGACATTCAGGCCAGGTGGCACCTTCATATACACTTCCTCCAATAGATCTCCATGTAAAAAAGCTGTATTTACATCTAATTGATGTAAGTGCCAGCCAAGTGAAGCAGCAAGAGAGAGGAGAAGTCTAACAGTAGTCATTTTAACTACTGGACTAAATGTTTCTAAGTAGTCAAGACCTTCCGTTTGAGTGAAGCCCTTGGCTACTAGCCGAGCCTTGTGCCTTTCCACAGTCCCATCTGCCTTATGTTTTACCTTGAAAACCCACTTACATCCCACTGCCTTTTTATTTGGAGGTAAAGTGGTGAGTGTCCAAGTATTGGTCTTTGTCAGTACAGCTAATTCATTATCTATAGCTTGCTGCACAAGAAAATGCTTAACAGCTTCTTCATAGGTATCAGGTTCAACAGCAGTGGATATGTTTAAAGAAAAGTGTTTATGATTGGTAGACAATTTATCATATGAAAGGAAGTTACAAAGGGGATACCTGATACTATTAGGAGATGTGTGAGCTGAGTCTTTAGCTGCTGATGAGACCAAAGAACAATGGTACTCTTGTAGATAAGATGGAGGTCGTCTTTCTCTAGTGGACTGTCTAACAGAAATACTTGGAGGATTTGGTTCTAGATTGACTTGGTTAGGAACATTCTCAGTATTTTGAGGTGGATTGAGACACTGGCTTACTGAGAATTGTGGTGGAATATCAAGCCAAGGATCTTGGATATTATTGTTAGTTTTGTCAGGCATATTTTGGAGAGTGTGTTCTGTTAACTTATAAGGAAAGACATTCTCATAGAAGGTCACATTTCTAAAGATGAAAATTTCTTTGGATTTGGGATCAAACAAAAGATATCCTTTTATCCCACTCTTGAAACCTAAGTGGATACACTTTCTAGCTCTAGGATCAAGTTTTTTTCTGTTGGCAGTCAAAGTGGATGCGAAGCTTAAACATCTAAAAACTTTTAGATGAGAAAAGTTAGGTAGAGTTTGATATAGGATTTCATATGGAGATTTGTTTGATAAATAAGAAGTAGGTAGTCTGTTTATAAGGTATATAGCATGAGTGATAGCTTGAGTCCAAAAAATTTTGGGGAGGTGTGATTGAAATAGGAGAGCCCGAGCCACACCTAGGATATGTTGGTGTTTTCTCTCAACTATTCTATTTTGTTGTAGGGTTTCCACACATGATGTCTGATGAATAATTCCTTTATTTACGTATAATTGGTTGTTGATACCCAATTTTATCCATAAAACTTTTGTTGCTTGGATCATTCAAACATTTTAATTCATAATAAAACAAAAGAAAGAACAAAGAAGAGAGAAAAGATGAATAAAAATCCAAAAGAAAAAAAATAAAAAAATAAAAGGAAAGAGATGAAATTTGAAAAGCTAAGATATCTTCTTGTATCACAAAGTCCCACATTGGAGAGGCCATGTTCCTTCTCCCTCCCCTCTTCCTATATAAAAGGGTGGTTCTCAATGGTTTTAGCATCCAAAAATTTACACTCTTTAGCTTAATACTAAGTATAAGAGCTAGAGGAAATTATACTCTTGGGTTTAATACTAAGTATAAGAGCTAGAGGACTTTAGTAAAAAAATTTCTCTTGCAAGTAAGTTACTTTTCAAGGTTTGATTTGAAGAGGTTGTGTGGGGCCTTGTGCACTAACTTTTTTGAGCATATCATTTTTATACACCTTGGAGGTAAGTTTGCTTATTTTTTCTTGTGTTATTATCTTTCATTATATATATGTGTTATTCATTTTAGTTTATTCATTTATTAGTTTGGTTTATTTATTTTTTATTATTATTATTTTGTAAACTTTTTTGTTTAAAATTAACTCAATAATAAATGGGGATTAATTTGAGTTGTGACAACTTGTTAATCCTATAACTTTTAGAATCATCTAAGTTGTGACAGCTTGATGATTCGAACATTTTTCTAAACATTAAAAAATTTGAATGAGTTTTCAAAATAAAAAATCTTTTCAAAATAAAAAAAAACAACCAACTCACAATTATTTTTTAAAGAACTACGTGACTTTGAGTTCTTCATTGCACCCGAGGATACGTAGGAGCAGAATTCTTATTCTGTCAAGCCAAAAAATAAATTTTCATAATTTAGTTGTTTCTTTTATTTTTTAAAAGGGGTAAAATAAATATATTTAAGATTATTAAAATTTGCACAACTAATTTAAGATACCGTTCTTGGGAACGGGCAGTGTAGGGTGCTAACACCTTCCTTACCTGTAATCGACTCCCGAATCCAAACTTTTATTAAAGACCAGTTTTGCCTATTTTAAGGGTTTTTCTAACGTTTTCCCAATTGAAATAAACATTAGTGACGACTCCATTGATTTTTAAAATCTTATTTTTTATCGGTCGTCCCGTCGCGATTTCAGTTGCGACAGCTGGTGACTCCGCTGGGGACATTTAGAGAGTCAGGTCTGTTAATATTAGTTGTGCAAATTATTAATAATTTTTATTTATTTATTTTACCCCTTTTGTCTTTTTTTTTTTTTTATTTATTTGTGAATATTTTTGTATGTAAATATTTGCTAGCATAATTTGTGTTTTTTTTATTTATTTACTTGTATATATATTTTTTGTGCTTAATTGTTGAAACCTTAGGGTAGATGATTACTGCTTGGCTATTGTATGTATGTTCTATTTGATTGTTATTTAGGAAGGATGAGGTTAATTCTTAGGATTATAAAGTTTTGTATGCTCCCTACACCCACTGCACTTACACGTTTGTCACACATATTCAAGTGGGGCCCTATACCCGGGTCTGAGTGAAGCATAAGTTAGGTAGAAGTTGCGTAGTGGTAGCCATTTTGGATGTACATCCTGTTTGGTTATTGCGAAAACCTCATCTAGAGTGTGCCCTTTCATGAATGTCCCACACCTAGTGGTTTACCCGCTGTTTGTGGTCAACATTCTGAAAAGGGACTTAGCTCTAGAGGCCTTTAGAATAGTAGAGCCATCCAATAAAGTTTTCATGAATCAGAAAGACCTATAGATCCTTAAGATAAAACTCCTCAAATTTAAGGAATTTTCTTAGGACACAAAGGGAGCATACTTTTGTTTATTTATCTTTTTCTCATTACATTCATTCATGCATTTTTTTTATGACTTGCATTTTTCTGTCATTCATAGCATTCTTAGAAATAAAAAATAAAAAATATCATTTTGCATTTTCATTCATGCATTTTTTTTATAAAAAAAATCAGTTCTAAAAAAGAATCATCATCTTGCATTACCATAACATTCATAACATTTTTTTTAAAAAAAATCCATATCATGGCATTCATAGCATTTTTTTTAAAAAAAAAATGAAAAAAAAGGAAAAAAAATCCAGCTGCATCAGTAGTCAATACTCCGCATACATGCATATTGTTTAGTCCATACTGATAATTACATACTCATCATGTTCCCCAAACAGAAGGGTAGACACTGGTAGAAAGGTAACTTCTGCGACACCCTTAGAAGACTTGTTCCCAAGTTAGGATCATGGATATAAGAGAACAAACTCAAAAGCTGAGGAATGAGGTGAATCTGCTCAAAGATCAAGTGTCTAAGATGATGGAGATGCTACAATCCATGGAAGGTATAAGGAGCACAGATGGGAATCCCTCAGTGGCGAGCGAAGGACATCTGGTCGTACTTCTTTGCCCTCCCGGTTTCTCTCCAACCTCTATGCAATACCAAGGCTTTAATCCTTAAGGAGTTGTGATGCCACTCACCGTTTATCCAAACAACACAACTCAACCCTCAGTCACCAGTTCTCAGGAAGCTCAGATGTCAAGCTTCCTACCATATGGCCTCCATTCTGGCTTTGTACCGCCACAGGCTATCAATTTTCCTGACAGCAATAGACCTGCTTTCAATCCATTGAGCACAACTCAACCACATACTCATTACTTTGGTATTAGTGGAACCCCGCCATTGCAACAGTTTGTCCTCACTCTCATGCCACAATACCCTTTGAATTCTTCTGCTGAAAACTCTCAGTCCAAAGAGAAGTTGAAAATCCTAGAAGAGAGATTACGGGTCATTGAAGGAGCATGTTGTTATGGTATCAGGGATGCTACTGAGCTCTGCCTTGTTCCAGGCGTGGTGATTCCTCCGAAGTTTAAAGTCCCAGATTTCGACAAATATAAGGGGACCACTTGCCCAAAGAACCATTTGACTATGTACATCCGCAAAATGGCTTCCCATGCTCATGATGACAAGCTGTTAATCCACTTCTTCCAAGACAGTTTAACTGGGGCAGCTTTGAATTGGTACACACATCTTAAGCGTGTTCATATAAGGAGTTTCAAGAATTTGGCTGATGCTTTCTTGAAGCAATATAAGTATAACATCGATATGGCACCAGATAGAATGCAACTACGGAGCATGTCTAAGAAGGATGCTGAGACCTTCAAAGAATATGCTCAAAGGTGGAGGGAAATAGCCGCACAAGTAGAACCCTCTTTGTTAGAGAAAGAGATGGTTGATGTCTTCACCGATACACTTCATTTGCCATTCTATGATCATATCATTGGGAGTGTGTCGTCGAATTTCTCAGATATCGTAATGATTGGTGAAAGGATTGAATGCGGAATAAAAAAGGGAAGATTGCATCAAATGAATGATGAAGAAGCAAGTTGAACTGGTTAAGGATGGACTTCAGGTCGAATGACTCAAATGGGTTTTCAGGAAAACTCATAGATGACAATGGCTACCTAAACAGTAGTCCAACAAGCAGTGTTAGATGTTTCTAGGCACGCTCATTTGTGATAGGAGTGAATGTTTGGAGTGGTCAATCAGGGGCAACCTTGGAAAGTTCAACTTAGTGGTAATTCATTCCGATTTTGAACTTATGTAAACTTTCCTGAAACATTAATGTAATGGATTTGCATGGATCTCTCAGCATACCTTGTTTCATTTTCCTATGTTCTTGGCACTCATGTCCTTATCATATCTTTCTTATCTTTTTTTTCTTTCCTTTACTTGTTTTCTTTTGGTCCAAATCCCATGAGACTCTCGTGCTAAAAATTTTTGATGGTCATGAAGCCCACATGTGCAGGTGTTATTTGCAAAAAATAAAAATAAAAAAACAAAAAATTAAATGAGAGTTAAAAGTAAAAGAGAAAAATAAAAGGAGCAAATAAGTAATCACTTGGTGTGTGTTATCCTTTTGTCTCTAAATTAATTTTTTTGAAAATGAGCATTCAAGATTTGAAATGAAGATTGACCGTCTTTCTTTATCCTTCATAAGAATTCATCTTTTCTTTTCATTATCTCTCGTTATCCCATTTTGAGCTTGAAAGTTTTCTTCAATAAACCTTGGACAAGGATCACCCTTACACTAGGGGTTGACACAAAGTGAAAATTGTGATTTCTGTGAAAAAAAAAAGGAAAAGAAAATGAAATGAAAGAGGTCACTACAAAGGTGAATTATTGAAGTGAAAATAAAAAGGGAAGAAATGAAGAACAATAAAAAAGTGTGCTTGAAAGCGCAAAGTCAGTTGACAAAGTTTAATTTTGAACAAGGATCCTTGGTCCCATTTAACCTTTAAACACTTGTTTGAGCCTTATATCTTTCATTTCATAGCCACTAGCCTTGGCCACATTACAATCCTTAAAAAGTCCATTCTGATTAATGAATGATTGCCTTTATTTTCACAAGTTTTAATTTTGAGACAAAAGGGTTGTACTCATATAAGTATCTAGTGTATTGCTCTTAAAAAAAATATAATCTTGGTAAACAGAAAACCCGCAGGGACGGTCTAAAAAAAAAGAAAGATGAAAAAAAGAAAAAGAGACTTACACTAGTATAAGTTTTCACCTTGTTCAAGTTGGGCTTACACTGGGGTAATTTCTCTAGCTCGATTTGACCTACACTGGGGCAAATCTTTTGATTTAATCTGACTCTACATTGGGGCAAGTCTCTATCCTCTTTAATTCAGCTCTAAACTGAGGCAATTTCTCTAGTTTGATTTGGCTTCACACTAGGGCAAAACCCAAAAAAAAAATCTCAAGTTCCCCACACTGAGACAATTTTGTTGTCAAGTGGCCTATATTGAGGCAACTTTGTTCTTAAATGGTTTACCCTGAGCCAAATTCTTTTTTCGATACCTTACACTGGGGCAGTTTTTTTTGTAGATACCTAACAAAAGAATGGTCATGATATCCAGTTGTCAAGTAAAGATCAATCACATCCAAACTAGGGCGAAAAACCCTTCTGGCATTTGTACTATTCCATTTCTTGTGTCTTTATCCTTTGTAAATGTCCTTTGTGTAGTCATACTCCTAAAGTCAGTTAAGAAATTACTCAATTAATAAATTTCTTTCATGTTCCACTTTTGAATCTATGCATATCTGGTACATGATGCTTCAGGTTGGGTGAACATGAGTACAATGGTACAACTTGGTCATCTGATGGTAGTCACTCATTGAACAAAGCTCTTAAGTTCAAGGCCCCATGCATAAAGTTTTTGGCTCAAGGCCCTTTGAGAGTATTAATGAGAGAATGAAGAATAACCAGGCAAATCATAAAGCAAAATTCGCTGTTGTTCGACCTTGATCCTGCTCTGGGAAGAAGTCTTTAAGGATTGTGGAATCAAGAGTGACTCAGCTAAAGCTCTGATGTGTCAGTGTTGTTTACCCAATTTGTTTATAAGAATCTCTATCGTAGAATATCTATTGCATCATGCATCATCTTAGGCATTACATGCACTGTCCTCAAGCATCACATCTATTGCATCACCGTTGCATCTCCATTGCATCAAGTATCAACTCAGGCATCACATGCATTTAAAAAAAAAACAAAAGAAAGCAAAGCATCCCTTTTAGTTTCTGGGTCCCCGCGCCCATCGTCTTTTAGTTTCCGGGTCCCCGCGCCAATCGTCTTTTTAGTTTTCGGGTCCCTGCGCCCATCGTCTTTTTAGTTTCTGGGTCCCCGCGCCCATCGTCTTTTAGTTTTCAAGTCCCCGTGCCCATCGTCTTTTTAGTTTTCGGGTCCCCGCGCCCATCGTCTTTCAGTTTTCGGGTCCCCGCGCCCATCGTCTTTTTAGTTTCCAGGTCCCCGCGCCTATCGTCTTTTAGTTTCTGGGTCCCCGCGCCCATCGTCTTTTTAGTTTTCGGGTCCCTGCGCCCATCGTCTTTTAGTTTTCAGGTCCCCGTGCCCATCGTCTTTTAGTTTCCGGGTCCCCGCGCCAATCGTCTTTTAGTTTTCTGGGTCCCCGCGCCCATCCTCTTTTTAGTTTTCAAGTCCTTGCGCCCATCGTCTTTTTAGTTTCCAGGTCCCCGCGCCCATCATCTTTTAGTTTTCGGGTCCCCGTGCCCATTGTCTTTTAGTTTCGGTCCCCGCGCCCATCATCTTTTAGTTTTCAGGTCCCCGTGCCCATCGTCTTTTTAGTTTCCGGGTCCCTGCGCCCATCGTCTTTTAGTTTCCGGGTCCCTGCGCCCATCGTCTTTTCAATTTTGGGTCCCCGCGCCCATTGTCTTTTCAGTTCCGGGTCCCCGCGCCCATTGTCTTTTCGATTTCGTTTCCCCGCGCCCATTGTCTTTTCAATTCTGGGTCCCCGCGCCCATTGCCTTTTCAATTTCGGGTTCCCGCGTCCATTGTCTTTTCAGTTTCGGGTCCCCGCGCCCATTGTCTTTTCAATTCCGGGTCCCCGTGCCCATTGCCTTCTCAATTTTGGGTCCTCGACCCATTGCCTTTTCAATTCCGGGTCCCTACACCCATCTGCCTTTAGTTTCCAGGTCCCCGTACCCATTTGCCTTTTCCTTTTCGAGTCCTTGCACCATTTGTCTTTAAGTTCTGTCAAGCTTCAGCGGATACCTGACTCCGCAAGCTTTTTTCTTTTCAGGGCCCTCATACCCTGCATTTCTATCTTATTTTGATGACCATTGTGTCTTGCATCGATCTGCAGAGGAAAATTTTCATGTACAAAATTGAATCAATTCCTTTGCTTTCCATTTAGTCTAAATGTAAAGCAAAGGGGGGCAGCTATTGATACCCAATTTTGTCCATAAAATTTTTGCTGCTTGGATCATTCAAGTATTTTAATTCATAATAAAACAAAAGAAAGAACAAAGAAGAGAGAAAAGATGAACGAAAATCCAAAAGAAAAAAAAGAAAAAAATGAAAGGAAAAAGAAGAAATTTGAAAAGCTAAGATGTCTTCTTGCATCATAAAGTCTCACATTGGAGAGGCCATGTTCCTTCTCCCTCCCTCTCTTCCTATATAAAAGGGTGGTTCTCAATGGTTTTAGCATCCAAAAATTTATACTCTTTGGCTTAATACTAAGTATAAGAGCTAGAGGAAATTATACTCTTGGGCTTAATACTAAGTATAAGAGCTAAAGGACTTTAGTAAAAAAATTTCTCTTGCAAGTGAGTTGCTTTTCAAGGTTTGATTTGAAGAGAATGTGTGGGGCCTTGTGCACCAACTTCTTTGAGCATATCATTTTTATACACCTTGGAGGTAAGTTTGCTTATTTTTTCTTGTGTTATTATCTTTCATTATATATATGTCTTTATTCATTTTAGCTTATTCATTTATTAGTTTGATTTATTTATTTATTATTATTATTATTATTTTGTAAACTTTTTTGTTTAAAATTAACTCAATAATAAATTGGGATTAGGCGAGTTGTGACAAACTTGTTAATCCTATAACTTTTAGAATCATCTAAGTAGTGATGAATGATGATTCGAACATTTTTCTAAACATTAAAAAATTTGAATGAGTTTTCAAAATAAAAAATCTTTTCAAAATTAAAAAAAAAAACAACCAACTCACAATTATTTTCTAAAGAACTACGTGACTTTGAGTTCCTCATTGCATCCGAGGATACGTAGGAGCAGAATTCTTATTCTGTCAAGCCAAAAAATAAATTTTCATAATTTAGTTGTTTCTTTTATTTTTTAAAAGGGGTAAAATAAATATATTTAAGATTATTAAAATTTGCACAACTAATTTAAGATACCGTTCTTGGGAATGGGCAGTGTAGGGTGCTAACACATTCCCTACCTGTAATCGACTCCCGAATCCAAACTTTTATTAAAGACCAGTTTTGCCTATTTTAAGGGTTTTTCTAATGTTTTCCCAAATGAAATAAACATTGGTGGCGACTCCATTGATTTTTAAAATCTTATTTTTTATCGGTCGTCCCGTCGCGATTTCGATTGCGACATTGGTCTAGTTTGAATTCCCCCCCCCCCATTATCAGATCGGATGATCTTAACTTTGGCATTGAATTGAGTCTCAATTAATGAGAGAAAAGTTCTGATGTGAGTTGAAGTTTCAGATTTCAATTTCATAAAGAAGATCCATGTATGCCGAGAGGCATCATCAACTACTGTAAGGAAGTATCTATGTCCCAACATGGAAGAGGATGATATATGTCCCCAAATATCCATGTGTAAAAGGTCAAAAGGGTGCTGAGACCTAGACTCACTATCAGGAAAAGGCAAACGCTTTTGTTTTGCTATGTGACAAATATCACAGGGACTATGCAACTTGGCACAATTTACAAAAGGAAAGATTTTATTGATTTCAACAAGTTTTACATGAGATGGATGTCCAAGTCTCATATGCCAAACATTATTCTTAACAGAATCAAAGGAATTGATACATCTTACAGTCATAGAAGGACTAAGAAATTTCCAAGAAGCCTTTGAACTCAAAGAATACAATCCAGCTTTTGACTCAGTGATAATCACATATTTTATTCATTAAGAAACCCTTATGTTTAGTCATTTACACTCTCCATATTCTTAATTGATTGAGTTTGGTATGATTTTATGAGTTTGAGCTCAAATTGGTCCTAATTGAATATTTTCAGCATTATTGAGATTTGACATTGTTTCTGTATTTTAGCCATAACTTGAGTTCCTAATATCTGATGAACATGAATTTTACCTTGTAGGAAATCTAAGAGGAAGCTCTACAATTTTAATGAAGAGCTCGAAGTCCGATTCAGATGTCTAAGGGACCTAAGTTTACATGGAAGTCAGAATACGGGTTCTGTCAGTAGAATCCGAACAGTGTGCACTCATAAAATCATATCTCAAGATGTAATAATGGAGATGGGCTGAAATTTGGATAGTGGATAGTCAAGATCCAAATAAACAACTTTCATGAAGAACACATTTTGAGAAAAAGAAGTCTAGTAGGTCATTTTGAGCTTGCAAGTCGGAACAGAGGTGCTGAAGTTGGGTTTGAGCAACCTACTGTATTTGGGACATATCTTGGGCTTAAGGAAGCCAAATTGGACGAACCAGCTATCCATTTTATAGCCAAGACAAGGATCTACAACTTTCATGAAGAACACTTTTCGTGGTTCTGAAGTATAGTGGGTCGTTTTTGGCTTCCAAGTCAGACACGAAATTTTCGTCCTCAACCACCCACTCATCCATCCACTAATCCACTCATCCATCCACTAATCCACTCATCCACTCATCCACTCATCCACTAACTCACCCCCTCATCCACTCATACACTAATCCAACCACTTAACCACTCCACCCACTCATCCACTAATCCATCCACTCACCCATTCATGTCCATAATTTTCCACTCACCAAAAGTCCTTTGGCATTTTTCACTAATTCAACCACTCAACCATTCCACTCACTCATCCACTAAACCAATCCACTAAACCAACCCACTAATCCATCCACTCAAACACTCCACTCACTCATCCACTCATCCACCCACTTCCCTTTGTCATTTTGTTACCTTAGACTTCTATAAAAGGCACCATTTATCATGAACAACATGTATTCTCCTTCATTTCTCTCTAAGTTTCTTCTTGCTTCTTCATAGTTTCTCATAGTTTTGTATATTTTGATGCTCCCCTTCATGGTAATGGAGGGCTAAGTTACTTTGGGTCAATTTAGAACTCTTGAAGAGATTGTGGTTTGGATTCTTGAGACCTTGGTTATGCATTGTATTTGATTTGTAATTGAATTCCTCTTTTCTTCTTCTTTCTTCTTCTTCTTGATCTTGAATGCATGAATGGTGATTCTATTTATGTTGATCTGATTTGATCTTGGTTTAAGATTGAGATTTGTGATGAAACTTAGAATTAATTGATCTAAACTAATCACATAAATGAAGATTGAGATTTGTGATGAAACTTAGAACTAATTGATCTAAATTAATCACGTAATTGAAAAGGGTTAGATTCTTATCGATTTGTGCCTAAGTTAATTGAATTCGGTACTTGAAATTAACATAGATCTTCATGAATGGTGCGATTGCGGATTTGTGTTTATCACTTGTTAATTGAATTCTAGACGATCGTCTAGTATGAATTTTGGATTTGATGCAGAGATCTCGGTTAGATCCAAATTAACAATTCAATTGCGCTTCAAGTGTTTTATGAAGGATCTATGATTGAATCCACCCAATCTTGGATAGGTTTCTAAATTGACTACTCTTTAATTGTCATTTCTTCCGTTAATTTTGTTAAGTACGATCTTAAACTGTCAAACCCCCCTTTGCTAACTTTCACTTGATTTGATTAAATTGCATTTACGATCCTTGAGGAGACGATCCGGTGTTGTCACTGTGCTACAAGCTTAGGTAATAACTTCGGTTATAATTTTGACTGAGTTCGGCGCTCGTCAAAATTTTGGCGCCGTTGCCGGGGATTAGTAAGTGTAATCTTTTCATTTTAAGTGTTTTTACTAACCTTTGCTTTTTATTAACTTTTCTAACAATGGACCATGCATAATGGAGTCAAAACTTGAGGAATTGACTTCTTTGGTAAGACATATAGTAGTGAGACAACAATTACCTGTGCAGGAAGCTACACTTGTGTGTAACATTTGTTTTTGTTCATCTCACCCCACATATGCATGCCCTACACTTCAGTATGGTAGTTCTGTTTTTCCAGATCAATTTGTTGCAAAGAAATTGGTTATTTTCCGATGAACCACAGTTCCAAAGAAGAAGAACAGAGTTATGACCCCTTCTTCAACACATACAACCCTAGTGGGAATACTATCCGGATCCTGGGATATGGCAATACGGCATCACTACAAAGAACAATCATTTCAATATGAGCACCATTCCAAAGCAGATAACAAGTCCATCAACCACAAAACTTGAGCCTTCATGGGAGGACTTGATGAAAACCCAAATTGAGTTCCAAAGAGAGTTTCACTGCCACTATTCAGATTTAACAACCCAAATTGAGAAGATGACAACCACTATTAATGAACTGAGAAGTCAAGAGTCAGACCAACTCTCTTCCCAAACAATTCCCAACTCCCTGCATTCTAATTGACATATTGATTTACCTGCAGATTTAGTTGAGGAAACTCATGATGAGTTGTGTCTTTGAATTTCCTGATTTAATTGGTTTTGATGATTCTATCAATTGCAACTCATGTACTGATTGTGATGGTGATATAAAATGTGTTATGTGTGCTGAGATTTCTGCATATTTGAAAGCTAATGATTCTGTTTACGCAAAGATCTAATGATATTGAAGGGTCTATCAACAATGCAATTGCAGAATCGAAACACATAGGGAGGTGGAGTTGAAGGCCATTGAGGAATTTTCAAAGAAGGAGGAAAGACAAAGATATGACAAGAACTCAATTGAAGTGGATTTTGTTTTTGGGCCATGGTCCAAGCATTATCAATGAAAGCAGGATTGCAAAATTACACGTATTGCATGCCATTGGTGAAGTCAAGGAAGACTAATGGGACCCCAATGTGAACCCTCATGCTTCAAGCTTCACTTGGTCGTTACACTTCAACCAATGGGACCGTAGTAAAAGCTATCATGTTGTGTTAACCATAACTTGGTCATCACGTTTCAACCAATGGGATCTTGGTGGAGTCTTTTCACCAACCTCACTTAATAAGACCAATGGACACCGCCTCAAACAGTATCATGAACTTCCAGAGAATGCAGAAGTGGAGGTGATGAACCTTCTCCATCCGCATTATGAATAAAAAAAAGAAAAAAATATAGAAAAAAAAAAGAAAAAAAATAGAAAAAAAATAGAAAAAAAAAAAAAAAAGAAAAAAAAAAAAAAAAAAAAAACAAATTTGTGTGCCCGACAATAAGGTAGGTAGTGCCATTAAATTTTATCACTCGGAAGCAAGTGGAGGTCACTTTTTCTTCAACGACAACAACTGGAAAATCTTGCAGTATGGATTTTATTGGCCCATTTTATTCAAGGTCTGTTACACCTTTTGCAAAAGTTGCGGAAATTGGTCAAAAAAGTTCTGCTTTGAGATTATCATCTGCACCTACTCCTTGAAAAATTGAGATCCAGGTGGCGCGGTTCTTTTGCTGTCAAACACGTGTATCCTCTGGGGCCGTAGATATTGAGGATCCTAGGAATGGTAATGCGCTTAAAGTTAATGGACAAAGACTCAACCATTCTTGGAAAACCAAGTTCTTGAGTTCTTTGTGTTGCCGATTAAGTGGCGGATACGGTACTCCGTGACTTTCAAGTCGGTTTATTTTTCAGTTTCCCAAAATAACTGAATCCTTCTTCTCCTTCAAAATGGATGTCATTCTTTTAAACCTGAGAAAACATTTTCCTTCTCTTCCTCAAAATGCTCTGAGAAAAATCTACAAAGTTCAATGTGAAAGATTGAGACTGTTAATGTACAAAGGTATGCGCAGAAGATGTACTATTTGGATAATTGAAGCGAAGGTCCGATTAGCAGGTGAGTCCTCAATTTCATTTGACTCATATATGCCTGGTCTTGGAAGAAGTTCATATTCTAAAAGGAGAAGAGCAAAAAAGTTACAAGTCTGTCACAAATGTGGACGATGGAACTGTAACAAGCGATGTCATACTTTGGGGATGGTTTCCGCAAATAGAGAAGATAAATTTTTTTTCATTAAGAATGGACTGAGTAAGGAGTCATTAGATGATATCTTATTGACTCTTGAGACGCATTCTTGTGGATTGGTGCATCGTGAAATTCTTAATTTGTGGAATCTCTTCAAGGATGAAGAAAAACGCTACAGTCTTGGGAATCTGACTCTAAAAGACCCTGTTTGCTAATTTATAAGAAAATTAGATGGGAAGCTTATCCTCGACTCATAGAAGACGTTTAAGCCATTACTGGACGTTAAACCAGAGGCAGATGTGAGCCATATCCACAAACAATCTGTACATATCATCATCTTCTTCTTCTTCATGTCATCTCTCAAACAAAAAAAAAAAAACAAAACAAAAAAAATAAAATAAAAAACAAAAAAAAAAAAATTATGTATACGTCTTAGGGTTGACTTTGGTAACACACACCGTGAATGGGGAAATACATGCATCCTGATCCAGCCTTCTTAATTGAAAAACAAAGAAGGTAGATTGTATCCCACATGTGAGGCGCCAGTCGTATTATGGCCACTTGTCCCTTTTGGGAGCCCTATGTTATTTGGTCTTGAATGGGTCGAATCTTGGTCAACAATGCTTTGGCACAAAGCCGAAAGAGAGTACTACCTCCATCTCAATCTTAAGTAAGTATGCACTCATCTTTCATCAAGTTTTTCTAACAATTTCAAAAAAAAAAAAAAAAAAAAGACGTGATGTCTACTGCACTCATGACGCAGTGATAAAGATACGCCATGGAAACTGTACATACAGGTATGTCATCATTTTCTATTTCTTTTATCTTTGTATCATTTTGATTTTTGTACAGACGATCCTTTGAGCAGGGTCCTTCAGGGGTTTCTAGACTTCTTTACCTTGATGGTTTTCTTGAAATCAAAAAAAAAAGAAAAAAAAAGAAAAAAAAAAGAAAAAAGATTCTGTGTTTCTTAATTTCAACCTTTTCTGACAACAGCCAACCTACCCTTATAGGTGCAATTATTCCCCTTTCCATTCTTTTTCTTATTTAAACACTCCATTTTCCTTCAACTCGAGACACTCAAAGGGAGGAAGAGTATAGAATGGGGGCTTCTATTCGTAACCTCAAAAATGTCCGTGTTTTTTGTGGGTCGAGTTATGGGAAGGGATTAGAGTTTGTAAACGCAGCCTAGCACTCTTGGTCGATCACTTGCCGCGAGGAATATTCATCTTGTATATGGGGGAGGTTGCCGTGGGTTAATGGGGGCTATATCACTTGCTGCGTATATGTAAGAGACAAGGTTTTAGGTGTCATTCCTGAACCTTTAGCTCAACGAGAACATCAATGAAAAGACAATTGGAGAGGAACTTAAAGTATCATCAATGCATGAACGAATGAAGATAATGCTTGAAAACTCGATGCATTCATTGCCTTACCAGGTGGTTTTGGTACTTTGGAAGAGATTTTTCAAATTGTCTCTTGGGTCGAACCGAACATCCACCATAAACCCATTGGTTTGTTGAATGTTAATAATTTCTTTGATCTTTTGTTATTTTTTCTTGACAAAGTGTGGAACGTAAATTTATCACTCCTTCTAAGAAGACAACTTCTTATCTCTGCCTCCACTATTGATGAGCTCATTGATAAATTAGAAGCTTTTGAGTATGTACCTGATAAGGTATTAGCTCAGATAGATTGGTCAACAGGAAGCAGCGAATGAAGTACCAAGAAAAAAAAGCCAGATCTGACACTTTCTCTTTAATGGGTTTGATTTTTTTTTTTTAAAAAAAAAAATTGTTGTTTTGTTTGGAAAGTATGATATGATTGTCATGGACTTATTAAACCAATTAGTGATGGCCGAGTAAGGAGAATTTTACTCTTGAGACGCATCTTAATTGGTGGCAGAGTAAGGAGTTTTTTTTTAGGTAGTAATTAATTAGTATTAAATTGTGGAAGTACTAACGTTTTCTTGTTTGATTTCTTTTCAGGGTCTGATGCGTAACTGACAGTGTGCTTCTTTTCTGCTTGGCGTTGATTCACTTCTTATCAGGTTGTGTTGCTCTTTTCTATATCTCTCATTCATATTGAGGGCAATGTTATATTAAGTGTGGGGGAGAGATTTTAGCATGTTTCTTTTGGTTGTTAAAAAAAAAAGAAAAAAAAGAAAAAAAAATCAAAAAAAGGGATTCATTGCATGATTGAATAACTTTTCTCCCTTCTTGAACTGATATGCTTGGAGATGGATGATTGAATTGATGAATTGAGTTTGATGGATGCATACCTTGTGAGATTTTGAGCCTAATGGATGGATTCAACATTTATGCCATTCTCTTCTTTCTTGTGTGATTTTCACTCATGTTAATGACCACTCTAGAACTTGCTTTGATTCTTTTTTAGGCTACATTTCACTTGCATGCATAAACATGATTGAGGCCCTCTTTCTTAATTAGCTAGTTTAACCAAATAGCCAACCTTGTTTTCAATATGATATCAAGCACTCTTTTGACTTCTTGAAAATTCTCTGATTCCTGCCAACCTTGTATATTTTCCTTTGCTTAACCCCTTTGAGCTTATTTGACCATTCCTTGTTTCTAGCTCATTATGTGCCTTAAATGAGAAATCGTGTTCTTACTTTACCTTAGGGAATAAAAGAACATTAGCTTAGTTAATGGATGAGTTTTTGAACAAGTGTGGGGGTGTGTGTACAAAATGGTTGTTGAAAAAGAAAAAAGAGTGCCCAAAAAGATGAGTTCTAATATGTATATAGTTATGTTCATATATAAAAAAAAAAAGAAAAAAAGAAAAAAAAAAAAAAAAACCAAGTGTTTAAAAAAAGAAAAGGATTGGGAAGTGAATATGTAAAGGGATATACACTAGAGTTGGGATGAACTTTTATGCTTGTTATTTGAACTCAGCTCTCATTTGCTTTTATTCTCTTTGGTATTTATCTTCTCATATCCATTTTATCCTCTCATGTTACCTTGACCTCACTACAACCTTGAATAAAGTCCTCATGATTTGTGTGTGCATGTGTTTTGAGTAGTGGAGAAATAGAATATAAGCAAGCTTATGGTAGTGCAATTTTCATGGGTTGAATTGAGTGAAATACCTACCTTTTAAACACTTGAGAGATTGAGAGGGAATCTTATGAAGATCTGTCATTCTCGATTCATGTTGAAGATACCTTGCTTGTTGGTTTGAGATGTGGAGAATTGTTAACTCATGAATGTTTTGATCCCTTGAACCTTTGGTTGTTCTTCTTGATTGTAAAATTTTGGGTTCTTGAATGTCGTTGGAATTTAAATTTTTGTTAATCTCTTATGTCCTTGTTTTGGTCTTGAGTCTTGCCCAGGAGTGCAAAAAGCTAAGTGTGGGGGAATTTGATAATCACATATTTTATTCATTAAGAAACCCTTATGTTTAGTCATTTACACTCTCCATATTCTTAATTGATTGAGTTTGGTATGATTTTGTGAGTTTGAGCTCAAATTGGTCCTAATTGAATATTTTCAGCATTATTGAGATTTGACATTGTTTCTGTATTTTGGCCATAACTTGAGTTCCTAATATCTGATGAACATGAATTTTACCTTGTAGGAAAGCTAAGAGGAAGCTCTACAACTTTGATGAAGAGCTCGAAGTCCGATTCAGATGTCTAAGGGACCTAAGTTTACATGGAAGTCAGAATACGGGTTCTGTTAGTAGAATCCGAACAGTGTGCACTCATAAAATCATATCTCAAGATTTAATAATGGAGATGAGCTAAAATTTGGATAGTGGATAGTCAAGATCCAAATAAACAACTTTCATGAAGAACACATTTTGAGAAAAATAAGTCTAGTAGGTCATTTTGAGCTTGCAAGTCGGAACAGAGGTGCTGAAGTTGGGTTTGAGCAACCTACGGTATTTGGGACATATCTTGGGCTTAAGGAAGCCAAATTGGACGAACCAGCTATCCATGTTATAGCCAAGACAAGGATCTACAACTTTCATGAAGAACACTTTTCGTGGTTCTGAAGTATAGTGGGTCGTTTTTGGCTTCCAAATCAGACACGAAATTTTTGTCCTCAACCACCCACTCATCCATCCACTAATCCACTCATCCATCCACTAATCCACTCATCCACTCATCCACTAACTCACCCACTCATATACTAATCCAACCACTTAACCACTCCACCCACTCATCCATTAATCCATCCACTCACCCATTCATGTCCATAATTTCCCACTCACCAAAAGTCCTTTGGCATTTTTCACTAATTCAACCACTCAACCATTCCACTCACTCATCCACTAAACCAACCCACTAATCCATCCACTCAAACACTCCACTCACTCATCCACTCATCCACCCACTTCCCTTTGTCATTTTGTTACCTTAGACTTCTATAAAAGGCACCATTTATCATGAACAACATGTATTCTCCTTCATTTCTCTCTAAGTTTCTTCTTGCTTCTTCATAGTTTCTCATAGTTTTGTATATTTTGATGCTCCCCTTCATGGTAATGGAGGGCTAAGCTATTTTGGGTCAATTTAGAACTCTTGAAGAGATTGTGGTTTGGATTCTTGAGACCTTAGTTATGCATTGTATTTGATTTGTAATTGAATTCCTCTTTTCTTCTTCTTTCTTCTTCTTCTTGATCTTGAATGCATGAATGGTGATTCTATTTATGTTGATCTGATTTGATCTTGGTTTAAGATTGAGATTTGTGATGAAACTTAGAACTAATTGATCTAAACTAATCACATAAATGAAGATTGAGATTTGTGATGAAACTTAGAACTAATTGATCTAAATTAATCACAGAATTGAAAAGGGTTAGGTTACTGATTTGTGCCTAAGTTAATTGAATTCGGTACTTGAAATTAACATAGATCTTCATGAATGGTGCGATTGCGGATTTGTGTTTATCACTTGTTAATTGAATTCTAGACGATCGTCTAGTATGAATTTTGGATTTGATGCAGAGATCTCGGTTAGATCCAAATTAACAATTCAATTGCGCTTCAAGTGTTTTATGAAGGGTCTATGATTGAATCCACCCAATCTTGGATAGGTTTCTAAATTGACTACTCTTTAATTGTCATTTCTTCCGTTAATTTTGTTAAGTACGATCTTAAACTGTCAAACCCCCCTTTGCTAACTTTCACTTGATTTGATTAAATTGCATTTACGATCCTTGAGGAGACGATCCGGTGTTGTCACTGTGCTACAAGCTTAGGTAATAACTTCAGTTATAATTTTGACTGAGTTCGGCGCTCGTCACTCAGCTGCACCAATCATCCTCAATGAGTGATTGTCCTATATATGACAAACAGTATCAGTGAAAATCAATTTACAGTCAAGTGACTTAGTCAATTTTGAAATGGAAATCAAATAGAAGGTAAATTTGGGAATGTATAGGACATCCGTGAGAAATAGGTCTTTGGAAAAGAACACAGTTCCTGCTATATCAGTTACTATTTGATTTCCATCAGGTAACTTCGCAGAGATTGGCTTTATCTTCTTGTGACAATGAAAAAATGTCATTGAGTGACAAACATGATCAGTTGCCCCTGTGTCTAATATCCAACATCTTGATTTTTCTAAATTCATAACTGAACATATGATACCTGATCTGGTTGCAACCACTTGGTTTGCATTGTGAGAAGTAGAACCACCTCTCTGTAATAAGCTCAACAGAGCCTTGTGCTGCTCGGGTGTGAAGAAGGGCTGTGTAACATTATTTGCCATTTCTTTGTTCCTCATAGACTTCACAGATTGGTTATCATCTTCATCTTGAATGTCATCATCCATTACATAGTTGTTTGCTACTCTATTTCTTTCATAGTTTGGTGGATATCCATGCTTTTTGTAGCATGTATCCACTGTATGTCCACTCCTGTTGCAGTAAGTGCAAAGCTTGTATCCTCTTCCTTTATCTTCATTCCTTCCTCCATAATTCTGGTTTCTTCCTCTATTTCCTCTGCCATTTCCTCTACCTCTCCCCCTTGAATCAGTGGTAGCTACTAAGACACGAGAATCACCAAATTGAAAATTCATCTGTCTTTCTTGTTGAATCAGTAGTGAGAATGCTTCTCTAACATCTGGTAGAGGTTTCGTCATCATGATTTGTGACCTAATAGCAGAGTATTGCTCGTTTAGGCCTCTCAAAAACCTAATCACATAATTTCTTTCCCGGTAAGACTTAATAGTAGGAACTAAATCGCAGGAACACTTCATCTCACATGAACATCCAGGAATTGGCATGAAGTTATCCAATTCCTGCCACAGCTCTTGAAGATGGCTATAATACTCAGTAATTGAAAAATCTCCCTGCTTAAGCATGAACATCTCCTCTTCTAATTCACTAATTCGGAAAACATCTCCCTGATAGTATCTCTTTTTGAGATCTTTCCATATATCCAAGGCTGTGTTCATCCAAAGCACACAACGAATGATTGAACGATCCATCGACCTGGTGATCCACGACATCACCAATGTATTGCATTTGTCCCATGCTATGAAATTAGGGTTATTCCGAGCAGGTTTCTCCAGAGATCCTCAATGAAAACCTCTTTGTTTTTCGCTTTCAGAGCCATGAACATAGCTCTTGACCAAACATGATAATTCTCACCAGTTAACAAATCAGGAACGAGAATTGCACCTGGTTTCTCATTGTAATGTTGAAAATACGGGCTAGAATGATCAACACCTCCATTTCCAGCACCATTCGCAGCACCACCATTGTTAACAACTTCAGCCATTTTCAATTTTTAGGGTTTTTGATCAAGAAAAGAGGAATACACAGAAATTGAAGAAATAAGAATGAATTTGAAGAGGAAGAATAGAACGTAGCAGAGCCCCTAGGAAAGGAGCTCTGATACCATGTGAAAAATCACTATGAACTCCATGAATTCTGAAATTGCAAGCAATGAAATGCAATGAAATGCAGAAAATAGAGAGAAAGAAAAAATCACATTCTCAACAAAATACAACCGAGATATTCTTTTTCTCAGAATTACTTAATTTAGCACTTTACAGAGGCAATATATAGTAGCTATGTACAAAGGAGAAAAGCAAGCTGTACAAAGAATGTGACAATTGTCACCAGCTAGTTTTAACTAGAAAAACAGAAAGCTAACAGTTTTAACTAACTATAACTAGAAAAACAGAAAGCTAACAGACTCAGTTTTAGTGTTCATTCAACAGATATTGCTTTTGTGAAAGATGTCCATCTCATGGAGTATTATGAAACGTGTGGTGCGATTTTGTTTTTTGTTTTTTTAAATCAAAAGCGCGTCTATTCCTAAAGATAGTTTCTCACTTAAACTACATTAAGTCAATTTTAGGGTTGCAATGATAATCTGATAGAGTATACCCAATTTGCATAAAATATGCTAATATGTGCGCGCAATACACATCCTACATAATATAACATGGAAACTCCTAGTTAATCAATGAATGAAACTATATATAGAAAAACCTTATAATTTAATTTTAATGATGAGTTTCAAGACAAATGTATCTAAAAAACATTAAGTTATAGTTTTTCATTCAACGATTTGACCTCAAATAAAAAATAAAACATTTTTTATTTTATTCATTTGATTATCTTATTTATTTGGTAATATATATTGCATTAGTACTTTCCAATGTTACCTAAATGAGGAAATTAATGTAAGTTATTCAATTTTTGTGAGTTATCAGAAAAGTTGTAGCAGTTGCAACTGCTAGATGTAGAAGGTAAATATGAAAAAATTACAATTTTGTCATTTTCTAATTAAAGTTTAAATAAATATTGATGACAATTTTAGAAAGTTAAAATTAAATGTCAAATCTCCCAATCCCCATTATAATAGTTATAGATTATAGATATATAAAGGCTGATATTTTACTACTCTACCCAAAAAATGTCTGTTATCTTTCTTGTTTTAGTATATATGATATTCTGTTTCTTTTAAACTTTCATGCAGATCTCTGGTGGTTGACCGAACAAAATATAGCAATGGAGGGAAGCGCCACTCGGCCTGCCTATTTGGAGTTCGATTTTGAACTTTTAATTTAATTAATGAATTTCAAGTTATTAATTGGCGTATCAACGAGGTAGCCCACCCACTTGCATGATACTATGATGAATGATGAATCACTCCTGCACATTTCTTCACGAGAACATGTATGCACCAAGCTGACTTTGGTCCCACTTTATTTTTTCCCATTGGAGTTAGGGAATTGTTGTTTTTTCTTTTTTTAAAAGAACATTTTTGTTCTGGGTAATAACCGGAACCTAAGTCGGAAAATAAAAAAGACTCACTAGAAGTTTACAAGAAAGACAACAATAAGGCCAAGAGAAGTTAAGCAAGTCAAAAGATAGTTAAGATAATATGCTAAGTCGGTAAGCTTAAGTATTTAGGTTGAAAGCGAAATATGTCTAATTTAGACTGTCAAGTTAATTTAAATAAAACTTTGGATGATTGACTTTCTGACTCCCTTCCATTCAAGCCATTAAGAATTATAAACGTTAGAGTTACGTTATGTCTGATTATCATGACGTCAAGTTATCAACGATTGTTAGTTATCATGACGCTAAGTTGTTGACAATTGTTGGTGGATCATATTGATCACATGTATGCCATGTTGTTACCTATTTGTGTATGGATATGTTACATCTTACTTATGAGACTTCGATCAAGGTGACCCAGATCTTCCTGGACTTAATGATTCAAAATAAGTTTACCAAATACAAGCATTCGTTTTACATGGTTGGTCTGATAAGGTCTATTTTAGATAGGACAAACCTATTATGTCTTAAGCTCAAATGGTTCATAATCTCTCTAGTTCAGTCATCTAGAAAGATAGGTTGAGTTTAAAGCAGACTAAGTTCTCGTTAGGGTAAGTATGATCTGATTATCTGAAAAGATAAGCCTGAACTTATTGAGTAGGCCAAACATACTATAAGTTTATACAGTCTAATTTTATATTTCATTATTTTTTTTTTTTGGTAGACTGCTACTTATATTTAAAATTGTATGACGAATAAATTAGAAAAATATATACGTAAGTATGATTTTCTTTTGTTTTAAGCCTTCCTTGCACGAAGTAGCTAGCAAGATCAGAGGCAGAGAAAACAGCAAATGAAGTAGTCAACATATTTTCTACTTTATTTTCTTTCTTCTTTTCCCTTATTATAAGTGTGGATGAATTTGAGTGTACGTAAATCGTGCATTCTATTAAGAGAAATAATTTATTTGTTTACTTAATTTTTTAATTATTAAATAAAAAAATATTAAATATTTTTTATATTTTTAAAATATTAAATATATTTATTTTTTTATTTAATATTTTTTATTTAATATTAAAATAATTATTAAAATAATTAAATAAAAATATATAACATTCCTCTTCTCTTAATGGTATGTCAGTGTTCTTCACACTACGATGCGTTGTTAACATTTATTTCTTCCCCACGAAAGTCATTCGCGTATTGGCCCATGGCCCGCTAACAAAGAGTATGTGTACTCAACGGATAAGAAAGCTAAACTGTTGATTTTACCAATAAAAGATATAGATAGATCCAAGGGTTCGGGGTAGCAGTGCTGGTGTAACGGAAACAGTACATAACAAAACGTATTCATACTCTTAGCCATATATGACGCGCCAACTAACATGGTGCTACTAATTTACTGCTCCAAGCCTCCAACACACATATTAATATACTTTGCTTGGACTTTTTTTTTTTTTTTTTGGGTCAAAATAAACGCAAAAGCCTTTCCATAACCAACCGTTGGATCCAATTAATCTTGCTCGTGCAATAAATGACTGAAAGGACGTGAAGTATGTGTATACATATATACAGACGTGAAGCGCCAAACAGGTTGTAAGTTATTCCTTTGATTCACTGGAGTTTGCTTTTGAAGAAGCCCTTGCTGGAACGTCTTAAAAAACAGCAGTACTATATATGGCTCTGTTTATGAAGCTCCCTAGTTCTTCTTTAATTAGCTTAATGCTCCGTTTCATATTATTATTAGTTTTATCCTACAGAACGAAGGCTGTGGTGGAACTGCCACCAAATATTTCATTGCCTGCAGTCATAGCTTTCGGAGATTCGATCGTGGACCCGGGTAACAACAACAAGATTAAAACACTGGTCAAGTGCAATTTCCCTCCTTACGGTAAAGATTTTGAGGGAGGGATCCCAACCGGTCGATTTTGCAACGGAAAAATTCCAACAGACCTGCTAGGTACTCAATCTCTCTTCTCTTATTAGTTTTTAGTGTTGTCTTTGCTTTTATGGGGTAAGTCTCAATTCGTATCCCATGTAAATATATGTAAGATATACTTGTATGCATATAAGAAATTTTCTTGCTTTTCTAGGAGGCTTGTAATTCTGTCGTCTATGCTTACTTACCACAAAAACCTTGATTGAGAAAAGAAATTTTGTAATTGCAAATCAAAAGAAGAAAGAAGACAGGCGCTAAATATGGAATTTATATGGGTCTCTTACTGCATGGTTAGAAAACGCATTTGCTTAAAATGACGATGGGAAGCAGTAACTGATGAAACCAAATAGTCAGAAGACATATACTCTATTCGATCTTATCATTGCATAGATAAAGCTCTCGCGAAAGTTCTCACTATATGTGCTGTGTGCAAATGACAAAATGTCTTTGTCTTGCTATTTTTAACTATATTTATTTATTTATTGTGTTGATATGAAATTTGAACTTATAATTTTATTTAAATTATTCAAATTTTGACATGTGCATTTTTTTCTCTAATATAATTTGTTTTCATTGCCAAAAGAGTAAGGTGACAATAGAGCATCACTATTAAGTTGATATACTTACAAATGTCATATATTATCAATTATCAATTGAAAGATTTAAATTAATATTACATTTAATGAACAAGTTATAAAGCTTCTTATATTGAGCACAACTATATCTTATATCTACAAGTACTTTAGTATTGATGATATATATACTATTAATTATATTTAGAAGTTTTATCTATAGAGATTTTTCTAAATAAGAAAGAAAAGACTGAATTAAAGACTGAATTGGTGCTTCTTGAGATATTAACGTACCAAAACATAACCAGAAATGAAGAATTTAGATACTATAATTGACTTGTGTTAAGGATTAGAGAAAATGAAAATAGAGACTCGTAAAATATCTATAGCTTATTAACCTTTGACCCTAAAATATTTTTCTGACTCTGCCTCTCGTGTGAGGAGATAATTAACTGAGGAAGAATTCTTGATTGAGAATGGTAATACATGGAGAAAATATTGGTGTTCAAGTTAGGTAAGGTAGCTATATTTAGCAGACAAATTAGCCTTTTTAACATTTCTTTTAAGCAAAAGTGAGAAAAAAAAAACTTTTAAGCAAGACCACAAGTTGTTGGTCCAAATACTAAAAAGGAAAGTCAGCCCAAAGCTGGTAAGTCACTATTTTCTTTTTTAAGAGGGTGGTCCTCCAATCTCAAATGAAATTAGTAGTTAATTGCAAATATATATTGAGACTCATTAGAGATTGAAGCTCGCATTATATGTTTCTTAGGAAAAGTTGAGTGTCACTAATAGCGTAGAGTTTTGTTACTCAACTCTTACACCTTTATTTTTGAAAAAAAATTCGTAGAAAGTAAGTATTAGTAAGTGTATTTCTCTCTTTTCTTTTCCTAAAGAGAAAGGTTATAAGGGCTGGATATAAAAACTAAGTATAGAAATAACAAAATTCAATAACATAATACCCGATCAGTGGTAAAGGAACCCATAATAAAATAAAATTTATCAGGGTAATAATCTTAAACGACATAACAAACTAATGAATCACAAAGGGCATTAATTAATCAATTAAAAAAAATTATATAAACTCATTTGATTTTTTTTAGACAAGAACTTTTACTTTGAAGTATCCGTGTCTCAAAGAAAAATATATGATTACATGTAATAACATAATTAACAGTCATTCCCTATATTTGAAATTTTACTTTTTAGAATTGAACATAGTTCATTTGAAATAAAATAATTCACAAAACATAAAAATAATATATTTATAAATAAAAAAATATTATATGCAAGATAATTTGTAAATAAAGTTGGATTTTTAGATAATATTATTGTAAAAAAATTATTTAGACGATGTAAGGGAATTCTATTCGCTTATTTAAACATTAAAAATATGGGGATTACAAACATCTTCCTACTTATTTTGTAAAAGGAGTAGGTTAGCAACTTACACCTTTTCTTTTGGACAAAAAAACCCTATTTCTCATTTCTATAAAATAAAATTAATTGAAGATATTTAAGACTTTTTTTTAGCAAAACTATTTAAGACATTTTATTCATGTAATTTTAAAATTTTAAATTCATTAATTATCCTTTTCTTTCTTTTGCCTTTGGATCCCTTCCTGTAAACTACATAGTTCACTTCTGAAGATTAGGAATGGCTGGGAATCATTAATGAATTTCAAGAAGTGGGTTTCATCCTTATCTTTATCAACCCATTTAGGTGAGACCGTAAGAGTATTTCAACCTTTCAATGCTGTGATTGTTTTTGAGTTATTGTTCTAAGTGATGGAAGTTGAGAAGTCTCGCTAAAAGTTGAAAAACTTCTATGCCATAAATAATAAGAGCAGAAATATCCCACGACAAAGAAGGAAGTTAGATTCAAAATCTTGATATTTTTTCCTTTACTAAAATAAATAATATTACATAACAAAAATACCCTTAAATCTATTTTGTTTTTAAAAGTAGAAAATTGGTTTATTTGTCCAAAAGAAGAAAGTGTTAGTTGCTAACTAAGTGAGAGGATGTTAGCAATCTCCTAAAAATATAAGACGTTAATTTTTTTTTTTTTTACTATATATGATACTTAAGCAAAAATAGTGTACAAATGATTTTATGTGTTATATAACCAATCCATGATTTGCGGTATATATCTTGTAAAGGCTGGTTTCACATTCTATTCCAGATAAATTTTTATTTAAATATAATATATTTAGTTAGTGTAATAAATTAATTATGATTTAATATTTTCATAGAATACTATGAAATTAATTATGAGATAAAGATCTATAAAAATATTAAATTTTAATTGACTTAATACATCTAATTATAATACATCATATTTAAATAAGAATTTCTCTCTTTTGCATAGTTATTGGCTAGTGATTGTTTCGTAATCCATTTCGTGAAAAGGGATTCGTGACATATAACTACACTCTATTGTGAATTCAGTTAGCACTATTATCAGCTTTTCACTAATTTCCAAAATTATTTTGGTTCCCGTTGCAATTAATTACTTCCTTGACTTTCAGTGGAAGAATTGGGTATTAAGGAGCTTTTGCCAGCATATTTGGATCCAAATCTCAAATCAAGTGATCTAGTTACCGGAGTCAGCTTTGCTTCTGGTGCCTCCGGATACGATCCTTTGACGCCAAAAATAGCGGTATATATAATATATAAATGAATAATTCTAATTTTTTTATCCAATATTCTTATTAATCATTATAATTATTAAATAAAAAAGATATTTAATATTTTTTAAATTTTTAAGACATTAAATACATTTATATTTTTATTTAATATTTTTTTATTTACTATTAAGAGGATTATTAAAAAGAATTATAAAAAAATATAATAAAATTCTATATAAATATATTTAAGTTCTAATTTTCACTCATAAATATGTGAAGGACAAGAACAAATAAAATAATATATATATATTTAAATTTAATTTTAATATATTGTTAGTATAAAATTTTTTAAATCATTAATCAATTATACATTATTACATATATAATTTTTGATACATTTATTATGAGAATTAAACGTTTTTAATAATGTAATAATTGTAAAAAAAAAAATTATCCTAAGAGTGCATTTAAATTAAATCCTAACTTTTTACCTTTGTTATTAATTGTTTTCTAACTTGATAATTGTATAATTATAATCAGTCAGTGATATCATTATCCGAACAACTAGACATGTTCAGAGAATACATAAGGAAGCTTAAACGCATTGTTGGAGAGGACAGAACAAACTACATCCTAGCCAACAGTCTTTTCATTGTGGTAGCAGGAAGTGACGACATTGCCAACACCTATTTCCTTGCTCGCGTTAGACAATTGCAGTATGATGTTCCTGCTTACACTGACCTTATGGTCAACTCAGCCTCTGATTTCGTAAAGGTATGCCTAAGTTTTTCTCTACCAAGCATTTAGCGCAAATCCTCAAACACATTCATACACAACCAAATTTACAAGCTACTCAAACCTAAAACCTTTTGTCCAAAGATATAATTAATTAATCACCCAAAAAAATAATAATTTAATGATATCTCATTTTCTGTTCATTTGTCATACACTATTTAGTTATTTTGAAAACAATAGAAATCAAAACAAATTAGATAGATGCATATGTATATATATACTTGAATTTTTTGTGCATATACAATGAAATACCTCCCCACATGAATGATGTTTTTTCCTCGATAAAATGTGAAGGAATTATATCAACTTGGAGCACGGAGAATTGGTGTACTCAGTGCACCACCGATTGGGTGCGTGCCATCACAAAGAACTCTAGCCGGAGGTATACTAAGAGAGTGCCCAGAAAAGTACAATGACGCAGCAAAGTTATTTAACTCCAAACTGTCAAAGGAACTTGATTCCCTTAACCGGAACTCGCCCAATAGTAGGATTGTTTACATTGATGTTTACAACCCACTACTTGATATCATAATGAACTACCAAAAATATGGTAATCCCAAGTCTTACTTCTTAGTAGTTAGTAATCTAATCATTCATTTATGAGCATTTATTTATTTTTCAAATAATTTATTATTAAATTTCATTCAAATAATAAGTTCCTTCGTCAATTGCAGGCTATAAAGTTGTGGACAGAGGTTGCTGTGGCACAGGCAAACTAGAGGTTGCAGTATTATGTAACCCTTTGGATGCCACTTGTCCCGATGCTTCGGAATATGTTTTTTGGGATAGTTATCATCCTACCGAACGAGTATACAGTACGATCATACGCCAAGCCCTTCAAAAATACATAAATCGATTGTTATGAGTTCTGAAGTTTGCCCACGGCATGTTAATTAATTAATTATACAGTATCATTGAAGAAGATGAGTATGTTCAAGTTTATCAAGTTGTGAATGTATTTAGTAAGTACTATATATATATAAAATTAATATTAATGGGTCTCGGTCTTATATCGATTCTTATTTTTTCCCTTATTTCTATTTGTTGAATAGTAAAATTAAGAGTATAACACTGGAGTTTATATGTTGTCTACCATATCATTATAATATGAAGCTATTTATTTATGATATCTTTTAGTGTACTATCTTTTGCACTATTGTTCAGTAAATTCTGTATTAAATTTTATTTGACAATTGTTTAATGATTAATAATAAATTAATAATATATCAAAAAAATAATAAATTAATAATACCTAGAGAATGAAATATTATGAAATTATATTTATAAAATATATTTATTGATAAAACAATACGCTATCTTATCATTTGAGGGGGGGGGGGGGGGATATAATGTTTATATAAATGGATTCCGAAAGCCATAGTAGCTAGCAAGAAAAGCTAGAGAACAATGAATTGTAACTTAATTGGTGCCAATTAAATCTTTAAGATATGATAATAATATTAGAGGTTCTCGTCAAAAAATAATATTAGAGATTTGATATTCTATCCAGTCTCTGTTTAAGTGATTGAACCTGCAAAAAAAGGTTAAATATATTTTGTCTCTCTCATTTATTATTTTAAATAATGTTACTGACATATGTTTAATATATATATATATATATATATATATATATATATATATATATAAATCTCATATTTATATAATTTTTATTATTTTATTATAATAAGTAAGGATATTTGTGATTTGATTTAGATCAATTTTGAATTAAAAAAATAATTAATCTAAACAATATTATTTACATTGATTTTGATTAGATTAGATTGATTACATTATAAAAGTTATCCAATCCAAACAAATATCGTTTAATTGATTTTTGACGAAAATTTTCTTAAGTTTAGAATGTTATGAATTAAAAGCAATTTAGTCTATTAAAAAAAAACAAGAAGTAAAAGAAATAAAAATAAAAATAATTCATTTTATGTGTTTAAAATAATATTTAATTACATAAAATAAAAAAATATGTGAGAAATTAGAGTTATTGTAAGTAAAAATATAAATTCATTAATAAATAAATATATTATATAATGTTAATCGATTTATATTAAATTAAATTGATTTGAAAAATCAAAACAAAATATCGATCTAATGCAATTGGTTTTAAAAAAATTAAATTTATTTAATTTTGATTAGATTTCAATTTTTTTATTTAGCTTTTGATTTAGTTTTCAGTTTGTATGTCTAACAACTAATCCCGCCTCATTTTTTTCATACTTTTACCATAATTCTACCACGTTACTTTATATGTGAGAGCATAATTCTTCCATCTGCATCTATTACAACCGCACATGCAACATCAAATCCATCATTAATGAAGAAGCTAATTAGTTGTCCTATATAAGAGCATGATTGATAGAAATTAATTCTTTACCAAAATAGTTTTTTGCTTGAATTTTTTTTCATTATTTCAATTATGTTTGATAATTTTTATTTTAGTTTTTGCATAAAATTTAATGTAATATAATAATTTTTTTATAACATTGAAATTTAAAATTTTTAATTATAGATTATAGATTATTTTAAAAATTTTTAAAATATAAATATAATTTTGTCATCAATCAAATTTTTTTTTAATTATTTTATATTTTTTTTAATAATTTAATGTATAAAAAATTCTTTTTATATTATTCAAATAAAATAAATTATTTTAAAATTACTTTTTTTAATTAACATATCTAAATATAAAATTATATTTTTTTTCTATTATAATCAATTATAATAAATAATTAATTATATAAAATAATAAAAATATTTTGACAATTGATTCAATCACATAATAAATATATTACTTATCAGGGTATGGCAATGAGTAGACATCACATGAGTCTCATTTATAATCACAGTAAAAAATGATCATCTTATACGCCGATATTTGATTTTTAAAATGAATGTAAAAATTAGAATTATTAATATTTTTTTAAGATATTGATTAAGTAAAAAAATGAAAAAATATATAATAAATAATATTACATAAAAAAATATAAAAATTAGATATATATATTATTTATAATAAAAATATAAAAATTGGATGATAGATGTGTTTATTTTTACGGGGTGGGGGATTAATAAGTGATTTGAGAGAATCATTTCTCTTGCCAATCCGTGTGTCCAACAAACTTTTCCGTCTCATAATTGTTCTCTTTACCTTCTTTCAAATGGGCCCATCCTGGGTTTAAATAAATATGGATAGAAGTTGCTCCAGGAAAAGGCAAATTAACTATAGGCTGATGATTTATCATTAAAAAAAAAAAAAAACAGAGGCTAGCGACTTGCAAGTTGCAACCCTGTACATGCATTAACTATTCTTTTAGATTGTGTCTTTGGGATGCTTTCTATCGTCTCCCGATAAGTCCTTTGAGATACCTATCTCATCCAACAAATAAGTATTATAAGTGTGTTCTTAAAATACATGTCAAAGAGGATTTATTATCTTTTATTAAATTTTTTTCAATTATTTGATAAAAAAGAAAGTGTTAAATATTTTTATTTTTAGGATATTAATTTTTTATTTAACAATTTCTATTTTAATATATGACTGGCACACATTAACAAAATCTATATTATAATACTAATATACTATATATAAAAATATTATTCTTGATATATGAAAGAAAAACATTTCTTAATGTTGTTTGCGAAACGCCAATTGCATGTCAGACAGTAGAAGATTATTTTTATGGAAAACTCAAGAAATGTTTTGGAAGTTTTTTAACAATTTTTAAAATTTAAATTTCTTTAGAAAAATTAGATACATTTTTTAGATTTTTCTCAAGCGTCATATTTTTTTTTTAATTTCCTAGCCACATTTGAGATTGTTTGGAAAAAAAAATCCGGGGTCAAGAACCACAAGATTGCTTATTTTAATGTACAACTGAATTTATTTGCAGTGCACTCTTGGACTTTGAAATTGATCAGTTCCTTTTTCTTTTTCTTGAAAAAAAATAGTCCATCATATGATCGCATTTCGTTCAATTTAATTAAACACCAATTTTAGTGGAATATAAGCTCCAACCACAGTATACTTATACACTGTTATATATACGCTACACGGTAAAACTACAAATGCTGTGTAAGAAAATTTTCTATTTAATTAGTACGAAACTGGTCTAAAATATACATACACAGTAAGTAGCTGAAATCTGCGAATGTGTTACTTGAATAAATAAGTACTATTAAATGGACTCAAGGCTTTTGATTCCAATATTATTGGAGGACATTACAAATTACAGGCGAAGTCAGGGTTAGGTTTCTTTGCTAAGAAACTAACTGAAATAATAATAAAGAAGATTTTTTTTTTAAATTAAAACTTTATTTATATTTTTCACTCATTTTTAATTTAATATTTATAATTTTTTTCTTTTCTAATCAATTCTTTTACTTATAAATATTTTCAAATTAATTCTTATCATCAATTTCCGTTATCCTCAGTTTAGTTACAATTAAATATTTTATAAAGATAAAAAGAACATATAAAAAAGTATTTATTTAACAAATGAGTATTTATTTAGAATAAATGAACACCTACAAGAGTTACTTATTAAAATAGAAGATGACTTATTTGACGTTTTATATAAAAAAATGAATACTTACTAGACACATGAACACTTATTAAGTTAATTAATTGATAGTGTTATGATGATATTATAATAGAAATTGATGATATGAACTATTTTAAAAATATTTGTAAGTATAAAGATTAATTTAAAAAGAAAAAAACTATAAAGATCAAATTAAAAATAAGTAAAAATTATAAAGAAAATTATTTTAACTTTTTATGATATAAGAGGTTTAAGATCTAAAATAGAGAGAGAAAAATAAGCTAAGGTGCAGCCAAGCAGCCTCCAAGGAATTCAACTCATACATAACTTTTTATATTGTATGTAATCTTTGGGAACTATGGTATTTGATGTCCGTGCAAGCTGTCAAAATTTGGTAAGGGTATTTCTCTTATTTAATCAAGAGTACATTATTAATGTACCAAAAAAAAGTTAATTATTAAATAATAGTATAAAAACTTTTAGTATATTAAATTTAAATTAGAAAAACCTACCGCGACAATATAGGTTTGATTTTATATTCATGTATTGAACTACAAGTGTATATATACATAATTTAATTTTGATAGAATATTAGTGTAAAAAAAATTTATATTATTATTTAATGATGTATTACCATGTCATTTAATGAGTTGAAATTTACGTAACATATTAAATTCTTGAAAAGATGTGGCAACTTATCATTAGATAATAATGTTAAACTTTTTTATACTTACAGTGTATTAAAACTAAACTTTATATAAAATGTTAGAAGCAAAAAGTTTGTTAAAAAGATGTGACAACACATGTTAAAAAATGCAATAATTATTATACCCAAATATGAAAGGATAAAAATCTTATTCAATATGCCACCGGGCACGGTGATAGATAAGAAGTAGTAGTTTCTATGCTTTAATTAATTTGATTTTTATTTCGCGTATGTAATTTGTTCTGGTCTCCGCATTTAGTTTCCCATGTGAACGTGCTCAGTTAATTCCGAAATATTTCTTCATCCTGTCGTGCAACCTACTTGTTGGCTCTTGCTTGGAATAGTTGAACACCACGATCATTTACTTATAGGTTTATGGCCCATAAATATAAGAAACAGGAATGATATCTGAGTGATTCTCCGTGCTGGGGTCATCTATTATTATTCCAGAAAAGCAATATAATAACTGGTGATGTATTCTAAGACAAGATATGTAGAAGTGAGTCGAAGCAATGAATTCTGAATCGTATATGTGGATTGGACTTTGATTTAAGGCAATTATGGAGATTAATGAAAACAAGAGCATTTTTTTACATTAAAAATAAAATATAGGTACCTTTCTCGTGCCTTGTTTGCATGACCAATAAATGATTTAAAAAAAAAATTTAAATGAAGTCTATCACGTTATCATTTAGTTATTCAAATTATTATTTGATATATATAAAAATATTATTAATAATTAATATAATTTTATAATAATTTATATTATTTTATACATATTAAATAATAATTTAAATATTTATAATAAATCATACTCACATAATAATTACTCATGACTTGAGTTACATATACATGCATGAATTATGCTGTGAGTGCCTCTGCTCTATATAATATTGAAGCAAGACTGTGCTTGAGCAAACGCAATATGGAGGAGTTGTCCGCGAATAAGTTTATGGTCTTTCTTTGTTGTGTTTTATGTCTCCATCTTTCTTACATTGCAGAGGCTATCGTTAAGCTGCCAGGCAATCAAACTGTCCCAGCACTCATTTTGTTTGGCGATTCTATCGTTGACACAGGCAGTAACAATGACCTAATCACGCTAGCTAAGTGCAATTTCCTTCCTTACGGGAGAGATTTCCAGGGCGGGAGACCAACAGGACGATTCTCCAATGGCAAGGTCCCCTCCGACTTCATAGGTACCTAACTTAATTTTCATTCATGCTACTAAATACTAATTGTCTTCTTGCCTCCATAGAACTTAATAGTTATACATATTAAAATCAGTTACCCATATTTTTGTACCATTAAATTTGCGTCTCAGTCTATGTATTGTCTAATCAAAATTTGTTTTCATAAATCTATATGCAATCCATTAGTCATTCATATTTCTTTTCTTTTTATTTCTTTAAATACCTTTCACGTAGCATTATATAACTAAATAAAAATCATAAAATATAACTTCAATATATCATTGTTTCACTCCTCTCTCTTTCACGAAAAAGAAATTGATCACTTTGCTTCTGATTTCCAATTCTAATTCTCTAATCAATGTCTTCATTTTGGTCATTCAGCGGAAGAATTGGGAATCAAGGGATTCATACCATCGTATAGGGATTCTAGTTTGCAGCCCAGTGATTTCCTTACGGGAGTCAACTTCGCTTCGGGTGGCTCCGGATACGATCCTTTGACCCCAAAAATGCAGGTATGTGCATTTGGTTTATGGATACCTCTCATCTTATTCCTTTCATATATGAAAAATATTAAACATTTTACACAAAATAGTATGCGAATCAAACGTGTCATGCTATTAGTGTGTTTCGGCTTTTAAAACAGATTTTTCTTTCATTATCTTGTTTTTTAATCTAACATAGTTGGTCCATAAAGTTCTTTTCGTTGAAAACCATCTGTATCAAATAGCATCTCTCTTCATATATTAATAATAATAGCTGTATAGCATTTCTTTTCACATATTAATAATAGCTGTATAGCTGCTAAGTCAATTATTTTATTAAATATTCATTTTTAATGTACATTTAACACTTGAAATAATAAAATTTTCAAATATTGTAATTTGAGTGATTACTTTTTTATTATTAAAAATACAAAACTTGGTTCAATTTTATGAAACATATCAAGTCTCAGTGTCTCACTCCATGTGCCTCGACTTGCTCTTCACCCCCTCCCTCCTTCAAAACTATCGCATCATTTGGTTAGAAACCAACGAGTAACTATCTTGCTGAATAATTCTTTTGTTGTATTCTAACATGTGTTTGAATATTTTTTCATTAACGGAACGGAATGGAATAGATGGGGATAGATCGGAAAGGAAAGAAATGGAATGGAACATAATTTTTTCTCTCTTTGTTTAGAAGATTTATTAACGGAACGGAATGGAACATGTGCTCTTCCTATTCCACCTCAATTTTGAGGGAAACAAATATTAGATATTTGAGAAGAAGATGGGGAAAATGATTCTCTATGTGTTTCGTTCCGTTTCTATGCATTTTAAAACTTCCAAATACAAAAATTTATTTTCGTTTCTCCTATTTCTTTTCCATTCCCTCTATTACCTGTCATCCAAACATAGTGTAAGTTGATTTTATTTTACTGTGTTACTCTGGGAATACATGCAGTCAGTCATACCATTATCTGAGCAACTGAAGCAATTCAAGGAATACATAGTAAAGCTGAAAGGAAATTTTGGAGAAGAAAGAACCAACTTCATCTTGTCCAAAAGTATAGTACTTGTGGTAGCGAGCAGCAACGACATCGCCAATTCTTATTTTGCAACTGGAATTAGGAAAGTGCAATATGATATCGGTTCTTACACTGATATGTTGCTGCAATTTGCCTCTTCTTTTATTAAGGTAATCTCTCTCTCCTTCTTCTCTCTCTCAAGATAAAGATTAAAGATAGTTGGTTATACTTACTAATTTAAGTCTCGTGCTCGTCCAACATTCTAATAGCATATCTTTTGTAATTTTATATATGCTTTTTCACGTCTCCTCTCTGTTGAATATCCTAAGGAAATATATGGATTGGGAGCAAGGAGAATAGGAGTGTTTGGTGCACCCCCACTAGGATGCTTGCCATTTGAGCGAACGCTGTTTGGAGGTATAGATAGAAAGTGCTCGCAAGAAATAAACTTGGCATCACAGTTGTTTAATACTAAACTCTCTTCAGAGCTGGACTACCTAAACCAAAATCTGCCTCAAGCGAAGGTGGTCTATGTCGAGGTTTACAACCCTTTGCTTGATATGATCGAAAACCCAACCAAATATGGTAAAAAAATATATATATATATATATATATATATATATATATATATATATATAAATATATATATATATATATCTCCCTTGCCTTTTACGAAAAACTTCTCTCCAATAGTTTTCATGTATATATATAGTATAATTATAACATATATACATTTCTTTCCATTTCCTCTCTCTCTCTTTCTCTCCTTAATTTTTTAATTGAATTTCTTCAGGCTTTGAAGTTGTTGATAAGGGATGCTGTGGCATGGGGACTATAGAGGTGTCTGTACTGTGTAACCGGTTAGAACTGCAAACCTGCAAGGACGATTCTAAATATGTGTTTTGGGATAGCTACCATCCCACCGAGAGGACATATCAGATTCTTGTTGGTGAAGTTCTCAACAGATATATACACAACTTCTTTTGAGAGAACTCCCACTTACACAGTTGATTCAAGTTCATTACTTTTAATTTAGATTCCATGTGAAATCATTTTAAGTCTCGTTCGGTTGTGAAAAATAAATAAATGATATGATTAAATCATTCACTTAATATAAATTTAAGATCCGAATTTTATAGAGGATGTGCCATATATTTTTATCTTTTCATTATCTTCACTTCAATGCCAAATTTTCTTTATCTTAATTAAACAAAATCAAGTGGTAAGAATTTGAGTAGAGATCTTTGGTTCAATATGTATAACCATCTTTTAATATTTATGTGGTCACAATTGAGAGCTTATAGACTTGGGGAAAGAGGGAAAGAAAAGAGATGATCATAAAATCAAATAAAGTGACAAAAGTTGTGGTTGATGACATGTAAAATTTTACTAATTGCTTCCATCCGGATTCGAAGATAACCTGCCTTCCCAAAGGGCAAGTGTCGTAAAATTGAGGCCTTTGCATTTCTTATTGAAAAAGTTCAGCTTCCTTCACCACTCAATTGAAACTCCAATTACAATATATATAATTTTTTTCTGTTATAAAAAAAAGGTGATGGGTTTCAATATCACGGTTATGATTTGTTTTCGTGTTTAGTATCAGCCCGAAGTGAAGGGTGAAGGAAAGTTTTGCGTTTATACCCATCAGTGTTTTGCATTGAAGTTGGCTTATTTTGCTAGCCCAAAAACTGACCTTGCTCAAAGCCCAAGACTACAACAATACAGATATGCTTATTGGGCTGGGCTGTTGTGGAATGGTGTTTTGTTTTTTCGGGGATGGAATTCTCTCATCGTATTTAACGAAGAAAGTGCCTTTTGTTGTTTGGGCATCGCATAACAAGGGGCAGGGAGTCATCGCGAGACAAAGAGGTTCTGCCCCATTGCCATTGGCGTTCGTAGTGTAAACATTCTACGACTGTGTACTGTGAACTGTCACTAAACACACAGTAGTTTACAGCCTTGCCACTTAGTTTCCCTTGGAGATAGCGGATAATAGGAAAAGGTTTTGTTATGGAGGCTGTAGGTGTAGTGTTCGACAAATTGAAAGCTTTTGCTAAATCCGGCCAAGACTTTTTTGACGGCCTCTTTCATCGTCGCAATCCGGTATTTGTTATCTCTTTGTCACCTTTTGGCTTTACCACTTCTTAATTCCCTTTTGTTATTTCATGGATTACATTGGATTTGTTGTTGTTTCTTTTGAAGAATCGAATGAATATGTTGTTTCCCTTTTGTTAATTCATGGTTCATCTGATTCTACTTCATTCACCTTTCCCAACTGGTTCTATACTTCTTTTTATGATTTAAAACAACTAAGATAACAATAAAAATACTTTGCCTGTGTACAGATATATATATATGTCAAATGATACGTAGTTTTCTTTTCTAGCGTTTCTCTATGATGTGCTTGACAGTTGTGTTCGCAATGATAATTTCAGATTGAAATCCTTAAACGTTTACAAAGAGAAGCTTTCTCTGATCTTATGAAACTCAGAGATAGACAAGAAAAGGTTGAGAGAATGCTTTCTTTCTATAAATCCTCAAAAGGAGGTCCCTTCCAGGAAGCTACCACCCGTGTAAGAGGACAGGTGGATTTCCTGGGAGCTTTTTTGTTCATGGATAGCCTTAATCAGCAGAACTTTGATGCCATAAGTAGGTCTGGAATAAGGACCGGCGTTGATTCAAGGTTCATTTTTGAAACAACCATTGGGCAGAAGGATACTCTTGCTGCAGAGTTTGTGGCCAGTCGGAAAGGAAATGAACATCGTGATAATGTCCTTGAAATGCCACTTTCTCTAGCGAAACTCAGTTATACTGCTAATGTCAATGATTGGTTATCTGTGATGGCTATCCCAATAGGAGCTCAATGCGGAGATGTTGGAATTGCTTCAAATTCTTTTGACCAGGTACTATTTAATTGTATGAGTGTGTTTGGAATGAATAAAAATAGGAAATGATTTGATTTGATTTAATTTGAATTGATTTGATTTGATTTAAAAATTAAATTTTGTGTTTGGAACTTTAAAAAAAAAATAGGATTTGAATTGATTTATAAATCAAATTTTGTGTTTGGAATTCATTAAAATGAGAATTGATTTGATTTGATTTTATTATTTTACATGTTAACCCTGATGAGAGGTGGTTAGAGGTAGTTATTAAGGGTAAAATAGTCTATTCATTTCAAATCAAATCTTAACAAATTCTATCAAAATTGATGAAATTTCTAAAACAAAAGGAATGAAATCCATGTGATTTTAGAAATCAAATCATTTCTTATTTTTTAACATTCCAAATACAAAATTTAATTAAATTTGATTTACAAATCAAATCATTTCCTATTTTATTACATTCCAAATACACTCTATATGTTTCTCTGATGAATTTAGTGATGTTCACTGTTAGAACTTGTTGCAACTAGCAGTTAGCTGGTATTCCCTTAAAATTGGGATGAAAAATTCAGGGATGAGTTTTGACACAACTTTTCATATAAAACTCATCCCTGTCATTTTCATGCCATGTATAAGGGGACACAAAACTGACCTTAGAATGAAAAATTTATAAGAGTGCAAATTCAAGCTTTTAGCAGTATGTTCTTCTCTGTCATAATTGGGTGAAGATTCGTTCTTAGAAGTATTGGAAAGCATTGAAAGTTGATACAACACAGTGGTTAAAAACATAAAAACCTTGCCTTCAAAATTTCACAGCATAAGTGTTCTTGTATGTGGAAGTGGTTTGTCCCGATAACATTGAGTTCATTACCCTGAGCTCTAGTCTTGTGTGTATCAAGTATCTAGATGAATAGATGGTTTACTTTAATTTTTCCTGCATTTTATCAGGATTCATAAATTTATTAGCTGTAACTGGAGCAGCATATTACTCAATTAAGATATAATCCTTTTAAAATCAGCTTAACTACTGGATAAATATTTTTTATTTTTATTTTTTTCTGATTTCTCTTTGTTATGGCCATACATTCTAATAATATTTGGCAGAGACAACCATTTCGTTTAGAGTAGAAATACATTTAGACCAAAATGATTCATCTATAAGGCCAGTGTGTGTTTGTTTTGGTTTTCTCTACCGTTTGCTAATCAGGCCCTTGATATATTGATATGGTTTTATGCCCATTTAGCTGGGAAAGGGCCTTACGGACTTTTCCTCTTTTGGACCACCCCTTCTGAATCTGCATAATGGTAGTGCTATTGGCATAACTGTGAGAAAGTCAAATGTCATTGCTTCATTGGCTCAATGTGTCGCTTGGCTGGGAATGCCGTCTGGTTCTAATACAATGCAGAATAGATCCAGCACTTTCGGGCAACTTGTGTGTCAATTTCCTAGAGGAACAAAGCTGTCTCTTCTGGGTCTTCACCAAGTGCCTTTGTCATCAAGGCAACTTAGAAAATTTGGAGCTCTTACAATTCCAATAGTCTTGTCGAAGCAACATGAAGTCTCTGAGGCAGTACCTGAAGCATTATCATTGATAGGAACAAAGACACAGGTCTCAGCTGGCTCTATTGCTCTGATGGTGGAGTCTGAACTTGATGGCTTTACAAAACTTGGAGGTTGGGTCGAGATGAACAAATTAAATCCCAAATCTGTACAATGGTCTGTAACCATGTCTGATGTTTCTGATGATTCATTTGGCTGGGGAATGAGTCTCAGTGGGATGATTGGAGATTCAGCAAGTGGGGATCATTTTCAGGCTGAATCCTATCTAAAATTTAACATGGGTAATAAATTTTGCTTGAAGCCAGGTCTTGCATATGTAATGGATGGGAATTCCAAAATAGCTGCTTTAATGCTTCGCTCTAATTGGTCCCTGTGATGACTATCTTCTGCTGATTGCTATATACTTTGCGGTTTGTTCACTTTCTCATTATTTTTGATCCAGGTATATATTACTAATCATTCTTTGTTATTAGATTTGTTTGATTCAAAACATGTTTGGTTTTCATTCTTGAATGCATTCTGGATGTCTAGAATGTATTCTAGCTCTTAACATTAATTTGGGGATAAAGTGATGATGTTTGGCAAAGGTTTTTTGAATGCGTCATGGACACCTCAATGCATTCTGGCCCAGGATGCATTTTTGGCTATTAAAATAATAATAGTTACACAAACAAACACAATGCATTATTTCTATTTTGGCATTTTCACACCAAAAAGTATTTCTGAATCTGTTGGGTTAGAACAATGAATGAAGCATTAGTTTACTCAAAATTCTATGATTACTATACTAGTACAAAATAATAACAAATTTTATGGTATATTTTGTTTGATATGTAAATCTTTTGGAAGATATTAGTGCACAGTGATATATAAGTAGTTTTTTCAATGAAAAAAAGTTTTTTTTTTGGTCAAAATGAAAAAAAGAATGTTGAACTTGCCTTATGTTGAACTTCCCATCCCTAATGCCAAAACCAAAATACGGCGGTCCAATGAAACTTCTACTACAATTATATTATCTAATTTTATGGAGTAATATTTGCATGCTTGCAGTAGCACACTTCTACCCTTTATCAGCGTGTAACTTCAATTGGCCTGATTTACTAGATCTGTTTAAACTTGGCGCAAACAGTGAAACACCCAAAACTCTTAACGTTAAACCAGCGTGCAACTAACATTTCCCAATTTCATGTGCTTATTGTCCACTTCCCTTGTACAAATTTTTTTAAAAAACCATCTTTTAGTCTGCAACTATTTATGAGGAATTTGCATTTGAAGCACAGAACTGATGTTGATTCCATCAAGCTATGTCATAAAAGTTATTAAAACAAGTTTGTTTTTTGTATTAAGCTGGAGCAAAAGGTGTGTGAATAAGTTGGAACTAATTTGAAGTGGAAATAGAATGTAGTTCATCTTATATATAAAAAGGAAATTTCAGAAATTAAAATTATAATAGTTAATTAAAAGGAGTGCAAATAAATAATCAAGGGTAGGCACCCAGTATAACTTCGCTTGCATTTTATTCATCGTTGATTTTAACTACTTAGATAATACAAAAGGACTTCGAACAGTATATTTATCATTACTCCATGTAATGGATCCAAACTGATCTTCCTTCAACGAGGTCGAAGTCAAGGAGAAAATAACTTGGTAGCTTAGTGTTTTACTGCTTTTCGTAAATTGGAGTTTGTCTGGAATTATCTTGACATTTACCCCACTGGGAGCATCCACAACGGAGGAGTAGATTGTTTCATCCTCTTCACCAACGTTTGTAACAGTTCTGGTCACGTTCACGGCTCCACCTCTCCCATTGAAGTTGGAGATTGCTATGGAAGGGTAGTTGATGTTGGAAATATGATCGGAACTCAAATCCTTGGGGCAACTGAAACTATCAGGGACAGTTCTGGAGATGACCTTAACCGTGGTTATATTAAGTCCAATGTAACACAAGTAGTTCAAGTAGTCAGTGGGGAAGGTTTCGTAAACTAGCCCTGGTTGCAATGGTCCAGATGTTGTCATTTCCCCTGCTCCATAGTCATAAGGTGTGGCTACTGACCCTGAATCCGTTGCTATTGGGGCCTTCAAATTGTTGTATTGAGTTGCTGCAATTAGAAAGATTGGAGTTTATGGATTGCTAGATCACATACCTAGGATTACGCTAACTAGGCACATTAATATATTTCTATGAATTACTGCTAAACAAGAGCTTGACCTGAGGTCATGATGGCTGATCTGATTGCAGAGGCACTCCAACTGGGGTTCCGAGATTTGACGTTACCTGCAAGCCCTGAAACATGTGGGCATGACATGGAAGTCCCTGAGATGATGTTGTATGGTGAGGGTTTTTGTCCTTTTGGAACCTCTTCTTTGTCGTTGCCAATCCATGCTGCAAGAATGTCAACTCCTGGTGCTGCAATATCAGGCTACAAAGAAAGCAGGTCCTTATTACTGCTTTGAGTATAGAGGATAATTTATCATGATTTGTAATGGATTGGCTAATGGCTATCACCAATTCACTATCAGTATATTGGCTTACCTTGAGAATATTCCTTGAAAGTGTTGAAGGCCCTCTTGACGAAAAGTATATCACCACGGGTGCAGGCTTATAATCAATGACTGAAACTGTTGGTAGAATTGTTGCCACTGGATTGCTTCAGATTATATTATATGCACATACAATACAATTAAATTAACTCGTGATCAGCTAGCAGTGGTGGCTGTTCTCACTCATAATTCAAAGCAAATTGTAAATAAAATTAAGGTACCAGATTGGATATATATCTCTAACATGATCCAACCATGTCATCCATCCTTACCTGGTTGAATTGACATACTGGAGGATTGTGGCGGCATCTTTTGTTCTTATTTCGGTTGCTGGGAAATCCCCATAATTTGATGCTACTGCTCCATTTTGGTCAGTAATATGAACCAGACCTATTCCTCCCGCCTCTTTCACCGTGTCAATTTTTTCACTAGTTGAATATGCATCACTTTCGCCATCGCAGATGATGATCTTCCCTTTGACTTTATTTCCATCTAACGAATCTGGGTGGCATTGTCTGCGTTTGACAGATAATATAATTTTTTGCTGAGAGCTTTTGAGTTTTGACGAAATAATTGGTCAAATGCATGTTTGTTACTCCTTTGTTAATTAAGTTGTTGCCAAATCCCAAATCCTTAGGGTGTTATGGGCTTCTGAGTTTACTCATTGCTTGAAAGATTTTGCGTACGTACCTTGCTTCAACTAAGTCGGCGCTACTTGTCTTGGCAGACTCACCGTATATCAATGGATACTGGGAAGAATTTGAAAGGGGGGAGAAATTTATTGCTTCGCCCTGAAGTTTAATAATTGCTGTAAGAAACGATAAAATAGAGAAAAAAAAGTAATAGAACGAATGATATAAATTTGTTATCTGTTTGTTCCCAACTATAAAATAGCTATAATTTTCATACAATCAATCTTTGATTAATCTTATACTCATCAATTAGCAATGATTAAGCTAGCATAGATAGCACCAGTTGCACTGATTAGTTTTATACTCAACAATCAATCAATCCTTGATTAATTTTATACTCAACAATTAGCAATGATTAAGCTAGCATAGATAGCACCAGTTGCACTCTACCGATTTAAAATAAACGATTGTTTTCATATGATTTATTTTATATAGGATTTGAGCCTTGGTAAAGTTTTTAATTCAAAAATTAAAAATAGTGTATAAATATCAAGATTTTAATTTTAAAAGTATGGCATAAATTTGTCAACTATCTACTAACTAGCTCTAGCTTCTCGAGAAAAAGCAACAAGAGTGGGTGTCTTTGAATTTGGAAACTGGAAGGAAACAATAATATTCTTTTGGCAACAATATTCTTGTACAATTTTTATAATGTTATTTTTAAAATTTTATGATACTCGGTAATTTTTTATTTTATTTAAAATTTGAAATATATTATTAACATAAATTCATAACATATTTGGTAACAAATTTTAAATATTTATAAAAATGATTAACATAGAATAATAAAATACTAATAAGATAAATACAAATTATTAATTATGATGAGAATGTGTAAAAATTATGTAATAAAAACAAGAAATGTTTTATAACTAATATTTTAGATATTATACAATCTAATAACTTTATATATTTGATATTATTTAACTTTTAAAATTTTTGTTATAGAAAAATACCTATCTCGAATTAGCATAAATCTTTTGAAGGTTAAGTCATCAAACATATACTCGCTTCATTTTTAAATAATAGTTACTTTTGATTCTTGCATAAGAATTAAAATACTTATTAAATAATTTTAATTTTAAAAATAAATAATTATACTTGACAAAATTACTCTTTATTAAAAAATTTAAAATATTATCACCTCATTAATTTTTTTTTCTTTAACATTCTTTTTCTTGTTTTAATAATTTAACACTAATTAAATACCATATGAGAGAGAATAATAAATAAAGATAAAACAGAAAAAATAATTAATATTTTCTTATTTCTTTAAAATTACAAATAATTTAAAATAAAATCATTTTTAAAAGGTGACTAACTTTTAAGAATGGAAGGAATAATTAACTATGGTTATGATTAAAGCTTAGGCATTCAAATCAAAAGAGAATGGAATCTACATCTACTTAGTACTTTAATTAGTACCTTAATCACTTTGTTTCCACCCAACACAACGTTAGACTGAAAATCACGATCGATGGTGGTGGCCGCAACGGTCAAAATCCAAGGTGCGTCGTTGACAACCGTGTTTGAGTTTGGTCCATCATTCCCGGCGGAGCAGACCACCACAATGCCGCGCTCCACGGCATGGAACGCTCCGATTGCAATCGGGTCGGACGTCAAATCGGGTCGGAACACAGATGGCGAGCCAAGCGAGAGCGATAGCACGTCCACTCCATCCTCAATGGCATCATCGAAAGCCGCAAGGATGGCGGAGCCGCGGCACCCAAAGTTGGAGCACACTCTGTAAACCGCCAACCTGGATTCCGGGGACCCACCCCTGGCGGATCCCGCCGCGAGGCCGTAGTATGATGCGTCGGTCACGGTGGTCCCCGCCGCCGTGGAGGCCACGTGGGTCCCATGGCCAACGGTGTCCCTAGCTGAGTTGGCCTGGTCATCGTCCGCATCAGGGTCAGTGTAATACCTTGCTCCGATTAGCTTCCTGATGAAAATGATGGATGGCTAGCTGTTACTCTAACTAAACGGACCCACATGAAATATGAATAGAATAATAGGATTAAAAGCTAAATAACGTAAACAAAGAGTCAAGAAAGTGGTTGTAATATATATATTTTTTTTCTTTTTGCTTTTCTCTTTTGGTGGGGCTGTGCTTGCTGAGCCTTTTACCTGTTACAGTTAGAGGAATTGAAATCTTCTGATTTCATGCAGGTACCTTTCCAACGGGATGGAACAGGATCCATACCCTTGTCGGTAAAACTTGCCGACTCTGGCCATATGCCTGAATTGCGTTTTTGTATTCATTAATCAATTGATTGATCATTGAAATGATTGAACAAATAAAGTACTAGTATTTAATTCATGATAGGGATAGAATAGTTAGTGATTAATTAAGTGATATCAATAAATAAGTATAGAGGAGTATGTATGTTATGTTATTTTTTATTTTGTTATTATTAATTAATAATAACCTGTGTCTAAGATGCCAATGACGATGTCTGATGAGGAAGAAGAATTGGAGACTGTGTTTGGGTTGGAGTCGATTTTGACGTGAGTTTGGTAATTAAGGAAATCCCAGGAACGTGTTGTGTGGAGCTTCAAAATGGGGTCAGCGAAGACAGACACGACTCCAGGTTTCTGAGCAATTGAGCTTGCCTCCTCTTTTGATAGACGAGCTGCGAACCCGGAGAAACCATGTCTGTAGTTGCGTACTAGAGCCTTCTCATTCCTTCACATAAAATTTTCTCATCACAGTTTAACTAAATGCAGTACGGTAAGTAACATATTAAATTAATTGATGTCCGCAATATATATATATATATACCTTCTTAGCACTGAGTTCAAAACGTGAGCATGGTCATTCCGAAGGGAAGCATTTGTTGAATCCGCGGCTCCCATATACACGATATAAACCCCATTGTCGTCTTTACTAACATTCCCTGATCGAATGGTGTCTGCTGATGATCTTGACTCTCCAAGAAATAGGAAGAGAGAGTAGAATAATAAGAAGAAAACTGGATTGCCTTTCATGTTAATTGGTATTCTCTTGCACTTTGTTGCTGATCAATTAGTTAATGTGTAAGAGCTCACTTAACTTGCTTGCACACCATACCAATGAGGAGTATATATACATATATATAAAGAGTAATCGGCGTGTAGTTAATCAGTTCGGTGCTTAATTGTGTCAGCAGCGGATCATGATATACGGTAAAAGCAAGCTACAATCTGTGTTGGTGGGGTTATTGCATGCGTATTCCTTGTGCGCACTGCATATACGCGCCAAGCACTCAATTCGCGCGAAGTGCGCCATTTCAAGATATAGCCATATATAGGAAAATATTATTGTTGTTGCCTTGTTGGTGCTGACCACCGTATTTACAATAACACCAAGTGGAGGTAGCAACTAGTTAGTAACATATAATGTGATGTGAAACTTATATACACAACATATACAATAGTTAGAGTTTGGCATATATGCTATCAATCAAAGTCATTAAAAAGAAGAGGTTAAAAAAACTCTTTTTGGCTGCATGCCTTATAGCATAAATCTAGCTCGCTAATTGAAACAAACCCCATAACAATAACACCATGCGATTCAGCTGAGCGAGAAAGTTTCCCTACCCTTTGCAGTCAGAATAATTTCTTCTTTCAAATTAATTACATATATAGTAATTAATAATTATAACCAGTACAGTCACACACATTTGACCTTCGCTATCATGTCATGTCTGTGGGTTTAGGCCATGATGGTGAGTTCTCGGCCTAAACCCACAAGCTAATGGAAGAAAAATTAAGCCAGCAGACTTCTTACTTCTTAATGTCATGATGTCTGTTCCTTCATGCTCAAGATAAACTTTTGGCTCCTCCAATCCATCACAAAGAAAATATAGTTGTGAATTATCTACATGTACATTCTTATATACATATTACTTCATATTTACGCCTATTAGGTAGTGTGTTCTGACAGGCATACATAGATTGTCAAACTGGAAATTAATTACATGGCTGAGGGACGGCATACCATTAAGTTCATCTGTGGAGAAATGGATGTCTTATTAGGCAAGCAATGTTGCAATTTTGGTAAACTATATGCATACAGAAGGTGTTTGGTTTCACAAATCTCAAGTCTTCAAGTGATGCAGTTGGATGCATATTCCCACATTATCATTCTAGTGCGCCACTACTTCCACGGACACCCTTTCCATGTGTATGCTGTGCATAGCCGCAAAGACCTCTTTGGTAGTGCTCCAGATTAATTAATTAATGGGGAACGAGATTTTTTTTTCATATAAAACTCATTGTTAAATTTTTCAGCCCATGTCTAAAGGTGTAATAAATTAAACCTAAGTATAATAATATTTATTTTAAGATAGTTGGTAATGCTTTTTGCTAGATGGCCGTGACAAATTTCAGGGACGTCTATCCGTTGATAATTTGGGTCAATCACTATGAGACACTTGGGAACATCCGGAATGCATGGATTATTAATTAATCAAATATTCAAATGTTGGTTATAAAGAGTGGATGTATAAATTTGTACAAATATCATTAATTACTTTTTTTAAATCCTCTTATATCCTTTTTTTTTGCTCAAATCATTTTTCGTCTGAATCAAATTGTAAAGAACCGTAGCACATTATGCGGAAATAATATGTAGAATGAAGTCCATTTTATCTATTGATCCCAACCTATTAATGTTAGACTTTTTTTTGCCATATTAATGTTAGAACTTTAAAACTATATCAGAAGAAACTAATGTTTTGGGCCTTAAGCCCAAATTGAATTTAAACTTGTATGTTGTAATTTAGTGTACTCTTTTTGTTTGTTTTTTAAATGAAGTAGGACGATTTGTGGGTTAGGGCCAACTTTTCAATTCAAGCACTCGAACATGAAAACAAAATTCCGCAAGCTGAACAACATCCGATTGTTAAGCAATGATTGTGGTTTAAACTACTGGATATTTAATCTGTTACGGTTTAGTCTCATAACTAAATTGATGGTTAGATCACTTCAAAATGGATCAAAATCAGTCAAAATCCAATTGAATCAGCAGGTTCATCTTGTTGAACCAATTAACCATTAATATATTTCAAAAAAATAGCTCAATGTGTTTTTATATTTCATAAGTGTTTCTGTATATTTCATATTATTAAATATAAATTACTTTTATGACATCATATGATTCGATTAGTTAGTTTAATCAATTAAACTGTTGAACGTGAATCAAAAGTCTCATCAATTTATTGTTCATTCTGGTTTTAACAACGGCTATTCATCCTTCTAAAAGATTTTAATTATTGTTTATTTTCATATTTTATTAATTTATTATAGAGAATTTAAAATTTAAAATTAAAATTGTTCACACAACACCGTAAATGTGACACAAAATTTTTAGTTAATACATTAAAAATAAATAATTAATTAATATAAATTTTTGATGAATTTCATTAATTGGTGAATCCAAATTAATTTATTAATACATTAGAAATAAGTAGTTAATTTATATCGCTTTCTGGTAAATCAAATAAGAATTTCGAATAATAAATAACCTGCTAATGCGTTAATACGTTAAGAATAAGTGATTAATCAAGTATAAGTTTAGTGAATCCAAATTAATTGATTAATACATTAAAAATAAATTGTTAATTTATATCAATTTTGGTGAATCTAAGTAAATTTTCAATAATGAATAACCTGTTAATACATTAAGAATAAATGATTAATCAAGTATAAGTTTGGTGAATTTTATTAATTAATGAATCTAAATTAACTAATTAATACATTAAAAATAAGTGATTAATCTATATTAGTTTCTGTTAAATTCAAATAAAAATTTCAATAATAAATAATTGATTAATACATTAAGAATGATTTAATTAATCAAGTATAAATTTTTAATAAAAATAAATAAAAATAAAAAAAAATAAAAATATTGACATACGAAAAAATTAACAAACATATATACAAAAATATACAATAAATAAAAATTAAAATATTTAATTAAACGAAAAACGTTTTCCTTTTAACAACATTAGGATCATTACTATTATTGTCTCAACTACATCTTTAATGAGAGCAAGACAATTTTTTTGTCACATAGCAATTTCTCATCTTCTAACAAACTGGCTTCCAAGACGTTCTCTTGCAATTTATTTCCTTAGTTATAAAAAGATGTCAAAAATGTGTAAAAAAAAAAAAACCTATTCTTTTATGGATTTAATTGTGTTGTATTGTTAATGTAAAATTTTTTTATACTATCAATTAATCATGCATTATCACATTATTAAAAATATTTAATTCTCATAATAATTATATCAAAAATTACATATATGATAATGTATAATTAATTAATAATATAAAACATTGATAATGCATCAAAATTAAATTATTCTTTTATTAGATACATATTTTATTAAAAAATTCACTTTTACTTCACATGATAATCACTTAAAATTATCAAAACCTTAATATTAGATTAAAAACTAACATTAGCAATAAAGGAATATTAAAAAATTTAAAATATGATGTTGAGTTTCATTTAAATCAAAATTGATACATAGCAAATCATAAAACGTGAAATCTTTACTGCAAACATTGTGGGAACAAACTCTACCAAAAAATTTTTGGAAAAAGTAATTTCACTGTCGTTATAGAGTTTCAAATAGCTGTAGCTTGTAGGTAAGGGTGTCAATCGGACTAGCTCAAATTATTTTTGCTAACCCACGTTGGATCGGGTTAATTTTAGGTCAGTACACTTTATAAAATTTAAGGAATTTTCGAACATTTAATAAAGTTTAAAGTTTAAAGTTTAAGATTTTTTTTTTGCCTTTTTTAAAATTAAGAGAATAAGTTACACATCAATCAAAAGTTTAGAAAATGTTAAATTAAAGTTTTTGTTCTTATAATATATATGTATTTTTAATTTAATCTTTATAATTTTTTTTTCTCTTTAAATTAGTTTTTACTATTAAGAATCTACATCGATTGTCTTAATTTTTTAAGTGTAATTTATATATTTGTTGAGTCACTTAACTTGATCTCAATTGATTTTAAGTTAGAATCTCACATGATATTAGAGCGATTATCTCATTCTCCATCACCTACTTCGTTAGGCTTCTCCCGCTTACTTTGTTAGGCTTGTCTATTCCTCTTAAGCACCTGTGGAGAGAAGTGTTAAGAGTCTCAAATCGCTTACCTCAATTTTTCGAGTGTAGTTTATAGATCTGTTAGATCACTTCACTTAATGTTAATTTGTTTTATGTTTGAATCTCACACTCATATTTACAAAAAGTTTTTAAAATAGTATTTGTTGTTAATTTAATTCATGTTAAACATTTCAAAGAGGAAAAAAAAGCATCTAAAATAGTATTTATTGAACAAAAAAATATTTATTTAGAAGAAATATGCACCTACAAGAATAATGAAACACCTTATTTGGTGTTTTATATAAACGTCTTATTTGGTGTTTTATATAGAAAAGTAACATCTAGAAGAATTCTTTATTAGATAAAGAAACACTTACTTTGTTAGCCATATATGTGATAGACTGTCTCTAAATTTTTGTATTTTATAGTATTTTATTTGTTAATATCTAATAAAAAAGATGGAAGAGAGTAACTCATAATAGAATAAAATAAAAAAAGTAATGAATGGAATAGAATAGAACATATCACTATATTGTTCAGGTATTTAGTTTAATGAGGAAATAAAGTGAATTACTTAAGTCATCTCTTCTTGACCCCCAAATTGGAAGAACAAAAAATGAAAGCTTTTAGTAACAAGAGAGAAACTCATTGATATTTCTTCGTCATTTCACTTATTATACATTTTCATTAAGTTTTGTCATTTTATTATATATCATTCTCTACATTCTCATATGCTCAAACATAGCCTAAAGTTCATATTATCCTATCCTATATGACTGTATCTAAATTTTTGTATGCATTTTAAAAAAAGTAAAACGTAAAAATAATTTTTAAAGATTAAATTAAAATTTTAGTCTTTATAATTTATATTTATTTTTAATTTAATTCTTATGATTTTTTTAAAAATTAATTCTCACTCTTACACAAAAATTTAAAATAATTTTTATCTTTTGTTAGATTAAATTTTTAGATATCTATATAAAAAAATATTTGTATATAAGTAAAAGTTTTTTTTTGAATAAGATAGTTATATATAATTTTTAGTAATATATATTATTTATATCTTTTTTAAAAAATGTGATTGAATGAAAAAAATTTATAAAAAATAATATTAAATAAAAATATAAAAATTATTTTTTTATACGTTCCCAGATTTTAGTCCAACGCCTAATGCGTGCACCTGCAGGATAAGAACAAGATGCAGTGTCGACGTCAATGACAGTGTGTGTACTAAGAAAATAATGAGCCTAGAAAGAAGAGAGATAAAAAGAAAAAGATAGAAGTTGTTTATTTTTTTTTTGGGTACAAGAAGTGGTGTTTTATTGGGGCCGAAAGAAAAAGTGAAAAGAAACCTTTCATTATTTTTTTACCTTTTTTTTTTTTAAAAAAAAGAGAGTGAAAAAATAAGAAACAAGTAAGTCTGATGGGTTTAGCAGTGATAATTTTGTGTGGTTATGTATAATTAGTTGTATCCAAGTATGATGTGTTATTAGATAAGGAATTCTCTAATTTGGTTAGAGTATAGTTACTTATATATATTTACATACATTATTTCATGTTTTTAGATATATATTTTTTACTATTTAACTACAATTAATTTTATATTTTTTTCTATATCTAAACTTTAATTATATCACATATTTTAAATATGAAGTCATGTGTTTTTAAAGATATGTAACTAGCATTTGGTTAGCTGGATTATTAGAAGATTCTTCTATAACTAATCAGATGTGTTTAAATTGTATGTAAATATAATGTGACAGCTAATTCACTTCACAAGAAATTCTCTAATTTGGTCAGTCATCTTTGAAAGGAAGATTTGATACATTTATCAACACACTTATGCGTACATAATTTTATATATGTATAATTTTTATTTTTTATTTTTATCTTTGATTAAGTATATCTAAAAATATTATTATGAAACTCATCTTTGAATACTTTTACGATTAAGAAATTCTTTCAACATAATTTTTATTGTTTAATTACAAATAATGTTATCTCATTTTTTATATAACTATGCTTTAGTTCTGTCCCATATGATAGATGTGTATAAAGCATTTTTTTAAAAAAAAAAATATATTGGGAGGAATTTTTAATTTCTAGAGTAGCGAATACACTGCACAAGGGAAGTTGGAGACTTTGGGGTAAATCATATCATCTTAAGGGATTAGGATTCTCTACCATTCAAAATAAACTACATAGAATCTCAACCTTCATATTCAAATTTTTTTATTATAAAATATTAAGATAAATATGGGTTATCAAGTATGAGGCGTTGGATTGCAAATTGTACTACCTGTAGTTCCTTTTTAGACTATAGGGTTCCAGTTCTCATCACGAGCTCTGTTTTCCTATTGCTAGGGATGATTAACGCTACTTTGTCAACTGGCATTACCTGCGCTTCCGTGTTTCTCAGTGTGGTCAGCGATCGGTGTTTTCGAGCAGTGAAGGCTTATACCCATTTTCAATAGTTTATCTAAACTTAATGGATCCTCTCACGAAATTATACGAAAAAGAGAGATAAATATAAAAAAATTAACATAACATATCACAATTTTTAATATAACTTCTGTCGCGATCGGGATCGCGGCGGGATAACGACTTAAATTACAAAAAAAATTAAGGGTAAGGAGTAAATCACCAATTTTATTTTTATTGGAGAGAATTGGAAAACCCAAAAATGATGGTCACGTTCAAAAAAAACGAGTTTGAGTCTAATTATGCACGAGGAAGGGTGAGGACTTAACTCCACAAAGACCGCCGATACATCCATCCTAAGACGGTTACCTTAAATCGGTTGTGCAATTTGCATAACTTTTAAGATATTTCTTTTACCCATTTATTAAAAGATAAACTAAATAAAATTATAAAAATTTAATTTTTGGCTTGATAGAATTTGTGATTCTGCTCCTACGTATCCTCAGATGCAATGAGGAATTCAAAGCCACGTCGTTCTTTAGAAAATGATTGTGGGTTAGTTATTTTTAATTTTGAAAATATTTTTGTTTTGAAAATTCATTTGATTTTTTTTATTTTTAGAAGAGAAAGAATCATCAAGCTGTCGCAACTCAGACGATTTCAAAAGTTATAAGATTAACAAGCTGTCGCAGCTCAGCTAATCCAGTTTTATTTTTTTTAGCAAAATTCAAATATTTGATTTTTTTTAGAAAGCGAATTATCAGTATCACAACTCGAGATAATTTAAGAGTCACAGATTAACAAGTTGTCACAACTGGCAATTAATCCCGTTTTAGAAAAAGAAGACTTTTATAAAAAAAAAGTACAAGGTCACCATTTAAAATAAATATTAATAATATAATAAACATGTCAATAAATAAAAAAACAAGGTAAAACAAAATATTATAAAAAAAACGCCACCCTTATTTATAAAGGCTCATTCCATTAAAATGACAGAATTTTGCAAATCAAGCCCACTTAATATTTGTTTTTTTTTAAAAAAAAAAACCTAAATTAACAAAATAAAAAAAATAAAAGAAGGATAAAAGGATGATCAGCCCATCACATAGGCCCAAATGTGAATAATAATGCTATGTCAGCAACTAATGACTCTAATAAACACAAAAAGGTGGTCAGCCTTTTTACACAACAAAGCCCATGCAAATTAAGACTAAAAATGTAAAAAAACAAAAGAGGACCAGCCCAAAACAAAATAAAGCCCAGATTCAAATTTAAAAAAAAAAAAAAATCACTCAATCAAATAAAACAAAAGGAGACATTTAGTCTCTCTGGAACAACCACAAACAGAACAGAAGGTGGGGGTGGGGCAGAAAAACTCAAGAACAAGGAGGTTGAGGTATGGTGGCTCAAGGCTGGTGGATACTTCGTGGTGGCTATGGATCGGAGAGATGGGGGCTGTGGGTGTTCGCGCGGTGGGTCTCGGTGTGGAGGTGGGCTGTTGGGAGGGTCACGGTGGTGCTTGGGGCGTGGTTGGGTGGTGTTCCGATCTGGCTCGTGGTGGGTCTTGGGTGGAGGACGGTGGTGGTGAGGGGATGGGATCCGGCGCAAGGGGGAAGCCACGGTGGTCGACGGTGGTTACGTTTCGCTCGTGGTGGGCTTGGTGGGTACGGTGCTCTTGGGTTGAGCTTGGTGGTGACGGTAGGCATGGTGGAGGGTGGGTTCGTGGTGGAAGAAAGAGGGCTTCGCGGACGGCGGGTATGGTGGGTTGGGAGGTTCACGGTGTGGAGTGATTTTACGGTTCCCGGAGCAGTGGTTTCACGGTGGGAGGGGTTACGGTGGGCTCGTGGTCTCTGTTTTGGTGGGGTCTTCGTGGTTGAGCGGAATGGCCACGGTGGTTATGAGTAGGGGAAGAGGGGTGTGGGATGGTGGTGGTTGGAGGGTCATGGGCGGGTGAAGGGGTGTGACGGTGAGAGGAGGGGATGGCTTCGTGGTGGTCTCACGGTGGTGTTGGTTGGTCGGGGTTGCCGTAAAAGGAGTTGTTACGGTTTTACTGTGGTGGTTGGGTTGCGAGAAGGGAAAAAAGGGGCCGTGGTGATGGGGATGGTGAGAAAAAAAAATGGAGAAAATGTCACAGATTTGTGTTGCTCTGTGTATTTTTTTTGTCGTGCAAATGAAATGGGAGTTTATGAATTTGTTATTGGGATTCTGGTTTGTGGGATTGGTTTCATGTTTGCAGGCTTCACAATTGAAGATTTAGGGATGAGATGGAAGGTGGTCTATGGGTAAACTTGGCTAGGTTTGTAAATGGTGGTTGGTTGACATGATGCTACTCTAATGTCCATCAAACAGAGGGGAGTTCTACAAGAAATGGTGGAGGGAACATTCAATGGATGAAGAGGATTTTTACCTTCAAGAACCAGAGATTGGGAAATGATCGACGAGAAGCGATAGAATCCTTTTAAGAGAGGATTAGATTCCAGAGAAAAATTCTTTTGTGTTTCACCTTCTCTTGTTCACTGTTTCTTATTTTTTAGAAAAATCTCCTTCTTTCTCTTTGAATCACTCTCTCTGCGTTTGCTCTTATTTCTTTCAAAAAAATTCTCCCCCAATCTCCTCTATATTCATCCGAAGCTAACCCTTTCAAACTTTTGCATCCTTTCTTATATAGCCAAAGTCTGTGTGAATACAAACAAAACTTCTGGGGGACAAAAGCTGTGTGTGCAAGGTGATGCAATGGAGCTACAGGGGTGGTAATGGGAAGCACACAGCAATGTTGCTGCTGCTGATATTGTGTACGTGAGTGAGTGGGTGCAAGGGTGATTGGGTTGTGCAGTTGCTTAGTGAGAAAATGGAAAAAGACAAAGAAGACTAGGAAAGCAACTGGATCCATACTCCAAATTGGAAGAAAAGACCAAAGGGAAGGAAGAGGGCGCAACGACATGACCTCCCTTCCTTTTTTTTTTTTTAATTATTAATTTTTGTTTTTTTTTCAATTATTCCTATTGTTGTCATTTTTTATTATTTTATTTTATTTTATTTTTTTCATTTTTAGATTTTTTGTAAGCATTACCTATTGGGCTAAAAACAAAAACAAGAAAAGGGCTAAAATGGATCAAGAAAATGGGCTAAATAAAATTTGAAATTTGAAAAAGGAATGAGCCAAGAGAAAAGGAAACATTTATCATGTTATTAATTAATTTAATTTTTTTTTAATTTGTATTTATTTTTATTTATTTATTTATTTTACTTTTTTTTTAATAAAGAGAAAATGAATTAAAAAAGGGTCCGTGCAAAATTAGGTGTTTCTGATTCTCTTTACTTGTTTCTTACTAGATATTAAGAATAACTATAGTTTTTCATATTATCGTCGTAAGAAACGAGTAAAACGTGAACTTAAATTTTGTCCGGCAACACATAAGATTATGTGAATGAGCAAAGCAAAGATGTTGATTGAAAACTAGTGAGTTCAAACGCGAATTTACGTTGTCGTAGTATCGTTAATCCTACCAAGGTGAAGCTCGGCGTAAAGCCGAGACGTCCACTTTGTATTGTCAATAAGTCGTGACTCAATTGACGTTATCAAGGTGAAGCTCAGCGTAAAGCCAGAGACGTCACTGCATTGTCAATAAGCTGTCGCAACTCAATTGACATTTATTGATCAAAAGAATTTTCTCTTTTTTTTTTTCGGAAATAATGCTGGGTGAGCTCGTGACCTGAAATTGTAAAAGGCAATGGGCTGAGCCCGGAATTAAAAGACAGTGGTTTTGGCCCGCAATTTAAAACGGCAGTGGGCTTCTGTGTCCTGAAAATGAAGTGACAGTGGGCTTCAGTGTCCCAAAATTTAAAATGTAATGGGCCTCAGTGTCCCGAAAATTAAAATGCAATGGGCCTCTGTGTCCCGAAATTAAAATGCAGTGGGCTTCTGTGTCCCGAAATGAAAATGCAATGGGCCTCTGTGTCCCGAAAATAAAATGCAGCAGGTTTCTGTGTCCCAAAACGAAATGCAGTGGGCTTCTGTGTCCCGAAAATAAAATGCAGTGGGCTTCTGTGTCCCGAAAATAAAATGCAGTGGGCTTCTGTGTCCGAAATGAAATGCAGTGGGCTTCTGTGTCCCGAAAATTTAAAATGTAATGGGCCTCTGTGTCCCGACATGAAATGCAATGGGCCTCTGTGTCCCGAAATTTAAATGACAGTGGGCTTCTGTGTCCCGAAAATTAAAATGCAATGGGCCTCTGTGTCCCGACATGAAATGCAATGGGCCTCTGTGTCCCGAAATTTAAATGACAGTGGGCTTCTGTGTCCCGAAAATTAAAATGCAGTGGGCTTCTGTGTCCCGAAATGAAAATGCAATGGGCCTCTGTGTCCCGAAAATAAAATACAATGGGCCTCTGTGTCCCAAAACGAAATGCAGTGGGCTTCTGTGTCCCGAAATGAAAATGCAATGGGCCTCTGTGTCCCGAAAATAAAATGCAGTGGGCTTCTGTGTCCCAAAATGAAATGCAGTGGGCTTCTGTGTCCCGAAATTAAAATGCAGTGGGCTTCTGGGTCCCGAAAATTTTTTTTCTTTCTTTTTTCTTTTTTTTTTTTTTTTTCTTCTTTTCTTCTTCTTTTTTTTTTTAGGAAAGATCATTAGGTCATTGGACCTAATTTATTTATTTATTTATTTATTTATTTATTTTAAGCTTTTTTCGTGTGTTTTTTTTTTTATAGTGAAGCTTGGCGTGAAAGCCAAAGACGTCACTTTCTTTCGTGAAAAGATATTGTGCTATTCATTCCTGCAATTCTAAAGATCATGTCAATATCGTCAAAACTTTCTCTTGCATTCTGGATATTAATTGCTTCCTCGGAAAACTTTGATCCATCAATCCCGGGAGCAGGCTCTTGCAAACTAGGGCTTATCGGCTTGTCTCAAATTCCTTGGACTCTTCAAACATCTGTGTATCTTTCCTTTCTCTTTTGGTCATCAGGAACACAGTTCCCCGTCTTCTTCCTGACAATATGGGGTATACCTAGTTTTCATCCCTCGATTGAAACTTCTAAACCATTATTGGTCTAACTTATTAATAAAAGGATTGCCATTAAATCATCAAATCAAATGATATTGAACCTATATTGCCTTTGATTGAAGCATTTTGTAATAAACTGTGTGATTTCGCGAATATGAAAGGAACAAACAAGATAGAAGAAAGCAGAAGAATAAGAGAAAAGAAAAGAAAGAGAAAGGTACTTTCATTTATTTGAATGTTCACAAACACATACAGGCATTGAGAATGATAAAGAACACAAAGGATGATATAGACAAAGTGAAAGGTAATTGCCCCAGTTAGGATTCCTTCATTCTCTTTAGACAGGACCTAATTCTCAGATGGATATTACAACCATTGACCGCCAATGATACAAATCCTCTACCATTGATCACTGCTCAAAATTTGCCCCAGTTTTTCTCTTCCATTACTGCTCAAAATTGCCCCAGTTTTTATATTGTTTCAGTGGGTCCTTCAGGTGACATGCCCTAATTTTTGCTTAGGCCGCCCTTGCGGGTTTTCAACCTAACGGGCTTCTTCTCTCCTTTTCTTTTCTTTTCTTTTCTTTCTTCTTTTTCTTTCTTTTTTTTTTTAGGCATAGAACTTCTTGACTGCATCAGCATTTGTTGGCCTTGGCAATTCATTTCCATCCATATCTGTCAAAACTAGGGCTCCTCCAGAGAATGCTTGCTTAACAATGTAAGACCCCTCATAACTCGGTGCCCATTTGCCTCGGGCGTCTTCTTGATTTGGAAGTTTTTTTCTCAAAACCAGGTCACCTGCTTGAAATTCCCTAGGGCGTACTTTTTTGTTGAAAGCTCTTGCCATTCTTCTTTGGTACAGTTGCTCATGACAAATGGCCTTTAATCGCTTTTCTTCAATCATATTTAACTGCTCATACCGAGTTTTTATCCATTCTGCCTCTCCCAGCTCGACTTCCATCAACACTCTCAAGGATGGGATTTCAACCTCTATAGGGGAAACTGCCTCCATGCCGTATACCAGAGAAAATGGCGTTGCCCCAGTGCTAGATCGGATATTAGTGCGATACGCGTGGAGAGCATAGGGGAGCATCTCATGCCATTCTCTGTAATTGACCACCATTTTGGATACTATCTTCTTGATATTCTTGTTTCTTTGCTTCCACCGCGCCATTCATCCGAGGTCCGTAAGGAGCGGTGTGATGCTTGATCTTAAACCTCGACATAGATTCTTAATTTCAACGCTATTGAGATTAGGGGCATTATCGTAATAATCCTTTCCGGGATTCCATATCGACAGATGATGTTTGCCCTCAAGAACTTGAGAACCACCTTTTGAGTGACCTTGGCATATGAGGCAGCCTCTACCCACTTGGTGAAGTAATCAATTACTACCAGGATAAACCTATGGCCATTGGAAGCCTTTGGATTTATTGGCCCAATAACGTCAATTCCCCACATTGAAAAAGGCCAGGGTGCCACCATATTATGCAACGGGACAGGAGGTGCATTAATGCGGTCAGCGTATGCTTGGCATTTATGACACTTTCGAACATATCCTATGCAATCAGATTCCATAGTGGACCAGTAATAACCACATCGTAGGATTTGGCGAGCCATCATGATACCATTCGCATGCGTTCCACAAATCCCTTCATGAACTTCTGTTAAAATGGTGAGAGCCTCTTTAGATTCCACACATCTGAGGAGTGTACCATCATAATTCCTTTTGTACAGTACCTCCCCGCTCAAAAAGAAAGCCATGGAAAGCCGAAGGATGGTCTTTTTATTTGTCTCATTTGCCCCTGGTGGGTATTCTCTGAACTTAATATACTGTTTGATATCATGGAACCAGGGTTGGCCGTCTTCTTCTTCCTCAACATTAGAACAATAAACCAGTTTGCTTTCTGCCCTCACTCGGATGGGCTGCATATTAGCATGAATATCCAGATTGGTCATTACAGCTAAAGTGGCCAAGGCATCTGCGAATTGGTTCTTATCTCGAGTCAAGTGCGAAAAGGTGATCCCTTCAAACTTCTCGACCAAGTGCATCAAATATTTCGGTATGGAATCAACTTTGGATCCTTAGTTTGTCATTCCCATTCACTTGATAGATTATCGGTCGAATCTCCATATACTTGTAATTCTTTCACTCCCAATTCTATTGCAACTTTCAATCCTTGAGCACACGCTTCATACTCGGCAACATTATTGGTGCAATCGAACTCTAACTTGATGGCGACGGTATTGCTTCCCACTTGGTGAGGTGACCACTGCCCCTATACCGCTTCCATACATATTGATTGCTCCATCAAAGTACATCTTCCATATGTCTTCTTCATCTGACTCTTCTTCTTCAACTGCTAAAACATCTTCATCAGGGAATTCAGATATCACAGGTTGTTTGTGATTGAGTGGATTCTCAGCTAAGTGATCTGCAATTACACTCCCTTTGATGGATTTCCGAGTCACGTGCTTTATATCGAACTCAGAAAGAACTACTTGCCACTTGGAGACTCGTGTGGAAACATGAGGACTTTCAAATATGTACTTTATTGGGTCCATTCTTGAGATTAGCCAAGTTGTATAGTACAACATATATTGCCTTAACCTTCTTGATGTCCATGCCAGGGCACAACAAGTTTTTTCGATTGTCATGTAGCGAGACTCACACTCATTGAACTTCTTGCTCAAATAGTAGATGGCATGTTCTTTCCTTCCTGCCTCATCATGTTGCCCTAACATTGCTCCCATGGATGTCTATAATACTGTGAGGTACAATATCAAAGGACGACCAGGCGTTGGTGGCACCAAAATGGGAGGACTTTGCAAATAAGTTTTGATCTTCTCAAAAGCTTCCTGACAACATTCATCCCATTCTCCCGGTTGTTGTTTCTTTAATAACTTGAAGATCGGCTCGCAGGTGCTAGTCAGATTGGCTATGAACCTAGCGATGTAATTCAGCCTCCCGAGAAAGCTTCTTACTTCTTTTCTGTTTTGGGAGCGGGCATCTCTTGTATCGCTTTGACTTTGTCAGGGTCCACTTTGATCCCTTCCTTGCTGACGACGAAACCAAGCAGTTTTCCAGTCGATGCACCAAAAACACACTTTCTTTGGGTTTAGCCTTAACTTGTACTTTCTGAGTCTTTCGAACAGCTTTTGCAACACTTCCACGTGGCTTTCCCCTTCTTTGGATTTGGCGACTATGTCATCCACATATACCTCAATTTCTTTGTGCATCATGTCGTGGAACAAAGCAACCATGGCACGCTGATAGGTGGCCCCAGCATTCTTCAAACCAAACGGCATAACTGTGTAACAAAAAGTTCCCCATGCCGTGATGAACGTGGTCTTCTCTTTATCATTCGTGTCCATGGGAATCTGATTGTATCCAGAATATCCGTCCATGAAAGAGAATCTATGACCCCTTGCAGCATTGTCGACGAGGACATCAATGTGAGGCAGTGGGAAATCATCTTTAGGGCTAGCTTTGTTCAAATCCCATAATCTACGCACATCCTGACTTTTCCATCCTTCTTCTGAACAGGGGACGATGTTTGCTACCCATTACGGGTGTCTAGATACTTCTAAAAATCCTGCTTCGAACGCTTGGTGACTTCTCTTTGATCTTTAAGGACATTTCCGGGTGCATTCTTCTCAACTTTTGCTTTTTGCTTCAAACATTGGGGTATAGCGGGATTCTGGGAAGCTATACTCGGATCCACCCAAGATATCTCGATAAGACCATGCAAAGACATCCATGTAGTCTCTAAATAACTTGATCATGCATTCCCGCTCTGGATTATCCACCAATCTTAACTCTTTCTTGTCTTCATCAGTTCCCATATTGATTACCTCCACTTCCTCTTCATTCAGGCTGAATTCTCTCTCAGACCTTTCTACCAACTTGGCAAACTCCTCAGCAGCGTCCCTTTCTTCATCTGAGTCATAGTTGTCTATATCCATCATTGAATGAGAATCCATCTTTAAGCTTTCAGGAATATCTTCATAGGACAATGACTCTACAAGACTCAAATCCCTGGAAGATTTATTTATGCCAGATTGGAAACTATCGACAGAAGGAAAATATGGTAATTGACAGGGCTAAGAAAAAGATAAGTTGATGATAAAGAGAAGCAAAACAGTGAATCAACTGAGAAACACAAAGTTCATTGCATTGAAAAAAGATCACATGAGTAGTGAAACACACAAAAACACACAAGTTCATTACATTAAAGCTTCAATAAAAATTAACATAACTTCAACATCACAAAAGTCTCAGATAACATCATTACTAAATAATTACTTTATGGCAATCACATCAATTAACGCCTCGGATCGCCAATTGTCCAGAGGTTTCAAGTTGTCGGAGGGCTGAATAGCATGGTATTCTCTTGAGTCTTCCTCCACATTGTTAATGATTAGCCGGACCCGAGGACTGAAGGTTCCATTGATGACTTCAGCAGGAACAGGGAATGTTTCCTTCAAATGAGGAATAGTCCTTTTCACTTTATTCTTCTCATCGAGAGTCATGCCTTGCTTCATCATATCTTCTAAAGATGCATCATATCCCAGGCCATGTCTGCTCTTGTTTTCTGGTAGGGTGATTGTGGACTTAGTTCCTTATAACTGAATTCCTAAACCTTTCCCGGCTTGATAACCATTCTTTGTCATGATGCGAGTCACAATTTGATGAACATCTTTGGAAGGTGACTCATCTTTCTCTGCCTTTGATTCCACTAGCGGAAGTGTGTAAGAAATTATCCACTTCCAAGTCTGTGTTTTCAATATAAGGCACTGAAGTAGGTTTCATCAACAGGATTTCTTCTTCTCCTCATATGGTAACCAGACACCCATTATTGATGTACTTCAAGCATTGATGCAAAGTTGAGGGAACTACACCGGCAGTATGGATCCATGGTCTTCCCAAGAGCATAATATATATAGGCTCGATCTCCATTACCTGAAACAGTGACTTGAAAGCAGCTCGGGCCTATCTCAAGTGGAAGGGTTACTTCTCCCATAATCCCCCTTTTTCTTCCATCGAAGGCTCGTACAGTCATTTCTTGGGGTTTCAGGTCTTCTACGCTCATAGCCAGTTGGGACAAGGTTGTCCTTGGGAGGACGTTCAAGGCGGAACCCCCATCAATCAATACTTTTGCAACTACATATCCCCGACATTTCAAAGTGATGTGCAAAGCCCGTGGGTTATTTCCTGTCGAGCGTACCACTTCTTCCTCAGAGAAAGGGATCACATTGATGTGCCTTATCGGATCCACCATACTCACCAAGGCTTCCGGGGTAACATCCGGCTTCACGTAAGCTTCATTTAACACCCTCTGCAGTGCCTTGCGGTGAGGTTCAGAACTCATGATGAGTGACAATAGAGAGATTCGGGCTGGAGTTTTCCTTAGTTGTTCTACAATGTCATACTCGCTTTGCTTCATGATCTTTAGGAACTCTTCTTCCTCATCCTCTTTTGTTTCTAAGAGGCTTGCTTTTCCTTTTCCAGTCTTATCTTCTTGCCCATAGCACCTACCGCTTCTTGTAATCCCTCCCACGCCTACGACATTTGTCACTGCTTGGGTGGGCTCTGTTATCTGTGTAATAGGGGCTGAAGAAGTTTGCCTTATATCACCTTGCGTCTTTACCTTGACATCATACTCCCAGGGCACAGCTCGAGAATCACTGTAGGGAAAAGGCGTAGGCTTCTTTATTGCTATGACAACTTTTCCAGAATTTGGGACTTTACCAGTACGCGGCAGTTTGAGGACAAGACGCTCCACAGTATCTATTTCCCTTGTGAGCCTTTTTGCTCGAGTAACATCCACTACCCCCAAAGCCATGAACCTCGCACATGAGCTTTAAATTCTTGACAGCTTTCAATATCGTGCCCTTCTTCATATGATATTCACAAGTAAGCTTCAAGATCATACTCAAACCCTACCTCCTCAAAGGTTCTTGAAGAACGAGAGCTTGACTTGGACCAGACCTTGGAATATTAGCTTCATAGGAGTTCGACATTTGCGACCCTTTGAACTCCTTCCTCGTCTCTTTCTAACGCATTTACGGTCCCTTTCCCATGATTCGAATTGGGTTACTAGTAATGCTAGGCCCTTTCTCCTCTTCAAAGTCTAACTTTTCACAGTGCAATCGGTTTCTAACTATTGTTTTAAATACCTCGCAATCCTCAATTGAGTGGCCGGGTTATCCATATGGAACTTACAAGTTGCATTAGGGTTGTACCAAGCGGGAACGGAGGGACCATAGGGGCGACGGCGCACGTGCGATCGGTGTGCATCAAACAATTGTTGAAACAAATTGGCATTGGAGATTGGCGGCTTGGGAAAAGGGGTAGATTCATAGGGGTCGAGTATACCCTTGGTTTCTAGGGTTTCGAGGTGCGGGAGGACGATTGGTATAGGCGGGACGGGTTGGAACGTATGGACGCGGTGGTGGGATATTGTTGACTTGGTATGAAGTTTGGTAAGCTGGAAAAGTGGGTGGGGGGCTTGATAAGAAGGATATGGTCGAGGATTACGGGGAAGTATGAGTTTTGGGGTTGCACGTAAGCCGACTTCTAGTTCCTTTTTCTTTCTTGGCGCCACCTTTTTAAGGAAATTGCTCTCTGTACTTCCGGCGGGTAATTTTTCGGCTTTTGAGAGATTCTCGATTCTTTCTCGACCACAATCGGTCAGAAAAATCCTTGTAGGTAGACCCTGCCATCAGCCCAATAAAAGGTGCTCCTAGAGTCCCCATAAAGTATGAGCTCATCTCCGACGGAGTCAATGGTGGTTGAACTGAGCTGCTAACATTCTCCACCTTTGGGCGTATTGCTTGAAAGTTTCACCCTATTTCTTCGCATTGCCCCAAGTTGTTCTCGGGTAGGTGCGGTATCGATGTTAAATCGATATTGCCCTAAGAATTGGTTTGTCAGGTCATCCCAGCAAGAAATCCTCGAATGGTCAAGCTGCATGAACCATTCCAAAGCTGGCCCGGTCAGGCTTTCATGGAAGAAATTGATTAGGAATCTCTGATCCCGTGACCAAATAGCCATCTTTGTAATGTAGGTCTTTAGATGGAACTTGGGATTAGTGCTTCCGTCGTACTTTGAGAAATCCGGAATTTTGAAGTCTTTAGGGATGTTGACTTCAACCTCCGGGCACAGTTCGTCAATCCCCACTGAGCCATATAAATTAGGGCCTTGAATAGCTTTGATTTGCTCTTGCATCTTTTCAATCAGTTCATCTCTTAACTTTTCTTTCTCTGAGTTGCCGTTAAGGAATATCTTTACTGGCCGCTCATGAGTACCCTCCGCATTGTTATTTCCCCCTTCATGATTACCATTCATAGAATCGTCCTCTTCATTCACATTGTTGTTTGCATTTGCATTAACTCCAGGGCCAAAAGAAGCTCCATTTGTGGCTCTAAGGGTCTCAGTTAACTGTCATAGTAAATCCTCGACCCTTGATTGTCCTTCTGCCATCGTATTAATTCTTTCCCTCATTTCATCCATCTCTTGATTCAAATTTCTTTCTGAGCTTGACATTTCTCTTAGCCTAGTTTGCAGCCTTGTTTCGTAGGTCCGGGTTTGTGTGATCTGCGTTTTCCGAGGACGAGCAATGGTTCAAAACTTTTACCTGAAAATTGTAAAAGTCAAATTACTATTTTTCAAGAGATTATATTCATTATTTGTTAGAGGACCGTTAGTGATGCCAAGTAGATCTGAAGCGAGTATCGTTGATCTTTGTTTGTCGTGACTATTACCCAGAACGTCTCGTTCGAAAGTATTAAGCCTCAAGTGAAATATGGGATCAGAAAACAAATGTCGAGACAAGCACACTTCATTCATTCAACTGAAAAGATATGACAATTAAGTACATTGCTTCAAGCTGACTACATCATGACCTAGCTCAATAAAACTAATCCCTATTTGAATACACTTTGGCCATTTGTTTCATCTGCCCTATCAGGTCTTTACAGTACTCAATGAAGTCACTGATTTCTACTGGTGTCTCAAAAGGATTAATCATCTTATCGGCCTTCCTCAAATGATGTGGGGTATCTGCAATTGCCGAATTAGCCAAGCATGCTAATTTTACAAAACGACTCTTCTAAACATATGCTTATTCCTTCCATCCACTGATGTCGCCTCTTTGTTGTTCCACCTGATTCATTAGTTCCTTCATTTTTTCATGCTCTTGTTGTAATGCCGCTTCATATTCTGAGATTGTCTCTTTCATGCGGAGTTTCTTGTTTTTGATCACATTTTCATATTGCTCGGATGTCACTTTCATCTGCTGCTTCATTTCTTCTACCAGTCGCATCGCATTGCCCTGAGTTAATTTGGCATTCTTGAGTTGCTCCTTAAGTTGTTGGTTTTCAGCCACAACTCTATCTCTTTCTTGCCTTCGGAGCCCTAATTCCTTGTTTGCGGCCCCCAGACAATGCTTGGTCTTCAACAGGTAATCATGTTCCATCTTCATTTTTTTGTTAGCCCCTTCGAGAATGTGGTCCTTTTCAACATTTTCTCGCTTCAAGGCTGCACATTCATAGCGGGTCTCTCTCAACTCAGCTTCCATCTTCTCCCTTTCCTTTTCCATTCTTGAGATCTTAGCTTTCATTTCTTTTGTCTCTTCATTTTCAATCAAGGCTGAGGCGGAAAACCCATTAACCAAAGGAATTGTTGGGGCCTTGAATGGCAACTTGATTTCCTGAACTCTGTCTTTAACCCATTGGCGGTAACTCTCCTTGGCTGCACAGCTTCTAACTCCCAGTTCTTTTCCTCTTCGGATGATCCTGTCCCAAGCACTTCGGATCTTCTGAAGTGACTCGATGTTTTCCATGTCATCATAGTAAAGAACAAAAGGCGTTACTTGGACTTCAGCAGGTGGTCCCATCATAGGGTAACCAAGTTGTCGTTGTGCCAAGGCGGATTGTAATTAATACACCCTCGTGTACCCATGAGGGGTATGTTTGGAAATCCTCCACACCTTTGGTAGATGATAGCCTCATATCTTTCCATCGAGGGTACCATCGATCTGTTTTTCATCCAATTCGCCAAATGGTACGCCCATTCACATCGCTCTTATTCTTTAGGTGGTACATGTTGAAGTCAGCGATTGGACACTCATTACTGTATGATCTGTTGAAAATATGAGTTGTGAGCCAAACATATAACATCGGCAAGCAACAGAGGATTCTCTTGCCATTCTTTTCGTGGCAAAAGTTCAAGGTGCAATAAACATCGGCGAGAAGGTGGAGCCAGGGTTATTGGTGTTGAACTTGCAAGCTAGGAACACATCAATCGCTGCATAATCCACATAGTCATCAATGTTAGGGAACAGGACTAGGCCGTCAATGGTGAGGGCCAACACATCTATGAAAGCATCCCAATCTTCACTTTTGGCTAAGTGACGCATATGTCCCACGAGGTATTCTCTCGAGAACCCTTTGGTTCCATTCCTATTTTGTTGCACACCTTGTAGGTCTCTAGCGTGCACTTTCAGAATACTTGCTACTGTCTGGATGGATGCATAGTACCTTATATAAAAGTATGGCTTTTTACCCTCCAACGACAAACCCAGAATCTGCTCAAATTCTTCCAAAGTGGGGGCTAGCTGGAAATCCTGCAAGGTGAAACATCGGAGAGGCGGGTCATAATATTGGGCCACTGCAGTGATCGCTTCCACTTGCACATTCACTTCTAACAGATCCAGAATCCTCCCATACTTCGCTGCGAGTGTCAAACGTTGGGTCTTCTTCAGCATTCGGCCCATGACCACCAAGCTTTCAGTGTTAACTTTCTTGGCCTTGAGTCGCAGAGTTTTCTTCAAAGTCATATCCTTGTGATCTGATCCCATATTTATTTCCATCAAAGGTACTCACTTCAAATCTTGATTGAGTTTAACGGTTCTCTAACAAATTCCTGAGAAATGACAAAGAGATTAGAGTGTAGTAAGAAGCATGATGCAAAGTACTTTTTTTTATTTTCTTTAAAATGAATGCCATGATAAATAGTTGGTCCACTAACGGTGACTTGCACCCCCTTTTTTTTTAAAAAAAAACTTTTCTCTCCTTTTATTCCCAAGTAAAACCTGTCCTTGAATGGGGTGCGATTAGGTTTATTACATTAATGGACTATACTACTTATTATGTATATGTACAAAAGCAAATTTGACATGGATAAATTCGAAAGCAAGAAGAAGGTACGCTCCCTGTGTGCCCTAAGGGATTGCCTTAAATTTGAGGAGTTCTACTTTAAGGTTCTGTGGGTTTTTCTGATTCGTGAGAACTCTCGTTGGGCGGCTCTTCTATTCTAAAGGCCTCTAGAGCTAAATCTCATTTCATAATGTTGACCGCAAACAGTGGGTAAACCACCAAGTGCGTGACATTTATGAAAAAGGAACACTCTAGATGAGATTTTCGCAATAACCAAACAGGATATACATCCAAAATGGCTACTACTACGCAACCTCTACTTAACTTAGGTTTTGCTCAGACCCGGGTATAGGGCCCCACTCGAATGTGTGATAAACGTGTAAGTGTGGTGTGTGTAGGGAGCATACAAACCTTTATAATCCTAAATCTACCCATAATCTGCAAAACAAATACAAAGTAAATTCCAAAGGAGCCTCTATCCTAAGGTTTGCATAATAAATAAAAACAGTTAAAATAATTAATAAACAAATTAAACAAACAAAGGAAAACAAAATAAAACAAAAAGGGTAAAACAAATATGTAAATGTCACAAAAAATTGCACTACCAACTTACAAAGGCTTGACTCTCAACCGTCCTCAGCGGAGTCGCCAACTGTCGCGACCGGGATCGCGGCGGGATAACGACTTAAATTACAAAAAAAATTAAGGGTAAGGGAGTCGCCACCAATTTTATTTTTATTGGGGAGAATTGGAAAACCCAAAAATGATGGTCCACGTTAAAAAAAACGAGTTCGGGAGTCTAATTATGCACAGGGAAGGGTGGGGACTTAACTCTACAGCACCCCTGATACATCCATCCTAAGACGGTTACCTTAAATCGGTTGTGCAATTTGCATAACTTTTAAGATATTTATTTTACCCATTTATTAAAAGATAAACTAAATAAAATTATAAAAATTTAATTTTTGGCTTGACAGAATTGTGATTCTGCTCCTACGTACCCTCAGGTGCAATGAGGAACTCAAAGTCACGTAGTTCTTAGAAAACGATTGTGGGTTGTTTATTTTTAATTTTGAAAATATTATATTTTAAAAAATTCATTTGATTTTTTTTTATTTGAGAAAAGAAAGAATCATCAAGCTATCGCAACTCAGACAATTCTAAAAGTTATAGGATTAACAAGCTGTCGCAACTCAGCTAATCCAATTTAATTTTTCTTGATAAGACTCAAACATTTGACTCTCTCTTTTTTTGAAAACGAACCATCAAGCTGTCACAACTCAGATGATTCTAAAAGACACAGGATTAATAAGTTGTCGCAACTCAATTAATCCCGTTTAATAAAAAGAAGACTTTTAAAAAAAAGTACAAGGTCATTATTTAAAACAAATATTAATAAGATAACAAACATGTCAATAAATAAAAAAACAAGGTAAAACAAAATATTATAAAAAAAACGCCACCCTTATTTATAAAGGCTCATTCCATTAAAATGACAGAATTTTGCAAATCTAGCCCACTTAATATTTGTTTTTTTAAAAAAAAAAACCTAAATTAACAAAATAAAAAAAAATAAAAGAAGGATAAAAGGATGATCAGCCCATCACATAGGCCCAAATGTGAATAATAATGCTATGTCAGCAACTAATGACTCTAATAAACACAAAAGGGTGGTCAGCCTTTTAACACAACAAAGCCCATGCAAATTAAGACTAAAAATGTAAAAAAAACAAAAGAGGACCAGCCCAAAACAAAATAAAGCCCAGATTCGAATTTAAAAAAAAAATCACTCAATTAAATGAAACAAAAGGAGACATTTAGTCTCTCTGGAACAGCCACAAACAGAACAGAGGGTGGGGGTGGGAACCAAAAAACTCAAGAACAAGGAGGTTGAGGTATGGTGGCTCAAGGCTGGTGGATACTTCGTGGTGGCTATGGATCGGAGGGATGGGGGCTGTGGGTGTTCGCGCGGTGGGTCTCGGTGTGGAGGTGGCTGTTGGGAGGGTCACGGTGGTGCTTGGGGCGTGGTTGGGTGGTGTTCCGATCTGGCTCGTGGTGGGTCTTGGGTGGAGGACGGTGGTGGTGAGGGGATGGGATCGGCGCAGCGGGGGAAGCCACGGTGGTCGACGGTGGTTACGTTTCGCTCGTGGCTGGGCTTGGTGGGTACGGTGGCTGCTGGGTTGAGCTTGGTGGTGACGGTGGGCATGGTGGAGGCTGGGTTCGTGGTGGAAGAAGAGGGCTTCGCGGACGGCGGGTATGGTGGTTGCCGGAGGTTCACGGCTGTGGAGTGATTTTCTGGTTCCAGAACAGAGTGGTTTCACGGTGGGAGGGGTTACGGCTGGGCTCGTGGTCTCTGTTTTGGTGGGGTCTTCGTGGTTGAGCAGAATGGCCACGGTGGTTATGAGTAGGGGAAGAGGGGTGTGGGATGGTGGCTGGTTGGAGGGTCATGGTGGGTGAAGGGGTGTGACGGCTGAGAGGAGGGGATGGCTTCGTGGTGGTCTCACGGTGGTGTTGGTTGGTCAGGGGTTGCCGTAAAAAGGGAGTTGTTCTGGTTTTCTGTGGTGGTTGGGTTGCAGAAGGGAAAAAAGGGGGCCGTGGTGATGGGGATGGTGAGAAAAAAAAATGGAGAAAATGTCACAGATTTGTGTTGCTCTGTGTATTTTTTTTGTCGTGCAAATGAAATGGGAGTTTATGAATTTGTTATTGGGATTCTAGTTTGTGGGATTGGTTTCATGTTTGCAGGCTTCACAATTGAAGATTTAGGGATGAGATGGAAGGTGGTCTATGGGTAAACTTGGCTAGGTTTGTAAATGGTGGTTGGTTGACATGATGCTACTCTAATGTCCATCAAACAGAGGGGAGTTCTACAAGAAATGGTGGAGGGAACATTCAATGGATGAAGAGGATTTTTACCTTCAAGAACCAGAGATTGGGAAATGATCGACGAGAAGCGATAGAATCCTTTTAAGAGAGGATTAGATTCGAGAGAAAAATTCTTTTGTGTTTCACCTTCTCTTGTTCACTGTTTCTTATTTTTTAGAAAAATCTCCTTCTTTCTCTTTGAATCACTCTCTCTGCGTTTGCTCTTATTTCTTTCAAAAAATTCTCCCCCAATCTCCTCTATATTCATCCGAAGCTAACCCTTTCAAACTTTTGCATCCTTTCTTATACAGCCAAAGTCTGTGTGAATACAAACAAAACTTCTGGGGGACAAAAGCTGTGTGTGCAAGGTGGTGCAATGGAGCTGCAGGGGTGGTAATGGGAAGCACACAGCAATGTTGGTGCTGCTGATATTGTGTACGTGAGTGAGTGGGTGCAAGGGTGATTGGGTTGTGCAGTTGCTTAGTGAGAAAATGGAAAAAGACAAAGAAGACTAGGAAAGCAACTGGATCCATACTCCAAATTGGAAGAAAAGACCAAAGGGGAAGGAAGAGGACTGCAACGACAGCCTCCCTTCCTTTTTTTTTTTTAATTATTGTTTTGTTTTTTTTTTCAATTATTCCTATTGTTGTCATTTTTTATTATTTTATTTTATTTTATTTTATTTCATTTTTAGATTTTTTGTAAGCATTACTTATTGGGCTAAAAACAAAAACAAGAAAAGGGCTAAAATGGATCAAGAAAATGGGCTAAATAAAATTTGGGCTGAAAAAGGAATAAGCCAAGAGAAAAGGAAACATTTATCATGTTATTAATTAATTTAATTTTAATTTTTTTTAATTTGTATTTCTTTTTATTTATTTATTTTATTTTACTTTTTTTTTAATAAAGAGAAAATGAATTAAAAAAAGGTCAAGTAAAATTAGGTGTTCACTGTTGCCCCTCTTTACTTGTTTCTTACTAGATATTAAGAATAACTATAGTTTTTCATATTATCATCCTAAGAAACGAGTAAAGACGTGAACTTAAATTTTGTCCGGCAACACATAAGATTATGTGAATGAGCAAAGCAAAGATGTTGATTGAAAACTAGTGAGTTCAAACGCGAATTTACGAGCTGTCGTAGTATCGTTAATCCTACCAAGGTGAAGCTCAGCGTAAAGCCAGAGACGTCACTGTATTGTCAATAAGCTGTCGCAGCTCAATTGACGTTATCAAGGTGAAGCTCAGCGTAAAGCCAGAGACGTCACTGCATTATCAATAAGCTGTCGCAACTCAATTGACATTTATTGATCAAAAGAATTTTCTCTCTTTTTTTTTCGGAAATAATGCTGGGTGAGCTCGTGACCTGAAATTGTAAAAGGCAATGGGCTGAGCCCGGAATTAAAAGACAGTGGTTTTGGCCCGCAATTTAAAATGGCAGTGGGCTTCTATGTCCTGAAAATGAAGTGACAGTGGGCTTCAGTGTCCCAAAATTTAAAATGTAATGGGCCTCAGTGTCCCGAAAATTAAAATGCAATGGGCGTCTGTGCCCGAAATGAAATGCAGTGGGCTTCTGTGTCCCGAAAATTAAAATGCAGTGGGCTTCTGTGTCCCGAAATGAAAATGCAATGGGCCTCTGTGTCCCGAAAATAAAATGCAGTGGGCTTCTGTGTCCCAAAACGAAATGCAGTGGGCTTTTGTGTCCCGAAATTAAAATGCAGTGGGCTTCTGTGTCCCGAAAATAAAATGCAGTGGGCTTCTGTGTCCCAAAATGAAATGCAGTGGGCTTCTGTGTCCCGAAATTAAAATGCAATGGGCCTCTGTGTCCCGAAATGAAATGCAGTGGGCTTCTGTGTCCCAAAAATTTAAAATGCAATGGGCCTCTGTGTCCCGACATGAAATGCAATGGGCCTCTGTGTCCCGAAATTTAAATGACAGTGGGCTTCTGTGTCCCGAAAATTAAAATGCAATGGGCCTCTGTGTCCCGACATGAAATGCAATGGGCCTCTATGTCCCGAAATTTAAATGACATTGGGCTTCTGTGTCCCGAAAATTAAAAATGCAATGGGCCTCTGTGTCCCGACATGAAATGCAATGGGCCTCTGTGTCCCGAAATTTAAATGACAGTGGGCTTCTGTGTCCCGAAAATTAAAATGCAATGGGCCTCTGTGTCCCGACATGAAATGCAATGGGCCTCTGTGTCCCGAAATTTAAATGACAGTGGGCTTCTGTGTCCCGAAAATTAAAATACAGTGGGCTTCTGTGTCCCGAAATGAAAATGCAATGGGCCTCTGTGTCCCGAAAATAAAATGCAATGGGCCTCTGTGTCCCGAAATTTAAAATGCAGTGGGCTTCTGTGTCCCGAAAATTAAAATGCAGTGGGCTTCTGTGTCTCGAAATGAAAATGCAATGGGCTCTCGTGTCCAAAATTAAAATGCAATGGGCGTGTCCCAAAACGAAATGCAAAGTGGGCTTCGTGTCCCGAAATGAAAATGTCCCGAAAATAAAAAAGTGGGCTTCGTTCCCAAAATGAAATGCAAGTGGGCTTTCGTTCCCGAAATTAAAATTTTACGGGTTTTTTTTTTTTTTTTTTTTTCTTCTTCTTCTTTTCTTCTTTTCTTTTTTTTTTTTTTAGGAAAGATCGTTAGGTCATTGGACCTAATTTATTTATTTATTTATTTATTTATTTATTTTTAAGCTTTTTTTGTGTGTTTTTTTTTATAGTGAAGCTTGGCGTGAAAGCCGAAGACGTCACTTTCTTTCGTGAAAAGATATTGTGCTATTCATTCCTGCAATTCTAAAGATCATGTCAATATCGTCAAAACTTTCTCTTGCATTCTGGATATTAATTGTTTCCTCGGAAAACTTTGATCCATCAACCCCGGGAGCAGGCTCTTGCAAACTAGGGCTTATCGGCTTGTCTCAAATTCCTTGGACTCTTCAAACATCTGTGTATCTTTCCTTTCTCTTTTGGTCATCAGGAACACAGTTCCCCGTCTTCTTCCTGACAATATGGGGTATACCTAGTTTTCATCCCTCAATTGAAACTTCTAAACCATTATTGGTTTAACTTATTAATCAAAGGATTGCCATTAAATCATCAAATCAAATGATATTGAACCTATATTCCCTTTGATTGAAGCATTTTGTAATAAACTGTGTGATTTCGCGAATATGAAAGGAACAAACAAGATAGAAGAAAGCAGAAGAATAAGAGAAAAGAAAAGAAAGAGAAAGGTACTTTCATTTATTTGAATGTTCACAAACACATACAGGCATTGAGAATGATAAAGAACACAAAGGATGATATAGACAAAGCGAAAGGTAATTGCCCCAGTTAGGATTCCTTCATTCTCTTTAGACAGGACCTAATTCTCAGATGGATATTACAACCATTGACCGCCAATGATACAAATCCTCTTCCATTGATCACCGCTCAAAATTTTTGCCCAGCTTTTTCTCTTCCATTCCGCTCAAAAATTGCCCCGCTTTTTATGTTGTTTCGGTGGGTCCTTCGGGTGACATGCCCTAATTTTTGCTTAGGCCGCCTTTGCGGGTTTTCAACCTAACGGGCTTCTTCTCTCCTTTTCTTTTCTTTTCTTTTCTTTCTTCTTTTTCTTTCTTTTTTTTTTTAGGCATAGAACTTCGTGACTGCATCAGCATTTGTTGGCCTTGGCAATTCATTTCCATCCATATCTGTCAAAACTAGGGCTCCTCCAGAGAATGCTTGCTTAACAATGTAAGGCCCCTCATAACTCGATGCCCATTTGCCTCGGGCGTCTTCTTGATTTGGAAGTTTTTTTCTCAAAACCAGGTCACCTGCTTGAAATTCCCTAGGGCGTACTTTCTTGTTGAAAGCTCTTGCCATTCTTCTTTGGTACAGTTGCCCATGACAAATGGCCTTTAATCGCTTTTCTTCAATCATATTTAATTGCTCATACCGAGTTTTTATCCATTCTGCCTCTTCCAGCTCGGCTTCCATCAACACTCTCAAGGATGGGATTTCAACCTCTATAGGGGAAACTGCCTCCATGCCGTATACCAGAGAAAATGGTGTTGCCCCAGTGCTAGATCGGATATTAGTGCAATACGCGTGGAGAGCATAGGGGAGCATCTCATGCCATTCTCTGTAATTGACCACCATTTTGGCTACTATCTTCTTGATATTCTTGTTTGCTGCTTCCACCGCGCCATTCATCCGAGGTCTGTAGGGAGCGGAATTGTGATGCTTGATCTTAAACCTCTGACATAGATTCTTAATTTCAACGCTATTGAGATTAGGGGCATTATCTGTAATAATCCTTTCCGGGATTCCATATCGACAGATGATGTTTGCCCTCAAGAACTTGAGAACCACCTTTTGAGTGACCTTGGCATATAAGGCAGCCTCTACCCACTTGGTGAAGTAATCAATTGCTACCAGGATAAACCTATGGCCATTGGAAGCCTTTGGATTTATTGGCCCAATAACGTCAATTCCCCACATTGAAAAAGGCCAGGGTGCCATCATATTATGCAATGGGACAGGAGGTGCATTAATGCGGTCAGCGTATGCTTGGCATTTATGACACTTTCGAACATATCCTATGCAATCAGATTCCATAGTGGACCAGTAATAACCACATCGTAGGATTTGGCGAGCCATCATGATACCATTCGCGTGCGTTCCACAAATCCCTTCATGAACTTCTGTTAAAATGGTGAGAGCCTCTTTAGATTCCACACATCTGAGGAGTGTACCATCATAATTCCTTTTGTACAGTACCTCCCGCTCAAAAAGAAAGCCATGAAAAGTCGACGGATGGTCTTTTTATTTGTCTCATTTGCCCCTGGTGGGTATTCTCGAACTTAATGTCTTGTTTGATATCATGGAACCGGGGTTGGCCGTCTTCTTCTTCCTCAACATTAGAACAATAAACCGGTTGCTTTACGCCTCACTCGGATGGGCTGCATATTAGCATGAATATCCAGATTGGTCATTACAGCTAAAGTGGCCAGGGCATCTGCGAATTGGTTCTTATCTCGAGTCAAGTGCGAAAAAGTGATCCTTTCAAACTTCTCGACCAACTGCATCAAATATTTCTGGTATGGAATCAACTTTGGATCCTTAGTTTGCCATTCCCCATTCACTTGATAGATTATCAGTGCCGAATCTCCATAGACTTGTAGTTCTTTCACTCCCAATTCTATTGCAACTTTCAATCCTTGAGCACACGCTTCATACTCGGCAACATTATTGGTGCAATCGAACTCTAACTTGATGGCGACAGGGTATTGCTTCCCACTTGGTGATGTGACCACTGCCCCTATGCCGCTTCCATATATATTGACTGCTCCATCAAAGTACATCTTCCATATGTCTTCTTCATCTGACTCTTCTTCTTCAACTGCTAAAACATCTCCGTCGGGGAATTCAGATATCACAGGTTGTTTATGATTGAGTGGGTTCTCAGCTAAGTGATCTGCAATTACACTCCCTTTGATGGATTTCTGAGTCACGTGCTTTATATCGAACTCAGAAAGAATCACTTGCCACTTGGAGACTCGTGTGGAAACATGAGGACTTTCAAATATGTACTTTATTGGGTCTATTCTTGAGATCAGCCAAGTTGTATAATACAACATATATTGCCTTAACCTTCTTGATGTCCATGCTAGGGCACAACAAGTCTTTTCGATTGTCATGTAGCGAGACTCACACTCATTGAATTTCTTGCTCAAATAGTAGATGGCATGTTCTTTCCTTCCTGCCTCATCATGCTGCCCTAACATTGCTCCCATGGATGTCTGTAATACTGTGAGGTACAATATCAAAGGACGACCAGGCGTTGGTGGCACCAAAATGGGAGGATTTTGCAAATAAGTTTTGATCTTCTCAAAAGCTTCCTGACAACATTCATCCCATTCTCCTGGTTGTTGTTTCCTTAATAGCTTGAAGATTGGCTCGCAGGTGCTAGTCAGATTGGCTATGAACCTAGCGATGTAATTCAGCCTCCCGAGAAAGCTTCTTACTTCTTTTTCTATTTTGGGAGCGGGCATCTCTTGTATCGCTTTGACTTTGTCAGGGTCCACTTTGATCCCTTCCTTGCTGACGACGAAACCAAGCAGTTTTCCAGTCGATGCACCAAAAACACACTTTGCTGGGTTTAGCCTTAACTTGTACTTTCTGAGTCTTTCGAACAGCTTTTGCAACACTTCCACGTGGCTTTCCCCTTCTTTGGATTTGGCGACTATGTCATCCACATATACCTCAATTTCTTTGTGCATCATGTCGTGGAACAAAGCAACCATGGCACGCTGATAGGTGGCCCCAGCATTCTTCAAACCAAACGGCATAACTGTGTAACAAAAAGTTTCCCATGCCGTGATGAACGTGGTCTTCTCTTTATCATTCGTGTCCATGGGAATCTGGTTGTATCCAGAATATCCGTCCATGAAAGAGAATCTATGACCCCTTGCAGCATTGTCGACGAGGACATCAATGTGAGGCAGTGGGAAATCATCTTTAGGGCTAGCTTTGTTCAAATCCCTATAATCTACGCACATCCTGACTTTTCCATCCTTCTTGAACGTGGGACGATGTTTGCTACCCATTCTGGGTGTCTAGATACTTCTAAAAATCCTGCTTCCAACTGCTTGGTGACTTCCTCTTTGATCTTTAAGGACATTTTCGGGTGCATTCTTCTCAACTTTTGCTTTTTTGCTTCAGCATTGGGGTATAGCGGGATTCTGTGGGAAGCTATACTCGGATCCAGCCCCGGCATATCTCGATAAGACCATGCAAAGACATCCATGTAGTCTCTAAATAACTTGATCATGCATTCCCGCTCTGGATTATCCACCAATCTTAACTCTTTCTTGTCTTCATCAGTTCCCATATTGATTACCTCCACTTCCTCTTCATTCAGGCTGAATTCTCTCTCAGACCTTTCTACCAACTTGGCAAACTCCTCAGCAGCGTCCCTTTCTTCATCTGAGTCATAGTTGTCTATATCCATCATTGAATGAGAATCCATCTTTAAGCTTTCAGGAATATCTTCATGGGACAATGACTCTACAAGACTCAAATTCCTGGAAGATTTATTTATGCCAGATTGGAAACTATCGACAGAAGGAAGATATGGTAATTGACAGGGCTAAGAAAAAGATAAGTTGATGATAAAGAGAAGCAAAACAGTGAATCAACTGAGAAACACAAAGTTCATTGCATTGAAAAAAGATCACATGAGTAGTGAAACACACAAAAACACACAAGTTCATTACATTAAAGCTTCAATAAAAATTAACATAACTTCAACATCACAAAAGTCTCAGATAACATCATTACTAAACAATTACTTTATGGCAATCACATCAATTAACGCCTCGGATCGCCAATTGTCCAGAGGTTTCAAGTTGTCGGAGGGCTGAATAGCATGGTATTCTCTTGAGTCTTCCTCCACATTGTTAATGATTAGCCGGACCCGAGGACTGGAGGTTCCATTGATGACTTCAGCAGGAACAGGGAATGTTTCCTTCAAATGAGGAATAGTCCTTTTCACTTTATTCTTCTCATCGAGAGTCATGCCTTGCTTCATCATATCTTCTAAAGATGCATCATATCCCTGTGCCATGTCTGCTCTTGTTTTCTGGTAGGGTGATTGTGGACTTGGTTCCTTATAGCTGAATTCCTAAACCTTTCCCGGCTTGATAACCATTCTTTGTCATGATGCGAGTCACAATTTGATGAACATCTTTGGAAGGTGACTCATCTTTCTATGCCTTTGATTCCACTAAGTGGAAGCTGTGTAAGAAATTATCCACTTCCAAGTCTGTGTTTTCAACATAAGGCACTGAAGTAGGTTTCATCAACAGGATTTCTTCTTCTCCTCGTATGGTAACCAGACACCCATTATTGATGTACTTCAAGCATTGATGCAAAGTTGAGGGAACCACACCGGCAGCATGGATCCATGGTCTTCCCAAGAGCATAGTATATGTAGGCTCGATCTCCATTACCTGAAACAGTACTTGAAAGCAGCTCGGGCCTATCTCAAGTGGAAGGGTTACTTCTCCCATAATCCCCCTTTTTCTTCCATCGAAGGCTCGTACAGTCATTTCTTGGGGTTTCAGGTCTTCTACGCTCATAGCCAGTTGGGACAAGGTTGTCCTTGGGAGGACGTTCAAGGCGGAACCCCCATCAATCAATACTTTTGCAACTACATATCCCCGACATTTCAAAGTGATGTGCAAAGCCCGTGGGTTATTTCCTGTCGAGCGTACCACTTCTTCCTCAGAGAAAGGGATCACATTGATGTGCCTTATCGAATCCACCATACTCACCAAGGCTTCAGGGGTAACATCCGGCTTCACGTAAGCTTCATTTAACACCCTCTGCAGTGCCTTGCGGTGAGGTTCAGAACTCATGATGAGTGACAATAGAGAGATTCGGGCTGGAGTTTTCCTTAGTTGTTCTACAATGTCATACTCGCTTTGCTTCATGATCTTTAGGAACTCTTCTTCCTCATCCTCTTTTGTTTCTAAGAGGCTTGCTTTTCCTTTTCCAGTCTTATCTTCTTGCCCATAGCACCTACCGCTTCTTGTAATCCCTCCCACGCCTACGACATTTGTCACTGCTTGGGTGGGCTCTGTTATCTGTGTAATAGGGGCTGAAGAAGTTTGCCCTATATCACCTTGCGTCTTTTCCTTGACATCATACTCCCAGGGCATAGCACGAGAATCACTGTAGGGAAAAGGCGTAGGCTTCTTTATTGCTATGACAACTTTCCCAGAATTTGGGACTTTACCAGTACGCGGCAGTTTGAGGACAAGACGCTCCACAGTATCTATTTCCCTTATGAGCCTTTTTGCTCGAGTAACATCCACTACCCCCAAAGCCATGAACCTCTGCACCTGAGCTATAAATTCTTGACAACTTTCAATATCGTGCCCCTTCTTCATATGATATTCACAGTAAGCTTCAGTATCATACTCAAACCCTACCTCCTCAAAGGTTCGAAGAACAAGAGCTTGACTTGGACCAGACCTTGGAATATTAGCTTCATAGGAGTTCTGACATTTGCGACCCTTTGAACTCCTTCCTCGTCTCTTTCTAACGCATTTACAGTCCCTTTCCCATGATTCGGAATTGGGTTACTAGTAATGCTAGGCCCTTTCTCCTCTTCAAAGTCTAACTTTCCACATGCAATCAGTTTCCTAACTATTATTTTAAATACCTCGCAATCCTCAATTGAGTGGCCTGGGTTATCCATATGGAACTTACAAGTTGCATTAGGGTTGTACCAAGCCGGGAACGGAGGGACCATAGGGCGGCAGCGCGCGCACGATCAGGTGTGCATCAAACAATTGTTGAAACAAATTGGCATTGGAGATTGGCACTTGGGAAAAGGGGTAGATTCACCGGGGTCGAGTATACCCTTGGTTTCCAGGGTTTCGAGGTGCGGGAGGACGATTGGTATAGGCAGGACGGGTTGGAACGTATGGACGCGGTGGTGGGATATTGTTGACTTGGTATGAAGTTTGGTAAGCTGGAAAAGTGGGTGGGGGGCTTGATAAGAAGGATATGGTCGAGGATTACGGGGGAAGTATGAGTTTTGGGGTTGCACGTAATCGACTTCCGGTTCCTTTTTCTTTCCTGGCGCCACCTTTTAGGGAAATTGCTCTCTGTACTTCCAGCAGGTAATTTTGGCTTTTGAGAGATTCTCGATTCTTTCTCCAGCCACAATCAGGTCCGAAAAATCCTTGTAGGTAGACCCTGCCATCAGCCCAATAAAAGGTGCTCCTAGAGTCCCCATAAAGTACGAGCTCATCTCCGACGGAGTCAATGGTGGTTGAACCTGAGCTGCTAACATTCTCCACCTTTGGGCGTATTGCTTGAAAGTTTCACCCTGTTTCTTCTGCATTGCCCCAAGTTGTTCTCGGGTAGGTGCGGTATCGATGTTAAATCGATATTGCCCTAAGAATTGGTTTGTCAGGTCATCCCAGCAAGAAATCCTCGAATGGTCAAGCTGCATGAACCATTCCAAAGCTGGCCCGGTCAGGCTTTCATGGAAGAAATTGATTAGGAATCTCTGATCCCGTGACCAAATAGCCATCTTTGTAATGTAGGTCTTTAGATGGAACTTGGGATTAGTGCTTCCGTCGTACTTTGAGAAATCCGGAATTTTGAAGTCTTTAGGGATGTTGACTTCAACCTCCGGGCACAGTTCGTCAATCCCCACTGAGCCATATAAATTAGGGCCTTGAATAGCTTTGATTTGCTCTTGCATCTTTTCAATCAGTTCATCTCTTAACTTTTCTTTCTCTGAGTTGCCGTTAAGGAATATCTTTACTGGCCGCTCATGAGTACCCTCCGCATTGTTATTTCCCCTTCATGATTACCATTCATAGAATCGTCCTCTTCATTCACATTGTTGTTTGCATTTGCATTAACTGGGGCCAAAAGAAGCTCCATTTGTGGCTCTAAGGGTCTCGTAAGCTGTCTCAGTAAATCCTCGACCCTTGATTGTCCTTCTGCCATCGTATTAATTCTTTCCCTCATTTCATCCATCTCTTGATTCAAATTTCTTTCTGAGCTTGACATTTCTCTTAGCCTAGTTTGCAGCCTTGTTTCGTAGGTCCGGGTTTGTGTGATCTGCGTTTTCCGAGGACGAGCAATGGTTCAAAACTTTTACCTGAAAATTGTAAAAGTCAAATTAGTATTTTTCAAGAGATTATATTCATTATTTGTTAGAGGACCGTTAGTGATGCCAAGTAGATCTGAAACAAGTATCTTTGATCTTTGTTTGTCGTGACTATTACCCAGAACGTCTCGTTCGAAAGTATTGAGCCTCAAGTGAAATATGGGATCAGAAAACAAATGTCGAGACAAGCACACTTCATTCATTCAACTGAAAAGATATGACAATTAAGTACATTGCTTCAAGCTGACTACATCATGACCTAGCTCAATAAAACTAATCCCTATTTGAATACACTTTGGCCATTTGTTTCATCTGCCCTATCAAGTCTTTACAGTACTCAATGAAGTCACTGATTTCTACTGGTGTCTCAAAAGGATTAATCATCTTATCGGCCTTCCTCAAATGATGTGGGGTATCTGCAATTGCCGAATTAGCCAAGCATGCTAATTTTGCAAAATGACTCTTCCAAACATATGCTTCTTCCTTCCATCCACTGATGTCGCCTCTTTGTTGTTCCACCTGATTCATTAGTTCCTTCATTTTTTCATGCTCTTGTTGTAATGCCGCTTCATATTATTCGAGATTGTCTCTTTCATGCGGAGTTTCTTGTTTTTGATCACATTTTCATATTGCTCGGATGTCACTTTCATCTGCTGCTTCATTTCTTCTACCAGTCGCATCGCATTGCCCTGAGTTAATTTGGCATTCTTGAGTTGCTCCTTAAGTTGTTGGTTTTCAGCCATAACTCTATCTCTTTCTTGCCTTCGGAGCCCTAATTCCTTGTTTGCGGCCCCCAGACAATGCTTGGTCTTCAACAGGTAATCATGTTCCATCTTCATCTTTTTGTTAGCCCCTTCGAGAATGTGGTCCTTTTCAACATTTTCTCGCTTCAAGGCTGCACATTCATGGCGGGTCTCTCTCAACTCAGCTTCCATCTTCTCCCTTTCCTTTTCCATTCTTGAGATCTTAGCTTTCATTTCTTTTGTCTCTTCATTTTCAATCAAGGCTGAGGCTGAAAACCCATTAACCAAAGGAATTGTTGGGGCCTTGAATGGCAACTTGATTTCCTGAACTCTGTCTTTAACCCATTGGCGGTAACTCTCCTTGGCTGCACTGACTTCTAACTCTAGTTCTTTTCCTCTTCGGATGATCCTGTCCCAAGCACTTCGGATCTTCTGAAGTGACTCGATGTTTTCCATGTCATCATAGTAAAGAACAAAAGGCGTTACTTGGACTTCAGCAGGTGGTCCCATCATAGGGTAACCAAGTTATCGTTGTGCCAAGACTGGATTGTAATTAATATACCCTCGTGTACCCATGAGGGGTATGTTTGGAAATCCTCCACACTGGTAGATGATAGCCTCTATATCTTTCCATCGAGGGTACCATCTGATCTGTTTTTCATCCAATTCCGCTAAATGGTCTGCCCATTCACGACTGCTCTTATTCTTTAGCTGGTACATGTTGAAGTCAGCAATTGGACACTCTGTTCTGTATGATCTGTTGAAAATATGAGTTGTGAGCCAAACATATAACATCGGCAAGCAACAGAGGATTCTCTTGCCATTCTTTTCGTGGCAAAAGTTCAAGGTGCAATAAACATCGGTGAGAAGGGTTGGAGCCGGGTTATTGGTGTTGAACTTGCAAGCTAGGAACACATCAATCGCTGCATAATCCACATAGTCATCAATGTTAGGGAACAGGACTAGGCCGTAAATGGTGAGGGCCAACACATCTATGACAGCATCCCAATCTTCACTTTTGGCTAAGTGACGCGTATGTCCCTCGAGGTATTCTCTCGAGAACCCTTTGGTTCCATTCTTATTTTGTTGCACACCTTGTAGGTCTCTAGCGTGCACTTTCAGAACACTTGCTGCTGTCTGGATAGATGCATAGTGTCCTATATAAAAGTATGGCTTTTTACCCTCCAACGGCAAACCCAGAATCTGCTCAAATTCTTCCAAAGTGGGGGCTAGCTGGAAATCCTGCAAGGTGAAACATCGGAGAGGCGGGTCATAATATTGGGCCATTGCAGTGATCGCTTCCACTTGCACATTCACTTCTAACAGATCCAGAATCTTCCCATACTTCGCTGCGAGTGTCAAACGTTGGGTCTTCTTCAACATTCGACCCATGACCACCAAGCTCTCAGTGTTAACTTTCTTGGCCTTGAGTCGCGAGTTTTCTTCAAAGTCATATCCTTGTGATCGATCCCATATTTATTTCCATCAAAGGTACTCACTTCAAATCTTGATTGAGTTTAACGGTTCTCTAACAAATTTTCCCGAAAATGACAAAGAGATTAGAGTGTAGAAGCAATGCAATGATGCAAAGTATTATTTTTTTTATTTTCTTTAAAATGAAGCAATGATAAATAGTTGGTCCACTAACGGTGACTTGCACCCCCTTTTTTTTTAAAAAAAAACTTTTCTCTCCTTTTATTCCCAAGTAAAACCTGTCCTTGAATGGGGTGCGATTAGGTTTATTACATTAATGGACCATACTACTTATTATGTATATGTACAAAAGCAAATCTGACATGGATAAATTCGAAAGCAAGAAGAAGGTACGCTCCCTGTGTGCCCTAAGAGATTGCCTTAAATTTGAGGAGTTCTACCTTAAGGTTCTGTGGGTTTTTCTGATTCGTGAGAACTCTCGTTGGGCGGCTCTTCTATTCTGAAGGCCTCTAGAGCTAAATCCCATTTCATAATGTTGACCGCAAATAGTGGGTAAACCACCAAGTGCGGGACATTTATGAAAAAGGCACACTCTAGATGAGGTTTTCACAATAACCAAACAGGATGTACATCCAAAATGGCTACTACTACGCAACCTCTACTTAACTTAGGTTTTGCTCAGACCCAGGTATAGGGCCCCACTCGAATGTGTGATAAACGTGTAAGTGTGGTGTGTGTAGGGAGCATACAAACCTTTATAATCCTAAATCTACCCATAATCTGCAAAACAAATACAAAGCAAATTCCAAAGGAGCCTATATCCTAAGGTTTGCATAATAAATAAAAACAGTTAAAATAATTAATAAAAAAATTAAACAAACAAAGAACAAAATAAAATAAAAAGGGTAAGACAAATATGTAAATGTCACCAAAAAAAATTGCACTACCAACTTGTAAAGGCTTGACTCTCAAAGATCCCCAGTGGAGTCGCCAACTGTCGCGACCGGGATCGCGGCGGGATAACGACTTAAATTACAAAAAGAAATTAAGGGTAAGGGAGTCGCCACCAATTTTATTTTTATTGGGGAGAATTGGAAAACCCAAAAATGATGGTCCACGTTCAAAAAAACGAGTTCGGGAGTCTAATTATGCACAGGGAAGGGTGGGGACTTAACTCCACAGCACCCCTGATACATCCATCCTAAGACGGTTACCTTAAATCGGTTGTGCAATTTGCATAACTTTTAAGATATTTATTTTACCCATTTATTAAAAGATAAACTAAATAAAATTATAAAAATTTAATTTTTGGCTTGACAGAATTGGGATTCTGTTCCTACGTATCCTCGGATGCAATGAGGAATTCAAAGCCACGTAGTTCTTTAGAAAACGATTGTGGGTTGGTTATTTTTAATTTTGAAAATATTTTTGTTTTGAAAATTCATTTGATTTTTTTTATTTTAGAAGAGAAAGAATCATCAAGCTATCGCAACTCAGACGATTTAAAAGTTATAAGATTAACAAGCTGTCGCAACTCACTAATCAATTTATTTTTTTAGAAAATTCAAACATTTGACTCTTTTTTTTTTTGAAAACGAACCATCAAGTCATGTCACAACTCGAGATAATTCTAAAGACACAGGATTAATAAGTTGTCGCAACTCAATTAATCCCGTTTGAGAAAAAGAAGACTTTTTAAAAAAAAAGTACAAGGTCATTATTTAAAATAAATATTAATAATATAATAAACATGTCAATAAATAAAAAACAAGGTAAAACAAAATATTATAAAAAAACGCCACCCTTATTTATAAAGGCTCATTCCATTAAAAAATGAGAATTTTGCAAATCAAGCCCACTTAATATGTGTTTTTTAAAAAAAAAAAAAAACCTAAATTAACAAAATAAAAAAAATAAAAGAAGGATAAAAGGATGATCAGCCCATCACATAGGCCCAAATGTGAATAATAATGCTATGTCAGCAACTAATGACTCTAATAAACACAAAAGGGTGGTCAGCCTTTTAACACAACAAAGCCCATGCAAATTAAGACTAAAAATGTAAAAAAACAAAAGAGGACCAGCCCAAAACAAAATAAAGCCCAGATTCAAATTTTTTTTTTTTAAAAAAAAATCACTCAATCAAATAAAACAAAAGGAGACATTTAGTCTCTCTGGAACAGCCACAAACAGAACAGAAGGTGGGGGTGGGAACCGAAAAACTCAAGAACAAGGAGGTTGAGGTATGGTGGCTCAAGGCTGGTGGATACTTCGTGGTGGCTATGGATCGGAGGGATGGGGGCTGTGGGTGTTCGCGCGGTGGGTCTCGGTGTGGAGGTGGCTGTTGGGAGGGTCACGGTGGTGCTTGGGGCGTGGTTGGGTGGTGTTCCGATCTGGCTCGTGGTGGGTCTTGGGTGGAGGACGGTGGTGGTGAGGGGATGGGATCTGGCGCAAGGGGGAAGCCACGGTGGTCGACGGTGGTTACGTTTCGCTCGTGGCTGGGCTTGGTGGGTACGGTGGCTGCTGGGTTGAGCTTGGTGGTGACGGTGGGCATGGTGGAGGCTGGGTTCGTGGTGGAAGAAGAGGGCTTCGCGGACGGCGGGTATGGTGGTTGCCGGAGGTTCACGGCTGTGGAGTGATTTTCTGGTTCCAAAACAGAGTGGTTTCACGGTGGGAGGGGTTACTGGTGGGCTCGTGGTCTGTTTTGGTGAGGTCTTCGTGGTTTGAGCGAGAATGGCCACGGTGGTTATGAGTAGGGGAAGAGGGGTGTGGGATGGTGGCTGGTTGGAGGGTCATGGTGGGTGAAGGGGTGTGACGGTGAGAGGAGGGATGGCTTCGTGGTGGTCTCACGGTGGTGTTGGTTGGTCGGGGTTGCCATAAAAGGGAGTTGTTCGGTTTTCGTGGTGGTTGGGTTGCAGAAGGGAAAAAAGGGGGCCGTGGTGATGGGGATGGTGAGAAAAAAAAATGGAGAAAATGTCACAGATTTGTGTTGCTCTGTGTATTTTTTTTGTCGTGCAAATGAAATGGGAGTTTATGAATTTGTTATTGGGATTCTAGTTTGTGGGATTGGTTTCATGTTTGCAGGCTTCACAATTGAAGATTTAGGGATGAGATGGAAGGTGGTCTATGGGTAAACTTGGCTAGGTTTGTAAATGGTGGTTGGTTGACATGATGCTACTCTAATGTCCATCAAACAGAGGGGAGTTCTACAAGAAATGGTGGAGGGAACATTCAATGGATGAAGAGGATTTTTACTTTCAAGAACCAGAGATTGGGAAATGATCGACGAGAAGCGATAGAATCCTTTTAAGAGAGGATTAGATTCCAGAGAAAAATTCTTTTGTGTTTCACCTTCTCTTGTTCACTGTTTCTTATTTTTTAGAAAAATCTCCTTCTTTCTCTTTGAATCACTCTCTCTGCGTTTGCTCTTATTTCTTTCAAAAAAATTCTCCCCCAATCTCCTCTATATTCATCCGAAGCTAACCCTTTCAAACTTTTGCATCCTTTCTTATATAGCCAAAGTCTGTGTGAATACAAACAAAACTTCTGGGGGACAAAAGCTGTGTGTGCAAGGTGGTGCAATGGAGCTGCAAGGGTGGTAATGGGAAGCACACAACAATGTTGGTGCTGCTGATATTGTGTACGTGAGTGAGTTGGTGCAAGGGTGATTGGGTTGTGCAGTTGCTTAGTGAGAAAATGGAAAAAGACAAAGAAGACTAGGAAAGCAACTGGATCCATACTCCAAATTCGAAGAAAAGACCAAAGGGGAAGGAAGAGGACTGCAACGACAGCCTCCCTTCCTTTTTTTTTTTTTTAATTATTGTTTTTTTTTTTTTTCAATTATTCCTATTATTGTCATTTTTTATTATTTTATTTTATTTTATTTTTTTTCATTTTTAGATTTTTTGTAAGCATTACTTATTGGGCTAAAAACAAAAACAAGAAAAGGGCTAAAATGGATCAAGAAAATGGGCTAAATAAAATTTGGGCTGAAAAAGGAATGAGCCAAGAAAAAGGAAACATTTATCATGTTATTATTAATTAATTTAATTTTTTTTTAATTTGTATTTCTTTTTATTTATTTATTTTATTTTACTTTTTTTTTAATAAAGAGAAAATGAATTAAAAAAAGGGTCCTGGCAAAATTAGGTGTTCACAACTTCATTATTTAAATTTTATATTTATTTATCTTTTTAAATGATCTTCTCATATGAAAATTTTACGTAATAACATTCATTCCGCATCGGAAGTTCCTTAAGTCGGGAGTTTTCAGTTCAAGGAATTATTTGCATTGCAAGTATGTTTGAAAGATAAATCTGCTATTGAGTTGAGATGTGTATTTATATTATTATTATCTTTTGTTTCTTCCATGGTTCGCAGTGAGTATATTTTTTCTTTATGAAATATGAATATTCCTTTTTATGCAGTTGCTAGCCGTATGCAATGCAATTGGCTGGTGCCAATCCCACTATTTAATTATAGATGACTTCCGGGACTTTCTTACCAGAGAAGCTATTTCTCTTTACATTTGACTATTATTTTACTGGATTCATTTTCAATGCGTTATAGTCAAGTGTCAAGACTCATTTGTATATAAAGAAAAAAGGGAAAAGTATGGTAAAATAAAACATATTCATTCAATCATTGTGAAGGAGAGAACTGCTCATTCTTTGTAGTATGGGTATGATCTTACTACTTCGTATATGCAATTTTAACTAATAGTACATTCTCGAAATATGCAAGTTATGCTTGCTGATACTGTGTTTCATTATATCAATCAGATTTAGATGCATTTGGAGGATGGTCTCAACAACATGTGAAAGAAGTGTGCCCTCTCACTGCGGGAACGACATATACGACATTTTTGCTTTTTGGTTAGTCATTGATCATATTCTATCAATTATTATTAGGCAACTTTCATTTTACCAAGTATGAACAAATTTGCAAAGAAAGATATCTATACTATCCCCCCAACACACACACACACAAATAATAGAAATTTGTCCTAAGCTCACTATTTTGAGCAAATTGACATAATTATTTTTTGAATGCTCGCAATTAAAAATCCTAATGTCTCTTATAGAAAGCACCGTTAAGTTTTAGATCATATTGTTATGTCAATGTTGCTTAAACATATCATTGTTATATAAGAGTGGAAGCGTTTACAATGCTCTTAAAACTTTTTGAATATTTATGCTTCACATAAAGTACATGCAATATCAGATAAGTGTGAACTGACTTTAGTTTTTGTTTTTGTTTTCAATAATACTTATTATTTACTTTTCACCCTTGTCTCCAACAATCTCTTCCATTTCTCCCCTCTCTCTCCGCCATGTTCATTCTTCTCTTAACAAGTTCACATATTTCCCATGATTCTCAAATGATGCACAAGATGATAGAGTTGGAGATCACTCAATATCTTTTCTTGTAGTATTTGGACGAAATTGCTTTGTTTTTGCACAATTATTAAATCCTCTTTCTAGGTTCTGAACTTCATCTTGTAGCTTTGAATGCAGTGGAATCAGAAATAATAAGGTGATTTTGTAACATAAGTTTTATTTAAAGGCTCAACATTGTACCTGAAAAGAACCAGTATAATAGCATAAAAGATAACTGGCAATCTTCAACAAGAATATAATCAAAATTTATGGATTGTGGGTTACTTAAACTAGAAATAGCAATTTGCAAAAGTAAATAGATCAATATTTTAAAATATAATAGGCATTACAATCTTCAAATGATACGAAAAATTACTAAATCCTAATGAAGATGGCTTTTATGGTAGAAATTGGAAGAGCCCCAATAACTTATTCTTTCCACCTCCCAAGGTTCCACCACGATTTCGACAAAGGTTCCAACCAACAATCAAGGATGGTGGTTCAGTTCGTAACCTTACATTCTGTCTACTATAGTATCTAGTTTACACTCAAATTGTGTCTTATAGCTTCCAAATTTCGTGATTTTAATATTAAACTCTAACACGGTATAACTTCTTCATTAGGTTACAGGTACTAAAATCTCAGTCATTGATATAAAAAACTTCATGATCAATGGTTGAAATTGCTTGGACCATGGATACTCCCATTCTTTTAGCATGTTAAACGGTCCCTATCAGAGTCAAGTTTGGTACTTGAACATGCTCATGTCATTGTTGTTTTCAAAATGTTTAATTGCATTGAATATTAGCGTCGATTACAGACATACCATCTCCATTGTTTCCAATTTGTAATCACCATTGAACATGCTCATGTCGTTGTTATTTTCAAAATATAAAGTTGGAGAAGTTAATCCATTCCCCATTCACCCAGATGAAGCCCTCATCTAAAGTGTTGCAGGTTGCATATTTAACTTTGAACAATGCATTATAAAAATTTTATAGATTATTTTTTAAGTATAACTTTGAACGATGAATTATAAAAAAATGTAGATTATTATTTGAATTAAGTGTATTTTTAGAGATAAAACATATTAATTGAGAGCACTATCTTGTTATAAAAGATAAGATAAGTCAATTTTTATTATTCAATCTCATATAAATAGTAAAAATAAAAATTTGCTTAAATATAATATAATTATTTAAAAAAGTCGCATAATTTTATCTTCTAATCATATGAGAAGACTTATGTATTGTGAGATTAGAGAGAAAGTTTTTACCACTATTGGATTCAAAGCAAAGGACAACAGTTAATTAATGAATCACGTGACTCCTCCCACCTTCTTCCTCCCCCTATCCTCTTCCTTTTTCTTGCCCTCCCATTGTTTGTGATCTATTGTTCTTGCAGCGCTTCCATATCCAAGCACAACTTCTATTATGTTATTTTTTAAATATTGTGGTGCCACCACTTATACCAAATCAAACCCTATCATTATTCATTCTCCATATGTAAATGTTAGTTTCATCGTATCTCGAGAAAACTAATTCTTTAATGAAAAAGAATGAATCTAGACGGTTAAATTGCCACCACTTACACCAAATCAAACCTTACCATTACTCATTCTCCATGCGTAAATATTGGTTTCATCTTATCCCGAGAAAACTAGTCCTTTAATGGAAAAGAACGAATCTAGATGATTAAATTGAGAGTTACAATTACTTTAATGGAAATTAGGTGTGGTTAAATAATGCAAGTTTCACAGCAGAACAGGTTTCCAATTCGGGCTGGAGAATACTCCTTGAAGAAAAGATGAGGTAAATAAGGAGGAAAAATGGGATCAAAATCCTTTTTTTTTTTTGGTACTGATTATTCATTTCAATCTCATTTTTAAAGACTAGCAAATGCTAACAATATTCCTAGTCGCATGGATCGGTTGCCAGGTGGCCAAGGATCCTTACAGTGCTAACAATATTGGAATCTACTGAACGTTGTAAATTGTAAATAGCAATAACAGAATTTAGTTGAGTCATCCACGTATTCTTTCTAGAAGATTACACAAAATCCTCAAGCCTTTTTGATCTCTGCCTCACACGTTTGGGCCTATCCAGCATTCCACCCTTTTGCCTAATGTTTTCATTTGTGACGTTCTGTGAAATATTGGGCTTTAATTGTGTATCATTGTCGGGTCCTTCAGAACCAACCTTGTCCTCAAGGTTGTAATTAGGGTAAACACAGTTGAACTGATCTTCAATCTCCCATGTGGCCTCGCTGTCGGGGAACCTTTCCCATTGTACAAGAATCTAGCGCTGATCTCCCAGGGCTGTGCGAACAACTCTAGAGTCCAAAATCGCTGCTGGACAAAGCTCAACCAAGGTTCTGGTGACTGAAGGTTCCAACTGAGGAATCTGTGTTGGAGGGTTTCCATGAAAGGGTTTGAGCTTCGATACGTGGAATACGGGATAGATCCTTGCGTTTTTCGACAACGCTAACTCGTAAGCAACTGGGCCAATTTTCCTGGTGATACGAAAAGGGTCGAAGTATCGTTTCAATAACTTCGGTGAGTTGCGACCACACACCGTCGTTTGCCGATACGGCTGAAGTTTCAGCAGGACCCATTCTCCTATTTCAAAGTTTCTGTCCTTGCAGTGAGCATTGGCAAGTGACTGCATACAAATCTGAGCTTTACTCAGGTTCTCCTTCAGAATATGAAGCAATTTGTTGCAGTGGATCAGAGAATCATCTAGGGTTGCAACAGAAGTCGTTTCGACATGGTATGAACGCAGTGACGGCGATGATCTACCATATAAGGCCTCAAAGGGAGTCATCCGAATTGCTGATTGGTACGAAGTATTGTACCACTATTCTACGAGAGCCAAGAACTGAGACCAGAGTTTGGGTGAATCCCCAACAAAGCAGCGCAAATAGGTCTCAAGGGTTTGGTTGGTAACCTCGGTTTGTCCGTCGGACTCTGGGTGGTAGGCACTGCTATAGGACAAGGTAGTGCCATGGATCCTGAACAGTTCTCGCCAAAAGCGGCTAACAAAGAGCTTGTCCCGATCACTGACAATCGAACAGGGCATGTTGTGCAACTTGTACACTTCTGAAATGAAAATGAAAGCCAAAGTGGTTGCTGAAAACTGAGGCAGCAGAGCTATAAAATGGGCGTATTTGGTCAAGCGGTCCACAATAACCCATATGGTAGTTTTGCCATTTGAGAAAGGCAAGTTGGTCATGAAATCCATAGATAAGTCTTCCCAAACTTGTTGTGGTATTGGTAGGGGTTGCAACAATCCACAAGGTTTATGTGTTGAATATTTGTTTTGTTGGCATACTGTGCAGGTTTTGATGAACTCCTTGACCGCCTTAGTCATGTTGGGCCAAGAGAAAACGACTATGAGTCGCGCCAGAGTTCCTTTATTTCCTTAGTGTCCCTTCTCTAGAGTCGCATGATACTCTCTAATCAGTTTGGATTGCAGCTCTGTTTTTGTCGGAATAAACAAACGCCCCTTAAAATACAGGAGACCGTGCTGTAAACTAAAATGACTGGAATCTATGGTTTTGGCAAATTTGGTCAGCAACGCCTTTCCTACTGTTGTGGAAGCGTAGAATTCTTGAAGTTGGGATATCAGAAGCGGCTGACAGACTAAAGTTCCTGTGAACACTGCTTTAGGGGGGCCTGGCATTCTTGAAAGCGCATCTACAACGACATTAGAACGGCCAGGTGTGTATAGAATTTCATAATCATACCCTAGCAATTTAGTCAGCCATTGTTGTTGGGCATGAGTTTGTATGGTATAAGAAATGAGCCCCCTGAGGCTTTTTTCGTCAGTGTAGATCCTGAAGTGGCGCCCTAGGAGATAATGGCACCATTTCTTAACTGCAGCAGTAATCGCATACATCTTTCTCTCATAGGTTGATGTTGCCTGCATTTTTAGGCATAATTTCTTGCTAAAGTAGGCCATAGGGTGGGAATTTTGGGATAACATAGCACCCACCGCACTTCCTGATGCGCCAATAGTGACATCAAAGGTTTGGTTGAAATTGGGAATGCCAAGGACATGTAAGGATACCATAGCCTTCTTCAATTCTGTGAACACTGCATCTGCTTGTGGTGTCCAATTAAATCCCTGTTTCTTGAGTAAATCTGTTAAGGGGCTGGCTATAGAGGCATAATGATGCACAAACTTGCAGTAGTACCCTATGAGACCAAAAACCCCCGAAGGGAGGTAACCGAGAGTGGAACTAGTCAATCTTGAATGGCATTTATTTTCTCAGGATCAGCTGTCACTCCTTCACTAGTAATTATATGGCCCAAATAAGTAACCCGATTGATGCCAAATTGACATTTAGAAAACTTAGCAAACAAGTGGTGAGTGGCAAGTAGCTTAAGCACTTGGTGTAGATGACCTAGGTGAGATTACCAATCCGAACTGTATACTAGAATATCATCAAAGAAGACTAAGACAAACTTGCGAAGAAGGGAGTGGAATACCTCATTCATGGTAGCTTGAAATGTTGATGGTGCATTTAAAAGGCCGAAAGGCATGACAAGGAACTCAAAATGGCCATCAACAGTCCGAAAGTTGTTTTGAAAGCATCTTCTAGTGCAAGTAATATTTGATGATATCCGGAACGCAAGTCTAATTTAGAAAAAATGGTAGACCCATGAAGCTCATCAATTAATTCATCCACAGTTGGAATAGGGAACCTATCCTTAATAGTTATGGCGTTGAGAGCTCTATAATCGACGCAAAAACGCCAAAGTGCCATCTTTCTTGCGAACCAAAAGAACTGGGGAGGAGAAGGGACTGACGCTAGGTCGAATGATGCCCTCTTTTAGCATCTCTTGAATCATGCTTGTCATGATCTCCTTTTGACAGTGAAAAGGAAATGGTTGAACTGGGCCAGTGTGGCTGAAGTAGGGATATTGGATGATGAGCCAATAAGAGTAATGGGTTTATCTTGGTAGAAAAATTGAATAGAAGATATGTTGTAGTTTGAGAGAATTTCCCTAGTGTTTGTAACCACTGCACCCCTAAGATTAGATCTGCCCCATGAATTGGCAAGATGAAAAAAGGAATAGAAAACACTTGTTCAGAAATTAAAACTGACACACCTGAACAGCTCCCTTCACATTTAATTGAAGTCCCATTTCCTACTACAACAGAAAAGGGATTGACTGCCAAAATTGGCAGTTTAAGGAACTCGGCAACCCGAGGTTGCATAATATTATGAGTGCTTCCAGAATCTATGAGTATGGTAACAACCAGCTCATGTATTTTGCCTTGAATTCGCAAAGTTTGGGGTGAGGGTGGCCCATTAAAGATAGCTTGGGACAGTTAAAAATGCTCTGATGAGGGAATGATGGGACTGGATTCAATAGAAACTGCCACTAATAGCCCTGGATCAATAGGATCCGTAGCAGAGGTGTTGGTTTCTTCCTCATCAATTGGGTTTTCTTCGGACAGTAACAGATGGAATTGTTTCTGTTAACATTTGTGCCTAAGACTGAACTTTTCATCACAATTATAGCATAAGCCTTTATTACGGCGGTCATACATTTCCTGTGGTGTGATATGGCGGGGTTGGGTGGGGTTGGCAGTTCAGGTAGTGGTTGGATAAGAGGTGGGAGGCGCAGGTTTAGGGAATTTAGGTTGAAAAGGTTTTGAGGTTGTGAATTTGGCTTCCAATAGCTTGGCTAGGCCAATTGCATATGACAGAGAATGTGGTTTTAAAATAAAAAGTTCATGTTGTATTTCCTTTTTCAAACCTGAAATAAAACTGTTAAGTAACATTTCTGCAAGCATCCCAATTACCTTATTAGAAAGGGTTTCAAATTGTTGTTGGTACTCAACAACCGTGCCTTACTGCTGGAGCTTGAAAAGTGAAGCTTGGTGGTTGTCAAACTCAGGAGGACCAAATCTGAGTCCTAAGGCCTTAGTAAAGGCTTCCCATGTAGAAATTTGGTGATTGTTGGCCATCCACTTGTACCAACTTAGAGCTTATCCCTTTATGAAAAAGGGAACATAGGTGATACGTTGATTATGAGGAATCTGGGTAAAATCAAAGTATTGATCTACCTGGAACAACCAATCTAAAGGATTAGACCCTTCAAAAGGTAGGAGAGAAATTTTGGGAGGTTTAATGGTAGGTGGTGTGTAATTGGAATCAGCGGAGGGTGATGCTTGTGTGGAAATGTGGTCTCTGATGATGTTTGGTAATTGGTTAGAGATAAATTTCTGGAAGGTATCATATTGTTTTGTAATGGCGTCAATGTTGATTTGCATCGCCTTCATTTGGGCCATGAGTTCCTCATTAGAGTTCTCGTGTTTTTCAGGTTTGGGAGGCATTGTGAGAGGCAATGAAAATACCAATAATGCAAGTTTCAGAGCAGAACAGGTCTCCAATTCGAGCTGGAGAATACTCCTTGAAGAAAAGATAAGGAAGAGGAAAATAAAGAGGAAAAATGAGATCGAAATCCTTTTTTTTTTTTTGCTACTGATTATTCATTTCATTCTCATTTTTAAAGACTAGCAAATGCTAACAATATTCCTAGTCATATGGATCGGTTGCCAGGTGGCTAAGGATCCTTACAGTGCTAATAATATTGGAATCTACTGAATGTTGTAAATTGTAAATAATAATAACAGAATTTAGCTGAGTCATCCACGTATTCTTTCTAGAAGATTACATAAAATCCTTAAGCCTTTTTTATCTCTGCCTCACACGTTTGGGCCTATCCAGCATTCCACCCTTTTGCCCAATGTTTTCATTTGTGACGTTCTGTGCAATATTGGGCTTTAATTGTGTATCATTAAACTAGTTATCTTTATCCCAAAGACTAGTGGACATGGACATTGATGGTGAAACAAGCCTTAAGAAGGGATTGAATCAAAACACTTGTAAAAATTGTTGGAATTTTCTTATGTTAGTTACAATTAATTGTTGAGGAGTGCTATTTGCAATGAATAATTTCTATGAACTGGAATTCATGAAAAACGTGGCATTTACAATCTGTTGTTTATCACTTAAAATGTAATAACTAAATATTCAAATAAAAAGAATTACATAGCTCAACCACAGGAACTAACCATTCATGACGTTTTCACGATTTTTTTTATAATAAGCATTTATTTTAATTGTTATGTTATGCTTTTGAAAATTAGGCTGACAATATAATCTGAGATATAGTTAAGTATTGTAAGCTCGATATAAATATTGATCTATGTTGTGGGCTATGCACACCTATTATTGAGTTAGTATGGTTAGGCAACAACAATGTAGGATTAATTAATCATTGACTTATTAAGGTTTATTCGAGATAATGTCTTTTGATGAGAGAGCCTGTGATTATAAATATGCGGCTAAGCCCCCTCCCTACTACCACTATATGTATCTGGCTTGCCCCATCAATAGCTGCCTATTGCAAAAAATAGATAGGAAAAATGATCTAGATAGAGGAACGTTCCTCGCCACAACCTCAACTAATCATCCATGGCCAACTCAGGTACGCTTTATATGTTGAATTGATTTTGTTTATGCCTTGAGTTTATATAACTGCATAAATCTATCATGTGGTATCTGAACTGATGGTTTGATTGAGGTGAGTATTTGGAGATGGTAATTGATGCTCAAATTGTGCCTAACCCATGTTGCGGAGACTTAGATCTTAGTTGGTAACTTCGTAAATACTCGAACTAGCTTCCGCTTGAGGGAGAGCATACTAATGTTGGGACTTACACTTGAGGGAAAGAATGTTAAAAATTCAAGTGTGAGTGTTGAAGTCCTATATTGGTAATGAATGGGTTAAGTGATGACCATATAAGTAGAAAGACCTGTAGACTTATTCCTTTATGGTTTTTGGTCAAGATATGACGTCAGACTAATTGTTTTAACTTTTCGCTAACCCATTAATGAGATCCTCCTTGATTTTGGACTCCCCATATAGCCTAACAAAAATAACTTCTACAAAATTGAACTAAAGTGTGATTCTAACAGAGATAAGATGCTTGATAATAGAACGAATAGTTAAAGCAAACTTCATAAAATGACACATAGAGATGAGACGACTTATAATATGATGAGATACTTAACAAAAACGAAAATAGCACAGAGATGAAATGGCTTGTCATATACGAAGAGATACTTAGCAAAAACACAAACTTTAACACACAACAACTAGATCAAACAAGCAAGCAAAAAATAAAGAGTGAAATGGAAGAGAGAGCTTGCTTAGAGATTTTATATTGGTTCAATCTCCAAAATAGAGTTTACATCTAGTCTCCAGCCAAGTTGAGATTTTTCCACTATTCAATCACTAAATAGTCTTTGAATCCCCTAGCCTCTCCAAACTAGTTATACCATAGCTCTTAACCTTGAGCCTCAAGGTCATTCTAAGACCGAACTCCCTCGCTCACAAGTTAGAACAAACACCCACAAAGGGCTTTACAATATATGAAAGAAAGGTTTGAACACTCTCTAGTATGCATGCTCTCAAATAAATTCAAGAAAATAAATGCAAGAACAATTCTCAAAGAAAGCACAAGCTGAATGTTTTTCTTCTCCTCTAGTTTGTTGGTTTTCTTCTCCTAAATGCTTCCCCTTTTAAAGAAAAATGATACAGGCCTTGGAGGCCCTTGGCAAAGGACAATTTCTAAGAAGTTTATCCTTTAGTGAGATATTTGCAAAAGCTTACGTCTTGATTGGTCCAATTTACTTCTTTTTCTTTTTTTGTCTCTTTTCTGAATGTTGAAGACCTTTGGGAAGTTTTAGGAACATTTCATGAAGGTTATGGACTCATTTGGTTTAAAACTTTTCGCATCAATATGAGACATCTTATAGTCTTCGTCAAGTAGCTCTTCCTAGTGGCTTATCACAGAATGTTTACAGCAACTCGTTGATGGAATATTGAGTAGAAATGTCTTTGATTTACATGCATCCTCTAACAAATTTTTTCTTAAGTTGTTTCTTCAAATAAAATCTTCAAGTCTTTTCAAATATCTTGTCTTTATAAATTCTTCTAAGTTATTTGAAATAATATTTTTTCAAGGATCAACACTTTGCAATCTTCAAATATAGAAATGCCAACTTATTTCACCTTCGTCTATTTAATATCTTTACCTTCCATGATAGCTTCAAATCTTCACTGATTGTATCTTCAATAATTTCCCATGAATCTTCAAAAACTTGAATCTTCTAATTATAACTCCATGTAAACTTTGATTCATGAGTCCTTGTACAGTAAAACTTCTAGTTCTAATAACACATTTGAATGTCTCATCTCTTATTTGTAACATCTTATATTCACATCTTATCCTCAATTATCTAAAGATAATTATTTAAAATGCTGCACAAATAATTCTCTTGACAAAGATTAAATGTACACATCAAAATTATTATACATTATATTTATTATCATCACTTAAGAAATATATCAAGTTAAAAACCCTCAACTAACAGACGTTAGTCCAACCAGGTACATGGTCTTAAAGAATTGCATTTCATATTGGGCAGTGATATTTTTCCTGCTTTTGGATCCTGCTTGTCCTCGCGGAAGATAATTAGCAATCATGAAAACCAAATAACAAAGAGCAATTCCAGAGATGAAAATTTTGTAACTGTCTATTGGACAATAAACAATTGGCAACTTTCATCATGTTGAGTGGACGGAGTAGACATGGTTGTGTACAAGTGAAGTGAGATAACATTTTAAAAATGAATAATTTTAAATTTTTTTATTTAAATTTTTTATTAATTTTTTTAATTATTAAATAAAAAATATATTAAATATTTTTTATATTTTTAAGACATTATATATATTTATTTTTTTATTTAATATTTTTTTATTTAATATTTAAAAAATTATAGAAATATATATCAAAACTCTTTAAAAATTGGAGATGATAGGACACGAAGCGAACAATTTTTTTTTGGCAATGGAGCTTTTGAGACATAATAATGACGGAAAGTTTGGAGCTTTTCTCCTTCAATGGCAATGCAAATTGGGTTTTGGGCAACGAAAATGTCTGGGCAATTGTGCAAATAGAGGGATATGTGACATTGACTTATTAATTAAAAAATGTTTTAATCTAACCAATTGGTTTTAATTTAATGGCTATAAGAGGCCCGCTAATATTGAACTCTGCTATTCTACAAATACATTGGACCGCTACGCATGAATGGAATCATCACTATGCAAAAATCGAAATCCGATAAATATTTATAATATAAAAAAGTGTACAAAAATTAAAAAGCAATGCTATTTAGTAGAGAATCGCACAAATTTGACTATGAAATACATAACAATATATAAATGGCCAACGTAAAAAGTGAGTTTAAAAATAAGGATTTTGTTAAGGATATTTGTTAAAAAAATTAAAATAGAAAGATTTAGATAAAAAAGATATTTAATACATAGAAAATTTTTAAAAAATATTTTTTATTTAAAATTTTTTATTTTAATTTTCTTAATAAATGCCATTAAGAACAAAATCTTAAAAATAAATTACCTACATCCTTCATCCATGAACAACATACCACTTCACATTCATGAAATTTTCATAAAAAGATCTTCGTACAAAGCAGCATTTTTCAATTTGAGCATCTTTATTTTTTTCCTTTTTATTTTTACAAAATACGGAGATTTAAATTTGTTTTCATTATTTACTTCCGAGTATGTATTTCAGGGGATTTTTTTTCATTGTCGTTTAGGTTACGCACTGTTTAATGTTTTGTCATCGTCCCAGTTCCCATCTCTTTCAAAGATGATTTTTTTTTTGGGATATACTTCAAAGATGGAAAAATAAATATATGAATTATTGTCCTACTGCTAAATTATCTGTCAATTCTGTTAAAATATTAAATCAACTTGTTAGAATTTGTTAGAAATTGTAGCCACACACACACGTAATGTATTTGAAGGTCGCACTGCACATTTTGATATTAAGAGCCGAATTGCTCTGCTTCTGAAAAGGAATTGTGGGCACCGCCCAAAAATGTATGGTCAGGAGCACCACCACCCTTTCAACCAATAGTTTTTAAGTTAGCTTTTGTTTTACTAATATTGTATTGTTATATTCAGCCTATAAATAGGCTTGCTATATACCGGATCAACAATTCAAGTTTTGCAATATTAAGTTTTTTGAAACTCTTCCTCTCTCTATTTGTATTCCGCTACATAAGAGTGTGTAGAAATATATGTGTTTCTAATATCAAATTGGTATCAGAGGTTGAGTTTAGTGATAGTGTGAGTAAAAAAAATATTGAGTCGGTGAGAAACAAGAGTGTTCTCCCCGTGTTATAAAAAAAAATATAGAGAGTTGATACACTTTTTAAGAGAGAGAGAGATATGGCCACCAATTATAATATTGTATGGTCCGGTCCCAAAGTAGATGGGAAATTAAATTTTTATTATTGGGAACTTTTGATGTCTACACATTTGAGAGCTCACAATATTTGGAGCTTTGTTGAACCAGGATTAACAGAAGGAACTGACGATACCGCTAAAAGGAAGGACCAGTTAGCACTCTCACAAATTCACCAAGGCGTTGATTATTCAATTTTTGGCAAAATTGCAAATGCCAAAACTGCCAAAGAAGCATGGGATATTTTGAAGCTGTCTTACAAAGGAGTGGAGAAGGCCCAGAAATCCAAACTGCAATCTCTGCGAAGGGAATACGAAAGGTACGAAATGTCCAGTACTGAATCCGTGGAACAATATTTTTCACGTGTTACAGATCTCGTCAACAAGATGAGGGTGTATGGAGAAGATATTTCCGATAGCAAGGTGGTAAAAAAAATTCTACGCACTATGCTAGTGAAGTTTGACTATGTGGTGACTACAATAATTGAGTCCCACAATACAGACACCATGTCAGTAGCAGAGTTGCAGGGAAGCATTGAAAGTCATGTAAGCAGAATTTTGGAGAAAACAGAAAAAGTAAATGAAGAAGCCTTGAAAAGTCAGGTGAATTTCAACAACCTTGCTGAATCCAGTCAAAGTGTAGAAGGTGGAGGTCGTGATAATTTCAATAATGGAGGAAGAGGAAATTTCAGAGGTAGAGGCCGAGGAAACTTCAGAGGAAGAGGCCGTAGCAATTTCAACCAAGGAAGAAATAATAATTTTAGATCATCCAGTCAAGGAAGAGGTGGAAACAATTTTGGGTTTACCAACCGAGGAAGAGGAAGAGGTAACAATTATCAAGAAAGAACAAATTTTAATTGTTTTTACTGTGAAAAATTTGGGCATAAAGCTGCAGATTGTAGATTCAAACATCAGGCAAACATAGCAGAAAATCAGTATCAAGATGTTGGTGAGAATTTTGATAATCCACAATGCTTATTTTTGGCAAGTAATGCATATTCAGAAGATGAAAATATTTGGTATTTAGATACCGGGTGTAGTAATCACATGTGTGGGAAAAAGGAGCTATTTTCTTCAATAAATGAAACGGTAAAATCTACAGTGAAATTTGGAAATAATTCAAATATTCCAATATTGGGAAAATGCCAAATTGCTATCAGGTTAAAAGATGGTTCACAAAATTTTATCTCTGATGTTTTCTATGCTCCTGGTCTTCGTCACAATCTATTGAGTATGGGACAACTATCAGAGAAAGGTTACAACATGCAGATTCATCATGGCTGCACGTTGATTGACAAAAATGGGAGATTCATTGCAAAGGTACAAATGACTCCAAATCACCTATTTCCCTTGAAAATTCAACATGATAAATTTCCTTGTTTGAGTTCCATAATACCAAATGATGATTGGTTGTGGCATATGCGCTTTGGGCATTATCATTTTTCTGGTTTGAATTTTCTGTCACGGAAAGAATATGTTTCTGGTTTGCCTGTTGTGAATATTCCTAATAGAGTCTGTGAGACCTGCCAAATGGGAAAGAAACACAGAGAATCATTTCTAACAGGAAAGTCTTGGAGAGCAAAAAAGTTGTTGGAGATAGTTCATTCAGATCTATGCTCGGTTGAAATATCAACACAAGGCGGTAGCAGGTATTTTATTACTTTCATTAATGATTTTAGCAGAAAGAGTTGGATATATTTCCTGAAGCAAAAATCAGAATCTTGTGATACCTTTAAGGTATTCAAAGCATTTGTAGAAAAGCAAAGTAGTTGCAGAATCAAAGCACTTAGGACAGACAGAGGCCAAGAATACCTTGCCTGTACAGATTTCTTTGAGCAGCATAGAATTCAACATCAACTTACAACCAGATACACACCTCAACAAAATGGTGTTGTTGAAAGGAAGAACAGGACAATCATGGACATGGTAAGATGTATGATAAAAGCCAAACAAATGCCTAAAGAATTTTGGGCGGAAGCAGTTGCCACTGCAAATTATATTTTGAACAAATGTCCTACAAAGAGCGTTCATGATAAGACACCCGAAGAGGCTTGGAGTGGAAGGAGACCATCAATACGGCATCTCAGAGTTTTTAGGTGTATTGCATATGCCCATATACCAAACCAGCTCAGGAAGAAATTAGATGACAAAGGTGAAAAATGTATTTTGGTTGGCTACAGCACAAATTCAAAGGCCTACAAACTTTACAATCCAGAGACAAAGAAGGTGATCATCAGTAGAGATGTGACTTTTGATGAAGAAGGAATGTGGGATTAGTCCTCAAAATCCCAAAAGGAGCCGGTGGTGATTCCAGACAATTATGAAGAGGAGAATGGGCATGGGAGGCTATGATAAGCTGCTTTGAAATGACAGATTTAGGCCTAATGTCCTATTTTCTTGGCATTGAGGTCGTTCAACAGAATGATGGAATCTTCATTTCTCAGAAGAAATATGCTGGTGACATTTTAAAGAAGTTCAAGATGGAGAATTCAAAGCCGACTTCCACGTCAATTGAAGAGAAGTTGAAGCTGACAAGAGAAAATGATGGCAAAAGAGTATATCCAACCCAATATAAAAGTTTGATTGGAAGTTTGAGATATCTGACTGCGACTAGACCAGATATAGTCTTTGGAGTTGGATTGCTAAGCAGATTCATGGAAGAGCCATGCTCTGGCCATTTGCAAGGAGCAAAGAGAATTCTTAGATACATCAAAGGTACTCTGACTGATGGAATTTTTTATGCTAAAAATAATGATGTGAAACTTGTTGGATATACAGATAGTGATTGGGCAGGAGATTTAGAAACAAGAAAGAGCACATCAGGGTACGCATTTCATCTGGGCACTGGAGCAATATCATGGTCATCTAAGAAACAACCAGTTGTTGCACTCTCTACAGCCGAAGCAGAATATATTGCAGCAGCCAATTGTGCTACACAGGCGGTATGGCTGAGAAGAATTTTAGAAGTGATGCACCAGAAGTAAGATGCTCCTACAGAAATGTTTTGTGACAACAAGTCTGCAATTGCATTATGTAAAAATCCAGTCTTCCATGGACGGTCAAAACATATTGATATTCGATACCACAAAATTCAAGAATTAGTAGCTGAAAAATAATTGGTGATTGAATACTGTCCTACTGAAGAGCAGGTTGCAGATATTTTTACAAAGCCTTTAAAAGTTGAGTTGTTCTACAAGTTGAAGAAATTACTCGGAATGATAAAGTTGCAAGTTTGATTTAAGGGAGGCAATGTTAAAATATTAAATCAACTTGTTGGAATTTGTTGGAAATTGTAGCCACACACACACGTAATGTATTTGAAGGCCGCACTGCACATTTTGATATTAAGAGCCGAATTGCTCTGCTTCTGAAAAGGAATTGTGGGCACCGCCCAAAAATGTATGGTCAGGAGCACCACCACCCTTTCAACTAATAGTTTTTAAGTTAGCTTTTGTTTTATTAATATTGTATTATTATATTCAACTTATAAATAGGCTTGCTATGTACCAGATCAACAATTCAAGTTTTGCAATATTAAGTTTTTTGAAACTCTTCCTCTCTCTATTTCGTATTTTGCTGCATAAAGGTGTGTAAAAATATATGTGTTTCGGATATCAAATTCTGTCGCCTTCCTTTTATGCCAAGATTTGAATTGCCCCCATCACTTGAAAGTTGAAATGCTGATGCCGGATGAGAATATACCGCAGGCAACGATCGGTTCTAATTTTCTTTTTTTCTTTCAGATTATTTTTAATCGATAAATAAAAAAGTAATTTTTTAAAATATAATTAAACAAATAAATAAAATTTATTTTTAATAATATTATTTTTATACATATAAATTTTAAAATTAAATTTAAAATTACATATTTAAAAAAATTAAATCTTTTTTACTCAAATCAACATAAATTAGTTTAGTGACGTGAGCCCGGTTTCCAAATCAATTAAGTGGGCATCTACTGCAGCCAACTGAGTCATTGACCAATTTTTTTTTGCTAATTTACTGCCATTAATTTTGGGAAAGCAAAGGAGAACCGCAAAATTTGCCCCGAAAAAGTTCTATCATAGGCATTAGCCAAGGAAGACCCTGTGTCTGTGGCATAAAGCTAAAATCGGATGGGGAAGAATTGCGTTCTTAATCAGACTTGTCTAATATCTATTTTAATTATTTATGTTTCACTTAAGTTACTAAAGAATATAATTCTATATAATAAGAATAAAAATAGGGACATGAATTGATAAATTAAAATAAAAATTTAATTCTAATTCTACAGTTTGATAAGATACAATATGAAATCAAAAATAATTTTTATAATTTGATGTATGAGATATAATATTAAATAAAATCTAAATTGATGTAAATAATATAATTATCTTTAATAAAAAATAAAATAATTATCTTTTTTCACACACACACATATATATATATATATGAATTTGCATTTTTTAAATAATATTTAAGATTAATTTTTCTTGATAAAAAATAATAATATATTTCATCAATTTTAATAATATTATTTTACTCTCTTAGTCATTAGTAGAAGCTTATATCATCTCTTTAAGAAGCACCATTATGAAATTTCAAAGGTGAGTTTAGATTAAATGAAATTAAATAGGTTAAGATTAAATAGAATATTAAAGAGTAATCTTTGCTTATTTATAAATTGAATAAGGGAATATTAAATAAAAAATATAAAATCTTATTCTACAAAAATTTAAAAAAAAAATTCTCTTTTTTTTTTTTTTAGAAATGAGATTCTAAATATTTGTGAAATAATATATAAAATAAGAATGTTATTTCATATTATTTTTTATTAACTAACACTGAAATCTTCTAATTCTAGGATTGAATATTGAATTTCATTACAATTTTTATGGACAAGCCAACCAAATAGCAAATGATTCTCCTTTTGGTAAAGTAAACTACGATTTTAAAGCAAAATTAATTTGTAATGTCAAGATTCAAATATTGTAAACTGTAACTCCAAACAAACTTTATTTACAGTGTTAAGCTTGGATCCAGATATTGCCATTTTAAAAAGTACTTACCTAAAATTAGCTAAGCAATTACAATGTACAACAACAAATCATCCTCCTTCCCCACGAACATTTCCGCAAAGAAAAGGTAAAATGGAGAAAAAGGGAAGGTTCGATGATTCGATTTTCTTTACCATAAAAGAAAAGAAGAAATTAGTAAATAAGGAAATAGAAATGAAATATCGACATGTGTCCTGCGGCTAGGATACAAACTTCTCTATCTACTTGTTTACCTCTTTTCACATAATACAGGCAGACCCTTGATGGAGATGTGTTACACAGTACCAAAACTCACTTTTTTAACACCCATTTACAATCCTCATAACTCATCTCAAACCGCCAAAAAGTCACCGGAATCTGTGATTGTTTTGTCCTAATTTCAAAACTTCAACTCCTCTCACTTCTGCAAATATTCTTCCTTTTTCTTTTCATTATTTGTTCTCTAATCGATGGTTTGTACAAAGCAAATTGTTCGCAAATTCATCGGTGAGAAGGCTCCTAATAAACAATTTGCCACTAAGGTGGCAAGAAAATCTACTCCATTCCAATGCTATTTTGTGAAGTGTAAAAATCGACCTATTAGTGATGCTACTTAAATTTTTGAAGATGATCTCCGCTTCTTTAATTATTATTTTTTTGAAGAATTATCAATTTTTTACCTCTCTAGAAGAGAGTCTTTTCATAAGAAAAGAATAATGCATAATGGATTAAGATTAATTATGATTTTGATAATTTATAATTTTATATATAATTATGTTATTTTTATAAATTTGATCTATTTTAAGTTTTAGTTATAATTAAGATTTTAATTTTAATGAGATTCTATTTAAATATCAAATATTATCATTAATTAATTATATTAAGATTTTGAATTAAAAAATAATTAATCTATTATAAATTTAAGTTATAATTAATTTCTTTTATAAAAAAATTATAAATATATTTCTATTGAATTTTAAAATATGATTGAATATTAAATATTGAATTTAATGAATTATATTTTTTATTTTAATATTTTAATACTGAATCTTTTCACATCGAATGTTTTTGTAATCCCAAAAATTCTTTATTCTTTTTCTCCGTTGATCTTACATACAAAAAATAAATTGGGAATGCATTAAAGCCGCTGAAACTGTGTTTTCTTTTGCGCTGAGTTCTGAATAAGGATTAAGGAGTGCTTTCATAATTAATTCCTGTTCAGTTTACAAAATTGAACTAAAGGGTGCTTTTTGTAACTTCAACAATAAAACTAAAACGTCCTTCTTTTTTTTTTTTTTTACATAAATAGTTTGAAGTTAGATTTTTTAACTAAGATTGTGGAGAGTGGGAATTGAACCCAGTTACCCAGAATATCACCTTATGAGAACACTCGTTGGACCCATTTGTGTTAGTGTGTTTTGTGTCTCCTTCTTTTCGGTAGACCTTTTTTCCTTTAGTTAAATGATTCATGAAGATGTTGAGGATCCTATGTAAATAGTAAATACCAATCACATCACACCCCGAAATTTAAAAATTAAAAAAAAAGAGAAGAACAACAAAGAAAGAGAAGTAGCTGACCTCTTCTACTTGTCTTCTGAGGCTAGAATTCTCTTCTGTTAAACGGGCAAGTTTAGATTCCAACTCATTTTTATAAGCCTGCAGAGATTGTTGTTCTGTGGGAGTTAAGAAAAAAGAGCAGTATTCACCATTAAGAAGTTAAAGAGAGTGAAGAAAGAGAGATTCCTGTTTTCTCGCTCTGGACCGAGCAGCAGACTCGCGATTCTTCATCACGCGCTTATACCGCTGATCAGAGGAGGCAGAGATATCTTGCTGAACCCTTTTCTTGCCATGGGAGGGGCATAGTGTAGAAGATTTCAAAGTGTCAAAGGAAGAAAGGAAAGAGTCATGACTCTGCTTCTGAAAGACAGACCTAGAACTCAAGGCTAGCAGAGTTGGTTGAGGTTGCTCCAGGAAAGTAGAATCAGCACCCGATATGGGATTGCAGACACTAGATACGATTGTGGATGAGTCTTTGTTAAATGGCCCCGCCAGGAACTCGTGAAGGATGATATTGCGAAAGGCAGAAGCAGAACGGGTGTTGTTGGTGGAAGAGGGGGAGTCAGTGGAGCAATTACAAATAGAAGCAAGATTTATGTCCTTCCAGACTTCTTCCATGGATTATCTGTTGGATGGGCTTTCGTGAACTGAGGAAGAAGGACATGAGGAGGAGGGCGAGTTTGTGACATGGCTCCAGCAATTGCAATTAGCTGGTGATGATGACACGACTCTTACTCAGTGCCATGTTCGGTGCAGGCCACAGCATATTCGAGAGTTTTTTACTGTCTTTGGTATGACTTTGTTATTGCAACTTTTGGTGTCAACAAGGAGGTCCACCACAAATAAACCACCAACACATTTTTGGATACAATGTTTTTACACTATATTTTTTTATCAAACGTTTTTACGCTATATATATATACATATATATATATATATACATATATATATATATATATATATATATATATATATATATACTCTTTGAGCGGTAGTAAATTAGTGCTTTATTATGATTTCTATTATTAATTTTAAGTTAATAACTTAAAATCTAATTGAATATGCCAAAAATTAATAAGAGATTATTATAAAACACCTATTTATTGTTACTCTAATCACATATAATAATTTTTCATATATTAAATCTGTCGTACGTCAAATATGTTGGTTGTCATTATTGATAGTGACTTCTACCATCACATTTAATTTTTAAAGCATCACATTTAATTTTTAAAGCATGATTTGTGAAATGAGAATGTTACGGTAAATTAATAGGCTTATACGATAAGATAAGATGATGAATAAATATGTTATAAAAAAAGTTGAAGTAACACCAATTAACAAAAAGATTATAAAATTAATAAAACAAAAAACAAAAAGATTATAAAATTTTATCTTAAGTGATTTGATTATGTGGAAAAAAATTATTAGAAACTTCAGTAAAATAAATAGATCAGATAGAGATGAGAGATAATCTAATAGTTAAAGATAAAAAAAATTAATAAAAATCATAAGAAAAATTATTAAAAAAAATTGGAACTAAATGGATTTTTTGAATATATGATTTACGATAGAATATAATAATGTGGTCTAATTCATATAATTAATTTCATCTAATTGAAAAAAACTTTAATTATTGTTGTTGTATGATTTGTGAAGTAATTATTTGGAGTGAATACAATAATGAATCACGTATCAACCAGAAAAAATCGTTAAATAGCAAACTTTACTGGGGGTATAACGAATCACATTCCAACTCTTTACCCCTCCCATTTCCCCCTCCCCTTGGTCCTTCTAAGGGATCTCTCGACTGGATTCTATAAGGAGAGATCTAATTATTTAAAAAAATATAAAAACTTATGTAAACGAACTTTACTTGTAATATTAGAATATAAAACATACATAAATAGGATCAAGCTATATATATATATATATATATATATCGTGATCTTATTTTAAAAAAAAACCTATATACTAAGAGTGATGTGTGATGTAATAATATTGTCTTACATTAAATATGTTCAAGAATCTCTCTTATACCAAGAGTTTCGTATATAATTGGTTTATCTTATCAGAATGGTGGTTTAGAGGTATATTTCACTTATTAGTCTTTAACACTCATAATTTTAGGTTAGAAATAATAGTTAAATAAAATTTTGTCTAAAGTAGGGACTTTAAAAATTTAATTTTATGACATTATATGTCAAGTTTGTCTAAAGTCACAATTAAAACTCATTAGGATATTTTAAACATAAAATTTGATTCACTACCAAAAACATAAAATTTGATTTAAAAATTAATTCAACTCAATTTTAATAATAATGAGTTTCAAATCATTAAAAAAAATCAAGTTAAATTATTTTTATAACTTTTTAACAGGTTTTTTTTTTTGTCTGAACTTTTTAACAGGTTTGAATCATATTTGTAAAAATTAAAACGATAGTCTGACAGAAAAATAGGTGACTTGGCCACTTGGGTTAAAGATTGTGGTTGAATCTCTCAAAGAATTGGTCAAAATCCACTTAAACCAGTCAAAATTGGTATAAACCGGTTAACAGGTTCTGGCCGAGACAAACTAGATGCAGCAACAGCATCGGTGAGCATCAGGCACAAAGCTTTGGCTAAAGGAAAGTCGCGCAAAGACAAAGAACAAGAGACATTATGTGAGCACCTTGAAAAGCAAAAGTGATAAGCGGAAGGAGGAAGAGGAATGGAGAAAAAGAAAAGAAAATGGTGCAAGAAAGAAGAATAGATCCTAGAGAGAATAAAAAAAGAAAATAAATATAATAAGATAAATTATAATCATTGCCTTCTAAATTCTGGTGAGTTGGGTGAATTAGGGTCTTCTCCTTTTAAGTCCTAACAGGAGACTGTCCTGCTAGTTAAATTAGACCATTCATTTTATTGAGCTCTCATTAATGGTTCATGTTATAACACATCACTAATATCAAAACTCACCGTTTCATTTACTATCTCTTTCTAGATTCTTTTCAGTCTCTCAACATTGAATCTCTCGTAATTCCACCATTGGCCTCCATCATCGAGCACAAAGGATGTATCACTCAAACAACAAGAGGTTGGTTACTGTTGTTGAGGATGGTGAGAACTTTTGGTCTTGGTTAATGTTGTTATTAATGATCTTTCTTCTCTTGGGTGAACATGCAGGTGACCTTGAAGCAGCTCTCATGGCAATGTAACGTTGAGCTCTTGTCCTCACTCCCACTTGAGCCATGATTGCAATCTATTTCAAATGTTTTGCTAGAGAGTATCAAATTCCCAATTCTTGCTTATTAATTATAAATATTTATTCTATTGCGTATTTATTTGTTTCTTTCTTTTTTTCTCTTTTAATGTGGTTTCGTTTCTCTCCTGATCTCCTTACTCAGTTTTGGGATTGGATTTTCTTGAGGGACTTTTAAGGAAGTTTATGAGAACAATGAACTGGCAGTATATTATTTGGTGTTTTCTTTCATTGAGAAGAAGGTGAGAAAGCATTATGCACTTTTTCTCTTTCTCCTTATCCTTTGGGCTCGATGAAGAGAGGATCAAATTCTTGGGTTGGGGGTGGTTTTGGGATTGGAATGATAATGAGGGTGTAAGGAGGGAGAGGGAGATGATAGAAGGCCACATGTAGGATTCAACTTCAAAGGCGAAAAGAATTTAGGGGAGTGAGTAAGTGAAACAGTGAGTTTTAATTATAATGATGTGTTATAATTTAAATCATTGGTGAGAGCTTAACAAAAATGTATGGTAACATTAAACATAAAAGTAGAGGAGGATCTTCTCCTTTTAAGTGCTATCAAGAAAGTGTCCTGTTAGTTAAATCTAGACTGAATATTTTATTTAGTTCTCATCAATGATTCATGTTATAATATACGAGAGAGTCAAAGGTGTGCCTTATACTATATAATATTCTTAGTTACTTTTTTTTTTCTCTTGATTAATGAAACTAATTTAGCTTAAATATGTTGTTGATACCCAATTTTGTCCATAAAATTTTTATTACTTGATCAGTGATTAATATTTTTAGTGAAAAGATGCTTAATTGCAATGTTGTGATCACACTATTTTTTTATTATTATTTACTTCTATCTTACTTTTTCTTATTTGTGCAAAATAAAAAATTTGTTTTGTAATTTGCTCATTTCTCACCTCACACTACACTCACTCTCACCCACTCCATTATGCATTTACTTTCTTTTGGCAACAGACAATATGCCACACTCACACTACACTCACTCTCACCCACTCCATTATGCATTTACTTTCTTTTGGCAAAAGACACAATATGCCACATCCACTTTCTTTGTCCCATTCACTTTTACGTCCCACTCACACTTCCACACACTAATTCACTGACTCATAGCACATTTTCTCTCCACCCTCACGTAATCACTCTTCACACAAGCAACCACACAGTGCACAAAAGCATCTGTTTTTAAGAGGGAAGCCAACGAAAAAGAGGCAGCTACATTCTTCACCTTTCATCAACCCATTAACTTCACCATTCTTCATCTTCAACACAAGACCATCACCTTCTACCACAATTAATCGAGCCAACCCAAGGTGAACCATCATCTTCTTCCCCTCACCTTCACCCATAAACTTCATTAACTACCATTTTCCAAAGCAACCACACCATCACCATCTCCACTCATAACCAACTCACCACCCAAAACCGAGTCAACTCGTGAGAGCGTACCACTATTCATCATCTTCCTTCCCCTTCCATAAACCACCACACACAACCACCGACCACCCTCCATCATAAACCTTCCACCATCAACAATCCGACAATCATAAATAAAATAAAAACAGAAGAGAAAAAACAACATCGGATCCACCGCTCCACGCCGAACCGCGCAAGACCTGCAAAGACATCTCGCCAGAGCCGATCGTCGAGCCACCATCGTGCGCGATCGAACCAGTGGCTGTATTCCCCACCGCTCGCGTTCTCTCTTCGTGCGCAGGTCTCTTCTTTTCTCTCATTCTCTCGATATTGTTTGGTTTTCCGAAAGCATTCAAGTTTTAAGTCTCGACTTTTGGCTAAAAAAGGAGTTTAAAAAAATCAGTAGAAGCATCACCACTTTCACGTGGGTTGCCCTTTTTTTTTTTTTTTTAAATAAAAAATATAAAAGTTGAAAGATTAAAAACGAAAATGTTAAAAAATATATAAAAGGTGTTTTGAAAGTCTGTTGATTCACGTGGGTTCCCCCTTTTGTTTTTTTTAATAAAAAATATAAAAGTGAAAAGATTAAAAGAAGTGATAATGTTAAAATATATAAAAGGTGTTTTGAAAGTCTGTTGATTCACGTAGGAGTCCATTTTAATTCAAAGGGACTTTCGTCCTTTTTTTTGTCTTTTTTTTAAAAAGAAAAAAATGTAAATAAAAAAATAAAAAATAATAAAAATACAAAAAAAATCTTTTAACTAATGCAATGATCAATGATGATGATTGAAATAAGATGCTATCTTCAATGTCATTTGGATTATAAGGGTTTATCGAAGAATTTTAGTGCTACACTTGAATCCTGTGTAAGAATGATTTTGTTGTCAAATAAAAAATCTCTTTTCAAAAATCTTTTTTCTTAATTAAAATCAATTAACTTATAATTATTTTCTAAAGAACTACGAGACTTTGAGTTCCTCATTGCACCCAAGGATACGTAGGAGCAGAATCTTTATTCTGTCAAGCCAAAGAAATAAATTTTCATAATTTAGTTACTTTTTTTTACTTTCCTAAAAAAATAAAAATAAAACAAAATAAAAATAAAATAGTCACAAAGTCTTTTCAAAAATGGGTAAAATAAATAAATTTGATATTATTAAAATTTGCACAATTGACTTAAGGTACCGTTCTTCGAATCCAGCAAGGTGTAAGTGCTAACACCTTCCTACCGTAATCGACTCGAACTCAAACTCATTTTTCAAAAGATCGGTTTTTTATTTTAAGGGTTTTTCTAATGTTTTTCCCAATTAAAATAAACATTGGTGGCGACTCCATTGATTTTCAAAGCCCAATCTTTTTTTACGTCGTCGGTCGCGATTTTTCATGCGATTAATGGCGACTTAATCTGGGAAGTTTGATGAGAGTCAAGCCTGTTGTTGTTAGTTGTGCAAATTATTAATAATTTTTATTTATTTACTTTACCCTTTTTGTCTTTATTTCTGTTTTCTTACTTGTTTGTGAATAAATTTTATATGATATTTTTATGTAAATATTTCTTCGGCATTATTTTGTGTCCATTTTGACATGACTTACTTGTATATATTTTAAGTTTAATTGTTGAAACCTTAGGGTAGATGATTGTTGCTTGGTTGTTGTATATATGCTTTTACATGTTGGGGGGGTAAATTGGTCTTCTTAAATTTTGGTATAGGTTTGTATGCTCCCTCACATACGTCACTATCACTTACCTCACACACGAGCTCGATACCCGGGCTCAGTACCTTGTAGGATTAGATAGAGGGCGAAGTAGTGTTGCTTTGAGAGACCTTTGGTCTCCGAATAGGCACATGAAAATCCCTCACTCAGATTGAACTCTTTCCGCTTGTAGCCTATCATGGGTGAGGATTGAGGACTCTTGCTAGCCAAAGTGTTGGTGACAGTAAGGGACAATTTGGGGACCTTTTGTCTGATAGGGGTCTAAAACCAAAGTTATCACGTGTTGAAATACCCTTAGAGGTACTATGGTCCATAGAACTTTTTTTAAAAGACAGGTACCAAGCCTAGATTATCATTTTCCTTTAACATATTGAGAAAATTCTTTTTGTCTATATTCTTTTCTTTTATTTCATTTTTGTAGACACTAATTTTCTTTTTGCATTTGCATAAGTGGTCCAATTTTGCAAAGATATCGGTAAACCTCAAACATGGATAAAGGGAAAAAAGCTCTAATGTCTGAGGCTGCTGAAAGTATATGGGCTGTTATTGAAGAGTCTACAAGGGCTCAAGTAAGTGAAGGAAACAGCTCGCAACACAGGGATACTCTTTTACCACCTCTAATGAGAGGCCATGACTTTGAGCAAAATGATATTAGAAGACTCCGTAATGTGTGGTATAACATGGAAAGACAAGAAGAGTTCAATGACAAATATGGAGATATTGCAGCTCTGATGTTCATCGCTCCTGATACCCAAATGTTGAAAGCCATGCTTCGCTTTTGGGACCCCTCATATCGATGCTTCACTTTTCGAGAGTTTGACCTGGTACCAACAATTGAGGAGTATGCTAAATTGCTCAATAAAGATAATATGCCCAAGGATAAAGTATACTCGCATGACCCTAAGAAGACGCCAAGAAGGACGTTGTCCAAACTCATAGGAGTTCATGCAAATGAATTGAATAGGTACATGAAGGATGGAGGACGAAGACACTGGATTCCGAGTTTCGCTAGGATTATTGAAACTCGGGTTGATCAAAGTTTTGGTTTGGTAGCACTAGCTCTAGCTATTTACGGGTTGGTAATATTCCCAAGAGTAAAGAATCAGATAGATAGACATGTAATCAATTTGTTTGAGCAGATTGACAATGGGGTACACCCCACCCCACCAATCTTGGCGAGAGACAATTCGATCTTTGAATTCTTGTCAAATTCATCAAAAGGAAGATTTTGGGGATGTGCATCACCGCTAGAAAAGTATGGATGCTTAGTCATCTACCGACCTTGAAATGCTTTGGTCACCCGGAGATTAATCTTAAACAGTTTGTCATACCTAAACACCCGCTCTCGCTATATGGTCATGATAATTGGCCTTCCCGAACTCCGATGATGGGGCAATGGATCAGTTTTTTCGCGGAAATGAAGGAAGTGGTTTGGAGAGCCAAGTGGTTTCCTCTTACATACACCATATACAGATGTGGGAGTAAGCCTTGGGTTCCACTCATTGGTCCATGGGGAGTGGTGAGCTATGCTCCGGCAATGGTCCGAAGACAAATGGCATCCCTGCAATTCATTCCTATGACTCATGGGTTGTCAAAATATGAATTCTCATATGATGATGAAGGAATCGACCATAAGGTCAAAGAGGTCATTGGAGATTGGAAAGATGTAAGAAGTATAAAGCCTGGCCTCCTCTCATCCAAAACAATGAAGACTACCCAATTTGGCAAGTGGTAGGAAGAAAGGGTTTCTTGCTCCTAAGGTACAGGCCCTTGAGCCACCCATGCATCGGTTTAATGAACCTATTGATTATCATGCTCAAGAAGCGAGGTAGCCGGTATGAAATCATTTGTCAATAGTGGGCCACTGAGAAAAGATCCTTGAAGACTCAACTTGACACAGCGAGAGAGAGAATCCAAAATCAAGAACAGAAAATAGTCTTTAAAGAAATTGAGATAGAGAAGCTAAGAGAGACTTGTCAAGTTCTTGAGGCAATCATTCAAGGGAAAGATGGTCAACTTGAAGGTTACAAGGCTGAAGTTGAAATCTTAAATCAGCAGAAGAATAAGCTGGAAAATGATGTTGCTTTTTTGACTAATGAAAAAGACTTCTACCTAAATGCAAGTCAAGACATGAAGCGGAGAGCTGAAGTGGTGATTAATAATGTGAGGGAGATCTCCAACCGTTCGAGAAAAAGGGCAAGAGAGATTCTCGAAGTGGAAGCTAAGTTGATACCAGGAGAAACCCAAGAGCTTCTAACCCGGGTTAGGATGGACCTGAATTTCCTTGGCAAATTTCACTAAAGAAAATCACCAAAATTAGTCTTTTATTTCTAGTCTTTAAGAGTATTGATGTATTTTTGTTGGCTTTCTGGAAATTGAAAATGGTCTGGTTCATTCTATCTTGTTCTTCTATCTCTAAACAAATAAGGGCAAGTTAGACCTAAGGAGTAGCATGATCAACATGATGTAAAGGGAAACTCCCTATGAAGCTTTTATCTTTGAATGAACGAGGTTTATTGATATCATTTGCTTCATTGGATCATGTTTTTGCATACATTTTCACTTTAGTTTGCATTTTATTGATCATATTCCTAATAATAATAATAATATGACCACAGAAAAAAAAAAACTGTCTCTACAACACCCTTATAGGACTCGCTCCCAATCGAAGGTCATGGATGAACTGGGACAGTCACAAGAAGAATTGAAGGATGAAGTGAACCAGCTTAGAGAGCAAATGTCCAAAATGATGGAGCTGTTGCAGTCTATGGAGAATAGAAGGAGCACAGATGGGAATCCCCAAATGGCAAACGAAGGACACCCAGCCACACCTCTTCACCCACCTGGCTTCTCTCCAACCCCTCTGCAATATCAAGGCCTCAACCCTCAAGGAGTTATGATGCCGCTGACTGTTTATCCAAACAGCGCCACTCAACCTGCTGTCACCAGTTCACAACGAACTCAGGCTCCATCATTCCCACCATATGGCCTCCCTCCCGGGTATGTACCACCATTGGCCACAAATTCCCTTGATAATGGCACGTCAGCAGTAACATCGATCCCAAACCCGCCAAATACTACTGAAGCTCAGGTTACTCTGCCAAATGCTAATGAAACACCACAAACACAGCACCCATTCCCCTTCTTTCTTCCTCCATATGGTTTTCCTGCCGGCTTTATACCACCACAAGCGACCAATCCCCCGGACGGCAGCAATCCTACTGCTAACTCTTTAAACACAACCCAACCACCTACCAACAGAACCTTGCCGGCACAACATTTTATCCCCACTTTTATGCCACAAAACCCATTGAATTCCTCTGTTGAAAATTCCCAGTCCAGAGAGAAGTTGGAAACTCTAGAAGAGAGATTGCGAGCCATAGAAGGGCAAGTAGCTACGGTCTCCTTGATGCTTCGGAACTTTGCCTTGTCCCTAACGTGGTGATCCCACCAAAATTCAAAGTTCCAGATTTTGATAAATACAAGGGGACCACTTGCCCAAAGAACCATCTGACCATGTATATCCGCAAGATGGCTTCGTGTGCTCACGATGACAAGTGGCCGATTCACTTTTTCCAAGACACTTGACTGGGGCAGCTTCAAATTGGTACACTCATCTTGAGCGTGCCCATGTTCGATGTTTCAAAGACTTGGTGATGCTTTCTTGAAGCAGTATAAGTACAATATTGATATGGCACCGGATAGATTGCAGCTCCAGAATATGGCTAAGAAGGATGTTGAAACCTTTAAGGAATATGCTCAGCGATGGAGAGAAATGGCCGCTCAACTAGAGCCCCCATTGAGAAAGAGAAATGGTGGCCACGTTTATTGACACTCTGCAACCGTCCTTCTATGACAAAATGATAGGGAGTGTGTCATCAAATTTCTCGGACATGGTTATCATCGGAGAAAGAGTTGAGGGAGGAATGAGAAGTGGGAAGATTGTTGAAAGTTCGACAGGAACATTTAACGCCAAGAGGCCCCGATGGGAAAGAAAAAAGAAGGAGAAACCCATCTTTGTTACCTTCGACCAAAGAAACTTTACCCAAGAGAGATATAGCCAAACACCAGTAAACCATCAATCATCCTTCCAAACCCTTTTTGCACCTTACCACCCATACTTTCCGACTACACCACCAATTCCATATCCCCAGCCTTATTACCCCCATGTCGCCAATACTTCACACGTTCCTCATCCTCAACCTCACCATTCAATGAGGCCTCACCAAATGCCATCTCATTCTCAATACCAGACACCTCCTACCTTACCGCCTCAAACAGTTCAACCATGGACCCAAAATCCAAACACAAACCAAAGAAGACCACCAAATAACCAAGAAAGGAAGTTTGTCCACTTCGACCCAATTCCTATGACCTACACCGAGTTACTACCCCAACTCATCCGTAACTCTCTCTTGGCTCCTTGCCCGATGAAGCCATTGGAACCCCCATACCCTAAAGGTTTTGACCCCAATGCCAAGTGTGATTACCATGCAGGAGCCATATGGCATTCCACAGAGAATTGCAAAGCGTTGAAGTTTAAGGTGCAAGATCTAATCAATGCTAAATGGTTGAATTTCAAGACAAATACCCCTAGTGTGGGCCACAACCCTTTGCCTAACCATGAGAATCCTACAGTCAATGCTATAGAGGAGTGTTATGCCCAACAACTTATAAGACGCAGTGGCAGATGTCAAAACCCCCATGAAGGTTATTTTTAAAGAACTGTGCAAATTCGGGATGATGGAAGTTCATATTGAAAAGAAAGGGGGCGGCGATAATGAAATAATGTGCAATCTCCATGGGAATGTGAGGTATTCTATTGACGAATGTGGTGAGTTCAGACAAATCCTCCAAGATCTAATGGACATGCAACTAGTGCAAATAGGTCATTTATGTGACAATGGTGGCATAAGCATGGTGGATGAATGTGCTATTCCACAGTTTCAAGAAGGTCATGAAGCCATAAACTCTCTGGTCCCTTCCATTGCAAATCCAGCTATCAAACCGTTGGTTATCTATTACACTACAAGTTCGCCTGCGCCACCTCCATGTGGCCCAAGGCCCATCACCATTCAAGTTCCTAGTCCTTTTCCATTTAAGGACACTAGAGCAGTACCGTGGAATTATGATATACAAGTCCTTGGAGATAATCTCACAAACGATCATCCAAATGTTTCATCTTGTTTAACCGCTATTGTCACAAATATATTGGGGATTGGAGGGATGACACGAAGTGGTCGCATTTACACTCCTGAGGAGTTGCGAAAGGGGCAAGAAGAAGAAGAAAAGAGAAACTACAAGGGGAAGAGCAAGACAGGAGAGATTTCTATGGGGAATGATGTGAAAGAAAAAGGAGGATTTACAAAGCCAAATGAGTATAAGAAAGAGGTATCTGATGAAGAAGTTTGTGAGTTCCTGAAGTTCATCAAGCAAAGCGAGTATAGGGTGGTTGATCGGTTGAATCGCACTCCCTGCAAGGATATCTCTCTTGTCCTTGTTGATGAATTCTGAGCCGCATAGGAAAGTATTGATGAAGATACTAAATCAAGCACATGTTTCTCATGACATTATAGTTGACAAGTTTGGTGGTATTATTGGCAACATTACTGCTGATAATTATGTCACTTTCACCGATGATGAGATCCCTGCTGAAGGAATGGGGCATAATAAGGCGTTGCATATTTCCGTCAAATGCCAAGATCATATAATGGCTAGAGTGCTCATTGATAATGGTTCCTCTTTGAATGTAATGCCAAAATCAACTCTCTCCAAGTTACCTTTTGATGGGACTTACATGAAACCAAGTACCATGATCGTGAGAGCCTTTGATGGGACCCGAAGAGAAGTGATGGGAGAAATAGAGATCCCAGTTCAGGTTGGGCCTACTACCTTTCATGTACTCTTTCAGGTGATGGACATCACACCAACTTACAGTTGCCTATTGGGACGACCCTTGATTCATTCCGCTGGCGTGGTGCCATCCTCTTTGCACCAGAAAGTGAAATTCATAGTTGACAATAGTTTGGTGATCGTCTCGGGTGAGGAAGACTTGTTGGTGAGTAAGCTCCCATCGACTCCTTACATCGAAGCTGCAGAAGAAGCTCTTGAAACAGCATTCCAAGCGTTTGAGGTTGTCAATGCTGTTTATGTAAAGGAAGGAGCTCGAATTCCAAAACCACAGTCATCTAGTGCATCCATAATGATGGCTAAGGTTATGCTTGAAAGAGGATATCAAAGTGGAAATGGACTAGGAATGAATAAACAAGGCATTGCAAAGTTTCGCAGCCCATGTGAAAACAAGGACAGTTCGTGTTAGGGTATAAACCAACTAAAGCCGACAAGAGAAGGGTTATAGAAGAGAAAAAGAGAAGAGGTTGGCTCGGTTGGAAAATCGGGAGCCTAAAACTGAGAAGATTCCATCTGTGACATCCGACAGAGTTTTCGAAGTGCAGGATTGGTGTTTCTGAACCAGGTGACCGCTATCAATGATGATCAATCCATCGACCTTGGTGTCGATCTGGTGTACCCTTGTTCTCCTGGGATGCGAGCTCAACAATTGGGAGATCGTCGATTTTCCCATGACTTTTGAAACTGATTCAAAGTAATTCTGTAATGCTAATCCTATAGCTATGCCTAAGGCTTTAGGAAAATATGTTGTAAAAACGGGCTCACATGTTTCCTTTTCAGTATTTGCTATCAATAAAATGCATTTTCAAATTATCTTCCCTTTTAATTTTTCTGTTCGACCATTGCATTAGCTTTTATTCATTACCCTTTTTACTTGTTTTGACATCAATAAATGCAGATCTGAAAGTGGTTCTCTTGAAAATGACAGTGCTATGACCCCATTGTATAATTTTGACCATCCCATTAATCATGTTGATGAAGATGATGACGATTGGGAACCTCTTCTGAGCTAATGAGATTAATAGAACAAGAGGTCAAAGTGATTCAACCCCATGAGGAGCCGTTAAAGTGATTAATTTGGGGATGAAGATAATAAAAAAGAAGTTAAAATTGGCACTTCTATGAAAGAAGAAGAGCGAAGCAAGTTGGTCAAGCTCTATGTCGATTATCGTGACATTTTTGCATGGTCGTACCAAGACATGCAGGAAATTTGGATGTTAGCATAGTTGAGCATAAATTGCCATTAAGACCAGAATGTCTTCCCGTCAAGCAAAAATTGAGGCGAATGAAGCCAGAAATGTCGCTAAAAATTAGAGAGGAGGTCAAAAGACAGTTTGATGCAGGTTTCCTCGCTGTCGCAAAGTACCCTCAATGGGTCGCCAACATCGTACCTGTCCCGAAGAAAGATGGGAAAGTACGCATGTGCGTTGACTATAGAGATTTGAATAGGGCCAGCCCTAAAGATAATTTTCCTTTACCTCACATTGACATTTTGGTGGACAACACTGCTCAATATGCATTTTTCTCCTTCATGGATGGTTTCTCGGGATATAATCAAATCAAGATGGCACCTGAAGATATGGAGAAGACCATATTCATCACTCTATGGGGGACTTTTTGCTATAAAGTGATGCCGTTCGGATTGAAGAATGCCGGAGCAACTTATCAAAGGGCGATGGTGGCATTGTTCCACGACATGATGCATAAAGAAATAGAAGTTTATGTGGATGATATGATTGCAAAGTCAAAAACAGAAGAAGATCACATAACCGATCTGTAAAAGCTTTTTGAGCGGTTGAGAAAGTTCAGGCTCAAATTGAATCCTGCTAAGTGCACTTTTGGTGTAAAATCAGGCAAGCTCTTGGGATTTGTGGTTAGCGAGAAAGGAATAGAAGTTGACCCAGACAAAGTTCGAGCAATCATAGAGATGTCAGCTCCTCGCACTGAAAAAGAAGTTCGTGGATTTTTGGGGAGGCTGAACTATATTGCTAGGTTTATATCCCAATTAACTGCAACGTGCGAGCCAATCTTCAAGTTGTTGCGTAAAAACCAGACAGTAGAATGGAATGAGGATTGTCAAGTAGCATTTGAGAAGATCAAGCAGTATCTGCAAGAACCCCCAGTTTTGGTACCTCCAATGCCAGGAAGGCCTCTCATCATGTACTTGACTGTGTTGGATGAATCCATGGGTTGTGTATTGGGACAGCATGATGAAACCGGTAAAAAGGAGCAGGTCATCTATTACTTGAGTAAGAAGTTTACGAACTATGAGGCAAAATATTCATTGTTGGAACGCACGTGTTGCGCCTTGGCATGGGCGGCCCATCGATTGAGGCAGTACATATTGTGTTACACCACTTGGTTAGTGTCCAAAATGGACCCGATCAAGTATATCTTTGAAAATCCTGCCCTCACTGGGAGGATTGCACGTTGGCAAGTTTTGCTATCAGAATATGACATTGTCTACATCACCCAAAAAGCAGTCAAAGGCAGTGCTCTGGCAGATTTCTTAGCTAGTCAACCAGTTGAGGGCTATGGGTCTATGCAGTGTGAATTCCCTGATGAAGATATAATGGCTTTGTTTGGAGAAGAAGAATCTTCGAAAAGAGAAAAATGGACTTTGTTGTTTGACGGAGCTTCTAATTCACCTGGGGCATGGAGTCGGGGCCATATTGATTTCCCCGAAAGTAATTTTATCCCAATCACTGCTCGGTTGTGCTTTGATTGTACAAACAACATAGCCGAATACGAAGCATGTGCCATGGGAATCCAAGCAGCGATAGAATCAAAGGCAAAAGTTCTTGAGGTATACGGGGACTCTGCCCTGGTCATCCATCAGCTAAAGGGAGAATGGGAAACTCGAGATACCAAGTTGATCCCTTATCATGCTTACATCAAAGAGTTGACGGAACAACTTGACGAAGTCACATTCCATCACGTCCCTCGGGAAGATAATCAGTTAGCTGATGCTTTGGCCACATTGTCGTCAATGTTCAAAGTAAGTCATGATAAGGACTTGCCATTCATAAAGATGGAGAGTCGTGACCAACCGGCATATTGCCAAATGGTAGAAACGGAGCCAGATGGGAAACCGTGGTACCATGACATCAAATGTTTCATCAAAAGCAGAGAGTACCCTCCAGATGCTTCAGAAAATGACAAAAGAACCCTCAGAAGACTCACAATGGGTTTCTTTCTAAATGGGGAAGTTCTCTACAAGAGGAACCACGACATGGTGCTGCTAAGATGTGTTGATGCAACAGAAGCAGAGAAAATCATCAAGGATGTCCATGAAGGTTCTTTTGGAACTCATGCAAGTGGGCATGCAATGGCAAGAAAGATACTAAGAGCTGGGTATTATTGGTTGACAATGGAAACCGATTGCTTCAATTATGTGAAGAAGTGCCACAAATGCCAGACGTATGCTGACAAGGTCCATGCACCGCCAACACCTTTGAATGCTTTAACAGCACCCTGGCCATTCTCAATGTGGGGAATGGATGTCATAGGGCCCATTGAACCGAAGGCCTCAAATGGACATCGCTTTATTCTTGTCGCAATTGATTACTTCACAAAATGGGTCGAAGCTGCTTCTTATGCCAGTGTGACTAGGAATGTAGTGGTCAAGTTTGTCAAAAGGGAGTTGATTTGTCGTTACGGTTTGCCAAGCAAAATTGTCACTGACAATGCCACTAATTTGAACAATAAGATGATGAAAAAGATGTGTGAAAGTTTTAAAATTGAGCACCACAATTCCTTACCCTATCGCCCCAAGATGAATGGGGCAGTGGAGGCGACAAACAAGAATATCAAGAAGATTGTTCAAAAGATGGTTGTAACGTATAGAGATTGGCATGAAATGCTACCATTTGTACTGCATGGTTATCGTACATCTGTTCGTACTTCAACTGGGGCAACCCCTTTCTCTTTGGTTTATGGAATGGAGGCGGTACTCCCTATTGAAGTGGAAATTCCATCATTAAGAGTCTTGATAGAAGCAAAATTAGAAGAAACCTGAATGGGTCCAAACTCGACTTGATCAGTTGAACCTCATTGAAGGAAAGAGATTAACAGCACTGTGTCATGGCCAGCTTTACCAGAAGAGAATGATGAAAGCCTATGCGAAAAAGGTGCGTCCGCGACAGTTCTTAGAAGGAGACCTAGTACTCAAGAAGATTCTTCCCATTCAAAAGGATAATCGAGGAAAATGGACTCCAAACTATGAAGGACCTTATGTTGTAAAAAAGGCTTTCTCAGGAGGAGCTTTAATTCTCACAAATATGGATGGTCTTTGATTTACCACTTCTGTAAATTCAGATGCTGTCAAAATGTATTATGCTTAAAAAAAAAACAACAAAAAAAAAAAACAACAACAAAAAAAAAAGAAGGAAAGAAGCGACCGCTAGGTTGAAAACTCGGAAAGAGCGACCTAGGCAAAAGTTAAGGTCAAAGATGGTTCTTGACACATCCGGAAAAGTGGAGTTGCCTCGAATCACAAGCGGGGCGTTTGAATGGAAAAAGTCTTGTCATGAACCCTCCCGACGCATGAAAACTGGGTCAACTCATGTTCTCGAAATAGAAAATGGGGTATTTACGGTCTTACACATGGGAAATTAGCACTTGGTCATCCTAGAGAGCATCACTGGAAGAGCTGGAAAAATCTACTCCAACATTCTTCTGTAAACCTTTCAATTCTAACCTTTGTGGTACCACATTCCCTGTACTGTTCCTTTCCATAATAATAGTCCATTTTCTTTGCAACCCATTGTTGATTCAATATGCATTTATCATGATAGATTTATATTGAAATGTGAAACATGTGATTATATTGCAAAAGCATTCAGTTTTGTTTTAACAATCTTGAAAGGTCATGGGGAATGCGATAAATTTCTTAATAAAAGTATTGATGAAAACAAAGAATCACCAACAAATCAAGAAGCCAATCGATGAATTTTGTTTACCGTTCGACCCGGATCCTACTATGGGAAGAAGTTCTTAAGGGTGTTGTGGAACCAAGAGTGATCCGACTAAAGCTCTGATGTGTCAATTTTTGTTTACCCAATTTGTCCATGAGAATATCTATAGTAGGACATTCATTGCATCATCATGCATCCGTTACATCATGCATCACCAGGTATTACATGCACTGTCCTCAAGCTGCATTTTCATTGCATCATCCTACATCCATTGCATCAAGCATCAATTCGGGCATAACAAAAAAAAGAGCAAAAGCCTTTTTGTAGCTTTTCGGGTCCCGCGCCCATCGTCTTTTAGTTTTCGGGTCCCCGCACCCATCCGCCTCTAGTTTTAGGGTCCACTGCGCCCATCGCCTTTAATTAGGGTCTCCGCACCCATTTGTCTTTTCCTTTCGGGTCCTCGCACCCATCTTTAAAGTTTTCATTCAAGCTTCGACGGCACCCACCCGCAAGCTTTTTTAAGTTTTTCGACAAGTTTCGACGGGCACCCTACCCCATAAGCTTTTAAGTTTTCATTCAAGCTTCGACGGGCACCCTACCCCCAAGCTTTTTAAGTTTTTGCCAAGCTTCGGCGGATACCCGACTCATGAAAAGCTTTTTCCCTTTCTAGTTTTAAGTTTTTCCAAGCTTCACGGATAACAGACTCATAAGCTTTTTCCTTTCCTACTTTAAGTTTTTCCAAGCTTCACGGATACCCGACTCAGCAAGCTTTTTTCCCTTCTAGTTTTAAGTTTTTGCCAAGCTTTGGCGGATAACTGACTCATGTTAAAGCTTTTTCCCTTTCTAGTTTTAAGTTTTTGCCAAGCTTCATGCGGATACCCGGACCATGCAAGCTTTTTCCCTTCTAGTTTTAAGTTTTTTCCAAGCTTCACGGACACCGACTCAAGCAAGCTTTTTCCTTTCTAGTTTTAAGTTTTTGCCAAGCTTCGGCGGATACCCGACTCAAGCTTTTACCTCGTTTTAATGTTCGTTTTTTTTGCGTCAATCTGCTTTCTAAAAAAAAGAAGAAACAGAAAGAAAAAGAAAAGAAGAAAAAGAAAAGGAAATGAAAATTTTCATGGACAAAATTGAATCAATTCCTTTGTTTCCCATTTATTTTAAATGTAAAGCAAAGGGGGGCAGCTGTTGATACCCAATTTTGTCCATAAAATTTTTATTACTTGATCAGTGATTAATATTTTTAGTGAAAAGATGCTTAATTGCAATGTTGTGATCACACTATTTTTTTATTATTATTTACTTCTATCTTACTTTTTCTTATTTGTGCAAAATAAAAAAATTTGTTTTGTAATTTGCTCATTTCTCACCTCACACTACACTCACTCTCACCCACTCCATTATGCATTTACTTTCTTTTGGCAAAAGACACAATATGCCACATCCACTTTCTTTGTCCCATTCACTTTTACATCCCACTCACACTTCCACACACTAATTCACTGACTCATAGCACATTTTCTCTCCACCCTCACGTAATCACTCTTCACACAAGCAACCACACACAAGTGCACAAAAGCATCGTTTTTAAGAGGGAAGCCAACGAAAAAAAGAGGCGACTACATTCTTCACCTTTCATCAACCCATTAACTTCACCATTCTTCATCTTCAACACAAACACCATCACCTTCTACCACAATTAATCGAGCCAACCCGGTGAACCATCATCTTCTTCCCCTCACCTTCACCCATAAACTTCATTAACTACCATTTTTCAGCAACCACACCATCACCATCTCCACTCATAACTAACTCACCACCCAAAGCCGAGTCAACTCGGTGAGCGTACCACTATTCATCATCTTCCTTCCCCTTCCATAAACCACCACACACAACCACTGACCACCCTCCATCATAAACCTTCCACCATCAACAATCCGACAATCATAAATAAAATAAAAACAGAAGAGAAAAAACAACATCAGATCCACCGCTCCACGCCGAACCGCAGCACCGCAGCACATCCCGCCAGAGCTGATCGTCGGAGCCACCATCGTGCGCGATCGAACCAGCTGCTGTACCCCCACTGCCTGCGTTCTCTCTTCGTGCCAGAGGTCTCTTCTTTTCTCTCATTCTCTGATATTGTTTGGTTTTCCTGAAAGCACTCAAGTTTTAAGTCTCTGACTTTTGGCTAAAAAAGGAGTTTCAAAAAAATTCAGGCAGAAGCATCAGCCCACTTTCACGTGGGTTGCCCCCTTTTTTGTTTTTTTTTAAATAAAAAATATAAAAGTTGAAAGATTAAAAAACGAAAATGTTAAAAAATATATAAAAGGTGTTTTGAAAGTCTGTTGATTCACGTGGGTTCCCCCCCTTTTGTGTTTTTTTTAATAAAAAATATAAAAGTGAAAAGATTAAAAGAAGTGATAATGTTAAAATATATAAAAGGTGTTTTGAAAGTCTGTTGATTCACGTAGGAGTCCATTTTAATTCAAAGGGACTTTCGTCCTTTTTTTATCTTTTTTTTTTAAAGAAAAAAATGTAAATAAAAAAAATAAAAAATAATAAAAATACAAAAAAAAATCTTTTAACTAATGCAATGATCAATGATGATGATTGAATACAGATGCTATCTTCAATGTCATTTGGATCATATGAGTTTATTGAGTAACCTAGTATTACCTTGAATCTTGTGTAAGAATGATTTTGTTTTCAAATAAAAAATCTCTTTTCAAATTTTTTCCTTAATTAAAATAAATTAACTTATAAATATTTTCTAAAGAACTACGTGACTTTGAGTTCCTCATTGCACCCGAGGATACGTAGGAGCAGAATCTTTATTCTGTCAAGCCAAAAAAATAAATTTTCATAATTTAGTTACTTTTTTTTACTTTCCTAAAAAAATAAAAATAAAACAAAATAAAAATAAAATAGTCACAAAGTCTTTTCAAAAATGGGTAAAATAAATAAATTTGATATTATTAAAATTTACACAATTGACTTAAGGTACCGTTCCTGAAGCAGGAAATGTGTAGTAAGTGCTAACACCTTCCCTACCTGTAATCGACTCCCGAACTCAAACTCATTTTTCAAAAGATCAGTTTTGCCTATTTTAAGGGTTTTTCTAATGTTTTTCCCAATTAAAATAAACATTGGTGGCGACTCCATTGATTTTCAAAGCCCAATCTTTTTTCGGTCGTCCGGTCGCGATTTCGATTGCGACATATGTTTTTGGTTTCTTTAAATATAGCACTAGTTGGTTTTGATCCCTTAAAACTTTTTGTTACGACTTGTGTTTTTTAAATTTTAAAAGTAAGTAAAATTGATCTCTATTCTTATTTTAAAATGAGTGAAATTGATTTAATTTAACCTCATTTATATTAAACATTTTCTCATTTCAATAACTAAGAAAAAATAATGTGAGAGAATTTAATTTAGTTAATTTCACTTATTTTTGAAATTACATTGACACAAACTGTTACAAAAAATTTTGAGGGATTAAAACTAAAAATGGATATATTTAGAGGGACCAAAATTATATTTAAACTAACTAATTTTTACTTTTTAGTGATAATTGATAAATTTTAGACTTGTGAATGTTTTAAAAATCAAATTGAAAATTGAAACCGCGAAACCTCTGGGTTATGGTTGGATTAGTTCAATCGGTTAAATTTGTAGTTAAATCGTGATTAAATCATGGTTGAACTAGATCATGTTTAAACCGAAAACATAATCAATTTACAATTTGATCAGTTCAACCAGCTAATACGGTATGATTTTTTAAATATTCTATTACTCAATGACACTATTATATAGGGGTGATCACGGGTCTGAACCGACTCGTGAACCCGACTAACCCGAACCAACCCGATATAATATATATGGGTCGGGTCATCGAGTTAATTTGGGTCGAACTCGATTAATCTGATTTCTAATTGGTTTAGATGACGGGTTGAGTAATTTAATCTGATGACTCGATTATCCGAATAACGACGTCGTTTTGGATAATTTCTATTAAAAAATGTTCACAACCTGACCACCTAATCCAACTAACTTGACCAATCCGATCACCCAACCCGACCAACTCGATCACCCAAAAATAGAAAAAATATTTTTTGTTTGAAATTTAATTAACTCGATTACCCGATTCGAACCAACTCGATTACCATCGAGTTGGGTCGGATTATCCGACCCGACCCGACATGACCCGACTTCGTTTAATTGGTTTGAACATTTTTTTCTCTCCAAACCCGACCGGTATGAACCCTTACTATTATATGACAAGTTCATCTCTATCCGATTCTGACAAGTATGTTTCAAATTTGAGATAGCATGGTAAAAGGGAAGAGAAAAAAACAGAAAACAATTGCAATCAAATATACACCTGTGCAACAACGAACTATACATGTAACTAAATTCACTTTATTTTGAGTAATTTTTAATTAGATGTAGTTTACCATATACATTCATATAATAATTTTACATGTATAAAATTGAATGGTCCATGATAGAATTGTACCAAACTCTTGATTATGTACTCAAAAGAAAAAAGAATTATACTAATTTTTAAAAATATTTTTACATATATGAAGTAATAATTTGAGTGCTTAACTAAGAATTTTTCTTTATCCAATTGCTAGTCTCAATCCGTATGTACCTCCATTCATTAACTTGATAATTTATTTTTCCTGAATGATGGTATTTAGTTATTTAAACACCTCACTGATTCTTTCTTTTCCTTCTTTAGACAGTAGTCCGTAGATTGGAAAGCAGAGAGAAAGAAAATTGAAAGAAAAACGAACAAAACAAAACCTATTTGCATGTAATGAGAGACGAACATAAGAGGGCAGAGTGGACCATTCCACGTAGTGCTCATCTAAGTTTTGCGGAAGAGTATCTGCATGCCGATTCCCCTCTTTTAACACTTTGGTAGAAGTGACCGAATTCATGCCTTCACAAAGAATCTTAATGTCCTCAACCACATAGCAAAAGGATGTAGCTTAAGATTGTTTGCAGTAGAAGAGAGACCGCCTACCTGTGGTAAGACTCAATAATACATATTGGCAAATGGAAAGAAGCTTTGTCCTCTTATTTGTTGCATAACCAATATTAAATTGCAAATGCAAAAGCCACAGACCCTCTAGAACAACCCCAACAAATTCAGCGTTCCCAGATTGCCCAAATTGCTCCCATCTACATTAATCTTAACAGTACAAGGAGAAGGGGTAGCCCAATGAACCAACATGATGACATTATAACACCAGTCAAAGGCGCACAGTACTTAAGCGACTAGACAATAAGGTTCAAACTAGCAGTAGGGGAATACTTCTATGAACATCAGACAATTCAGGTCATTTCAATGATCAATGATATTCACATACTATTTTTATTACACATTTCTTACACCATTTTCATTTTAAATAATAATATAAGAGAAACACTATTCCTAATACACATTCTCTCTATTTTTTTTTACCAAAACAAGTAAAGCCTAAAGTGGTGTAAGGTAAAATATTGTGGGATGAATATTATTCCATTTATATCCACCCAAAACTCACCAAATTGTGATCATAAACCTGTATAGCCAATCGCATAGTCTATGCTAACTGTAACCTGCTACTAGGTGTCTTCTAATTTGCAAGAATACCAAGTTTCAAAGTCAATGTTGAAGAAATCCGGGAAAGAGGCAACGACACCAAGAGAAACCCAAAGCGTATGAGCTCCAGAGCAATCCCGCAAAAGATGAAAAATAGATTCACTATGCTGCCCACAAACAATACAAGCTAGGTAAGGACTGGTGTGAGTGTCACAATAATATCTGAGCTAGAGTCAGAGAATGATTATTAAGCCAGAGAGACAAGCCAAATGTTAAGTGGTTCAAATTGGTTAACATTATATTGTGATACTAATTATGTATTAATACTCTGAGCATTTCGTTAATACTGGTTAATTTACCTCTAAGCCTAAGCTTCTTCATGGTTTGTGTTTGGCAGATCCATTTTTTTTCTTATGACCATGATTCTATGTTCCTTCGAGTCGATTGCCAATTGGAGCACGATGGTCGATGTATAGATTTCATAGTGATCCTTGCCTTGACTACAAACACTGTAAGAACCTCGAAAAAAAAAAATCCATTTCATTAATAACTTGCTGCACAGAAAAACGGCAGGGGGTGAGGAAGTCCGAACATGTAGCTTCCATTTTTAACTCTGATTTTTATATTCATTTTTCTCTCACGTCATTTTTTACACTTATTTCAATACCATTTATCATACATATTTTTTTTTATCATTTTTTCTCATTAAATCATACACCCTTAATCCTGTGTTTGGATATTTTTTCATTAATGAAACAGAACAGAATAAGTGGGGATAGACCGGAAAAAAAATGGAAGGAATAGAACATAGTTACCATTCTTTTTGTTTGGAAGTTTCATTAACGGAATAAAATATGTATTCATCCCATTCTACCTCAATTTTGGAGGGAACAAAAGTTGAGCATTTGAGGAAAAGAGAGGGGAAATAGTTCTCCATGTGTTCTATTTCCTTCCCATATATTTTAAAACTTCCAAATAAAAATAATTATTCATTTTCCCTTCATTCTCTTTCTTTTCCATCATTACCTATCATTCAAGCATAGTGTAAAATGGGTATAAACAGTGCATACACCCTTAAAAGAAGTGTATGATTAACTTTTTCCTTCCATTTTACTGCAAACTTTTTTAAAAAAAAAAATGAGTGTGTAGGAACCAGTGCTTTAAAATCACTATAAATTTAAACTACTTTAAATATTTATACATAATTTAGAAATACACTTTCACGAATTTAATAACACACTAAAATACATGAACTAAAACACAATTTAAGACTTAAATAAATTTAGCTGTACCCATTACCTAATAAAAGGCAAAGAATGCATTGGTTATAAGTTATAACAGACGATTCTATTTTCGCGGGTGCTATGGTACACTCTCCTATGTTGTTTGGGTGTACTATACATCTTTGACTTTATCTTTAAAAACATACTTTTTTTGTTGTTGTAGGTTTTTTTTGTTTTATATTTTTATTTTTGATTTTATTTTTTTTATATATCACCACCACCACCACCGGAGGGTGGTTGGCAGCTGGAGGATAATGGCAGGTGGTCGTTGACAGAGGACAGTGGAGGGCGACAGCTAATGGTACAAGTCGGTGGCCAGTGGAGGGCGGTTGCCAACGGTGGGAGACGATGACAAAGGGTGGAGGGCGCAAGAGGATGGTGGCTGACGGGTAGCAGCCGACGGTGAAAGGTGATGGCTGATAGCGATGGAGGGTGGTGACATGTTACAAATCATTCATCATAATCGTTAATGTGTTTTTCAATACAATCAACAACTATGATTGAATATATATATCGGAGGGTGTATGTTAGACTTCCCCTTCTATTTTGAAACAAAAATGATGTTCCTATATCATTTTTGAACAAACACTACTTTCCACACCTATATTGAATGATTGTGATTAAGTGAGAAAAAGTAATAAAAAAAAGTGTTATGATTAATGATATAAAAAATTGTTAAAAATGATCTAAAAAAAATGTAGTAAGAAAATCATAATTGATTTTGAAAAACATAACTCTACCACCATGACGTTGCAATGTCATTATGTTCAGTATGCTTTCTGTTCTTTGTAGCACAAATTGCTTAATCCAAATTTTAAATGTCTTTCATTCACTAGTCATTTCAGCTGCTAGAACGAGGAGATTCAGTGCTCCTTTTAGGCTTAGTGACTTAGTCTCCCCCTTCTCCTTCACTTTCCTTGCTTCAACCAATTTCTCTTTATATTTTCCTTTGTTGGGTCTTCGACGGAGATCAAAAGAAGTGTATGGCTTCTGCCTTCCTGCATTGCTGTCTAAACCGAAAGACTCCTCCATTGACAAGAAACAGCCAGAACCAACAACACACTGAAGTTATTTTATTTTTTTTAACAGATAACCAAACGGCCAATTTTTGGTTTTCGGTTTTGGCCGGTATTAGACATTTTGCCAATTTTTACCGGTTCAACCAGTATTTCAGTTTTGAGGCTGTAATCCAGCCGGTGAAAGCTCCGATCAGTGGTTGGACCAGTTCAAGTAGTAACAACCTTAATACTGGTCAAACAGCCATGTTCTAACAAGGAACTCCAGTCTGCAAGAGAACTTAAAGGTGGAACATAACGTTTGCTATCACGAATGACTTCGATGAACGGGCAAAATATATAATATTACTATTAGAGGAGGGATGGGATGGGAGATCAAGAAATCAACTATTGCAAATGAAATATCTACAGGGTAACGCATAAATAAAACTGAGAAAACCATTTGGAGAAATAAACTTTGAAAACGAGATCACAAAAATAATTAGGACAGAAGCACAAACAGCAAAAACAATCAAACAATCTGCCGCCACCTAATGCGAGCACACACAACTAACAGCATCATGGACAAAATCATCCGATTGGAGAGCTAGAATACCAGTAAGGCAGCTTTAGCACGAGATCAACTCAATTCAATGGATTCAAATACTTAAACCACACATACCACCATAAACCACTAGAAAATAAGAATAAATCAACCACAGCAAATATAAAGCTATACAAAACCAATAACCAATAACCTCATTAATCCGCCTCAATCAAAATTCTAAATTTCTTCTGTCTCGTTTACTTCTTTCTTTATCTTTAGACGATAATAATTCTGAAAAAATCTTATTTCTTTTCCTACTTGACTCAAAATTACTACCAAAATCGACCTCAATGACTGTAGAAAGGAGTCAAACTTCCAAACAGCCTATCCTAGCATCCCCACCAAAAAAACCTTTTAAAATCAAGAGTAACACAGGACTGGATGCTAGACAGGGCTTATATTTTTGGGATGGGGCATATTGAGTTGAGTTTTAATTGCTGCTCCCTGTAACATCACCATTTGGGAGTTGAGACTGACTGTAGGATTCTCCTGTAGCATCACCATTAGTGGTAGCGTCTGAATTAACTTTATCTGTAGCTGCTTCGTCCAGAGTAATCTTTTCAAAATCAGCTGCTGGGTTGTTGTAACTTGATCCAACAGGGGATATTGAACCAGAATCAGCCCGACGCTGAGCAGAGGGCAGCCACTTCATCCACTCATTACGCCTCCTCAACTTGTCACCCTGTAGCAAAGTGGAGGGGGAGAAATAACCAATTAGAAAATATAATAAATTAACTAGCTTTCAGACTATTAGGTTAAAAAAGGTATCATTGAATTGAATTCATACTTCAAACATTCCACTGCATCACTGACATGGCAATGAACTGAAGTGAGATATGTATAGAAAGTGTGTACAGTGCAAGTTTAAAGAGAATGACACATTTAAAATACTATAAAATCAGAACTTACCTGCACTTCCACGAGAGTGGAAGTTCTCAATGAATCCAGTATCAACTCAATGTTGCTTGTCAAACTTCTAACCTGCAAAAAGATATTCTTTAGAGCAAAAACAAACCTAAGATACTTAGTATTTACAAAAGTTTAACAGAAATATCAAATCACATACTGACTACTGACAGTACATGAAAACCTATTGGCAATATAATGGTCGCCAATCACTTCACAACCTATAGTTTACTCTTATAACTCTTGCATCACAAGCATGAGCAGGATATAAGATGTTCACTAAAGGTATTTAAAATATACATGTATACATTTTTCTTTTCAGCAGTAGGGGGTAGGTGAAGGTGGAGGTTGGCTTAAGGACACAAATGGGCAAATAATATTCCATTCAAGCATACAGCTGTCTATTAGGACAAATAAATATTGGTAAGGATACTAGTAAGTCTAGATGGAAAAAAACAGTAGAGCCACATCAGTCAGATTCTATCTCTAACATAAGGAAACTGTCAGACAAATTTCATCCTGCCGTAATCACATTCTGAATTATTTCTCTCTTAAATCTCTCATACAAAAGATATTGAGTGCACAAATGCAAAAAGATAGGAAGTTAAAAATTACAAGATAGCAAGTCAAACACAACAACAGACAGGTGACTTCAGAAATTTTACACATTTTTATCAGTCCCCACCCTTCTTGGCACAACTTATGACTGATCATAATTTATAATAAAAAATTTACTTTTCATAAGAAAAAAAAAAGAATAATAGATCATTGGCCTAAGAAGAAAATCCTCATGAAAATTAAGGTTTCGATTTAGAAAGGAAACAATATCACCTCTAACTCATAATTATCCAATCAATCAAATAATCCAGCAACTGTTCCTTCCATAATTTTGCTCCACCCACCATAAGTTTGAGTTAAAGAATCAGTGACAGTTGAAAAGCTGGAATGCCCACTGTTTTCCATTAGCTAATATACTGAATTCACAATGCAAATTGCAACAGCCACTTATTTTGGTAAATAATATACCGAGCAAGAAGTGATCAAAAGCTATACTAGTATAATATCTAACTTCACGCACTGATGTCCACTTACAATCATTAAGTACTTTTTTCATTCTTTGATCATGTCAGTTTTCTTATTTGTCTCCTATTTGTTTTTTCTCACATTCTAAAATTTAATTTTCCTTTTTTTTTCTTTAAGAAATAATAAACAAACATCTCAACTCTTAAAACAAAATTAATGCTAAAAATATACTTATTAACTTAGGAAGAAAATTTGACCAGAAAGATACATTTTCCACCTTTAGAAATCTTCCTAAAATATTAGGATCAATATATTTTGTCAGGTTTCAACCCCTCTACCACAAATCCCATGCAGTTGAACTGCTTGAGGTGTCTAAGAGATTTCCGAGTATAAGCTGCAGAACAACTTGATTACCATATGTAAAGCTCACCAAAGCAAATAGTCATTCCTGACCTGTTCCTTCCAGCATCCATACCAATGGCATTGTGTATGTTCAAAATAAAAAGGTCAAGGAAAAGGATAATGAAATTGTGGCAATAAATAATAATAAATAATTTGGATGTAGAACACACTTGAACATCATATCTAAAGCTTAGTGAAGCACACAGCCATTCCTGATCAGTTGATTCCATCATTCTTATGGATGGCATTGTACATGTTCAATATGGAGATTTTTTTTTTGGGTGATATGTTCAACATGGAAATTTCAGCAAAGGAGAATGACATGGCAGTAAAGAGGGGAAAAAAGGTATATATAATAATTAATATTTGAAAAAATATTTAGACACAGAACAAACTTGAACACCATACCTAAAGCTGACTGAAGTATACAACCATTCCAGATCAGTACTTCCATTATTCATACCAGTGGCATTGTGTATGTATAATATGGAGATTTCAGGTCAAAGGACAATGAATTGTGGCAGTAAATGAAAATGTGTGTATAATTTCAAAAATATAATTTGGATTTAAATATGAATTATTTGCCTATCTATAATTTATCTATCTACCCCATCTACCTATGATAAGTTATTTTTCCATAGGAACAAAGATCTTGCACAAATAACTGGTGAAAAACTTCATAACTCATAAAGTTACAACCAATAAACATCGAACTCGAAGCATGCGATTCGCAACAATTAGTTGCAAAGCACAAAAAATATGTTCAAATTCAAATAAAACAAATTCTATTTGCTCATTTTTCCCAGCTAGCTGCAGCAGATTACTTTAATAATGGTGAAATATTTATTGAAAAAACTTCAACAAAAAAGGAAGAAAAAAAGATCTTTGCTGATGAGATGTAGAGCTGAGTAGTCATCATGGTATTCAAGGGCACCATAGCATGAATGCCAAATATATTACAATGAAAAAGTAGGCAATTTAACATAAGAAAAACAGAATATTTTCTTATAAGCACCCAGTAAAATCCATTCTTTTCCTTTTTTTAGTTCTATTATTCTGTTAATTCAATTTCAATCACTATAAGTGCTTCTAAAGTAACAAACTTTATGGTTATCTATTAAAGGCAAAATCCTCAAAGGTAACAATCTATTAAATAAAGTCCACTGCAAGCAAATGACTAGTACAAGTCTAAAATTACTCAACCAAATAACCAAGAAGTATATTAAATATCAGCAATATATATAAATTCTAGTTACATATTTTGATTCCAACATATTACACACGTATTATATATTCGAAAGCTACGCAGAGAAAATGTTGAAAGTATTGCTTAATCAAGCACAATTTACTTACTCGAGGGAAGCTTGCAATCAAAGTAATTGGAACCCAACCCTGTTCATCCATGTTGGACCTTAAAAACTCATCTTTCACTAAATTAGCATCACTGTCAAAAACAAATCAGTAATAAATAGAAAATTCAACAGTCAAGGATTTGTTGACAAACTAAATAATAGAGAACAAAATAAATTTACCTAAAATAATAATCAATTTGGTTGACTATCGTATTGGTCAAAGGAGTTTCTGCAACAGGGAAGAACATTGCAGGAGGAGGTCCATGGGTAAAGAACGGCATGCCCCCAAAGGGTTCGAATTGCAGTGTTGGGAAATAATAGAATTCTGGAAAGGATGAGAAGGAGCATTACTGGTATTTTGTTTTATGTAAACACAATTGAATAAAAGAATAAATAAACTGACCAGGAAAACCAATGGGGTTTGCAAAGGGTCGCATAGGCTGAGGCCCCATAAATGAAGCAGTATTAGGTGGCGGAGGCCTCATTAATCCCCTTGGAGGCATCCTCTGTTGGTGTACATGAGCATCTCTAGTATTTCCATAATTTCCACGATCCTGATCGCGCCTGTTGCCATAATTATTATTATGATAGGAACCATCTCCGCGTGGATGGTGCCCAAAATTACCCCTGCGAGAGGAACTCCGGTGTTCATTCATCGATGGCACAAAACCCCCAACTGGTGGCCTTGTATCCCAGTTATTGTTCCTGTAAGGATCTCTCGGAGAAGGATCCGAAACCCCTGGTACCCCATTCCCAAAGGTACCAGGAGGGATCTGAAGCACGGGAAAGGGTGGTGGTGGTGGTGGAGGAGGTGGGGAAGGGTTGGAGAAGCTGCTCTGTGCAGTACCAGGCCCAATGCTATTGCTGTTGCCACCTCCACGCTTCATCGATCTTTGTCTATTATGTATACCATAGTTCGTTGCAAGATTAGGTTTCACATTACTGGTAGCTTGTTTCTGAGGAGAGTGTGAAGTAACAGGCCCCTACAAAATAACAGCATATAGATAACATAGACAGAGCAGTTCCCACTATTTATGTAAACATAACATCCTACCTTATGAAGGTATACCCTCTTTGATAATGCTGGACAAAAGCAGGAAAATAGAGACTGCAATATAACAGATGAACCTATAGACCCCTCAGATTATTTCATAAATTTGTTCTTTTGTCAAATTACCGGAATTTCAAGCAACGCACGGTAACACCGATTCTTTTTTAGTTTAATTTTTTTTTCAAATAAACTAAACATAGAATTAGGGCAAGTATGGAAACCTAACCTGAGGAGTGGAGAATGATCCATCTGTAGCAGTCTTGGAGGATGAGGAGTCAGGTGTCAATTTAGAGGAAGGCTTGGTGGACTCAGATAAAGGGGGCCAAGAGACAGCACCCATTACATTTACAGGACCAGCCTCTGCGGCGACGCCGTTGGAGGGCCTCTTCCAAGCGGGTTTCTTAGGGCGACCCGCATTGTTGTCCTTATCAGCATCGGAGCTATATACAGCAGCAGCAGCATTAGAATTAGAGTTGTCAGCCGGCGATGCGGCCTTTGGGGAGGAATCGGAGGATGACTGCGATTGGTTGGCCACGGAAGTGGCAAGGGACGATGAAGAGGAAGATGATGACGGCGGCAATTGGTGAATAGGGGAGAGTGGTTCCGAGTCACCGCCCCGAACGACTTGGGCCCAAGGAGAAGGTCGATTTTTTTGCGGGAAGTTGGGACTGCTGGTGTCGGCGGACGCAGTAGTGGGCGAGTGATGGTTTGAGGAAGAATCAGCTGTGGTAACCATTGCCAATTAAGATTTCTGGTTTTGAGCAGATAGATAGATGATGATTGATCAGTGTATAACCCACAACATCAATAAATAAATCATCAAATTAATAAATCGAAATCGATAAAAGGTGATTGAACATTAGAAAAATAAAACCACAAAAATAAAAGAAAGAAGCAAAGAATAAGTTAGGGTTTGTGTTGATAGAATGCGGAAGGCAACTATGATAATATTACGCTGGATACGGAAAGAAACCAGCCTCTCTCTCTCTCTCGCTCTCAGTCTCAACACTGGACCTGCGACGTCTGCCCCCTCTCCTCTGTCTGTTTCACCACTCAGAAAGAGAAACAAAGTGAAGGTTCTGTTATTGAAACCTAAATTTACTCAGTTTTTTTTTTTGTCCAATTTTATTTTTTAAACTCACTTTAACCAAAAACAAAATTGGTTTACTCTATCTATATTACCCTCTTACAAATATAAAACTCTCTCTCTCTCGTTTTGTTGTGTGAAAACTAATGCAATGCAAGACTCTTGTGTGCGTTTTTATTCTTTTATTTCTTCATTTAATTTTTTCAAAATTTAATTTTGATTCATTATTAATTTAATACATGTATCATAATTTAATAATCTATTAATATAAAAATGTTTATATCTCGTATTATTATATCTAATCAAATTATTTTAATAATTTAATAGCATGCATTTAAATAATAATTTAACTTTTTAAAATAATTGTTATTGAGCTATTGATAATTATTATTATAGTTAAATTATTTTAATAATTTAATATTTTTTATTTTTTAAGTGGTAAATAATCTCTTAAGAAACATTTAAAGAGACCTCTTATAACGATGTTATTTATATATTTTTATACACATAAATTTTATAATCGAACACAATATTACATACTCAAAAGATTTAAATTTCTTCCACTCAAACTAACACACGTTAATATTTAATAGTATATTATGATATAACTATATAAATTAATTTTATCCCAACAACGAATTAAAATTAAAGAAAAAATAATAATTTTTTATTGGATGCATATATGATAAAAAATTAAAATTGTCTTTGAGCCTTAAATCAGCTAGAACCAAAAATATCCGAACACTTAAATCTAATTTTAGTTAAGGCACAATAGTGGTTGGTCAGTTAGAAGTTTTAAAATAAGTCTAGTTTTGATGAGTTAGTCAGAGTAATTTGATAAAAAAATATGAATTGGACTAAAAAAATTGCAATAAAATGTATTTTGACTCGTCTTGGGTTGACTTATTTTATCTCAGTCTGATGTAAGTCAACCTACATTGAGCCCAGTTAATTCGTTGACTTAATGTTTAATTGTTTAATTAATATTTTTTTATGATGTGTAAATAATTTTACTCTTATCTTTTCTAATGTAAACTAATATTTATGTCACAAAAATAGTTTTATTTTATGTTTTTTAATAATTAAAGTTTGTAAAAGAAAAATATAACTACAAGACATAAAAATAAAATTTTTAAGTATTAAAAATATTACAATTTTTTCAAAAAAAGGATAATTCGAGTTAATTGGCTAATTCGTCCAACTCTTAACCGCATAGGATTGGACTGAGCAAATTGTTAACTTGTAACAACTTTGCATAGACTTGAAAATTGATTTGGCCCGCTTAAACTGACTCATTTTAACACTTCTAGTCATATTACAAGTAGACTGTGACCTCTAACAAATTTTACATGTAATGTCTAGAGTTTGAATGTTGAAATTATTATTTTGAAGAGAATTTTACTTAATAATCGTCACCTCTAACTTGAAATTGTATAAATAATCGGTAAAAAAAAACATATTTATATGATAATAAAAAACATACAATTTCATTAATTAATGTTTTGATTGACACTAGGTGTCGTCAGCCTTAGAATGTGACAAGTCGAAAAATATTTGAAAATAGTTACAATTGCAAATTAAAAAATATTTATATTTTTATATTTTTTATATTTAATATAATAATAATACTTTGTAAAAAAATTTTTTTATATAGATTTTCTTTTATTTAGTTTGGGCTTGTGAGTTTTGACTTGGATTGAAATGTTACTATTATAACGGGCTCAATGCTGAAAAAATAAAAAAGCCCATATTACCGGACTGGACCTGGACTACAACAGGTATGAATTGCGAACATAGAAGTTTTCCTAAGGCCGTCCAGAAGACATGGCATGTTTGACAACAATGAGTCCAAATAGTTAGGAGGTAGTATATAAGATAAAATCATAAAAGTACTTTTATCAACAACTGAATCCTATTCAAATACACAATACACAATAAAAATAAAGAGTCTATATATATATATATATATATATATATATATATATATATATATTGATTGTAACACCTAATTTTATCCAAACATATTTTTAATTTTGAAAAAAAAGAATAAATAAAAATAGCAATAACACTATTAAGTGATCATTTTTCTTGTAGCTCATTTTTTTTAATTTTTGACCCAAATTAAGTCTGATCCAATTGAAACAATGTCCAAGTCCATTTAACTACTAGGCCCATTTATCTTAAATCTCTAATATATATATATATATATATAAAAAGGAAGCTAACATTGCAAGGGTGGCAATCAGCCAAAAACAAAAGGACAAATGCATTCTTTTTTGGTGATTACAAAAGAAGAAGGAACAAGGTGAATAAATAAATTTTTAAAATAAAGCACCAAAGTAGTAAAGGATGTTACAGCTCCTATGCAACATTGAACCATATGACAAAACACAAAAAATGAAGGCAGCAGCAACAAGAAAAAAAGAAAGAAAACTTGGAAGCCAAAAAGGGATGGGAAAGACACTATACGGTCTGATCCTCAGAGAAGACTTGTTCTTTGATTTATAAACGAGGCTTCCACGGTTTAGAGGGGAGGCAACCAATGAAAAAAAATCCTCTCACAGCCTAAACACACTGACATTTTTTCTTCTCACATAGGAAACCTACAGAGAACAGAGGGGAAGGCAACCACCGAAAATACCCAAGCTTCCCACTTCACCTTCATCTTCTTCCACCATCTTCATTTCCATTTCTCACCTTCACCAAATACCATCTCCCATTCAGCAACACCCCACCGGATAACCACATACCAGCCACCTCCACGACCCACCACTAAACGGAAAAAACCAAGCCCACCTTCGTTCGGATCCCCCCGCACCGTGCACCACAAACCACCAATAAAGACCACCTGCGAACAGCACTCAGACCAGATCTGCCCCTTCACCGCGTTGTCGTCACCCGCGCGCTAGCATCGCTCGAAGCCCAACCGTGCACAGCTCCACCGTTGCCACCTGCACGAAGCACAGCCACCGTACCGACGAGCCGAGTCAACCCGCAACAGGACCCGATCCGCGACCCGCCAACAATCGCACCTCGCCGCAGCGCCAGATCTGGGACAGGCGTCACACAAATCGCGCGTCCTCCCTCCCAAAAAACCATATCCGAACCAGACCACACAGCTCCCCCTCCGTAAGCCACCGTGACCAACTGCTCCGCATCGCCAGGACCGGCGTCATCGTCGTTCGAAGCTCAGTTGCGAACCGACGCCGCCGTCCAGAACCACAGCACCTCCGCACTCACCGTTCTGTCAGCGCAAAGCCGCATTGCGCCTAGCACGAGTCAGACCTGACCATTGCGAGCTGCGCACCACCGTCCAACTCTGCTACCGGAGCCGCGAGCATCAACCGTTGCGCAAACCAGTTGTCGTGCTGTGCCAACACCACAGTCCGCACCAGTGTCACGTCGCGCGTCGTCCTCCGCCACCCACCTCCGCGCCGAAGTCGCCGTCCACTGCTGGGTAGCTTTCCCCCTTCTCCTCTGTTTTCTGATTGCAAAGACGGAAGTCTCTTTTCTTTGGGTCATATTTTTTTACTTGTTAAGTTTGAAAAGGTCTGTTAAGTAATGTAAAACAAAAAAAAAATTAAAACAATACCAATGGATTATATGGCTTTTGGGCTCTGTAGACTTTTGGTGAATGGTCCTGAGATTGTGTGGATAGTGGTAGGATTAAGTTTTGATAATGGACTTTTATTTTCTTATTAGTGGGCTAGTGTTAAAAAAAATCAAACAAAAAATATAAATAAAGTGGTTTTTTATCATAAGTAAAAAATAATAATAAGATTTATGATAATGCTATAAGTAAATAAATAGGAATGAGCAAGTAATAGAAAATAAAAATAAAAAATGATAAAAATGAGAAAATATAAAAAAAATAAAATATTTGAATCTTGTTAAGAAAAATAAAACAGATTAATCGAAATTTGTGACAACTTGTTAATCATGCATTTTTAAAAATCATCTAAGTTGTGACAACTTGATGATTCGTTTTTTTAAATATATAATAAAATGTTTGAACTTTGTTGAGAAGAATAAAACTGGATTAGCTGAGCTGCGACAGTTTGTTAATCTTGTAATTTTTAGAATCGTCTGAGTTGCGACAACTTGATGATTTGTTTTTTTGTTAAGCAAGAAATAAAAATTAAATATTTTTTCAAAATAAAAACCTTTTCAACATTAAAAATAATCAACCCACAATCGTTTTTTTCTAATGAACGACGTGACTTTGAATTCCTCATTGCACCCGAGGATACGTAGGAGCGGAATCTCAATTCTGTCAAGCTAAAAATTAAATTTTCATAATTTTTTGTTGTTTGCTTAGTTTTTTTAATAAATAGGTAAAATAAATATTTTTTAAGAGTCATAAAAATTGCACAACTGATTTAAAGTAACCGTCTTAGGGCGGATGTATTAGGGGTGCTGTGGGGGTATAATCTCCACCTTTCCCTATGCATAATTAGACTCCTGAACCCGAGTTTTCGAACGTAAACCATCATTTTTGTTTTTCCAATTTTTTCCTAATAAAAAATTAAAATTAGTGGCGATTCTCTTTAATTTTTGTAATTTAAGTCATTATTCCGCCGCGATCTCGGTTGCGACAGTTGGCAACTCCGCTGGGGACATTTGAGAGTCAAGCCTTCGTAAATTAGTTGTGCAAATTTTGTGACATTTAAATGTTTGTTTTACCCTTTTTGTTTTTGTTTTGTTTTTCTATTTTGTTTAATTTGTTTATTGATCAATTTAGTTGTGTTTTTATTTTATTATGCAAACCTTAGGATAGAGGATTCTTAGGAATTTGTTTTGCATTTGTTTTGTTAGAATATGAATGTTTGTATGCTCCCTACACTCATTATACCTATACATTTCTCACACACATTCGAGTGAGGCCCTATACCCGGCTCTGAGTGAAGCCTAAGTTAGGTAGAAGTTGCGTAGTAATAGTCATTTTGGATGTACATCCTATTTGGTTATTGCGAAAACCTCATCTAGAGTGTGCATTTTTCATAAATGTCCCGCATTTGGTGGTTTACTCACTATTTGTGATCAACATTATGAAATGAGACTTAACTCTAGAGGCCTTTAGAATAGAAGAGTCACCCAATGAGAGTTTTCACGAATCAAAAATACTCATAGATCCTTAGGGTAGAACTCCCCAAGCTTAAGGCAATCTCATTAGGACACAAAGGGAGCGTATTTATTCTTTATCTTCTCATCACATCTTCATTCTTGCATAAAAAAAATTGTTAAAAAAAAAAGAAAAAAAAGAACAAATTTTCATTCTTTTTTTTAAAAAAAAAAAGATTTTTTTTATTCCATTTAATGTTCTCTATTTTTTTTTAATAAAACTTGAACCATTGCTTATCCTCGGAAAACCCAGATCGCACAAACCCGGTCTTACGAGACGAGGTCGCAAACTAGGCTGCAACATATATCAAACTCAGAGAGAAATTTGGGTCGAGAGATGGATGAAATGAGGGAAAGAATTGAGGTAATGACAAAAGGACCATCAAGGGTCGAGAATTTACTGAGACAGTTAATCGAGACCCTTAGAGCAACAAATGGAACCCCTGTCGGCGCTGGAACAAATGCAAATGAAGGGGATAGTTCCATGAACAGAAGTCCTGAAGGGGAGAATAACAATGCAAAAGCTACTCAGGAGTAGTCAGTGAAGATATTCCTGAATAGCAACTCAGAAAGAGAAAAGTCAAGAGATGAATTGATCAGAAAGATGCAAGAGCAAATTAGAGCCATTCAAGGCCCTAATCCGTATAGCTCGATGGGAATTGATGAACTATGCCCGGAAACTAAAGTCAATATTCCTAAGGACTTTGAAATTCCAGATTTCTCAAAGTACGATGGAAGCACAAATCCAAAGTTTCATTTGAAGACTTACATCACCAAAATCGCCATTTGGTCACGAGATCAAAAATTCTTGATCAATTTCTTTCATGAAAGCCTGACCGGGCCAGCTCTGGAATGGTACATGTAACTTGACCATTCAAGAATTTCTTGTTGGGATGATTTGACAAATCTATTCTTGGGGCAATATCGATTCAACATCGACACTGCACCTACCCGAGAGCAGCTAAGAGCAATGCAAAAGAAAAGTGATGAGACTTTCATGCAATATGCTCAAAGATGGAGAATGTTGGCAGCCCAGGTTCAACCATCATTGACTTCGTCAGAGATGAGCTCGTACTTCATGGGGACCTTAGGAGCACCTTTTATTGGGTTGATAGCAGGGATTACCTATGAAAATTTTTCTGACTTAATTTTGGCAGGGGAAAGGATTTTACGAGATTAGGTAAGTTACCTGTTGAAAATATAGAAAGTAACTTCCCTAAGATGGTGGAACCGACAAGGGAGGAAGAACCAGAAGTCAGTGCTTACCAGACCTCATACCAAGTTCCCTTGCCGCGTTCATATATCCTAACTCATCCTGTCTATACCAAGCACCCTCCAGCAACTCGAAACCTCTGAACAATTGGAGATTTGAGGCGTTTAATTTGATGTGATTGTCATCTTAGACTTTTGTGATACTTGAACTTATGTAAACTTTCTTGAAACATTAATGTAATAGATTTGCATGGATCTTAACTTTCTTGGCACTCATGTTCTTGTCATTTCTTTCTTATCACTCTTTTCTTTCCTTTTCTTGCTTTCATTTGGTTCGGATCCCATTGGACTCTCATTCCAGAAAAACTTTGGGTGGTTATGAAGCTCATATGTACAGGTGCCCTTTTCTATGGCAAAAAAAAAAGAAAATAAAAAAAAGAAAAAGAATGAATCAATAAGAAAATAAAATGGAGCAAAGAGGTAATCACTTGTTGTGCACAATCTTTTTGTCTCTAAATTAAAAAATTTGAAAATGAGCAATCAAGATTTGAAATGAAGATTGGCCATCTTTTTCTCTCCTTCACAAAAATTCATAATTTCATTATCCTTCGTTATCCCTTTTTGAGTTTGAAAGTTTTTCTTCAATAAATCCTGGACAAGGATCACCCCTATACTATGGAATAACACAAAACAAAGATTGAGTGTCATGGTGACTATTTTGAAGCATAAAGAAAAGAAAAAAAAAGGTGAAATAGGCAGGAAATGAACAATTTCTTTTGAAAAAAAAACTAAAAAAAAAACATAAAAGAGAGAAAGAGAGAAGAAAGAAAATAAAATGAAATAGTTCATGACAAAGGTGAATGATTGAAGTGAAAAGAAAATGAAAGGAATGGAGAACAATAAGAGAAAAGTGTGCTTGAAAACGCAAAAGCAGTTGACAAGGTTCAACTTTGAATAAGGATCCTTGGTCCCATTTAACCCTTAAACACTTGTTTGAGCCTTATATCTTTCGTTTCATAACCATTAACCTTGGCCACGTTACAGCCCTTAAAAAGTCTATTATGATCAATGAATGATTGCTGTTACTTTCATAAGCTTTAATTCTGAGACAAAATGTTATGCTCATCTAAGTATCTAGTTCATTGCTTCTTTAAAAAAAAGAAAAAAAAATGGACTTACCCAGGGGCAAGTTTCTACCCTGATCGATTTGGCTCTACACTAGAGCATTTTTTCTCTAGCTCAGTTTAGCCTACACTGGGACAATTCTTTTGGTTCAACTTGGCCTTACATTAGGACAAGTTTTTGCCCTGTTCAATTCGATTCCAAACTGGGACAATTTTTTTCTTTTCCTTGGTTCAATGTGACCTACGCTAGGGCAAATCTTATGGTCATTTGGGTGTTTGCCCTATTCAATTCAGTCTTAAACTGGGGCAAATTTCTCTTTCATTCAATTTGACCTACACTGGGGCAAATTTCTCTTTGGTTTAATTTGGCTTGATGTAAATCATTGACCATAATACCCAGTAGGCAACTAAAGATGATTTTCATAAAGGTCAAACAAATCCATACTGAGGTAACACCTCTTTGAATCCCATATCATTTTTGTGTCTTTTCCATATACTTATCCTTTGTAAATACCATTTGTATAGTCAAACTTCCAAAACCAATCTGGAAGTTGTTCACTTTCTTTCCTGTTGTACTTTCAAATTTATGTATATTTGTTATGTAATGCTTCAGGTAAAGTGAACATGAGTACAACACTATGATTTGACCATCTAATGATAACTCCCTGATGAGCAATTCAGGCTGAAAAGAACTTGTAAGTTCCAATTGAAGGAGAAATGTTATCCCAAAGAGCTACCCGAAAAAAGGATGGAAGTGAAGACTGTGAAGAAAGCTAGGAAGAAAAAAGGATCAAACTTAAAAGGAAAGATACTCAATGTTTGAGGATTCCTATGGATTTTGAAACAAGTTGATAAGCCCTAATTTGCGAGAGCTTGCGCCCGGGTTTGATGGATCAAAATTTTTCGAGGAAGCAATTAGCATCGAGAATGCAAGTGAAAGGTTTTTGATTTGATGTTTTCAATCTATTGACAGGATCTTTAGATTTTGAGTTGCATGAATGAACAGTACAATATCTTTTTATGAGATAATAAGCTACAACAGCTTTGAAAGTGACGTCTTTGGCTTTCACGCCAAGCTTCACTATAAAAGAACAAAAAAAAGCTTTAAAAATAAAAATAATAAAAATAATAAAAAATTCAGGTCCATGACCTGGTGAAGTGTTAAAAAAATTTCAAGTCCTTGGCTTGGTAACTTTCACACAAATTTTAGGTCCATGACCTAATGATCTTTCTTAAAAAAGAAAAAAAGAAAAAGAAAAAAGAAGAAGAAAAGAAAAAATCTTCCGGGCCAAGCCCTTTGCTTTTTAAATTTCGGGACACAGACGCCCATTGTCATTTAAATTTCGGGACACAGAAGTCCACTGTATTTTAAATTTCGGGACACATAAGCCCATTGTCCTTTAATTTTCGGGCCAAGCCCATTGTCTTTTAAATTTCGGGGCACCAGATACCCAATACTTTTTAATTTTCGGGACGCCAGATACCCACTACTTTTTAATTTTTGAGACGCCAGATACCCACTGCTTTTTAATTTTTGGGATGCTAGATAACCAATGTTTTTTAATTTTTCGGGACGCCAGATACCCAAAGCTTATTTAATTTTCGGGACGTCAGATACCCAATGTTTTTTAATTTTTGAGACGCCAGATGCCTACTTCTTTTTAAATTTTGGGACGACCAGATGTCCACTGCTTTTAATTTTCGGGACGCTAGATACCCAATGTTTTTTTATTTTCGGGACGCCAGATACCAAATGTTTTTTAACTTTCGGGACACCAGATACTCAACGCTTTTTAATTTTCGAAACGCTAGATACCCACTATTTTTTTTTAATTTTGGGACATCAGACACCCATTGTCTTAATTCCGGGTCAAGCCCATTGCCTTTTACAATTCCATGTCACGAGGTCACCCAACATTATTTCCAAAAAAAAAAACTTTTGATCAGTAAACGTCAATTGAGCTGCGACAGTTTGTTGACAACACGGTGACGTCTCTGGTTTTATGTTGAGCTTCACTTTGGTAGGATTAACGACGCTGCGACAGCTCGTAAATCCGCTTTTGAGCTCGCTAGTTTGCAATTAGCATCATTTCATCACCGGACAAAATTTAAGTTCACGTCTTTACTCGTTTCTTACGACGATAATAAGAAAAACTACGGTTATTCCTAATATCTAATAAGAAACAAGTAAAGAGGGGTAACTGTGAACATCTAATTTTGTCCGGACATATTTTTAATTTTGAAAAAAAAAAGAATAAATAGTGATCATTTTTCTTGTGGCTCATTCTCTTAATTTTTGACCCAAATCAAGCCTGACCCAATTGAAACAATGTCCAAGTCCATTTAACAACTAGACCCATTTATCTTAAGTCTCTAATATATATATATATATATATATATATATATATATATATATATATATAAAAGAAAGCTAACTTTGCAGGGGTGGCAATCAGCCAAAAACAAAAGGACAAATGCATTCTTTTTTGGTAATTATGGTGTGGTGTGGATTGTGATTAAAATTTAGAATGAAAATCAGTTGCCAAGTTCCACCAAAAATAAAAACTTTGCAACCAGTTGTAGTTAGCAAGGGTCGATCTACAGAGAACTAATTCAATTAACACTATAATTTGAATCCTAATTTAAACACTCAAAAACAGTAAACAATAAAATGAGGGTTTTGTTTGTTGAAATTAAAAACAGAAATTGAATCCAAAACAAAAACAGTAAATATAATTTGGAAAATCAATTAAAAGACAATGGTTAAGAGATGAAATCCACCACTAGATTTATATGATTATGCTAACCCACATATCCTTTATACCAACATGGTCAATTATGTTTTTATGTGATTGTGAGATTAATTCTCTGTTTTCCTTAAGTTTTGGTTAATTCAGCAACCGCTCAAATCAATCCCTAATCAATAATTATTTGTAAAGCAACCGCCTTTACACCTACTTATTGATTGTATTAAGATTTAGAAAACCAATCACACTAAGATCCAATCTCACACCGGGATTAAATTACTTAGATCATATGCCTCACTAGTCCAACCACCGCAACTGCGCATAACAATCCTAGTTTTACCACTTTTGAAATTGGCAAAGAGTATAAAAGCCTTTATACTAAATTAAGAACAGAAACATATGAATAAAAATACAATTGTATTGATATAAAGAAATATGCAAGAATCACATAATTAAAAATAGGATTTTATCTTCCCTTAACCATATAAGAAAACTAGCCACACATGGCAAATCCAAAACCAAAAGAATAACAGAAGAACAACATTGTCAAGAATAGAAGTGCAGAAGAAAACTAAAGATCAAACTAGTTTCCAAAGGTTGGGGATGATTGATCTCCAATTGCTCGAACCCGAGACTCCAATCTTCGATCCAATCTCTTTCTCCCTAGTTCTTGGTCTTCTCCTCAGCCTATTGGCGGTTCCCCTGTCCAAACCCTCTTTTAGGACCTTAGGCAACCCTATTTATAACTTTTGAGACTTAGCACATCATTAAAATTTATATCTAATATTCTGATGCGACGACACGGGCCGTGTCGTTTGACACGGCCTACCCCGTGTCAGGTTCTGTTAACAAAAGTTCAAGTGATTTGTGAGTCAGAGAAAAACACGGCCCACCCTGTGTCATTTGACACGGGCCGTGTTTATTGCAATGCTCAAAACTGGATCCTCTTGTGAAGACAGAGATTTACACAGCCTACGCCGTGTCATATGACACGGGCCGTGTTGTTGGTCAGGTCCATGTTGAAAATCCAGAGAAGGACACGGCCCAACCGTGTCATGTGACACAGGCCGTGTCACTTACTTTCTTTAAATTCCTCTCTCTTTCTTTGCTTCTAGGGGTGATATTGATCTCCTGAAAAACACAATGCAATTATGAGTGCTTATAAACATACTTAAGCATAGTTTCATAATAAAAATTCGATTAAACTTCATATCCAGAAACTTAGCTAAAAGTTAACAATTAAACACATATGAAGTCCAATTAGATCAAACATATGACACTCAAGATATGAAAATAATTGACAGATCAAATACCCTCACACTTAGCCTTTTGCACTCCTGGGCAAAACATAAGACCGAACTAGGGAACACAGAAAAACAAAACAAATTTAAAAGCTTAAAAAAAATTCAATTTCCAATGATATTCAAGAAAGGCAAAAGATCGTAAGCAAGAAGAGCAAGAAAAGATTCAAGGGGTCAAAACATTCAAGAGATAGCAAATCTTCACATCTCAAACCAACAAGCAAGGTATCTTCAATTTGAAAAGCATGAATCAAGAATGATAGATCCTCACAAGATGTACTCTTAATCTCTCAAGTGTTTACAAGGTAAGTATCTCACTTAATTCAGCCCATGAAAAATGCACTACCATAAGCTTGCTTATCTTCTACTTCTCCACTACTCAAACACATGCACACACAAATCAAGTGGACTTTATTCAAGGTTGTAATGGGGCCAAGGTAAAGGAAGGAAATAATATGGATATGGCAAGATAAATACCAAAGAGAATAAAAGAATGTTGGGGAGGAACTTAAATGACAAATAACAAGCATGAAATTTTTTTCCCAATTCTATATAATGCACATTCTCTTCACATATTCCTTTCCTTTTTCTTTCTTTCCTTGTACAACCTTTATTGCATTGAATCTTTTTCTTTGCATTTTTTTTTCAACCAAAACTTTGCATATTGTACATCAAGAACACAACCCCCATACTTGTACTACACATTGCCCACAAGCAAAAAAAGCTCCTCCAATGCAAATGAACCAATATTCTCTCATTCCCTAAAGTAAGGTGAAATCATGATTTTTCACATAAGGCATATAATGAGTTAAGATAAAGAATAGGCAATAGGCTCAAGGGGTTAATCAAAAGAAAATGATGCAAGGTTAGCTATTTGGCCAAAGTAGTTACTCAAGAAAGAAGAAAGAAGGCCTCAATCATATTTATGTATGCAAGTGAAAATGTAACCTCAAAAAGAATCAAAGCAAGTTCTAGAGTGATCAAATGACATGAGTAAAAATCATACAAGAAAAAGGAGAATGACATAAATGTTAAATTCATCCATCAATAGGCTCAAAATCTCACAAGGTATGCATCTATCAATCTCAATCCACCAATCAAACATCCAAAGCCAAGCATGTCAAATTCAAGATGGAAGAAGAAATTTATAAATCATAACCCTGAATTTCACTTGTTTCAAATTCAAACTTCACAAATCTCAAAACATCATTGGAATTTAATAAAAAACACACTTTTTTTAATCAAATAAAAATTAAAACAGAAAATAGAATGTAAACTCCTCCCCCACACTTAAATTCTACATTGTCCTCAATGTAAAGCTCAAAAGAAAATAATCATCAATTACTCCAGGACAAGTAAAATAAAAGAAAGAGAGAAGAAACATCATTATCAAATGAGGAGGTCTCCACTGTTTGAAACATCATGAGAACAGTCACCAGGGTCCTTATCTTGAAGTGTAATGACCAAGTTAAACTTGAAGTAGTGGTCCTAATAGCGGAATTGAACAATTAGTTCCCTGGCAACGGCGCCAAAATTTGGTGTGGTGTGGATTGTGATTAAAATTTAGAATGAAAATCAGTTGTCAAGTTCCACCAAAAATAAAAACCTTGCAACCAGTTGTAGTTATCAAGGGTCGATCCACAGAGAACTAATTCAATTAACACTATAATTTGAATCCTAATTTAAACACTCAAAAATAGTAAACAATAAAACGGGGGTTTTGTTTGTTGAAATTAAAAACAGAAATTGAATCCAAAATAAAAATAGTAATATAATTTGGAAAATCAATTAAAAGACAATGGTTAAGAGATAAAATCTACCACTAGATTTATATGATTATGCTAACTCACATATCCTTTATACCAACATGGTCAATTATGTTTTTATGTGATTGTGAGATTAATTCTCTGTTTTTCTTAAGTTTTAGTTAATTCAGCAACCGCTCAAATCAATCTCTAATCAATAATTATTTGTAAAGCAACTGCTCTTACACCTACTTATTGATTGCATTAAGATTTAGAAAACCAATCACACTAAGATCCAATCTCACACCGGGATTAAATTACTTAGATCATATGCCTCACTAGTTCTACCACCGCAAATCACAAGATAGCAATCCTAGTTTTACCACTTTTGAAATTGGCAAAGAGTATAAAAACTTTTATACTAAATTAAGAACAGAAACATATGAATAAAAACACAATTGTATTGATATAAAGAAATATACAAGAATCACATAATCAAAAATAGGGTTTTATCTTCCCTTAACCATATAAGAAAACTAGCCACACATGGCAAATCCAAAACCAAAAGAATAACAGAAGAACAATATTGTCAAGAATAGAAGTGCAGAAGAAAACTAAAGATCAAACTAGTTTCCAAAGGTTGGGGATGATTGATCTCCAATTGCTCGAACCCGAGACTCCAATCTTCGATCCAATCTCCTTCTCCCTAGTTCTTGGTCTTCTCCTCAGCCTCTTGGCGGTTCCCCTGTCCAGACCCTCCTTTAGGACTTTAGGTAACCCTATTTATAACTTTTGAGACTTAGCACATCATTAAAATTCGTATCTAATATTCTGATGCGACGACACGAGCCGTGTCGTTTGACACGGCCTACCCCGTGTCAGGTTCTGTTAACAAAAGTTCAAGTGATTTGTGAGTCAGAGAGAAACACAGCCCACCCTGTGTCATTTGACACGGGCCGTGTTTATTGCAATGCTCAAAACTGGATCCTCTTGTGAAGACAGAGATGTACACGGCCTACCCCGTGTCATATGACACGGGCCGTGTTGTTGGTCAGGTCCATGTTGAAAATTCAGAGAAGGACACGACCCAACCCGTGTCATGTGACACAGGCCGTGTCACTTACTTTCTTTAAATTCTTCTCTCTTTCTTTGCTTCTAGGGGTGATATTGATCTCCTGAAAAACACAATGCAATTATGAGTGCTTATAAACATACTTAAGCATAGTTTCGTAATAAAAATTCAATTAAACTTCATATCCAGAAACTTAGCTAAAAGTTAACAATTAAACACATATGAAGTCCAATTAGATCAAACATATGACACTCAAGATATGAAAATAATTGACAGATCAATTACAAAAGAAGAAGGAACAAGGTGAATCAATAAATTTTTAAAATAAAGCACCAAAGTAGTAAAGGATGTTACAACTTCTATGCAACGTTGAACCACATGACAAAACACAAAAAATGAAGGCAGCAACAACAAGAAAAAAAGAAAAAAAACTTGGAAGCCAAAAGGGGATGGGAAAGAGACCATACGATCTGATCGTTAGAGAAGACTTATTCTTTGATTTATAAACTAGGCTTCCACGGTTTAGAGGGGAGGCAGCCAATGAAAAAAATCCTCTCACAGCCTAAACACACTGACATTTTTTCCTCTCACGTAGGAAACCTACAGAGAACAGAGGGAAAGGTAGCCACCGAAAATACCCAAGCTTCCCACTTCACCTTCATCTTCTTCCACCATCTTCATTTCCATTTCTCACATTCACCAAAACCATCTCCCATACAACAACACCCCACCGGATAACCACATACCAAACCACCTCCACGACCCATCACCAAACAGAAAAAACCAAGACCACCTTCGTTCGGATCCCCCCGCACCGTCCACCACAAACCACCAATAAAGACCACCTGCGAACAGCACTCGGACCAGATCTGCCCCTCCACCGTTCTGTCGTCACCTGCGCGCTAGCACCGCTCGAAGCCCAGCCGCGCACAGCTCCACCGTTGCCACCCGCACGAAGCACAGCCACCATACCGGTGAGCCGAGTCAACCCGCAACAGGACCCGATCCCCGACCCGCCAACAGTCGCACCTCGCCACAACGCCAAATCTGGGACCTGCGTCGCGCAAATCGCGCGTCCTCCCTCACGAAAAACCAGATCCGAACCAGACCACACAGCTCCCCCTCTGTATGCCGCCGTGACCAGCTACTCCGCACCGCCAAGACCCGCTTCATCGTCGTTCGAAGCTCAGCTGCGAACCGCCGCCGCCGTCCAGAACCACAACACCTTCGCACCCGCCGTTCTGGCAGCGCAAAGCCGCACCGCGCCTAACACTAGTCAGACCTGACCATCGCGAGCTGCGCACCACCGTCCAGCTTTGCTACCGGAATCGAGAGCATCAACCGTTACACGAACCAGCCGCCGTGTTGTGCTAACACCACAGTCCGCACCAGCGTCATGCCGCGCGTCGTCCTTTGCCACCCCCCTCCGCGCCGAAGTCGCCGTCCACTACTGGGTAGCTTTCCCCCTTCTCCTCTGTTTTCTGATTACAGAGATGGAAATCTCTTTTCTTTGGGTCATATTTTTTTACTTGATAAGTTTGAAAAGGTCTATTAAGTAATGTAAAACAAAAAAAAATTAAAACAATACCAATGGATTATATGGCTTTTGGGCTTCGTAGACTTTTGGTAATTGGTCCTGAGATTGTGTGGATAGTGGTAGGATTAAGTTTTGATAATGGACTTTTATTTTCTTATTAGTGGGCTAGTGTTAAAAAAAAAAGAAAATCAAATAAAAAATATAAATAAAGTGGTTTTTTATCATAAGTAAAAAATAATAATAAGATTTATGATAATGCTATAAGTAAATAAATAGGAATGGGCAAGTAATAGAAAATAAAAATTAAAAATGATAAAAATGATAAAATATAAAAAAAATATTTGAATCTTGTTAAGAAAAATAAAACGGGATTAAGCGAAATTTGTGACGACAAATTGTTAATCCTGTATTTTTAAAAATCATCTAAGTTCATGACAACTTGATGATTCGCTTTTTTAAATATATAATAAAATGTTTGAACTTTGTTGAGAAGAATAAAAGCCCTGGATTATTTGAAATTTTGACAGGTTTGTTAATCTTGTAATTTTTAGAATCGCCCGAGTTACATAACTGATGATTTGTTTTTTGTTAAGCAAGAAATAAAAATTAAATATTTTTTCAAAATAAAAACCTTTTCAACATTAAAAATAATCAATCCACAATCGTTTTTTTTTTCTAAAGAACGACGTGGCTTTGAATTCCTCATTACACCCGAGGATACGCAGGAGCAGAATCTCAATTCTGTCAAGTCAAAAATTAAATTTTCATAATTTTTTGTTGTTTGCTTAGTTTTTTTAATAAATAGGTAAAATAAATATTTTTAAGAGTCATAAAAATTGCACAACTGATTTAAAGTAACCGTCTTAGGGCGGATGTATTAGGGGTGCTGTGGGGTTTAATCTCCACCCTTCCCTATGCATAATTAGACTCCCGAACCCGAGTTTTCGAACGTAAACCATCATTTTTGGTTTTTCAATTTTTTCCTAATAAAAAAATAAAATTGGTGGCGACTCCCTTTAATTTTTGTAATTTAAGTCGTTATTCCACTGCGATCCCCGTCGCGACAGTGATTGTATCCAATGAGATTAATATTTATTGTAAAAGGTAAGAGAAATAAATTTTGATTATTAAATTTTATATAAATAGTTAAAATTAGAATCTAAATATATGTGACTTTTTTTGGTACTACATGACCTTTAAGTAACTTTTAATCTTGATCATTTATATATGATTGTATAGTTAAGATTTACTCATCTCACTCACTCACAATAAAAACTTCTATCACCTTATCCTCCCTTTATCTTTATATCTCTCTTGTTTTGAACTTCCTTTTCGTGAAGGTGTTGGAGCAAGGAGTTGTCGTTTTCTTTCTTTGGTGGCAGCCCCATTGTCTCCTTTTCTTTTGTTTTTTTTTTGTATTTTTTAATAATTTGTTCAGATTTGATAGATCTTGAACTTGTTTGTCCAAATTTATTTTTCTCAATGGTAGATCTTGTGACTTTGTTATCCCTTTTATTGATGTTTTTGTTGACCATTTTATGGATGTTTTTGTTTTCAATTTTTAGGGTTTCTTTTATTAGTTCTCTTGTATTCGGTCATATCCTGATAGTTTTGTATGTAGAGTTCGAGATCTACTTTGAGATAAGACGTAATACACTGGTCAAGCTGCAATACTTTTCGTGTTAATTTATACTAATGAAAGTTGCTTTGACATCGATAGTCTTCGAGTAATGAACAAATCTACAAAACATTGGTTAATTCATATGATAAATTATATTTGTTTTTTTCTCTTTCTAAACCTAATATATCTTTTTCGATTTGTAAGTGTCGTTAAACTTTAATCATAATAAATTTTATTTCTCATAAAAAAAAATATATATATATATATATAGTAAAATGAGTGTTATATAAATAACGTATCTCATGGTGAGATGAATATTTATTGTAAAATGTGATATAAGTGAATTTTAATCATTGAATTTTATATGAATGATTAATATTAGAATATAAATACATGTGATTTTTTTAAGTGATCTCATAATTTTTAAATGACTTATAATTTTCACCATCTATATATGATTACATAATCAATATTTATTTTCTTTTTTTTCATAATAAAAACATATCTCATTAGATATGTCTCATATATATATATATATATATATCCTTAATGATATTCTTATCATCATAATTACATTTTTTTTATAAGAAAGTTTGAGAGATTATCCTTTCTAAAGATAAAACATATCCCAGGTTTTAATATGAATTTATATTGATACTTACAAATAAATAACTATTAACCAGAACCGAAATAGTTTGACTGAGCCAAACCATGTAATTAGTAATTACTCAATTATGCTCCTTTGGTACTTGAAGTAAACAAAATTCTGAATAGGTGAAGTGACTATTTGTAGTTCTAGTTGTAGAAAAAATAAAGACGTAAGGTATGTAGTACCCCAAAAAATAAAAAAATAAAAAAATAAACATGCAAGGTCCGTAGGGATCTCCAATCACATTGGCAAACTGACAGGGATTGAACGAGAGTTGCAGGACCCCACGTTAATATCTTTCTTTAGTGCCATCTGTGCTTCATATCGTACACACAAAAGCGTTCGTTAGCAATCGTTATCTCTCTGGTCAGGAGCCAGCAGTCTCGGTAAATCATCCACACTTTATAGAAGTATAAAGGCTCCATGGAAAATTTTTGGTATAGATTTATTTGGAATAAAGACGTGTCATTTCATATGTTTTTATTTGTTAACGTGATAAAAATATATTTGAATAAGTTTAATTTTTTTAAATATAGATAAATTTTATTAGTTTAAAAATTGTTCATATTAATTAAATCTGTTCAAATGTTTATGTTAAATACAAAAACAAATTATATAAAAATAGCATATTAACCTGCACTATATGTTTGTTAATTCATATTTTTTATTTGTAAAATAAAAATAAATAAAATTTAATTTTAATACACTGATAATATAAAATATTTTTATATTATTATTCAATCATATATTATCACATCATTAAAAATATTTAACTTTCATAATAATTATTTAAAAATCACACATATGATAATATATAATTAGTTGATAGTGTAAAACAATTTATATTGACATTGCATTAAAATTAAACTCAAATAAATAATAATTAAAAGTATTTAAATTAAATTATAATTATATAATGAGAAATAATGAAGTATGTGAATGCAATTATAATTAAATAGTATACAATATTTATAATTTTATAATTTGTATATTTATCTTTAGGTTTCTAAATAAATAATATTTCTTATATATTCTTTAAATTTTTATATGAGTAATGAGATGTATTTATAATTAATCAATATCACGTGCATTACACAAATTTTTTTAAATTCAGATAGAATTTTAAAAAATAAATTAAAGGAGAAAAATGTTTAAAATTATAAAAAGATACATATGCATAATTGATTTATTCAGAGAGAATTTAAAAAATATAAATTAAAAGAAAAAATACTCTAAAATTATAAAGAATATATTTATGATTAATTAAAAATAAAATTTAAAATTAAAATTTAAAATAAAAAATGTTAAAAATGACACTTATATAGAGATGAATTTTATCATTTAATTTTTTTTAAAAATTTTTAATTAAATAATTAATATTTTTTATGTGATAAATAATTATGACATAACAAAAAATTAAATATTAAAGTAAGAAATCAATTTATAATAATATATATACATAACTTTTTTCATTGACCTTTTCTCATAAGTTGTGTGCACGCAGTACTCTGTCCACATGAAATATAAATTATTAATCTATTTTTTTAATTGTTTTTATAGGGACTAATCTATTTGTTTATCCTAGCGCATAATGAGTGGAAAAAAAAAACGTGCATACGATTGCCCAAAGGAAAAAAGTCTAAAAAGATATTCAACCCGTAAATTTAACGTACCAAATAAATCGGAAGAGTTTTATTTAGTTATAATAATTAGTAAAATTTACTAAAAGTCACACTGATATTTTTAGTAGCCGGACTCGGTAGTACCTCTTGTCCAAATTTCTTTCGGATTTATGGTGCAGGGAACTCATGGAAAATAAAATTTAGAAATAAATTCTAAATAACAATATTGTTAAACAAAATGGATTATTTAATTGACTTCATTAATGAATACGATGGCAGAGAAATGGTTGAGTTTATTGCGGATCAATAGAATGGAGATGGATAAAATGAGCACGTGGGAGGAGCTGTCCAGTGTCCACGTAAGAGAACACACCGTGTGAGGTAAGCTAACGTGTGATCAAAGCCAAAACTAACACAGGACAGCGGAGAAAATCTTGACACAGCTAGCGTACTTATTTGTGGCGGTGCTAACTGCCAACTGGGTTTCTTCTCTTCTCTTGCTCTTCTTAATTTCTTATCTTCTCTCCAAGCCAGAAATTAATACACATCACCTCTTTCTCTCTCTCTCAATATGTGTATATATATATATAACATCATCATAATAAAACTAGATCTCTATCCTCTTTTATTTTATTTTACGAGATGTCAAACACTGGGTGGCTATCTCCCTTGCAAAGAAGAGCGGGTGAGTTTAATTTCTCCAACAGTACTCTTTTCTTTTGCCCCGTTTCTGTATATATATATATATATATATGAAAAATATTGTGTTTAATTTTTATATGTATATTATATGTTAATATAAAAAAATATTAAATTATTTTATATATAATTGTAATATTTTTATAAAATATAAAATAAGTTTATAAGTAGACTAAAAAAAATTAAATATATAAAAATTAGATAAATAATGTATACATATATAAAATAATATATATACAGAGAGAGGATCTTCCTCAAGCTTTGTCCCAAAAATATCAGCTTTGCCCCAACTTTGCCCCTAAATATATATATATATATATAAATATATATATATATATATATCCTCAAAATTATTTTCAGCTTTGCCCGTTTTGTTTTTTTGGTTAAACTCCCAAATCATAGGCCGTGGTTAATTGGTAAAGTAATAATTCGCATAGAATTGGCTCCAATAATTAGCTAATGAAGTTCATTTTATGCAAAACAGGTAGATCAAATGAATGCGTCGACAAAGATTGCTTTTGTAGCAAGCCAAACGTCAACGAGGAATACCTCAAAGCATTCAGAACAAAGTCTTACGTCGAAATATGCAACAAAGCCCAAGAGCAGCTGGTAAAGACAAGCACCAGCACCAGAGGACTCTCTTCCTCTTCTTCCACATCTTCTTCCCTTCCTTCCTCCATGCACCTCACTGAATATTTGCTGGAACCCCGACAAGAAATCATAACAAACATGAGGGAGAACTTGAAGGTACATCATCTTCTGGTGGACTACTTCGAAGCTAGCTTAGAAGCATGCCGTTGTTGCGACACCATCCTTGAAGGTATCCATCAAATACGACTTGCTTATGGAAGAGTTACAAGGGCTGTTAGTCTAAGCAAAAGAGTTCTTGACGGCACAGATGCCCATGACCAAACCAAGAAGGCTATGATCTATAAAGAGCTTGCTTCCTTCGCATTGCAAAATAACCCTTTGTCCATTATTAGCCCCATGAAGTTCCGTGACATTCACGACAGATACATGGTGCTCCTGCATAGACTAAACTCAAAGAGAAGGAAAATTCGAAGAAGATTAACAATAAAACGAGTTTGCAAGAAGGTTGCAGGAATTGGTATTGTCATTTCGCATAGCGCTCTTCTAGTGGCTTTACTAGTCTTTGCGTTCCATAGCATAGTTGGGTTGGTGGCAGCACCCTGTATTATGGGCAGCTTTTTTGGTTTGATGAGGAAGAGATTCAAGTGGTCTCGTGAAAGGTTCAGCACAAGCTCTTCTAGAAGACTATATGAGCAACTTGATGTTGCTGCCAAAGGGGTTTATATACTGATCAATGACTTGGATACTATGAGCCGTATGGTTAAGAGGTTGCACGACGAGGTAGAACACCGGAGAGAGGTTACTGATATCTGTGTCAAGAATGGCAAGTGTGAATTACTGAAGCAGATTGTGAGGGAATTTCACGATTCTGAGTCTAACTTTCTGGATCAGTTGGAAGAGCTTGAAGAGCATATCTACTTGTGCTTTCTCACCGTAAATAGATCTAGGAGACTGGTTTTGCAAGAAATTACGGAGAAACGATGTTAAAAAATAAAAAGCAAAATTGATACCTCTCTCTTCCTTTATTGTTTGAGAATTCAGCGGCGCATGAGTCAACAAGTTCATTAAGAAACTTCTGCGCAGTCACACACCGTTCGGAGGCAGGTTTCACAAGTGGCTTTTCCTTCCCTTTGCTGGTCAGGTGGCTTTGACGAGTGCTCTCATTTTTTCAATTTTCAAATCGTTCTTGTAATTGTGATTTTCCTACACTAGAACATATCAATAAAAGTTACTTAAAATAAAAACCAAAGGTTCATATCAAGTAGTGGGCTGTGAAGTGTTATTCTACATTTTGATTTGCAGGGTAAGGTGTAACAGTCTAACACGAAATATACTTTAATTATATAAAGATATAAAATATTAAATATGTTACTTCTATTCTTATTATTATTCTAATTTTTTATAAAATAAGTAAATATGAAGAATCACGATAAAAGTAAGTCATATATATATACATCAAAAGTTTCTAAGGACATAATGTTATATATTACAACTCGGAGTAAAATATACAAGAGTTGTCAATACAGTAAAATTAAAATTATCTAATTCTTGTTGTTCTTTTTTCAATTCCTTTAACCCTTAGTAAGGGTCTTGATCTGCTTTTATCATGAAAACACGAAAAAGGAGTGAGAATAAAAAAATTCTCAATAATGTACCTATATTTCATGGCATTCATTATTATAAATTCTTATAAATATAAATGATAACCACATTATACCGTCGCCTATACAACTGCATAATGCATAAAAATCTAATGTATCTCGGTATTTTACAATTGTCTATACAACTATATAACATCAACTAAACTTGACAAATTGTTTATCTCATTTCAATGCCTAACTTAGGACTTAACTCATCCTAAGGCTTGTGTTAGTAAGTTTGACTCACTTTACTATACTTACATAAAGTTGATCATATCCCTCATGTCAATTGACAAATAGCTTAGCTCATTACTTTGTCTTAGGTAAAGTGTTGTACTGACACTTTTCTCTCACAATTACCTTATAATTAAAGAGTTTAACTCACTTCTTTAATAAAAATAATTGTACTATGGCGCCACGTAAACCCAATATAGAAACCTATTCTACTAACATATCTTTTCAAGCAATCCTTAACTCTAGAAAAGCTTAAAACTTAAACTTGTTCTTATACACTAGGTGGGTATTTCCTTTGTATAACAACCCTCAAAGTGTCTTAACACACTTTAAGAAACATGTATAAATGACTCCATCTAGTCAAGAACTTGAAAACATCAAAAAATGACTTTTTGAAGATTTTGGACCAAAAACACAGGTCATGTCTGAAAACATCACCTCCAGTGTCTGAAGACACGGGCCATGTCTGAAAACACAACCTCCCTTGTGTCTTGCTCTGTTAGCACATTTTCACGAGATTGGCAGGCAGAAAGGGACATGCCCCCCTGTGTCTATAAACACGGGTCGTGGGCTGTGTTTTTGGAACAGACACATTTTGCAAAAAATTCTGCAGAACCTTACCACGATTCCATTGGAATTCAATCCTCATTCAGCCACTCAAAGTTGGTTTCTAAGTGATTTCTATCATCACAATCAACCCTTAAACATATTGTAAGACCTAATTTCATAATTATATTAAATAGGTAGCGATTTGTGACAAAAATCCCAATTTCCTTAACCTGATCTCTAGGTTCAAACTTAATGAACTAATCACCTTGTTTGATAATCAAAACCAATCCTTGTGTATTCAATGAACAAAACTAACTTAGTTCACTCAAAGAAAACAAGTACTAACAAGAAAAATGATATTTGCTCTTTAAAACTCATTTTCTCTATCTAATGACCTAACATCTAATTTAAGAGAGATGAAAGAAAAAGAATAAGTTTTAGGTTAGAAACCCCTACCTCAAAACTTTGATGATGGTGGATGATCAAACTTTGCTTTATCCTTGAATTTCTTGCTCTTTTCCTCCTCCTCCTCCTTAACTGTCTCTCTTTTTCCTTCTTTGTTCCCTTTGGCTGCTACTGCTCCAATTTTTGTGAGAGAGAAATGAGTAAAGATAGGTGAGAATGGAATGAAATATCAAGAAACGAAAGTCAAGTATATGGGCTGCCAATTCATGAACTTGTTTCACTTAAAAACTCAACTGATACTTTTTGATCTGTTAAGAACACATAGATTTAACTAAAGCAAGTTTTTTATCTTCCAACAACTTTAAAATAAATATTAAGATTCATTAAAAATATTATTTCACCATTATCATAATTTTCCATATATGCTATTAGTCTATCAGACATTAAATACACAACTTGTATGTCTAAAAATACCAAATTAATTCTGTTTTTTCTCAAATTTTAACTACATCCTCTTACACATATTTGTGACGTAGAAACAAATTCTCTAGATTTATTTCTTTTTATTTAGCTATTTATGTTACTATCTAAGTCATTTTAAGCTACTTTTCACACTCTGGGTTACAACAAAGTACTTAAACTAATTCAATTTATCACAAAAATAGACAAACATGTAAAATAAGTATTATATTACCTATGTAATTATAAACTAGTCTAACATACTAAAAAGAGGTTGTTACATAAAGCGGGCTTACAAATTTTGTTTTTGGGTCTAGAAAATTGGCATTGTTTCTCTCTTCTCACTTACCATAGAATTTTGATAGCAAAAAGGAAACCTTTTGGCAAATTTTTTGGTCACGTCTTCCGCTTGTTTTAACAGTAAAAACGAGAAAGTAAAAAAAAACAAGAATATTTCAATGCAATAAATATTAGTTATCTTCCTATGTTTCATTTAAACTCCGTTGTAACTAGATGTATTTGTATTTTTCAACTTTCTCAAATTCCATTAAGTATATTTCAAAAAGAAAATACTCCTTGATTTGAAGTTGAAATTATTAAAATTTGCCGTCACTTTGTGACATTTGTTGAAGGTGTCAAACTTTATGATGAAATAACTCTTCATTGCTTTTAGGATTGTCTAACGATCATTCCTATTTCACAGAAGTTTGATTTTATAATGCATTCGAACTTTTTTAGCCCCTACCAATAAGGAGGAGTGAGTTCAACTTTCTAATTTTTATGACTGTCTCTTCTTTGCGACTTTGTAAAAAATATAGTGCAGCAAAAATAAAGTCGTATTTGAGGTGAGGGAAACCCTTATAAACTCTTGCAAAAATTATTTTATACGCAAGATTTATTTCAATACTTACTAGTTGATAGGGACAAACCTACATTTCAGTACTTAGTTTCTTGGTCCCTTTCTTTGACAAGTTCCGTAATGTTGACGGGAGTTCTTTGGATAATCCCGAGCACACAGGTTAGGCTAGATTATTACGTGATGAGAATGACTACTAGTTGATGGAGTTTGCCAATTCGATGGATGTGGCCACCAACTTGGTGGCAGAACTCTTTGCACTAAGGCCCTTGTTTACATGTTGCCTGAGACAAAGACTATAAATTGCTTGCTTGTGAATCAGACTCTATGAATGTCTTATACTTAGTGACAAAACAAAACTCTCATTTTTTTTCTCATTTTGTCCTCATCAATGATATTAAAAAATTGTTATAGATAAACTAAGAAATTTATTTGTTACATTCTCTCCGAAATGGCAATAACTATGCTAACTATCTTGTTAAACTTGATACATCCAAGTAAAGTTCATTTCTAGATTTAGATCTCACTTCTTCCAAACTTATTACCCTTGTTGTTAGCTGGCTATATAGGAGTTATATTTATTCATGATTAGTTGTTTTTATTGTTTTCTAATCTACAAAAAAAAATCATAAACTTAAATCTCGTAACAAATGATTAAAAATATAATAAACAAAGGAAATTATGTAGCTGCTACAAAAATAATAAGGGCATGCCCCTCGTACGAATTAGAAAGGAAAAAAAGATAGGAAATTGAATATACACCCAGATTTTATTTTCAAAAAAGAAAAGAAAATTGAATGTACACATTAAAGCGAATATATCACATTGTTGACGATGAGATGAGGTGTAAAATGGTTATTTACTTGTGCCTTATCTAAAACTCCTATCCACCTTGGACTTCTTTTCTTTCTAATAAAGCTATAATACTCACCGAAGATTAGTCTCATACGCAATTTAAATAGGTAAAACATGTGAGAGAATATTTGGTGGTCTACAAAAAAAATGCTCACCTCTGACCAGTAATTATCTAAAAAAAAAACTGAGAAAGTGGCCAAAAGGCATATCACCATCTATTCATAATTTAAATCGTCCAAAAGATCCAACTTTTGAATAATAAAAAAAATACTATAACAAATCAAAAATAAAAATTGAAACTCCTAAAGAATGGTCTCCCAGTAGCTCCAATATCGTCAGATTCTTAGTTGCTCATCGAGTTAGATGTTTATCTTAATCTAACATGATCCGGCCACTTGGCTTGTACCAATGCCAAGGAGTAAGAGGTTTAAGAGCACCTAAAAATTTTTCAATTTCATCCAGTTTGTAGTGTTTGAGACCCCATTACATGAAGCATCATATGCGGAAATCATGCAAGCACTTCAATATGGCACCATGCTTCTTTCAGAGTCTCTGTTAAGGTGTCATCATAGCTCGACGAATGCTTCTAATTCAACTGACTTCCCTCAATTTCTTGTACTCCTGAAGGCTAACAAGGGAAGCCTTGACCTTGAGCCAATCAGCAGGTTTTGGCATGATAATAGCAATGTATCCTTCTCTATCAGCCTGAAGTGTTGGTAAAAAGAAATTGATAAGGACAAAAAAGAAAGCAGACAGAAAGAAAAGTTTGAGAATAATTAATAGCACAAACACAAGGTATTAGGATGAAGACAAGTTACAGAAAACTGGTGTATGCTCTAAATATCTAACAGAAACATCCGAGTATTTAGCAGTAGCAGCAATCTGTCTTACATGTGCAAAGGACATTTTGGTGTCATAGTAAAATTTAAGATGCAAAGGACAATACATGTGCATAATTCTCCATTGTAATATGCAGAATTATTACTCCTATTACAAGAAAGGTTTATCTATGTTAACCCAGCATGACAAAATTAGACTGGATAAGAATTTAGTTATTCTTACCGAAACATTAAGTAGTTCTGGCTGCTTGATTAATTGTTGATTCACTTCAAAAAGGGAGCCTTTGACACAACACCTATGAAAAGTCACCACAAGTTAAGCAATCAAAGAATTTAGAGGTCATCCAGAAAGAAGAGTTGAAGTACACACACACACATAAATAAACCTGAGATCATATGGATGTATTATGAAAGAGAACTTACCTCACAATATATGAATCATTTTTGGTAGAAACTTTACACAAAGCTGTGTTGGACTCAAAGTGTTGTGCATTCTGCATAAAAATACATCCTATTTTAATAATACATAAGAAGTAAAAAGCTAATTTCAGAAGGTAAAATATTTTGAAACAAAAAAATCACCAAACAGTAATATTATGATGCATGACTCAATGATTTATTAGCAGATCATAAACAAACAGATATTGCAAGTAATAGATAAGGACAAACTCTGCATTTTCATGCACACACCCTATATAATAAGATAGAAGTTTGCAACTCAATCAATTTGCAAAAATAATGTATAATATCATTCACCAGTAGGTCCATTTCACAACAAAAAAGTCATTCTAGTAGTAAAACTAATATGAAATATTGAAAGCATTTTTAATTTTTCACCAAAAAAAAAAATAGGAATTAGGAATTAGCATTTTTAATTCTTCATATGTATGTTATAGACTTAAAAAGATGCAACACCACACTGACCTTCCGTTTGGTTGGTTGTATGTAAGCAGATATGAATTCACCATAAACTTGACAAATTCTCATTTTCAATGACAAGTTCTATAAATGATATATAGAAAAGGGTAATATACTACTACTTTTTTTTTTCTTTGGGTTACAATATACCTCCATTTTTCCACTAAACATGCACAGCAGGAGAGGGTGAATATTGAGAAAACATACCTTCTTCCGCTTTCCAGTGACCTTCACTCCGCTGCGCTCAGACTTTCCAACATTGAAATCTACGGCTGTGATTCCACCTTCATCCTTGAAAGCGATGTGGGAAGGAGCCAAGCCAATCACGCATAAGCTATAAGGTCACAACAACAGTTACAGAGAAAATAAAAAACATTACCGACACATTTCAATTTGAAGTAGAACCTCAAAAGCGTACAAACTTTTATATTATAGTATACCCATTGGCATGCCGGTAAACGTATTGATCGTGAGCTGGCTTCATAAAATCTGGACATCGAAATGACAGAGCAATGAAGAAACATCCATATTTGAGAGTTTGATTTCAATAATTAATTAATGAGTGAATCGCATCAACATCAACCGAACTGGAACTGAGGTTTAGGGTTTATAAAAAAAATGGTTATGGCTTCAATTTCAAAATTTCAATTAGAGGAGACAAGGGAGGAAGTAGGAATACCTAGAGCGAAGTAGGTGGCAAAGTTGGATTCAACGGCTGAAGGAGGAGTGAGGGGAAGATCCCGCACATCAGGAACTAGAAGCTTCCATAACTCTTCCTCTTTCTCTTTCTCTTCCTGTCGTTTGGTTTCTGAACAGTTCGATTTGTCGATGATCTGGTCCTTGTTTATGGTCGACATACTATTTTTTATTAAAATTTAAATTTAAATGAGAAAGAAAATGCAACAATCAGAATCAAGCACCACTCTACAATACAATACAAATTGGGAAGCGCCTCCTCAGACAATGGCCACGGCCAGTTTCAGGTTTCAAACCACACCCACTCTCGTATGAGTGACAAGAGGTCACGATGAGGTAACCACTAACCAAGTAACCAAGTAACCAAGTAGTTAGTTAGTACTTAGATTAGAAGTTACAAGTAACAACATACGATTGCCAACATTTCTTTTTCGCTGTGTTCCTGTCCTGTCCATCTAATTGGGCTTCACTCACTCGAACAATTTATTTTTAAACGAAAAGTAACATATCCTACGACAGGCCACTGCTTAGTGTTTACTCGAATAAATGACATGAGATGGAATAACAGCTCACTGCTGATGTCTTCATGGGCTTCATAGGGCTTTCATAAAAGAGCACAATAGAAATATAGAACCCGAAGGCAGCTCGTGCCACTGCCCACTGGACCTTGTCATGAATTCAATTAGGAAACAAATAAATCTATCAGTGAATAAATAAATAAAACATTAGGAAATATAATAAGAGACTTTTTCTTTTTTCTTTTTGGTTCAGCGTTGTTACTCGGCACTGAAGTTGCCAAAAATATACTAGTTTCAGTTCCTCTGAACGGGTCAACACGTGTTACGGTGTGTGGATGCGATTTATATGAGACATCTGTTAGAATGGTGCCAGCTAATGTCGTGACTCTCACTTGTTTAACTCATGTGATTAAATCAAACAAAAAAAACTCGCATATTCTATACGCCATTAACAGCATCTGTACAATGCATTTAACAATTTTCGGTCTGTTTTGCACCCTTGTGGAACTTTTCTGCGTTCAAAAGCGTGATGCAATGCAACTCATGTACAAACACAAGACTTCATCTTAAACTTACAACCACGCATATATAGAATTTCAGGGAATTAATATTTTCTCAATTCCGGCAATACAGCTATATAATAATAATAGTAACAATAACTAAATATCAGTGTTCATATTTCAACAATTTATAGTAAGATTTAAACTTTCAATATGCTTATTTCTACATGCTTGAGCTGACATATCCACGCTAGTCGTGTGCCTTCTTGAGATTCTTCATTAAGATCTTGGAGTTCGTGGGTTTGGTGCACCATATTACCAAATTCAAAACCACAACAGTAGGGTGGCGGGCTGCTCCAGTAAAATAATAAGCACGCCTCAGCAATTCCGGTTAAGAGAAAATCCAAAACCCAGAACTCTAGAGACCCTTGCAAGCTTAGAAGTGGACCCTGCTAGAGAAAGTCTGGCCAAATGTCCAATTTGCAGGAACGACATATTGGAAAAGTCTAGTTACTCCGTCGGTGGTTGTGACCCTGAAGGACAAAGATTGACCATTCAAATACGCATTGGATTGCCAATTAGCTCCCCAGTTTCTTGACATAGCCAACCATCCAGTTTTTGAACCTTTAATGGACACAGATTGGATGGATCCAGCCCCTCCCACATTGCTGATCAATACAAGCTCAAAGTAGTCTCTCCCATTCACAGTAAACCTAACCCCTCCGTGCTTTTTGCATGGAACCCTGCATCATCAATTTGCCACCAAACCAAAAGCCAAAGGTTCATATTACCTCATTTAGGAGAAGGTTGATTTTAAAGGGATTATTTAAGTAGACGAAGATACAGAACAAATTCAAACCTTTGGAACAATACGGGCACGATCCCTCCTCTGTAAATACCAATCTTTTCCCATGCGGGTTGAGCCATATCGAAATGCATGAGAGGTGGGTTACACCAGCCTCCATTGTTGTTGGGAAGAGCATAATTAGGAGGACAAAAGTTTGTGGCAGTTATGGTTACAGATGTTCCTTTTATGCACCATTTGGAGTCTGCTTGATAATCACAAATGATTTTGTAGCACTCCCCACATGAAGCTCCATCATTAAACAAGGCAGTACTTAATGCCGCAGTTCTAGTCCCATACCCTGTTGAATACAGATTTCCATAACCACAAGCTCCTCCTGCACTCTCACACATACATTTATATGCAAAATTCAGTCTTTGTAGAACAGGGTAGGGGAAAAAAATAGATATATATATATATATATATATATATATATATATACACACTTACATAATGTTAAAAAGGTAAAGTGGCTTACCCATTGTCCCCGAGGCATCGCTACCTCCATAAAAGGTGGCATGGGCTCTGGTCCATCCAGAAGGAGAGAAGGCGCTAGTATTGATTGTGAAACAGCATAATAGGAGGAAGCTGGCCAAAATAAACGTGAATTTGGACATTATGTTGCCTTACTGAATGCTCAAGACCCCGAGAGTGAGGGACTGCAAATGCACTTGAACAAGATGAAAGATGCAATATTAGATTTTTTGTATTTACATTTGTTGTCATTTCCATGTACAAGAAATAGTCTTTAAATAAGGGACCAGACTCACTAAGGCAACGATGGCACATGTCAGTGATGCAACAAGAGAAAAGTAAAAAAAAAAAACTATTTTTTATTTATTTATTAAACTAAATTTATCTAAATCTGAAGAGTTCTGAGCGTCATTCAATTATTCCCACGTTCTCTTCTTACACTTCCCTTCACACCCACATGCCCATCCCAACACGAGCCGTGATTTATTTATTTATTTTTTTAAAAAAACCACGATTAATCCCACGACCCCATTTGGTCGTGTCCATTATCCCCCCCCCCCCTTCTCTACTTTTCCCCAATTATATTTCCATCTTCTCAATTGATCTTTTGGTTTGTAGCTATTTGTGGATAAAATGACAGGCAATAGTTTTATGCAATGGAGCAAATGTCACTGATTGTCACATGGAAATGCTTGGCTATGTCATTTTTAATGAGCTATAATCCACATGTCCTATTTTGACTAATATAGATTGTGACGGGTTGTAATATGCTACTAGAACGCATCAGGTCTCTTAGCAAGCAACTATACAATCACCGTTGATTCAATCAGGGAATACCCAATATGGCATCTAAAATTTTGGGAGTACAAATTGCAAATTTGAGCGTTGGACATCCATTTGTCTCAGTATGAAATAAAATACACAAAACCTATCAGACCAATCTCTACTTGATCTAATCTAGCCATGCTAGGCCAGCACCGTCAAGCAAAGAAGGAAAAAAATAATCATACATTATTTTTAGTAGTGTATATATTATTCACATCTTTTTTAAAAGATGTAATTAAAAAAAAAAAGTAATAAAAAAATATATATAATAAATAATATTAAATAAAATATAAAAAAAAAAAATATATATACTGTTTGATATAAAAATATAAAAATTATTTATTAAATGATATTCTACTGTAACTTTTTTTTATACATACCTCACATAATAATTAATGTAAATATCTTTTTCTATTCCTTGACGTGTCGATAGGAGAGCTGGAGTGTACGAATAAAAACTAGGATTGCACAAGAAAAAGAAATATTAGAACCGTGACAAAAGCTGAAGCGATGTACCGGATTAAGAGTGATTGTAAATATGTAATCTTGAAGTTTTTAACAAGAGGAAGTTGTTATGTTCTCATTTAATTATTTTCGTGATTATAAATAATTACTTTTTGTGAGAAAATAATAGTTTTGGTTCAGTTATCATGTTATAAAAAGTGATTAATTTAAGAATAACTTAAAAAATAACACATCAAATCAAGAAAACAAACTATTATATACAATATTTGATTTGACATTGTATTATGGTTTGTATAATTTTTTTGTATTATTGAGTTCTTAATTTATAAAGTCACATTAATTTTTTTTTACATGATTTATAAAACACGATCATTTTTAAAAAAATGAGTTATATTTGGTATTTGCTTCAAACACATAATGAACATGACACTTCCTAAGATGAAACATGACACTTCCGATCTTTCATGTTTCATTTCTATGTAGGGATCAACACTTCTTAAGCATATACAAAAACACGTTTAGCCATAATCTCTATGAATGTGTTTGAAATATAAAAAATTAAGAAATAATTTGATTTATGAATCAAATTCAAATTTCGCATTTGAAATGTTATAAAACAAAAAATAATTTAAATTTTAAAATTCTATGAATATTATTCATTTTGATTTATAAAATTTGTTAAGAATTAATTCTATTTATTTTACTTTTAATAATTACCACTAATTTCTTTGCATAAAAATAACAAATATAAAATAATAAAAACAAATTAATTCTATTTAATAAATTCTAAACACAAAATTCAATTTTTAAATGAATTCAAATATTATTTTTTAATAAATTTTAAATACAAAATTTGATTTCTAAATCAAATCAAACATTTTCAATTTTAATTGATTTCAAACAATCTATGGATTTATGACAAAAAAATTCTCTATGAAATTGGAATTTGAGGTGAAGGCAGTAAGGCACAACGCGTCACACATGACATGTTTCCTTACGCAAGTCATCTCATCCTACGACAGACAAACCACATGTCTAAAGCATCTAAGCCTACAGCGTAGTAGCGTACAAATAAGAATCTTCTGTATCACCAGGAAAACAATGGAATTTAATAGATAAGCCAATTTCATTATAAATGCCAAAATGGTGAGCGAACCTTTAAAAACATTCACAAACAAAACTACATGACTCAGCTCAAGATGCACCAAGTCGGTAAGTCCCTAAAGTGACTGCTTAATCTCAGGTCTGGAACGATTGTCACCTAAACCGCTTTTCCCGCATCTTAGCCTACCATCTCGCAACTACACACCAGGTTTTAGACCTCCATTGTAGGCGTATATATATATGACTCAAACCCCCACCCTCTTCCCCCTTCCCCAAAGAAGAAAAAAAAATCCCCTTCCCTCTCTCCTCAATGTTAACACAAGGTCTAAAATCTCGGTAAACCCAAGTGGAAAACTAACTGAATCATGCCGCTAGAGATGGTCTTCAATCCAATCTCCATCCCAAATGGGAAAGGAAGGATTTCGTCTGAAGGCTGAGAAAATGAATTGTTAACGATAGCAAATTAGTTTATCACATTATAATTTAATAAATCCTTCAGAGTAAACACTTCTCAATAATAAAACTTTTGAACAGAATCAATAACATGGTCCTAAATTGATTTTCAGATCCTAAAACATAATTCTCCCAACAAGAAAACAAATCATAGCAGTCATCATGGATGGAAACAAACAGTAAAGATTTCAATATAGTAAAAGATTTCCAGAGATCTTCCACATAGAAAAATAAATAATTCACCTTTCAAAAAGGAAATGATAATGGAAGTTCTTCAAAAGGGAAGTATGAGCAAGGGTTGGAAATAGAGAGATCCTGATTGCAACTGCTGGTATGGTAAAAAAAGGACACAATCATTATCAGAAATCATCATCATCCTCCTCTGCAATATGCTTAGCCAGTTCTTGCTCTTGCTGTTGTCTCTCTCTTCTCTTTTCAGCACTTTCCTTTTCCTTGTGCGTGTTTGGTGGAAAACGCAGTGCTCGAACAGCCTCATTGTGCATGTTAAGACAGAAAGCAATACGAGAATTAAAAGCCAACTGAGGCTCATTTGTGGAGTAAATATCTCCAGTTTCCTTCGACACCATCCAACCATTTGCATGATCCAATGTAGCATCAATTGCCCCATCACGAATAGCCTTAGCTACAATGCTCTCAGCATCAGCAACTGGACTTGCAGAGTTCAACCTCAATTTTTTAGCAACATCAGCCAGTGATATGCGAGAATAGGAGATGCTGATGTTGCGTAAACCAGTCCTGATGACATTATGCCGCAGACGAACAATCAAATTATGAGTTCTGTCTGCATGAAAGGTGGTGGCAAACTTGTCTGCAATATTCCTAAACAGCTCCAAGTCACCAATCCGGACAGCCTGAAATTCCACAACATAAGCTCTAACACTACCACAAAGAAGTACTATAGATAATAACATTACAATGGATGTCAAAAATTTAATTTAATTGGGATAGGAAGAGAGACGCCACAATCAAATGACTATAGTGGATTATGATTTAGATATATATGAAATAACTTCCAACAAAGCATTGAAGCTTGAACAAAGGAGGCCCAACAAATGATTAAAATCGTGTTTTGATACAAATGATAACTAACTCAGGACCTCTGCTTTGCAGAAGAGGTTTACCACTAGGCTATTGCCTTGAGCAAATATTAAAAAAAAAAAAAAGAAGAAAAGGGAAAATTACAAGGGATGAGGGGAATTTTCGGCAAAAATATTTAGTTTACAAACAATTATCACTCAAGTGGTTACTTATTAACATATGAACATTGTTTACTAGTTAAGAGGTTAATTGTTCCAAATCAGGAATATTTTTTATCAAGAATTCCTTTTTTGTACATCTCCCAAAATTTTCTTGTAACTGCATAAGTTCAGGTACTGTGCTTTTCAACAGCAAATATCACATTCATGTTTAGTAGAAATTCTTTAATGGTGCTTCTTCCATGTACTTCTCGTAGGAAATGTTTTTCAGAGCTGCTGCATGCACTGGTGAATGTTGAGACAGACAGTAAATTGAGTTCAATTACTGATGAAAAGGAAAAACAAAAGAATAAAAAAAGGAAGAAATCAAATGGTGAAACTGATACAAAGCACATGTAAAGTGATTCCCAAATTCAAATAAAACTGTAACGACCCAATTCCAAGCCCCAAAAAAAGTGGAGGACTGACGACCTATCTCAAAAAATGATGAAACAACAGGGGGACTAAATATATAATTAAACCGAAAAATAAGAAATTCACTTGTAGTGAATAAGAGAGATAAAGGGAGACTGAACCAATCATAATGATATTAGAACTAGCTTAAAAAGATAATATTACTATAACCAACTTTGGATCATAATGTGGACTTACATTTGTAAGCTCAAAGTAAGGCCTCAAAGCTTTCTCCATTCCTTTCTGCATAAAGACAGTCCGCTCGGGTATTTCTCCCAACAGTAAACGCACTATCACAGCCCACTTGTTACATTGAATTCGAAAACCCCGTGCTGCAACTGGAGCTTTCCGGGCAGCCTGCAGGAGAGACTCTTTCGCATCGGTATACTCCAACTGAATTGTCCGAATTTTCCCAAGGTAGAAGAGATAACGACAGAACTGAAAGGGGAAATACAACAAATGTGGACATGTAAAGGAAAAATGGAATAAAAAACAGAATTTTAACAACAATAAATTAGACTTGCTAAACAACTAAAACTCAGGATCATTAAGAAGGTTCAGCACAAGGGTTTTACTGCAAAACAGCTCTCAGCACAGGAAAAGAAGGTGGAGATTATTTACACACAAAAAAATCTCTTTCGATGCCCAGAATAACAGAACTACCATACCTGCTGGTTTGAATGTGCTTCAAATCGTGGAGCCTTGGACCTCAATTTCTCTGCCTGATCATATAGGTTGTAGTGAAGGTAGTTACGAAGTAACAGATTAAGAAGTGTTTCCTGCATTGCATCACCAGGTAAGTACAATATCCTAAGCTCCTATGTAAAAAACCTCCAAGTAAGTTGAAACAAACCTGACCCAACTCATCATGGCGCAGGGTGGCAATCCGGTGCAATGCAAGGAGGTTGCTGAAAACAAAATTTCCAAAATTTGTTTGAAATAAGTTACTTAAATATAATTCAGTTGTAAACCTCCTTAATTCATGCATTACATAGGTAAGGACCTAACTTACCCCCGAATTTCAGCAAGATCTCCCGTAAGCTCATAGCTATATGAATAATAAAAATACAGCCTGGATGCAATAACATCAACAGTTCTTCTGTTCAAATTCTTCAGCCAAACAATGCTTGCTGAGGAACAGGCTTTGGCCTAAAAAGAAATACAAAAGCAACATCAGCATATAATCAGATGTCAATTTGGTATGGTTGAAAAAATATAAGCAAGACGGACACTGACCTCATTGTATCTTTTCTGATCAATCAGAAAAAGTAGTATGAGGAGATAACAGTAGATTTCTAGCTCAGGTAACAAGTGTTTAGGTGGGGTTTGAATAGCAGATGTTGCAGCATCCACTTCCATCTCGTGATCATCCTCCTATACAATTAGTAACAAAAATTATGACTTGAAAGACCATCGCACCATAAAAACATAAGAACTAAGTGTGTCTATTTACTCTCATCCAGTTCCCACTCTTCAGTCTTTAAACTGAATCAAAATTATGTGAACTTTCTACATATGCGTAATTAACCAGAGCCAAATATCTATCTCATGAGATGCATCATGGAAAAGAAATTTGTGCCTTCATCATTCTAGAGTAGAACTAAGTTACTAAGTCAACAGTTCTTTTTTAGAGGGAGCACCATAGTAGTATGACCAGGAAGTAAAGGTTACCACACTATTTATCTTGCAGCTTACTAGCTCGTGCAATGTAGTGGTGATACATTGGTTCTGTGGCCGATAGATTTCATGCGATTTCAAACAAATAACTTTTACCACCTTCTATAACTAAAGTTTCCAATAGTAGTTAATTTTGCAAGAGCCAAAATATATTACAGATATTCATCCACCTCATAATTTGGCCAAAAACGACTCCCCATCTTCATCCACTTCATAATTTAAATTTAAATTAGGATAAAAAGAAAAAATTCAGATGGACACCCAAAAAAAAAATAATCTAAAACCTTTTGAATAGGAACTATCTCTGAATCTAATATAACAGTTATACAAGTTTACCTTGGGAAGATAGGCAGACAATCTGGCGTGAGCCTCAGAACCAGGAGTAAGAACATGATCGAGGAAAGATGAGATAATGGATGCTGTCAATTTCCGCCTCAATGCAATTGTAAGGCGAACAGCACGAGCAATTCTACGAACCTCCTTCGAGTACGAACCGGTCTCGATAAGAGATGCTATCTCCTTCAAATCTATAAGTTCCAATTCCAAAAGCCAAAAATATATAAAAATTTTGGTGTAATGTTTTAGAAATGTGAAATTGCATAAATAAGTGGTTTGAGGAAGATTCATACGCTGCAAAGTCGATGGAACAGCTGAAGAAACAGAGTTGGAAGGCGTTGGACGATCTTTCATCTCAAGATCTTGAGAAGTCATCTTCAACCAAATGTAAAATCGAGTAAGAATTGCGAGATTCTGATGCAAACCCTAACACGATGGAGGAACAAACAGCTGAAGAAGACTAAAGTGAAAGCAATAGGGTCACACAGCTGGCACATCAGCACATGTTGTCCAAAGTTCAAACGCATCGTTGCACATAGAATTTTTCTTTTTCTTTTTGGATTCTGGCCTAAGCCAAGAATCAGGAACTAAGCACTCTTCCGAGCCATGTGAATTTATTGAAGCCCGTTTCACCAAAAAACAAAATTGATAGAAGCAAGTTTTCTGAGTTAGATGGGCGTTTGGGCTAGGCGTTCGCAGTGCAAACAGGCGTTAGGTTCAATGGCCTTCCTTCTGGTCCGTTTGGAAACTCTCATTATAATATTCAATTATTTACTAATCTTATTAATCAAATAACAATAATAATATGTCCAAATTTCATGTTTCTATTTTTTGGGTTCAATTTTTAATTAAATATAAATATAAATACTATAAGACGTCATTTGACGTACAGGATTAGGTTTGGAATTGAAAATTAGAATTAGAATTAAACATCCTAATTCTGATTATCTTATTTGATATGTACATTAGAATTAAAATTTTAATTGAGTTTAATTCCATAAAATTAAAAAATAAACATTTTATATTATTTTCAATTCATAGTCTAAACTTTAAAAATTACAATTCAAACACTAAAGTTAAACATAATATATTATAATTATTTTTTATTATCTTTTTTATATACTCTAACAATCATTGTTGATAATATCAGCCAAGTGGCAGGTGGCATCCTAACTACCGCCGCCAACAGCATCCACCAACCACCATTGTTGGTGGCAACTCCATTTAATCACCGTCACCAACGATACCTTGTAATCATTATTGTTGTTACCGATGCCCTCCAACCAATGTCCTAAGCACCGTTCATCAACTACCATCGCTAACAGTGTCCTCTATTTCAATTTAGATTTATAAATTTATACCTCAAATTTTTTATTTGCTCTTAACATAAAAATTAAAATTCTTAATCAATTTCAATTTTATCATCCAAACATAACAAAATCTACAGAAACTCAAAAATCTACAAATGTCAAATTAACTAAATGCAATTATACCATTTTGACTCAAAGTAATATGTTATCCTCTAGAACTGTTTATAAAGAATTAGATTACACTTCGATTTCACTAGCATGTGAGAAATTTCATTACTAAACATATATAATAGCGAAATAATTAGGCCTCTGATAAACTACAATAAGCCAATAACCCACAATACCTTCTACCAAATTAAGGAAAATGATAGAAATAAAATCTTGACTAGACATATATCAATTTCTTCAACAAAAATATCCCATATAATTTCGTTCTGAAATGTTTATCCTATTGTCCAATCAAATTAACCATCTTTTCTAAGGAAAACAAATACATCTATTACAATTGCAGTAGGCAAACCAAATCATACATTCATTCTAGACCGCATAATCGTTTTCCCATTACAAAAAAGGAGTAACAAGAGATCCCGACAGAAGGAAAGGGTTAAAAGGCATTAATTTAACACATCTCTAGAAATTAAAAATTAAAGAATGAGCTTCAGGGCCAAAACAGAACTACAACAGTTCAATCATCTGACCTACGTCTAAAACATCAAAGGGACTGCCTTATGTGGCAGCAGTCTCGAACTATCAAGTCTACAGAAACTGTATAAGAAAACGTCCTACAGTTCTTCAGGGCCCCAGAAAAAAAGAAGCGGGGTGGGGAAAAATGAAGAACAAAAGTAAAAAAAGAAAACATAAAATAGGACAAAAGCATTCTTTCACTCAAGACCTGTGCACTGCACTCAAGGCAGCCCGCTGATTGCCTCATGCAGCTGCCTGGATCGGCCCATTGTTGTATCTAAAGCCACGACCCCTCCCACGATATCCTCTGCCACGGCTACGACCTACAACAAAGCAATTTAATCACAAATTCACACATCACTTAAAATTTGAAAACAGCTTATTCCTCTATTCTCCATTTGTTCATGCTTTGAGTACAGAATCAATCATTAAACATAGTCGCAATTACTATTCAGTTAAATACGGAAATCCACCAAACAACTTACAAAATGGAAACCGCATTAAGTAAATTTTCATTAGCAATAGGATTAATTGTCACAGAATCAATCAAAAGTAGGGCGACTTCTTTAGCTTACCCCATTAAAAGAGTATGCAAAATTTTTTTAAAAAAAAAGTGAGAAAGAAGAAAGAAAAAAGAGGAGAGACTACATAGCACATCTCATTGTAACATAGGCCTGACAAAGGCAGACAACAGTAAGGTTAAAGTTATCGACAAGTCAACAGGTGAAAAATCTTGAGGATGAATGGCACAAGTTAATAGCATGTCTAACCTCTCCACTCAGGCTGGAGATAAAAGTCATTTTCTAAAAGCTGCATTCAAAACAGAACATATCTTTCGTTCTTCAAGGGTGGTCCGTTAAACATGTATATTGTTGCAGATATGCGCAAAGTATAGAAGATAAGGTCATATATAGAACTAGTCCAGACAATAAACCAAGTGCAATCAGAAACGAAACCAGCTTAACCACTTCCAGAATATCAAGAAAGAAAAAGCTGATAACCTAATACTGCTATCCAACCCAAACATCCATCTTAGTCTAATGTGAGAAAATTTCTTACATATTCTCAGAGTACTTAGCTAGTTAGGACATAATATGTGGCACAAAATTGAATATGTACCATCAAATTAACTTTAAAGTAAATTCTAGACAGTGGACTGCAATATTCTATAGAGCATGTAAGATTGTAAGCATATCTCCTAACACACAGGTAATAATAAAAGAAAAACATTATTATGAATTAAATACCACGGCCTTGATGAGGTCCATCTTGGTTGTATCCTCCATCATGCTGCATATCAACCTGGGGCCCATTGTACCCTCCCCTTCCACGACCACGGAAGCTGCGTCCCCTTCCTCTACCCCTGCCCCTAGGATTTCCCCTATTGCGATCCCAACCTCCATCCTCATAATCAGCCGAAATAAAACCATTGCCTGCAAGAAAATATAACATCCATATCAAGAACTAGCATCACCATTCTGTCAACCTGCTCCTAGAAAAACAATTCATGTTTTTGGACATAAGATGCCTAGTTAACACTTAACGTGATAAATCGATTATAGACATTATTATATAGAATTTAAAAGATCATATATCTAACAAGTAATGATATAGATGTATGTATTCACAGCTCTGCAAAACCCTACGCCAAAACTTTCTCATAAGTAATCCATAACAGCAAAGGCATTAACTTCAGATTCACAATGCAAAAGGGACACGAGAAAAATACATAACGGACTCGGTTAAAGGATTCCAAAGACAACAAATACATAACAACCATCATATGCTTTAGGCATGAAAGCATGCATAAAACTCAATCATCTAAGACAATATCATACAAGACATACCTCTGGCCCTTCCCCTTCCTCTGCCACCACGACCCCGAACACGGCCATTAGGTGAACCCTCTGCAGAGCACAAAAGTTAAAAGAAACACATAAAATATTCAGGGGAGGAAAACAAAAGACCAAATGTCACATGTCCCTACCTCCTTCATAATCAAATTCTGTAGAAGCCTTCACCTGGTCAGCTGGTAATGGAGACTGATACCTGAAAAGTCACAGCAAATTAGAATGTTACAAATCCTCACAGGTCAGGTCATAAGAACATATTTTTCTTTTCTATCAAAACCTAAAACCTTGAAACCAGCTAAAAAAGTGCATACAATCAGTCCATATATTCTCTAATTTTTAAAACCTGTGCTAGAGTCCGTTCTGTTCTCTAATTGTGTTTATCTTCTACAATTTATCATGTTCTATGATCATCATATTATTATCTACAATTTTCGCATCATAATCTAATTTGACAAAAATATTTACTACATATTTATTATAAAAGGGGGAGTTTTAGTGAGGAAAGAGAAAATACAGAAGATTGCACTTAGGAGGATATAATATCTATTCATTCCATACTAATAAATATATTATTCTTTTTCCTTAAATTTTCAGTCATAAAAAATTTGCAAAAAGCAACGAAAACAGTACTTTGAACATTCATTTTATGAGTTGAGACCTATCTGCATGTCTGTAACACAGAACTAGAGGTCCCCCTCGTAGTAGAGCACTTGCAAAATATTGTTTTGCATATATCCTCCCAAAACCCATACTGTGAAGCATAATATATTAACCTAAGACATGAGAACAACAAATATTGTGTTGACATCACAAAGAAATAATGCCACGCCAACTTACCCCACAGAGGATGTATCAAGTTCCTTCTTGGAAAGGGTTATTGTTATCATTGACACATGCCTTGTTGTCTCCAAACTGCAAGTATAAGGCAGGAAAATAACGCATGAGCATGAGGCAACAGCTGCCACGATGATTCAAATGTTGCACATTTTGATCATTCAGGTTTATAATACTAATGTAGAAACTGCTCTTACGGAAGTAGGCCTTCCTCTAGGGGCTCCCATGTATCAGTGATGTCAGTGGAACCAATTGCTGTATTCTGATGGAGACCCACAATTCTCCTCTGCATCATTAAATAATAATAATAATAATAATAATAATAATAAATCATTAAATAAAATAAAAACATTTATCAGAATGAAGCTCAGCTGATCACAAGGCAAACGAACCTTGATCAATTCCACAATTGTTACAGTTTTGTTGATGGCTCTCCCCATTGCTTTGAAAACAATTTCATTTGAACCTTTTTCCTGTACAGAAGTAAACAAGATAAAGTGATTTTATTATTTTACAGATTAGCACAGATAATGTGGAATCTAAATATCAATTCAGAAAATTGAAAAATCTTTACTACACAAACTTTCCTCTGCTTTTTTTGTTTCAAAGACCCAAAGAAAGCTAGGGCAGAGAAAGGGAAGGGGCACAAGGGGCACTCACTTGCTTTAAATTTCAAAAAAGGATATAACCTTACCCAGTTTAGTGAAAGGCACCAAAAGGAGCTGAGGTGAAACGCTAGAAGGGGTCAGCGCCTCTAGGTGCTTCTCTGAAAGACAGCCATCTAACTTGCTAACTGTGATGCTAAAGGGGGTAAAATAGTTCCGATGTTAAAAGAATAACTACTTATCAGACTTTGGAACTCTTAGCAGCAAGCAGCTTAAAAGTTTGTGAATTAATCATAGATATATTTGTCATATATGTTACGACAAAAGCCCATTTGGAGAGCTCATCCCAAAATACTATTGGGTGAGAGAGCTTCATGGCTTAAGTACAGCAGTGAGCTTCCATATTTGTTCAATATGGGACATAACATTGCATACTAGTGTTACTAGAATCGTAAGAATTGAAGCAATTCGAAACAATTCTGCCTCCCGGTAATACAGATCACTTGTTGTATCGTTTTCGTCTCAGAATCACACTTCGAATCAGTTGAATCGCAGTGGAATCGCATGAATTGCGAATCTGCAGTGTTTCGTGCGATTCTCGCACATACGGGTCGCTCATGAAAACGGGTCGGGTCTAGCGCAACCCAGTTCTGGAAACCTGTTTTTTGTTTTTTCGCACATTTTTTATGGGCATGGAGGGAAAGTGGGGAATCTTTCCCTCCCATCAATCCCAAGCAAGAATATTAAAGAAAGAATGACCTAATATTGGTCCCCACTCCCTGCCTCTCTCTCCCACATTTTGTCACTTTGTCCTTTACTCCTTTTCTCCCCCACACACCCGATTCTGCTCTGTTTGTCTCCCACAGTGCTGCTGGTCAAGATTCTATTGGTCCCCCTTGGTCACTTATTGGTAATTTTTTACTAGCTTTCTACTCTTTGTTATTGGGTCCAATGGGTCAAACTAAGAAAAAAAAGGAGCTTGATGTCACATGGAACCACTGTGAAAATGTTCCACCACATAAGCTTTTAGTTAAATGCAAGTATTGTTCACATACTTGTTAGGGTGGTGTTGCAAGGATGAAGCATCATGTTCACATACTTGTTAGGGTGGTGTTGCAAAGGAAAATGTAAGTCCCTGTACATCTGTTCCCAATGAAGTTAGAGAGATATTTATGAAGTTTTTAGACAATAAAGAAAAAGCTAAAGAGGCAAATAGTCTAGAATGTTTTAAAGAGAATGGAACCCAAGATGCTAATGCAAAAAAGGGTACAATGGACTCATTTGTTAGCAAAGGGAAGGAAGGAACTTCTAAATCTATGAAGCAAAAGACAATGAATGAGATGTTGAAAGATAGGGAGCTGGTAATTCAAGACATTTGCAAATGCATCTATGGCAATGCTTTACCATTTAATTTGGTAAGAAGCCCATTGTTTGTCCAAATGCTAAAATCGGTTGGTGAATATGGTAGGGGTTTGAAACCTCCTACTTATCATGAGGTGAGAGTTTGTTACTTGAAAAAGGCAGTTGATAACATCCAAAAAAGTTTAGAGAAATACAAGAGTGAATGGGAGAAATGGCGCTGCAACTTGATGTGTGATGGCTAGACGGATGGAAAAGGGAGGTCACTCACCAATTTTCTAGTTAACAGTCCAAGTGGGACAGTTTTCCTAAAATCTATTGACACTAGTGATGTGATGAAGGATGCTAAGCAAATGTTTGATTTATTGGATAGCATTGTGGAAGAAATTGGGGAGCATAATGTGGTGCAAGTTGTGACAGATGGTGCCTCTAATCTTGTGGTGGTAGGGAAGATGTTAGAGGAGAAGAGAACAAAGTTATTTAGTCCCCATGTGCAACTCATTGCCTTGATTTAGTCCTTGAGGACATTGGGCAGCTTCCGGTATTTTATAATACCATTGCAAATGCAAAGAAAATCACAACTTACATATATAGGCATACATGGGTCCTAAACTTGTATAGAAAGCATTCCAAAGGAAGGGAATTAGCTAGACCAGCAGTCACAAGGTTTGCAACCTCTTATCTCACACTAAATTGCATCATGCAACAAAAGAATGCTCTCTGATCTATGTTTGCTTCACAGGAATGGGCTACAAGTAATTATGCTAGTAAAAGTGAGGCTAGGGAGGTGATGAACATAGTTTTATGTGACGCTAGATTTTGGAAATCCATCCAATATTGCTTGAAGTGTATGATTCCACTTGTGAAAGTATTAAGGCATGTGGATGGTGACTCAAAACCCGCCATGCATAGAGCTAAAGAGCAAATAGCTGAAAACTTCAAAAAGCAAGAGTCAAGGTATAAAAAGGTGTGGAAGATTATTAATACTCGTTGGGATTTACAACTGAATAGACCTCTCCATGCTGCTGGCTACTATCTTAATCCTAAGTAAGTAATTTTCTTCTTTAAGTTTTATGCACTTTAGTTATTTATTTTAGAGACTAAGTTACTTTGGTAATTAAAAATTGTCTTATTTCTTGTTTATTAGGTTCTATTATGACAAAAACTTCAATGCGGATAGTGAGGTTTTAATTGGGTTATATGAAACTGTTAGAGAATATATAATTAGTCCCACATCATGTAATTGGTAGTACAACTATTAGTCTCACATCATGTAAATTGTGTAACTACTTATTACATGATGTGTATATATTCAACCTCCGTTGTGTAGTTGAAACACACGGTTTCTTCATATGTCTCTCTCTTTTGTCTCTTTCATCATGGTATCAGAGCAGTACCATCCTCCGTGACCTGTCCCATCACTTTCGCTGCCGAGTTCCCAAAGATCTGGAACTTTGACTAGCCGCTAACCGTGTTTCCACTCCGGTTTGCCGGCCATTCTCCTTCTGATATGTCTTCTTTCCAGCAGACCCACTGTTGCCCGTCGCTGTCCACCGCTGTCAACCGCCGTCCATTGCTGCTTGCCGCTGTCCGCCGTTGTCCACCGCTGTCTAACTTTACGACGACTTTTCCGGCCGACCCCTGTCCACTGCTGTCTAACTTTCCGGCGACCTTTCCGGCTGACCTCTGTATGCCGTCGTTTGCCACTGTCTGACTATTCCGGCCGACCTCTGTCCGCCGTTGTCTGACTATTCCGGCGACCTGACTATTCCGGCGACCTTTCCAGCAGATCGCCGTCCACCTTTGTCATGACTTCTCTCCCACAATTGAATCATATTAGTGGTGACTTCTCTTCCCATCGACGATCATTCTGATGGTGACTTCATTTCCACAGATGAATCATATTAGTGGTGACTTCACTTCCCGTCGATGATCATTCCGATGGTGACTTACGTTAGTTATGACTCACTAGTCTTGGCTTTGTCCCAGATGCATTGGTACCCGACTTTGTCCCAGATGCATTGTTACCCAGCTTTGTCCCAGATGCACTGGCCTTGTCCATCTTAGTCCCAGATGTATTGGCCCTATCTCTATCCCAGATTCAGTTTCCTGCCATTGTCACTATTTGGTGCATTATGTTTTTAGTTTATTTTCATTAAGATGTAATTGTAACAAGCTTAAGTTTAATAAGCTTAAGCTTGAGGGGGAGTGTTAGAGAATATATAATTAGTCCCACATCATGTAATTGGTAGTACAACTATTAGTCCCACATCATGTAAATTGTGTAACTACTTATTACATGATGTGTATATATTCAACCTCCGTTGTGTAGTTGAAACACACGGTTTCTTCATATGTCTCTCTCTTTTGTCTCTTTCATCAGAAACCATTGAAAGAATGGTTCTGGGTAAAAGGACAAGATTTTTAATTGATCAGCAACTTGAGAAATTCAAGACAACTAAGGGGATTTTTGGAATGAGCATGGCAATAGATACTAGGGACAAAAAGCAAGCCAGTAAGTTTTTACATTAATTTTCATCATTTTAGATTTTAATCCTAAAGCAATAACTTACCAAGAGTCCAAGATGTAGTTTTAATTTGTATGTTTGCTTTTGTCTTGATAGCTCTTTGGCGGGAAAGTTATGGTGGAGAGGGTAAAGAGTTGCAAAAGATAGCCATGAGAATTTTGAGTCTCAAATGTAGTGCTACTGGATGTGAGAGAAATTGGAGCACATTTGACCAAGTGCATACTAAGAGAAGAAACCGCTTGGAGCAACAAAGATTAAATGCACTTGTGTATGTTAAGTATAATCTTCAACTTGAGATGAGACAAAAGTCAAGAGAGGAGAAGGGAGATACTTATGATCCTATATGCTTATTTGATATTGAATCGCATGATGAGTTGATTACTAAAAAAGAGGATCCTTGCTCACCAATTGATGCTTGGATGGATATACATGAGTGCTTCACTTTTGAAGAAGGAGCTCCAAGCAAGAAAAGGAAGAGAGGTATTTGTTTAAACTTAAAATACTCTACACTAAAAGTTAAATAATGTTGTCTTACTTATTAAGTTTTTTTGTTTTTCTTTTATAGGTCCAAGAAACTTAAATACCAAGGCCAATAAGAAGGGGAAATCTATATCTATAATAGGAAATGAGAGTGAAATTGAAGAGATTGTTGGTGATGTGGAGGAAGAGGGAGAGCTTTTGACATCGGATGTTGAGGATGAACTAAGTGACATTGATGTTGGGGATGATGAATGATGATCATTAGATTATGTATTAGGAATAGGCAATAGTGATTTGCAATCTTTTTTTTAGGTGTTGAGTCGCTAAAACCTATGTCTTGATTATAGGTTTATATTTCAATTTATTGGCTATGTAGTGAGTTATTTGACTTCAAAATGTTAATATCTAGATGTTTTTAATATTTCTTTATGTAAAAATATATTTTATGTTATTTTTAATTATTGGTCATGAATCTTACGATTCATGATACAATTCGATTCACAATTCGGAACATAGTTCTTTCGATTGACGATTTGAATCCCGATTTGACAACCATGTTGCATACCACTTCAAAAGGTGGCATCTTCTACGGCCCACTCTGTCTACAGAGGGTGGCTTTCACTATGACCCTTGTAGCACTTTCCTTGGTCACTGCTTCCTAGTTTACCCTTATCGCGTTGGCTTGCTCTCAACAAAAGCACCACTTCGAAAGATGGCATCTGCTATGGCCACTCTGGCTACAGAGGATGGCTTTCACTATGACCCTTGTAGCACTTTCCTTGGTCAATGCTTCCTAGATTACCCTTTCTGCGTTGGCTTGCTCTCAACAAAAGCACCACTTCGAAAGCTGGCATCTGCTATGGCCCACTTTGGCTACCGAGGGTGGCTTTCACTATGACCCTTGTAGCACTTTCCTTGGTCGCTGCTTCCTAGTTTACCTTTTCCGCGTTGGCTTGCTCTCAACAAAAGCACCACTTCCTACTATGGCCCACTCTGGCTACAGAGGGTGGCTTTCACTATGACCCTTGTAGCACTTTCCTTGGTCGCTGCTTCCTAGTTTACCCTTTCCGCGTTGGCTTGCTCTCAACAAAAGCACCACTTTGAAAGTTGGCATCTACTATGGCCTACTCTGGCTACAAAGGGTGGCTTTCACTATGACTTATGAAGCACGAACACATTGTTTTTTAGGCATGTCGAACACGTGTCTGTGTCAGACACATGGAAATACTCATATGACACACGTGTCCTGTGTGTCCAAATGTGTCTGATTAAAAAGATTATTTTTTTTAGTTTGGACACGTCTCGAACACGCTTGAACACGTCTAGGACAAGCTTGAGCACGTCTAGGACACGACCCATTAATATTTTTTTTAAAAAAAAATTAGTTTCCATCTAATAAGCCATTAATTAGTTCAATTAATAAGCCCGTAACCCACACAAGCCCAATCACATGACTGACGTCTCAAGTTACTATTTTCACATATTAATATTTTAAGTTTTATCTTTTCACACGTCACTATTAGACTTTTAAGTTTTATCTTTTCACACACCACTATTTTCATCTGCTCCTTCTATCTCTGCTCATACCAAGATGACCACTTCGTCATCACCAAAGTTTGCCTCACACCAATATTTCCTCTAGTCAATTTTTTTTTATGCATATGTACTTGTACATGATTAGTTCTATTAGGAGAAGTTGGTTTAGGAGATTTTTTAGACACTGTCAATAGAAATTATGCTCCATATTTTTTTAGAAGAGACTTACTAGGTAGCAAATATTGACACATATGACATATATTAAGATATTGTAAATCTTCAAACTTATAGAAATGATATTAATGAATTATGAATCTTTTTTCTTGAATTTTGAAATTTTATATATATATATATATATATTCCGTGTCCGTGTCCTACAATTTTTTGAATTTGGTGTATCCATGTATCTGTGTCGTGTCCCATGTCCGTGCCCGTGTTTGTGCTTCGTAGACTATGACCCTTGTAGCACTTTCCTTGGTCACTGCTTCATAGTTTACCCCTTCCGCGTTGGTTTGCTCTCAACAAAAGCATCAATTGATACAACTCAAGCCGATGAGAATAGCACATCCCAAAAGACTAGCCTATTGGGAGAAAGAGCATTATGCCTTAAGTATCACATTGAGCCTATGTCTTTACTCAATGTGGGACACAAGTCATATCATTGTATACCCCTTGGGGTTCACAATGGCCCACTCTAGGCGCTCACTAGCTTTCACTGTGGAGGCTTAATTACCACATTGAGCTTCCATATTTGCTCACTGTAGGACATAACAATATACATAATACATTATTATTTACCTTTTCCCGAGCACATTTTTATTCCCCAACCCCCACCCCCCCAAAACAAAAAAAAAAGACAAGGACATACGGTAAACCACCTCCCAACCGATCCCATCCCATACCTCCAAAACCCTGAACATAAAAAATCTTCATATGCCCCCAAAATTGAGCATGTAGAGGGGGAAAAAAAGATAGGTCAAAACTCAGGAGACCAGAGACAATAAAACACATCAACTCAGAGCCGCTAACTTACTTAACCGTAAGAAAAGCTTACTCGAAATTCAAAATATCATAAAAAAAGAAGAAGGAAAATAAGGGGAGAGAAAAAAAGGCACCTGAAGCAGGGTCATGGCGTAGGTAATGTAGTTGCGCATCCTGCCCTGACTCGTAATCCGTATCTCGTTTTCATCAATTGGCGTTTCTGCTCTTGGCTTCTCAACCTTTTGGTACCGATCCATCTATACCACCAAACAACAAATGAATATATCATAAGCTTAACCCGGAACATCATATATATTATATAAACTGAAAATCCACCGGAACGAAAAGTATATACAGAAGTAGCACAGGAACGAAGAAATTCCCGAAATAATTTTTTTGCTTAGAGAAAACAAACAAACAGAGAAAGGGGAAATTCAAAATAGAGCAGGACAGTAAATAGGGGGAGATTGGATCTGTGACTGACCGCGATTCCTAAGGATAGAGTGTGCAAAGTGCAAACACAAAGAAGGAGCCCTCTTCTACGGCTTATATATTCTATTACGCCCTAGCTTGTCTACTGCGATGAGTTTCAGTTTATATAGCACCCCCAATACCAACACCCTCTCCAAACTGCCCTAACCAACTCCTTTTTCGGGTCCAGTCGCCTCAGCGCACCTGTTACTTGCTCAAACTTTCAAACTGCGTTCCGTGAATGGGCCTGGTTTGGCCCAATCACACCATGGGCCGCACTCCGCTCAAACAAGTAATTCCAGCTTTATTAAATTTTGTTTTTTTCGATATTTCCTTATTTTATCAGATGTCCCCGAAGGGTTACTTTATTTCAGACAAAAAAAAATATGATTTCTTTATTAAATTTTGATAACTAGTGGAAACATGATCCAAAAGAAAAAAACTTCCAAGAAAAATAAAAAAAATAACTGGGTTACTTGTCTCGTCTCAAAAAATCAAAAGGAAGTTACTTGAACTAAATTACTTGCCAAGAAAAAAAAATTAGGTGCTTGTAGCTTAATTGGCTTTGGCACACAATTTTTTTTTGTACTAGACAGAGCTGTCAAAAGGAGACAATTCAGGTGGGTCAAAATAAGTAAACCACGAGTTATTCATAAAGTGATATGAGTCAAGTTAGCCTAATTTAATGATGGGTCAAAATTTGGCCTACTCGAGTCAATGTTGGTAAGTTGATAGGTTAAATGAATTGGTCTATTTATATTTTTTTTAAATAGAGAGAAATGTAAATAAAAAATAAAAAAATAGAAATATAAAAAAACATAAACAACTCTTTTTGGCACGACTTGTGGGTCAAGACTACATTCTCAAAGGATTTAAGATTCTCGAGCACAATAAATCGAAGGATGACTCTAATTTTTCGATGATTACAACATGACAACGCAACCAATCATGTAGCTCCATGGACTTGAACGAGTACCAAGTTTACTACAAGTCCGTGGTCAATGGTCGCGGTTCGTGGTGGTCCATGGTCATTAGTTGTGGTTTGTGCCTTTGTGGTGGTTAGCGACTCAGCGTCTACGTGGTGCAATGGTGGTCACAGTTTTTAGCTGGTGGTGGCCAACGCTGACGACAGGAGTAAGATCAGAGTAAGAGAACGAGGGAGAGAAGATGGATGAGGTGGGTGGGTTGGCTACTAAGGCTTCAATCTAAAAAATGAGACATTTGACTAGTTTGAGTGTTGTTTGACCCACACTTACTGACCCATGTCTCTCAGTGTTGCTTTTGTTTTTTTCAAATTAAAATTTGGGACAACACATGACTAACCCGACTCAAACTCATTTAACTTACAAGTTAAGTGAGTCAGGCCATGTCAACCCTCGAAATCCTTGTGAGATTTTTTTTAACAACCGCCCCACCATTTTGATGGGTTGAGCCAGGTTGGCTCACAAGTCATAACCTACTTTTACGACTCTAGAGAAACCCCGTCACTTGGGTGGTGTTTAAGGGATCCCATGTTAAGGGCCCAAAGAGGGGAAATGGGGAAAGAGAATGGGCAAATGATGTTTCATAAGGGAGTATTACTCTCTTCCAAAAACTTACAAGTAAACGCCCCAACCATGTAAGTTAGGTTCATGGACGATTTTAAAACTTAACTATGATATTGATGTTGGATGTTTAGTTCCTACTCACCAAGCCACATTTCCTCATCTTCTATGCATATCCTTGCACATGTAACCAGAAAAAAAAAAAAAAAAACTTTTTGTCCAAACTTAAAAATAAAAAATAAAAAGAAAAAGAACAAACAAAAAGAATTTTGTTTAAAGAAATCTTAGGTTGCCTTTAGAAGGAGAGAAATTTGAAAATGCAAGGTCAATTACTTTCATTTGTAACATCATGTGTTTGGATATTTACTTGTGCAATTGAATTTTTAGTATAAAATGTTACCGGAATTTCAAACTAGAGCGTATGAGAAGGGATGTGAAAGCATGGGCTTAGATCATGGTACTGACTATCCCCTGTGAATTCAAGCATAAGCGTATGAGAAAAACTGAAATTTCAAACGCTACTAGTGCTAACCCATGTGAATTCAAATTCGCCCAATATATATAAGCAAAAGGCATGTTTATAACGTTTATTTCCATTAATGCATTATCAATCAGCAGATACATTTCCATTATTACATTATTATTGCATACAATTTTCACAAGAAGAAGTGGAGGGATTCTTCATTTTTGACACCCTTCTTTGCACCAATCAATGGGTCAATCACCTTCCTCCACGTGTTGTAGTCAATGGCAGCTCCAGTATCAGGCAACAGGAATCCATTGACATAGAAAAAAGGTGTTCCATACACCCCTCTCAAAGCAGCATACTGCATTTTCAAATAAACTTGGTATTAATCAAACATGAAAAATGTATTTAATTGAAAGGTGAGCTTTATAATTTGTAGTGCGTTTATTTGTGCTTAATTTGTATTAAACAAAAAACTTTTCAAATTTAAAAAAATCACTTCTCAAATATGTATAACCGTTTGGATAATTTTTTTTAAAAAGAAATAAGAATATTAAAAAAAATCAGTTTTCTGCTTTTAATCAAAAGCTGAAATAAATAGCTTCTTAAAAAAACCAATTTTAAGAGAAATGCAATAAAAAAGAAAGAAAGTAAAAAATATTTTTGTTGTATCCAAACACAATAACTTATGTTTTTCATAAAAAAACTCCACACACACAAAAAACAATTTTTTGTGCTATCTTAAAATCATTTTTTTCAAAGCTTATCCAAAACGCACCCTTAAATCAAAGAATCAAAGATATCAAATTATTACTTTTGAATACAAATTTCAAATCCAAATATAAAAAGAATAAATGGAGTTAATCTAAACGCAACCTAAAAGATAAAAGATTTTGTCTCACCTTAAAAGAAACCCTGGTTAGATGATCAGTTTTTGTGTCATTGAAGCCATTCTTAATGGAATTATAATATGAGCTGCCAATTACTTCTGTTGCAGACTTCACTATCTCCTCTACAATAGAAGCTCTAGACAAGTTGAGTGTTTGAGCACCATATAAATTCTCCTGTTAAACGGTATGCATTAGATATGGTGATCAAGAAACTTGAATAACATTTCCTACAGAAAGATTGCATTCCAGATGCAAATACATTTATTTCTCAAGTACAATACAGAAGATATAAATCGACATCAATGTAAACAATTTTAAGTCAGAGAAATATGAATTTACAAGTAGCCATGCTGCTCTTCCTTAAATATTTATAACAGGTATGGGTTATAATAACACATGTAGCTGCACAAAAGTGTAGAGAAAATCCTAAAGAACCATGCCAACAATTTGAATGATTCAAGCAACAGTTTATTAACTATGAAACTCCTGATTCAGCAAGGAAACATTTCATCGTGTGAACCCACATACTAATTTCCCCAAAGAATCAGATGCGGCACTCAACCACACCATACTATTAATAAATAAGGTAATGTTTGAGACGAAACAAGGAAAGAAAGAAAACCAAGGGAATGAAATTTTAATAGAAGAAAATAATTTTTCATCTTCTTGCTTGTATATAACACAAACAGGGGAATAAAAACCAAGAGAATGCCATTTTCTATTGTTTGGGAACAACCCAAAATGGATGCATAAAAAATTTAAAATATCAACACGATATATTGATGCCATTAATTGTGCAGTGTGTGCGCGGCACGAACATATATGACAAACTCAAGCTCAGGTCTTTGGTCCGTGGTCCACCAAATGACTCAATAATAGCTAACTTGAGACCAAAGATAAAACTTACCAAATAGTGTAAAGTATAACTTAAAAAGACAACGTACAATGAGGAGTGGAAAGAACTGAGAACAGCTAAAAGCTCAATACCAGATAACTTTGCATGAAAGTACTATGGAAATTTTAAAAAAAAAATGAAAATGGAAAACATCTGTTCTACTGCCATATTCAATTTCAATCATTACAATTTACAGCAAATACAAATTGTTGAAACTGAAAATATTAACCTGATGCTTGAAGAACCACTCCAGCAAGGGGAATGTTGAAGATGTATTCAATCCATTCACAATGTGCAAAGCGCGAGATGCAACAAAAGCATTGTCATGGTAACTGCGATTTCCAGAATGAAGAAAAATTATTCCGATACACCACATATATCGAATGGCAATTGAGGTCATCATACAATTATGTTAAAACCTGTAATCTAGCGCACTCTTTTATCTTAGCTGAATTTTAGGATTCAACATGATTATATGATTTATAAAATATGAGGACTAGGTGGTCCTATGGTTTTCAAGTGCTTAAAAAAGTTCTCTACATAAAAATAAGATAACATATGCGAAAAGAAGACTAGCATCCACTCCATGCCAAGTACAAGCCGCATGATAAATTACCTAGCATTCACTAACTCAGATAATTTTGCAAAGATAGCATATAAAATAGAAGTCCTCTTTAGAAATCAATATATACATGGAACTTTTAAGTCTGGACTTGAATGACTTAATAATCAAGAAGGTTGTTTTTTCACTTCACCTAGAGTTTTAAGGGGAAACAATTAAAGAAAGAGGAACCGGGAAACAGGCAAAGGATGTTATAATAATACCAATTTAATTACACATGAATATTTAAATAAAGAGAAACACAGTTAAACGGACGAAATTAGATTATAAGATGCCGACATCAGACACTATAGAAGACCTATTCCTACAAAAACAATGTCAACAATAAATGCTTGAACAACATCGACACATAATTAAGGACATGGAAAGGCAGGAATAATAATCACATATTCACAATACACGTCCAGCTCCAGCTTTGAAAAAAGAACCCCCAAAATCCTATACCCCAGTCCAACCCTGCACTAGCTTACCCCAAGTACTGGGTATGGGACTATTGGTATTGATGTCCATAGAAAATAATTGCTGTGCCAATAGTCAATTTCAGATATTTGTTAAGGATCATGCCAGAAAATTAAAACAAACCCAAAAATCAAAAATTTTTTTTAACTAAAAACAGTTTCTTAGAGAAATTAAAAGAAAAAAAAAATGAAAGCATCTATTTAGCAATGAGAAGTCTGTGACTAACGGTAAAGGGAGAAGGTGAACAACAAGCGAAACCCGAGAACCGTAGTGGTGGAGAGCTTGTTTAAGTGGGGGCCATGAATCCCTGCTATCTGGGCACAAGGGATCATAAAAAGCTTCGATCAAAATCGTATCCAAATTGAAGGAACGACTCTTGTACGCGAAGCCATCCAATTTTGCAGGCGGTATGTAATCAGCAGCACCAGCCTCGAAGAAAACCAGTAACTGTAACAGAGCTGATTGCATTACCAATGTCACTGAGATCGCGTGCTTTGGGGTCCGCATGTTTGAGTTCACTGTTCACCCACTCACAGAGATAAAAGGCTTCTCTTTCCACACTCAATGAATCAAGGGTATAACGTAGTTGTGGTCTTATCCTATTACCAAAGCCCAAAACCGCCCAACCAAGAGTGGACTATCGAATTGACTTTTCTATTTATTTTTTTCTTTAATAAAAATACAAACAAGATTTGTTTATTGAAATATATAGATCAAGTAATTTTGTTTTGTCATTCGTTAATTACTTTATGAATTTAATTTTGATATATTAAAAGTTATTTACAATATTATATAATTATATAATGTCATGTTATTAAAAATATTTGATTTTTATAATAATTATTTTAAAAATTATACATATAATAATATATAATTAATTAATAATATAAAAATTTATAATAATAATATATCAAAATTAAATTTATTTTATTTTATTTATAAGTGAGTGTATAATATAATAATAACTTATACATTAAAAATGATTTTTTCTCACCTTATCTCTCCATTATTTTATTTAACAAAATAATTAATTCAGTCACTGTCAAATTTATTTGAGTTATATATTTAGGAATCAAATAAAATTATACATATTTTCTAAAAAAATTTAGAAAAAGATTATATAAGTACTATTGATATTATTTTTAAAAATATTAGATTTAATGGAAAAAAGTGATAGAAAAAAAATATATAATAAATATTATTAAATAAAATATAAAAAATACACTATTTAATATAAGATTATTGGGGTTAAAAAACTTAATGTCCTTTTGTTTTTTTTTTTCATGATCTAGTGTTTCTCCTCTTTATTATATATTGGATTTAACAAAGGGTACGACTATGGTTCAAGAGTACACACTCACCAGCTGAAACATGGTTAACAGGAAATTTAATGGATTGGAGGTACATTGAATCTGGCCGGATCTTAGTGCTTCGCGACAAAAAGTGGAGCCTAAAAAAAGCCAAAGCACAACTGCACAAAACGGAAAGATAAAGTCAACAAAAAAAAAATATATACGATTGCTCTCAATATCATATAATATAAAAAAAATACATACTTTAAAATTTTAATACGTATTTTTCTGTTATTTAATAAGTGTATTACTTATTTAATATATAATAGATAAAATAGTAAATATTTTATCACATATTATTTTATGTGATTATTTTTTATCACATATGATATAATGTGATTATTTTTATACAAGAGTAATTAGAACTATAAAAATAATTAATAAGCAGAATTTAAATTTAAATTTTTATTCTAATTAAATGACAATTATGTATAGCTAATTAATTATTTGTATAAACTATTTAACATATTAATTATTATTCATTATATTCTATGAATCTCTACCAAAAATTAATAATATTACTTTTCAAATTCAAATAATTAAATAATAATATAATTAAAACTTTTAAATTTCAAAACTCATTTTCAATGAATGTCATTTATTTACTATTAAGCAATTTATATATAATTAATTAGTTGTCTAAACAAATTAATTTGTTAATTTTACATTATCATCCACTAATAAGATTTATATTTAAATAACCCAAACAATAAAAGAATTAAAAAGTTCAAATTTCAAAATTTTCTCCTAATTAAATGTCATTTATGTACATTTAATTAATCACCTTAACAAATTTATATATTAATTATTCATTACCTTCTACGAATAATGTTACCATTTAAATAATTTAAAACTTTTAATAATAAATGACATTTAATATATTCAAATAATATAGAAAGATAAAAATAAATATTCGAAAGTTTATCATAAAAGGAAAAACAATGAGTAATACAAACATTAAAAAAAAATCATAGAAGATAATGAATAACTAATGACCAATAAATATTATTGCTAAAAAAGTAATGATTGCAAGTAATAATAATGTTATTGCGAATAAATTAGATTATGGTCATTTTTTAAATTTCATTTTGTGTGTATTGAAAATATTGATATTCATTTGGTCTTTACTATTGAATTCCTTATCCTAATATTATTTATATTTTGTTCACGACTAGTTATATAATTCCTTTTGCATATATGCAAGTTTTAATAATTGATGGAGTAATTGTTTTTACTATGTAGAATCATTATATATGATTGAAACTATATTTTTATACTCATGTGATTTTATCAAATTGTATCAAGAGTTTTTGAAGTTAAATTGTAAGATTTTCATTCTATTTTCTTAATAATTATTTTCCTCTTAATTTTTCCTGTACAACACTAGTATAACATAAACACAACGTCATAGATTTAAATCTTAATTATGTCATTCAAATTAAAAAGATAAATTAGTCGAATTTTGTGCAAATTAATCCAAACACCACTTATTATAAAAAAATTTATTTTATTTTTTCAATGGTGGTAAGGAAACCTTCATATACTTTTTAAAGTAATACACTAAATTAACAAAAAAAATATTTAACACATAAATTAAATTTGTATCATTAAGTTAACTTTAAAAAAAAAAATCTAAATCATACAATGAATTATTCTTTGAACATACAATAAAATATCGAAAAAAACTTATTTAATGTAAGTTTGTCTCTAAAGTAAGTAAGTAAATGTATATTTACCTTTGATTTAATTTAAAGTGTATAATTATCTTAACTCACTAAAATTTAATGATAAAATCATCCTTACTTACTCACTTCAGAAGCAAATTTACTTTAGAAGAGTATTATCCTAAAATCTCACCTTTCATGGAGATTATATAAGGAATACCATTAAATTGTGAGGAGCAAAAATACTAATGGAGGAGTGTAAATTCAATTATGAAATAAATAAGTTTCCCTTAAGCATTATTAATAGGATGCAAAATATACATTAATTTAATGCTTGATTTGGTATATTTTATGCAATAATCAAGATTAATTAATGTCTTTTATTATATAATTTGATAAAATATCTTCCTTTAGTATATATTTTTTTTTGTTATTTTAAGTCTTAAATAGAATATTTGTATCGGTCATGGAAGTTTCAATGAAAGACTTGAAGAAAGTTCCGTTCTAAATCAAATCTATTGCAAATTAGCACACTTTCTAATCTTAATCCTTGTGTAGTAAAATAGTCATATTTTGATCTACATACATCAAAATTAAGCAATTTTGAAGGCGTTGAAAAGCTAAGACATAGAGTTACAACTTTAATATTGATCCGAGACCCATATCCACCATTTGAGCATAGGAAATTGTTAAGCAAGATAAGCACAACATAGCCCTACCATTTCCCTAAAAGTAGCATGGCCATGCTTTTCCCCTCCAAGAGATGCACAACCTAGCCATGCTATCTCTCCGAAAAAAGGCACGACCTAGCCTAGTTAGCTGAACATCTACAAATTAAAAATAAAAAAGGTCTAGCCCCTCATTCATGCAAGACACACTAGAGACTTAATTGGGCCCAAAATCCTAATGCTAAGTAGAGATCTAGACTTATTATAACTCTAAGGAAAATAACTAATTATAAATAGAAGAGTGAGTGGCTTAGAGAGGGGTCGTTTTATGCTGGACCTTCTGGTCAAAGGTTCAGTGATGGACCTTTGACTTTACCTATGATAACAGATTTATAAAATTTGCAATAAAAGATCATTTTTATTATTTTTAAAACCTTAAACTATTGATATTTTTATATGAAACCCTAAAATTCCTAACACTGATAACTACACAAAGTGTAGTTATTTATGCCCCATATCTGTGTTTTATTGATTGCTTAAGTCCTTGTAATCAAGTATATTTAGAAGGTTTTATGCTTATATTTGTTATATCCAATTATGATACATTTCCAGTATGTATTTGAGCAATTTGTGCATATTTGATATGTGATTAAGTGAATTTATATGTGTTACTGATTTGGTATTTTCTCTATCATAGGAAGGGCTCCAAACAAGATGATATGTGGAGCAATTGAGCTGAAATTGGAAGAGAAAGCAAAATCAGCATTGCAGCAGACAATGCCGCGACGTGTCTTGTTCAATGCCGCGGCGTGGAGATCCCCTGCATCCAAAGTCGGAGGCTACGAAATATTGAACGCAGCGCGCGTGGCGTGGAAAATCAATGCCGCGGCGTCACGACCTAACTTGATACGCGCGCGGCATGGGCAAATCAATGCCGCGGCGTGCCTCTATTTTCTTTGAGTCTATAAATAGATTTTATTAGATTTTGTAAAGGGAGTTTGGAGAGCTCAAGTAGATAGTTTTAGGTTTTAGAGGAGCTACGGCTTTGTGCTTCATTTACAAGGTGATTGGAGGCCTAGGGAGGCTAGGTTGGAGGTTCTCTTCCTTAAGGAAGAGGATTCAAGCTTCAAGGATCTCATCAATGGCATCCTTCCTCTTCTCCCCGAGTTTTCTTCTTCTCCTTTATCTTTTGAGTCTTGTTTTGCTCGTAAATTCGTGTTCAATTGATTAGAAGCTGTATTTAGGAAATACTTTGGATCTTTATATGATTATTGATGTTTATGTATGAATTTGAGTTTCTATTGATGTTTAGCTTTGTTCTTCCATGCCTATGCTTAATGCTTGCTTTTGTTTGATCAACAATTGCATGATCTTAATTGATGCAAATGAACTAGACATAGGGATTTGTGGAGATGGACATGGTATGGTTGATGCATGTTTGACGAGTTCAATTGGCTTGGATGAGTTGATTCGCTAGCTTGGATAGAAATATACCTTTTAGCCATGTATTAGCGTGTATTTGAGAATAGATCGTTCATTAGTGGAGTTTACACTAGTCCTCATGCAACCATAAGAACCATAGTGGATTAGGTAAATGACACCAGGGTTGATCGACCTAGACATAGGCTTTTGACTAAATTAGATTCTCAAGCTAAACTAACTAAGCATTGATGTTACTTGTAAGGATTGCATATCATTAGTATGAAGTAAGAAGTGAAGAAGGATTCCCTAGATTTCCAAACCCCTATTTTATTGCTTTGGTAGTTTAGATTTAGATTAATTGCTTTCCTTTATTTTATATGTCCTTGACTAGAATCTAGCTGAGCTATTGGTTGCTACTTAGTAATGGAAACCTTGTCCTCGTGAACGAACTTTTACTTTACCAGATCGTATTACTTGAACGACCCGTGCACTTGCGGTACACAAATGGTCTAACAAGTTTTTGGCGTCGTTAGGGGACAATGGTGTATTTCCAAAGTTTTTAGCCTTATTCCTTAGCATTGCTGGGGGATGACGGTTGAATTCCATATTACTAATATCAACAATGAGTTTGGTTAGTTCTAATTCAAGTTGTAAATACTCTATGTTAATTTCTGTCTTTATTCTTTGTATATAGGTATAATAAATGGAGGATGAACTTAATCATTTGAGGCCGTTGAGGGAGCTCGAGAACCCCCAATGGAGAACCTCTATTCAGGCGAAGGAAGACCTACCATCCAATCCATCACTTTTGTGAACAAACCGGCCATGATCGAAAGAGTTGGCGGGTTTGCCTTGCGAAAGTCCTACCGGGACTATAATTCAGGCCCTTCTTGGGAGGGAACCCAGGTTTTATTGTTTTTGTTAAATAGTATGTAATTAGTAAGTTTTTTTCTTTAGTTTAAAGTCTTATAAATATGTTAGTAAATTTAATTTTTGTATTCTTATAGTTAGTATTTATGATTTAGTATGTTAGTCGGTTTAGTTTAGAGTCTTAAATATGTTAGTATGTTAGAGTTTAGTAAGTTAATTAGTTTTTATGCATTAGTTAGGTTTTTAGCTTATAAATAGGTTAGTATATTTGATTTTGAGTTTTTGTTAGTTTAATATGTTTGATTTTGTAGTTTGGTTAGTTTTAATTCTTTTATATATTAGTATGTTTGATTGTTTTTATTTTAGTTAGTTTATATGTTTTTGTTTAGTTATAAGTTAAATATAGGTTAGTAAGTATGTTTTTGTGTTTTTATATAATTTTTAGTTGTACATTTTGTAAAATAGCTTTTTGGGCATGTTTCTTCTTTGGAGGCCACTTTGAACCAATTTAAGAAAACGGGTTTTCTTTGCTAAATTTAGTATCGGCTTTTCATGCATGGCGTGCATTTGTTCAATGCCGCGGCGCCGGTGAATTTTTTTTGATCGGCAGACGAGGTGTGTTAGCCATGGCGTGTATTGTTCAATGTCGCGGCGTGAATCTCGGTTTGTGTATATTTTGTTCATATTTTGTTTCTATTCATTTTTCTTCTTCATTTTTTTTTTTATTTTTTTATTTTTTTTATTTTTCATTCTTTTGTTAATATAATTGTTTTTATTATTTAGCTCTCTTATTTTTTTTTAATCTATTTTTAGACTCAAGACCGGGAATTCTTGGAAAGTGCGGACTTTGTCTCACTTAAGTGTGGGGGAGTATCTTTACATGCTTGGAATGAATATGATGTATTATGAATGCATGTAATGATACTTTTAAAGATGCAGTTGTGATAGCCAACATGTTTCAATGAGTTTTAATTTGATTTGGTTATTACTGCGGGGTTCAAAAGAAGTTTCAATTTTTACAAGACTGCTGGTGTGTTTTGGTTTTTCATGATATGAAAGGTTGCTATTTGCCCCTTTGTGAGTGAAACCTTATGTAATTTGAAGTATGTGAAACAATTTAGTTACTTTTGATGTATGATTTACATTCTGCTTAGATGCAAGTGTAACTTTGAATATGATATGAATGCATGTTTAGAGAAAATTTATGGATGTACATGTAGAGTTTTGATTATCCTAGAAATTGTTTTTACACTCTCTTGAGGCGAAATCCTAGATTGTGCATGACTGAGGAAATGATTAGGGCATTCTTTGGATCGATTGAGCCTTAAAAAGCTTACCCTGAATGATTATATCTTTAGGTCCCCTTTGAAGCCTGATAATTGTTTGGCCTTATTTGTTTTTTAACCATTGTGTTCATTAACCTGTTCACCGTTCTAATGCATGTGAAAGCATTGCATTTTCTTCCTACCTTAATGTTTGTTGAGTACATGATGTGTTATTTCTTGAAGTGAGTCCAGTGAGTAGGGGTATGTATGTAAAAGAAAAATGAGCCTGAAGGAACTAAATGCGATCAAAAGAAAAGCAAAAGAAATGCTTTGTAAAAGTGAAAAGAAAGAAAATGAAAAGAGAGAAAAGCAAAGCATGAAAAAGAAAGAAAAGAGCTTAAAAATGAAAAGCATTGCATGGTTCTGGCAAGTTGTGATCTTCACTGAAGAATACCCTGCTAGTTTCACTTAGTCTCAAGTCTTGAAATAGTATGTTCATGTTTCTCGATGTTTGTTGTGTATCATTTCCCTTCTTTTCTGTTACCCAATACCATGGCCTAACATTACAAGCTTTAAAGACCCTCTTGATCCTCAGTTGTGTGTAGTTTACATTAGTGGAGAGAGAGTTTAGATTCAATTTTGTGGATTTGATGATTCATTTATATGTATGTTTATAAATTTATCCGGATGTGTATGAATTGAATTGTAGAAGTTTATCTTGCATGTTCGTGGTTAATGTGGATTGCATTGAAGGAAGTGGATTGTTGGCATGTGAAGGATTATATATGTGTGAAAGCTGGTTTAGGGGCATTTGCACACTTTTTATGGATTGAAGTAATCATTGCATACTAGTAGCTAGATTTAATTGAAGAAAAGAAAGATTGAAACTTGAAAATTTCTTGAATGATTTATTTTTAAATTGTTTAGAAGGTTTACTTGATCATACTTTGTTTTGCTCGAGGACTAGCAAAAGGTTAAGTTTGGGGGTGTGATAACTACACAAAGTGTAGTTATTTATGCCCCATATCTGTGTTTTATTGATTGCTTAAGTCCTTGTAATCAAGCATATTTGGAAGGTTTTATGCTTATATTTGTTATATCCAATTATGATACATTTCCAGTATGTATTTGAGCAATTTGTGCATATTTGATATGTGATTAAGTGAATTTATATGTTCTTCGATTTGGTGTTTTCTCTATCATAGGAAGGGTTCCAAACAAGATGATATGTGGAGCAATTGAGCTGAAATTGGAAGAGAAAGCAAAATCAGCATTGCAGCAGACAATGCCGCGACGTGTACTGTTCAATGCCGCGGCGTGGAGATCCCATGCATCCAAAGTCAGAGGCTACGAAATATTGAACGCCGCGGCATGGAAAATCAATGCCGCGGCGTCCCTGACCTAACTTGATACGCGCCGCGGCGTGGGCAAATCAATGCCGCGGCGTGCCTCTGTTTTGCTGAGTCTATAAATAGATTTTATTAGATTTTGTAAAGGGAGTTTGGAGAGTTAAGTAGATAGTTTTAGGTTTTAGAGGAGCTACGGCTTTGTGCTTCATTTCGAGTGATTGGAGGCCTAGGGAGGCTAGGTTGGAGGTTCTCTTCCTTAAGGAAGAGGATTCAAGCTTCAAGGATCTCATCAATGGCATCCTTCCTCTTCTCCCTGAGTTTTCTTCTTCTCCTTTATCTTTTGAGCACTGTTTTGCTCTGTAAATTCGTGTTCAATTGATTAGAAACTGTATTTAGGAAATACTTTGGATCTTTATATGATTATTGATGTTTATGTATGAATTTGAGTTCTATTGATGTTTAGCTTTGTTCTTCCATGCCTATGCTTAATGCTTGTTTTTGTTTGATCAACAATTGCATGATCTTAATTGATGCAAATGAACTAGACATAGGGATTTGTGGAGATGGACATGGTATGGTTGATGCATGTTTGACGAGTTCAATTGGCTTGGATGAGTTGATTCGCTAACTGGATAGAAATATACCTTTTAGCCATGTATTAGCGTGTGTTTGAGAATAGATCGTTCATTAGTGGAGTTTACACTAGTCCTCATGCAACCATAAGAACCATAGTGGATTAGGTAAATGACACCGGGGTTGATCGACCTAGACATAGGCTTTTGACTAAATTAGATTCTCAAGCTAAACTAACTAAGCATTGATGTTACTTGTAAGGATTGCATATCATTAGTATGAAGTAAGAAGTGAAGAAGGATTCCCTAGATTTCCAAACCCCTATTTTATTGCTTTGGTAGTCTAGATTTAGATTAATTGCTTTCCTTTATTTTATATGTCTTGACTAGAATCTGTTGCTATTGGTTGCTACTTAGTAATGGAAACCTTGTCCTCGTGGGAACGAACTTTTACTTCGTATCTGTATTACTTGAACGACCCGTGCACTTACGGTACACAAATGGTCTAACAAACACACCCAACATGGTCAGTGTCAGCACTGGCACTAGTGTCGCTAAGTGTTCTGGAAGCAGGAAACACAGACGCAAGGGAGGGGGAGATCAGAGCGCGACTACTACTTACTGCACCTGCGTCTTTGGGTTTTTGGTCTCTACTACTACTTACTATCGCCTCACAGTGCAACTTGCTCACAGTGGTGGGTACGATTACGCGCAGTTCTAGACAGCTGGGTTCTGGTGGTTGCAATGAGCAATGCAGGGGAGGCGTGATGTAGATCTGGACGGTGGCTTGCGCAGTGGTGCTGGTGGAACAGGCTGGGGAGCGAGATTGATGGTGGTGGCGTTTCGGGCTTAGTTTTCCGATGACCCTCAGTGTTTTCCAACAACGGAATAACGATGAATCAGTGGTTGTTTTCTCGGTTGAGGTTCAAGTCTGATCTGGAAGGTTTGAGTGGATTTCTGTGACATGGGGCTTAGTTTGGGCATGGTAACGTGGTGGAGGTGAGGGACGACATCGGTGAAGGCAGCGTGTGGGTGGCAGATTTGGGCGTGGGCAGTCGCGGGTTCAGGCAGCGACAAAGGTGTATGGTGGTGCATGGTTGCTAAAGTTGTTGGTGGCTGGCTATGAGTCACGGCGATGGCTGGTTCTGAATCAGGCAGATTTATGGGTGTTTTCTGATCTGGTTTATGGTTGTTACATAATTTCTTTTTGTTAAAAGATTAATTTTATAATTATTAACATTACACATTAACTTGCTTATCAAGTTATAAGTCATTGATTTTGACCATCTATTTTAATTTCTATGCATCCAACGCCTAATATAACAAGAACCATATATAGACCCTAAATTGCAGGGTCCATCTTAGAACGACCCCCTAAAGAGGTGAGGTTGTCATACACATTGAGGAGAGCATGTTCTTAGAAGAAGGATACGACTTTGAAGTTCTATGGAGATTTAAGCATTGAAGATAGGATTCAAGATAAATATAAAGGAGATTCAAGACACTGTCACAAAATCGATTATCTTCCTATCCCTTGATACTATTTACTAGCTATTACATTTATATTGATTGTATCCATAGTTTTCATGGTTATGTTAGTATAAAGTTTTAACACTATCATTTAATTATATATTGTCATTTCAATAAAAGAATGTGACTTTTGAAACAATTGTTGTGAGCATCAAACTATATATATCCAACCTTTTTTAAAACCACCAATAATGGTTAGTCAAAAAAAAAACCACCAATAATGGTAAAAAAAATGTTTTTGGTCACAAGAAATCAAATCAAGAAAAAATATAAAAATCAATTTATATTTTAAACTGTAAATTTTGTTGGTATATTATTTTTATTGAATTATAAAATTTTAAAACTACTTTTTTTAAGTTACATCTTAAGAATATGTTTTGCCGAGAAAATAATCTCTTCATAAAACTCTTCTTACGATTACCCAAAACAAAATTGCAATGATATGGTCCAAAGGAGAGATAATTATGGCACTAACTTAAAGTATTTAAGTTAAATGTATTAAGTTAATTATATTATTAATTATAATAAATTATAATAACTAATTATTAACTAAATATAATAATTTTTATTAATTAATATATTTAATCTAATATCTCCAACTTAAATACTCTATATTTATTCAAGAATTTATCTGATTAAGGGTTGTAAAAGAATAGTCAAGTAGGGAAACAGTTGAACAGTAACGGGCAAGAGTCCCTAGTATGGTAAGTCTGGGTCCATTGTCGTACACAAGCCCACCGTAAGTGTACGCTTGCAGTGTGACAAAAATCGTGCAGCGGGTGTCACGGGTTATGGCGTACAATTTTATTTAAAAATAAAATGTAAAGATATGTTACGTTAAATCGGCTATCATGCGGGAAAAATTCTATGATATTCCTAAATTAATACTCCAGGATATTTTACAATATTCGTAATTAATTTAAAAAAATTTAATTTTTAATTCAACTATCTTATAAATATTAAATGTCAAGTGTTATAATTTTAATGGAGTAATATAATACTCTAAAAGTGTAAAAAAATTCTCTATGATGTGAAGCCTAACTCAAAGAATTATGAGAATATGAATACTCATCAATATTTTTAAAATTAGATCGATCATTAAATTAATAATAAGAGAAGTTTAAGATTTGAAAGTTTGAGAAGGATTAAATTGAGGTTGAACTATAATATACATATGTTAATTGTATGAATAATACTAAAAAAATATTAAAATGTATTTTTAACATAATTAAATTTATTTAAAACATAAAAAATTATTAAACTAAAAGTATTATATAAATATTAATATTTTTTTTAATATATATTAATCTTATATCGAATAATTAAAATAGTAAAAAGTGAATTTTTTAATTATAATTAAAAAAAATTCTTATTACATTATAAATTTTTATTTATCATATATTAAACAAATTAAGATGAAAAATAATAAATTTTAATTATAAATTAAAAATCAAATAATCAGTGTTTTAAAAAAGAATCAAATATTTTTTAAAAGACATTGGATTTTTTCATAAAGAGAAAAAATTCGATCAATTCAACAGTATAAATCATGACTAGTTTACAACTATTTTTTTTTATTTTTTTACTAATTTTTGAAAATCCAATTTTTCATTTGACGGGCTGAAGAAATGGTTTCCGATTTTTTCCAATCTGACCGAAAAGTTCTGTATGGTTCTAAAAACTATGGTACTCACTACTTACTAAACAGATTTTTTTTTGCAGAGAGACTACTTACCGTTACCACTAGCTTCTAACTAAGAGAGATTCCAAAGAAGGCTAGTAACCAGCGTGATTACGGATCAAAAAGGAATTCAAAATGGTGCAATCCCTATTTAAATTTTTTTAACTAATTGAGCCAAGTATGGGTCCTCGTGAGATGGGTTCAGCTTGGCCCAAACTCTGCCAGCCAGATATATTGATTAGGATTATTTTTTGGACCGCAAATTTAATTCGGTAATGACCAAGCCAAAATTGAGGCGACTTGAAAATAAATAAAATATATAAATTTAGACATTATATATAATTATGTTATAAAATTTTTAAAATATAAAATTAAAAATAAGGTATCTTTCATAATAAAAATTTAATAATAAATAAAAAAATAATCAATTTATATTGGTGTAAATAAAAATTAATCTTATATTATTAAATAATTTTATCACAAAATTTATTATTGAATTGAAAATTTTTATCATATAAAACATATCTACAAAAATTTACATTAGTATAAAATTATTTAGTATTTCATTGATATAGGTCAAGATTAATATAATATATACTTTTAAAATATATCAAAATAAGAACTACTTGATTACATTTTTATTGATGCTTAATGTTTTCAATATTTGTCACAAATGATCAATGTGTTTGATAGTTATAATTTAACGGTTTGATCGATAAAAATGATATTCTACAAAAAGTTATTAGGTGATATAAGTATATCAAGTCTTATATTAATGTAAATTGATTCATCTCCAATAAATAATATTAATAAAAATATATTATTATCATATTATACTAAAGTTTTAAATTTAAGTTAAAAAAACATATTATTTATAATTAAACATAAAAGAAAAGTATAAGTTTTAAAATAACGTGTAATACTAGGTCCTCAAAGTATGACCTGAAACTGATTAAAAAATACACCAATCTAATTCACAGTGCCCAAACCCCATTCCAATAAATTTTAGATTGAGATAAGTTAATAGGACGGGTCAGATCTTAAATACCCTATAGCCAACTCGTGTTTACTTTGAATAGCTAGCTAATATCACTATCTAATTGTCAGGCTTGAAATGTTTTGAAATTATTAAAATATAAAATTAATTTATTCAATTAAATTAAAAAAATAATGCTTCTATTTAAGATTTATTATAAATTTTTATTTTAATTGATTTGTATGTTGATTTTTATATTTAAATTTTTTAAATATAAATGGAAATTATTTTTTAATAATTTTATTTAATCATCCTTACTCAAATTTGATCATGACTAAATTATTAAATGTAAAATATTCAATAATTAAAACTAAGTAAACGATATTTGTATAAATTATATGAGATATGTGCATACTCTGTGCCGCTCAAAAAAGTTACTATAAGTATGTATAGAGTGTGTCAATATAAGTTTGTACATGTATTATTAATTATTCAATCAATATAATATAAAAAAAGAGATATATATCTTGAAAAATTGTCATATGTCTTTCTTATCAGCAAGTAAATATTTCATTTGCTTGATATGTGACATCTAAAATACTTAATGCTCTATCACATATAATCTTATGTAACAATTTTCTTCTACAAATGATCTAAAATGACAACATCATATATGTGAAAAAAAGGTCACATGTACAAAAATTATTTAATAAATAAGTTAAAGAAATATAATACACTAAAAATACAAATGAAAAAAAAATTACACTTTTTGTCTAGAGAATCAATGCATTGAAAATTGATGTAATTACACTTTTTATTTATATACTGCCTACTCATTGAGAATCAATGCTTAATAATAATGGTCAATGAGGTTGCATATGACTTTTTAGGTCGACAAAAAAGACGATGATGACAAACTCAAAATCTAACAACTTGGACAAAGGAGGATGTGAAGTTGTCGTAGGGGTTTCGCCATGGTTGTTGCCAAATTCATGTGTTCAAGGGAGACTTCACCATAGACGTACATCAACGCAAAAAAAAAATGAGAAGAACAACAACAACATCAATAAGTATAATTCAAATTTGAATTTCCCTTATAATTGAATGACATTTATGTACAACTAACAAATTAAATGTCTCAACTAATTAATATATTATTTATTATTCATTATCTTCTATGAATCTCTACTAAAATTATCTTCTATCAATAATATTACTATTTAAATTTAAATAATAATATAATTAAATATTTTAAATTTTGAAACTCCCCATACTAAATGTCATTTATCTACTATTAAATAATTTATACATAATAAATTAGTTGCTTAAACTAATTATTTTGTTAATTTTTCATTATATTTCAGTAATGAGATTTACATTCAAATAATAAAATAATTAAAAAAATCAATTTTTCCTCATTAAATGTCATTTAAGTACATTTAATTGCCCCAACCAATTAATATATTAATTATTCATTATCTTCTATAAATAATATTATCATTCAAGTAATTTAAATAATAATAATATAATTAAAACTGACATAAAAAATATACTTAAAACTTTTAAATGAGTGTAACTTCAAAATCAATTAATCAATATAATATAATATAATAATACCTAAAAGAAATATACATATGATCTATAATTCTTTCATGTGTCACTCTTACCTGAGAAGACGTACTTTAATTTTTTGTCATGTGTCAAATAGTTTTCTTATTTCTATGTCATATGTTTTATTTTTGTAATATAATGCCGATATGTTTACACACATAGATGACACATATTCAAATACAAAAAAACTCAATAAATTATAATATTGATATAAACTCCTTAAAAAAAGAAAAATAATACTAAAAATTACATAGACAAAGAAATAACAAAAAATATAAATGGAATGAAATAAAAGATAAAAAATTATACTATCAAAAAATGGAAATTTGCATGAACAATTTTTTATTTTATTTTATAAGATTTTATCATACATTTTAGTTTTAATAGTATACTTGCAATTAGAGTACAAGAGCTTTCATTCCCCCACAAGTGCATTTTCGATTGAGCCTTATTACTTGACTTACTCATTTTGAGTTATATAAACATAAATTGAATTAATTTATATGTAATTGTTAATAAAATTAATTTATTAAAATATTTTTTATGAAATTATTGAATTAAATTATGCATTTAAAAGACAAAGATCTTTGTTTATATTATAATTTTTTTAGGCATATAGATTATTTTATAACAATTTATATTTAATTTTTTAGTATTTATATTGAAGTGAAATTCTTTCATTAAAATATTATATATTTTAAAATTATAATTATAATTTTTTTATAAATTATTACATATATTTTATTTAATAATTTTTTTAGTTAAATTACATTTATTTTTATAATTTAATTCTTAATTTACATGTACATCATACGAGTACAAAATCTCACTATTCTTAAAAGTAAAATCAAATCAAATTCACTTGTATCTAACTAAATTTGAATGATTTTTCATGTACATAACTTATTAAAACTCTGAGGTGTAGAAACACCTAATGATCTTTTATATATATATAGTTATTTTATAACCTTTAAAAATCAAATTAATCCTCATAATGTATAATTCCAAACATACTCATAAGGTCACGGATAAGGGAGTTCATAGTCCAGTTTAGTCCAATTGTGAGGAACAAAATTCCAAGTTAACCAAACCAATCAGTTTCTGCAAATTGGAAATCGATTGGTTTGTTCAATTTTTGGCCAAACTGCTAGAACAAAGGAAAAAGGAAATTCCCTCCAATATTTGTAAGCACATATGCATCTTGAACGCAAAATTTGGAGAAAAAATATTTTCAAAATTATAGAGTAATCCAAAAATGATAATCACTACATTAAGCTATAAATCACAAAACAAAAAAAAGATCATGAATTAAAGGAATTAAGGAGGAAGTATACCAAACGTCAATACCCTTGTTATCCTTGTTAGACACAAAACACAGATCAGACCAAAAATCGATCCATGCTCAAGAACCCCCTAAACGTATAAACCAGATACAAAGAGCACCATACTTCACATTATAAAATCTTAAAAGGAAAAGGAAAAAGAGAGTACCTTGGACATTGAGATGGATGGTGGCTTGAAGCAGCAATGGCGAATACTATGGGTTTCACTTTGCCGTTCAATACAAGTGGTGATGGGTGGTTGATAGGTGGTAGTGGTGAGTGATCGTTGTCACCTTGAACGAGGAAAGTTTGTAAAAAATAAAAAATAAATAAATGACTCAAAAAATTATGACCAACATTCATGACAAAACACAAAGAGAGAAAACAAAAAAAGGACACATTTTTAATAAAATAAAATATTTAAAAAAAAAACTAACGTAATTTATTTTTTTATCCATCTAAAGATATATAATCAACACTATAAAGTACTTTTAAAAATATTGCAACAAAATATAATAATTCACTTAATCAATTATTAATTTAATTATCAATTTTAATCAATTATTCAATGACAAGAGTCAAATTTCTTTTCCATGATACATCTCACGAGATTGATGTTAATTATGTACTTTAGCTAATAATACTACTTCATCCAAGTCGGACCTAGATGATAAAAAATATTATAATACTAGTGTTTCATCCGGTGCATTGCATTGGTCTATGAATTTTCACATATAATATTATTATATGAAAGAGTATAATTCTAAATAATTCTTATATATATCTAATACTATTATTAATTATTAATACATATCAAACAATAATATTAATATTAAATTTGAAACATATATAATAGTTTAATATAATTTAACGTACTCATTAAGGTGATGTTGTAAAATACTTCACCAAATGGTACATTAATTTGAGTATATTAGATGGTTGTTGTTCCTTGTTACAAATTAATATTTTTAATCTATTTTCGGTCTCTACTTAGACAATAATATAAAGTGGATTATAATTAAAAATTACGTGAGACAAATATAATTCATCATGACAAAAGATTATCTTTGATTCATATATCTAAAAAGATAAAAGATAATTAATAGTTAGAAAAGAAATTGTCCAGACTTTTACTTCTCTCTTGAGTTTAGTCTTTTTTGGAATACAATTTCAGTTTTCAATTTTTTTTTTAAAATGTCTTGTTAGACAAGCTTAAGCATCTACTTTTAGTAGTTCAATTAGATTCTAGTTCCTGTTTTTGATTGTTTCATAAATAAGTTTATTGTTGCTTCAAATAAAATAATTCAACATTAATTAAAACCATTTTTATTATATTTACAACTTATAGAGTCAAAATTAGAATGCTAAAAAAATTATAGTATTGTTGAAGGATATTACCTAAAAGGCATTTTATTAAGGTGCATTTTCGTATATTTTAACATGAGGAATTTAAAATTATATATTACAAAAACGATTCAAATATATACTAAAAAATTACATAAATAGTTATTGCATTATAAAATAAGCAAGACTTTTAATTTTTTTATGTAACAAAATATGTGGTTTTTTTTTCTAATTTGTTATAAATTAATAAATTTAATTAATTATCTAAAAAAGGAATAAAATTATATTATTTATACATTTAATTATTTTTGTATTATTTTGTCATTTTTGTACGAATTTAAAGGTTATAACTTCTATACCAAAAAAAAATTATAACCTAAATAATAAAATAGGTCTAATGATATAAGTCCAGTTTGATTCTTGATTTACAATTAATTCTTAAAAAATAATTTTTTTCTTATGTTGATTTTCATTCATAAAGAGTATTACATTTTAAAAGTTTAGAATTTAAATTTAAAATAAAATAAAATCTAAAGGATGGAAAATATGAAAAGTTTGGAAAGATGAGAGGAGAATGAAACAAAAATTCAAAGCAATAGATAATTAAATAAGTTGTTAATATGACACTTCCAATGTAAGAAGTAGCATTTAAAGATGATATGCGACTATAGAAGTGGAAGAATTTTTATAATATATTATATATAAATTATAGATTATAGATAGATAAGATGGTCAAGTTTAAAAAAAAATTGCATGTAAAATTAAATTTGTTTTTTAAGATATTTGAGGGAGAGCAAGGCTCCCACATAATGTACTAGGCCCCCATCCCTACTCATACGTGCATTAATTTACGAAAAACTTAAATAAAAAAAAATCTGTCACTTAGTCTTATTATTGAGATATATCTGGTACTTCAACTCTATTTTTTAGATAATTACGTAGGCTAATTTTCAAAATGTTTTAAATTATTATACCAAAGAATTTTAAATTTACTTTTTTGTTTTGTATCAAATGTGACGTAATTTGTAAGCCAGCATTGTAAGGTGTGTTTGGATAAGTTTTGAAAAAAAAAGTGATTTTAAAATACTACAAAAATTGATTTTTTGTATAGATTTTATAAAAGAAGTTATTTTGTGTTTGAATATAATTATAAAACATATTTATTACTTTAAAAAGTGATAATCAGAAAATAAATTTTTTAAGAAGTTACTTATTTTAATTTTTAATGGAAAGCAAAAAATTGTTTTTTTTTTTAATTTTATCCAAATAGTTGTGCATAATTTTTTATTTTAATAATAAAATATTTTTCTTACTAATTAATTACAAACAAACGCACTCGTGTTAATTGCTAATGAATAATTGCTTTAATGTGAGCCATAATCAGCCGGTCCTCTACAGCTGATAGCTTCTATATTCCAACATGCATATTTCATTCATATGTATATAAGCAAAAGGAAAGAAATGGAGGAAAATGCTAATAGAAGGAAAGAATAGATGATCAGGAAGAATGACAATAAAAATTCTCATACAACTCTCATACCCTATTTCACTCTTTCTCTCCCCTTATATTCTTTTCATCCCATCACGTAATCCTTCCATTTGTTGCTAACTGTTTTAAGCCTTGCTCCCCTTCTTACTCCTTGCATATCCGGATCGTGCCCCACCTGTCTTTTGCCTTTAACTGATTCACTGCTGAGCTGACATTCCTGATGCTCTTGTCCCCCCTCAATTATTCCTGTAACATTTCCCCTCCCATTCAAAACAACCTTATCCTCAAGGTTGAAATTAGGATAGTGTTATCGCATTGAAGCTAAGTCTTCCCAAGTAGCTTCGGTAGCAGATAAACCCTTCCATTGAACTAGAAGCTGAGATACTGTTTGATTGCCATTCACTATCTGTCTGGTGGCTAACACTTTATGTGGCTGTATAACTGGGCCTTGCTCAATGGTTAGTAAGGGTAGTGGAATGTAAGGCTAAACTGCATCTCCTCGAAATGGCTTAAGTAGAGAAATGTGGAACACTGGATGAATCTTTGCTGTATGAGGCAATAATAGCTTGTATGCAACTTCACCTACTCTGGCTATGACTTCAAATGGTCCAAAGTATTTCAAGCCAAGCTTCTGATTTTTTCTCAAAGTTATGGAAGGTTGTCTGTATGGTTGAAGTTTCACCAATGCCTTATCACCCACTTGAAAGTGCACGTCATGTCTCTTTTTGTCTGCCTGTTGTTTCATTCGATTCTGTGCTCGACTCAAGTTCAGTTTCAGATCAGCCAACAATGAGTCTCTTTACTGTAAGAGCTCCTGTAATGAAGGAGGATCAGTGGTATCGATGGTATATTTAACTAAAGTGGGAGGTTCTCTACTATACACAGCCTTGAAAGGTGTCATCCCTAAGCTGTTATGGTAAGATGTATTATACCAATATTCTGCCCACGGCAACACCTTATACCACGTTTTAGGATTCTCAAAGGTGAAACACCTAAGATACATCTCCAAACATTTATTTACAGCCTCTGATTGTCCATCGGATTGAGGATGATAAGATGAACTCATGGCTAATGTAGTTCCATGTAGTCTGAACACCCTGTCCCTATCAGAAACGATTGACTTAAGCATCCCATACATCTTGATTATTGTATTCATGACTAATTCAGCCACCTGTTGACTTGTATAGTCAGTCTTTAAGGCAGCAAAATAGTTGTATTTAGATAATCTATCAATGACCACCATAATCACTGTGTAACTAAATGAAAGTGGTAGTCTAATGATAAAATCCATGGCCACATCTTCTCATATTTGATGAGGAATTGGTAAGGGTTGTAACAAACTAGCAGGGAGAATATTTGATGATTTTACTTGCTGACAAAAGGTGCAATGTTGCACATACGTCTTAATGTCAGTTGCCATACCCTTCCAGTAACATTCTTTCTTAATCCTTGCAGTAGTTCTAGTCACACCAGCATGACCTCCAATTGGTGAAGAATGAAATTCTTGTAGGATTTGCTTAGTTAAGTCATGTTTTGCAGGAATAACCAATTTACCTTTCCAAAAGAGAAGTTGATTATTGACTGTCCATCATGGATCTGTCTGCTTATTGTCCAGACATAATTGGAGATCCTTAGTAGTATCTTGGTCTGACCATAATGCTTCTTTTAACTGAGATAAGAACTCTAATTTAGGTGTTGACCATGCCAAGAAAAATGATCGAGATAGGCCACCTGCTGCCAAATTATCCTTGCCTGGTTTATATTCTATTTTGAAGTCATATCCCAGGAATTTATGTAACCATTTCTGTTGTTCTAGAGTCTGGATTGCTTTCTCAGTGAGATCCTTCAAACTTCTCTGATCCGTCCTGATTATGAATTAGTGACCAAGCAAGTAGTGTCTGAACTTTGCTAAAGCTTCTGTAATTGCATAAAGCTCCCTAGCATAAGCTGATTGAGTCTGCATTCTGGTCGATAGCTTTTAGAGAAATAAGCTATGGGGTGCTGATTTTGACTTAAGACAGCTCCTATACCCATTCCTGAGGCATTTGTTTCCAAGACAAAAGGTTCCTTGAAGTTTGGTAGAGTCAACACAGGTGCTGAAGTAACAACTTATTTGAGGTTTGGAAATGCCTCCTTGGCTGCATTATTCTAAACAAAATTGTCTTTCTTCAATAAATCAGTTAAGGGAGCTACAATTGTAGCATAGTTTTTAATAAACTTTCTGTAGTACTCGCTAATCCTAAGAAACCTCTCAGTTGCTTTAATGTTTGAGGTTCAGGCCACTATAAAACTGCATTGACCTTTGCTTTATCCATGGTCATCCCAATTCCAGAAACAGTATGTCCCAAGTAATCAATTTGTTGTAATCCAAAAGAACATTATGAGAGTTTCACAAACAGCCTGTGTTGCTGTAAAATCTGCAAGACCACCTCCAAATCATGCAAATGAGACTTCCAATCTTTACTGTAAACCAGTATATCATAAAAAAAACTAATACTGACTTCCTCAAGAGTGGCTGAAAAATTTGATTCATTAAGCTTTGAAAAGTAGAAGGTGCATTGCTGAGGCCAAAAGGCATGACCAACCATTCATAATGGCCTTGGTGAGTCTTGAAAGTTGTTTTGTATCTATCCTCGGGTACCACTAACACTTGGTGGTAACCTGATCTTAAATCCAGTTTTGAGAAGAATCGGGCTCCCCTAGTTCATCCAATAGCTCATCCACTATTGGCATTGGGAATTTGTCTTTGATTGTAATAGCATTTAAGGCTCTATAGTCTGTGCAAAATCTCCAAGATCCATATTTTTTTTTAACCAACAGAATTGGTGAGGAAAAAAGGCTAGTACTGGGTTGTATAATGCCTCCAGCTAGCATTTCCTGTATCATAACTTCAATCTGTGATTTCTGACTGTGAGGGTATCTGTATGGTCTTACTTTTATTGGATTAGACCTTGCTAGTAAAGGAATTCTGTGATTCTAGTCTCGATCAGGTGGTAAGCCAGTTAGTTTGTCAAAAAGTTATCGGTATGTGTATAACATCAATGCCAATTCTGGATCTATATCCTGTGGTATTTCTAGTAAATGTTCTTGTTGCTGTTATGGGGTTTGCAAATGAAGAGTGAACATCTCACTAATAGCATGAATGTTATGCAACCTTTTCATTTGATGGTATTGGGCTTGTACAGGAATACTACTTTTATCTCCATATAAAGTGATGAATTGGCCATTGAGGTAGAATTTGATAGTCAGGTCATTGTAATCAGCCACATGTGGTCCCAAAGTGGCTAACCATGATGCTCCAAGCACTAAATCTGCGCCAATGACTGGAAGTAAATAAACTGGTAGTTGCAACACATGGTCCTAGACTTGAACCTGCAAATTCTTAATACACCCTTTAGCAGTCATGGTATTTCCATTCCCCACCATAATTCGAAACTGTGATGCTGGTTCAATTGGCAATTTCAAGTAATGAGCTATTCTTGGTTGTAAAAAATTGTCACTACTCCTACTATCCAATAAGATCTGTATGCCCGTGCCATTTATTTGACCCTTAAACCTCAATGTACCTATGCCATGGGAACCCTTTAAAGCATTATAGGACAAATGGTGTCCTGTATCAGGACCAATTTCTGTCCCCTCACTAAGATCAAGTGGTTCAGGTTCAAGTTGATTCCAACTTTCCTCATCCACTTGCAATATCATTAGGTGTTTGTTGGGGCATTTATGATTCCAAGTGAACTTGTCATCGCAAGTATAACACAAGCCTTTTTCTATTCTAATTTGTATTTCAGTTGGGGTCATCTTTTTGAGATTTTGTGGTTTGAAAGTTTGGTTAACAGGTTTGGAAGATGGTGTAGGTAGCAGTGGGGGTACAATGTTTGGTTTATGTGGTAGTGAGGTATAGGCAGTATCGGGTTAGTATCTAGTGGTGCCAGCTAAGTAATATGGTTTAGGTTAATAGATATATTTTTCTTCAAATAGTTTGGCTAGGGATACTGCTCACAATAAATTGATGGGTGATTGTGCAATAACATCTCTTCTAATATCTTGTTTCAGCCCACTTATGAAGCAATCAAGAACTGCATCTGCACTGAGTCCATAAACTCTATTTGCTAAAGCTGTGAATTCCACATAGTACTCATTCACAGAACCCGTTTGAGTTAGTTTGAATAAAGTGGACCTAGCACATTCATAAGGTGATGGACCAAACTCCAATTCCAAGGCTCTTATAAATGCTTGCCATGACTGGAATTGAAGATTTCTGGTCATCATCTGAAACCACAGAACCACATTCTTGTCCAGATGAATAGCAGCAATAGTCAGTCGTTGTTCATCAGGGGTAACATAATATTTGAAGAATTGTTCAGCCTTAAATATCCACTGTAATACCTCTGAACCATCAAAACGTGGGAAGTCAAGTTAAATGTTCCTTACTTGAAACATATGTTTGTTGCCCGTGTTGGTCTCCTACCCTGAGTTCGAGCTACCATGAGGTAAAGTAGCATTGTGAATCAATGTCTGTAGAGCTGCTTCGATCCGATCCAATCTTTCTCGTGATGCTGATTCAAATTGTTCTAATCGAGCATTGATGGTAGCTTCATGCCTCTCTAATTGAGCAATATTCTCATGCTCTCTCCGATCCATCAATTCGGCCATGCGTTTCATCTCAGCTTACAGCTCCTTCATCCTGGTATTGTCAGTCATGGTAGCAACGAAAGCACCAAATGTAGGGAACTGATTCTAAATAAAACTGACAAGCAACAATTCTGAATAATACTTCTCTGAATTTTATTATAACTGAAAAATCATGTAAACTTCCAACAAGGAAATCAGAGAAATGCCAATAACTAGCTACAGAAATGGAGGAAAATGTTAACAGAAGGAAAGAAGAGATGATCAGGAAGAATGATAACAGAAATTCTCATACAACTCTCATACCCCATTTCACTCTTTCTCTCCCATTATATTCTTTTCATCCCATCACGTAATCCTTCCATTTGTTGCTAACTGTTTTTAGCCTTGCTCCCCTTCTTACTCTCTGTATATCTGGATCGTGCTCCACCTGTCTTTTGCCTATAACTGATTCACTGCTGAGCTGGCATTCCTGATGCTCTTGTCCCCCTCAATTATTCCTATAACAGTATGTTAATAACATTTATTTCCAATTGTTGCATTCTTGGCACCAGGACTTAAAAGTCAGATGCATTATTTAGATTGCTAATGCAACTAAACTTCACACACATACATTTTTCACTAGAAGTGGAGGGATTCTTAATTTTGACATCCTACTTTGCATCAACCAAAGGGTCAATGACCTTCCTCCATGCGATGTAGTCAATGACAGTTCCAGGATAAGGCAACACAAATCCATTGACAAAGAAAAATGGCGTTGCAAACACCCCTATCAAAGCAGCATGTTGCATTTTCAAAAAAAGACATGGTATTAATCAAACATGAAAAATGTATTTTGATGGAAAGGTGAGTTTCATTTATGTGTTTTTTTCCAGTCTTAAATCAAATAATCAATATATGAAATTATTAATTTTGAATACAAATTTCAAATCCAAATATGTTCTATTAAATGGAGTCAATCTAAACGCAACCTAAAAAATAAAAGATTTTGTCTTACCGTAACAGAAACCCTAGTAAGAAGATCAATTTTCGTGTCATTGAAGCCATACTTTATGGATTTGTAATATGAGTTCCCAACTACTTCTGTTGCAAACCTCACTATCTCCTCTATAACATAAACCCTAGATAAGGTTTGTGTTTGAGCACCATATAATTTCTCTTGTTAAACAGTATGCACTAGATCTGGTGAGCAAGAAACTTGAATAACTTTTCCTACAAAAAGATTGCATTCTAGATGCAAATGCATTTATTTCTTGAGCACAATACAGAAATGATGAGTGTAAAATACACTCATCTTTTGAGTTTATTTATTAGAATTTTTAATTAATTTTTATTTAGTTTTTATTTATTTTTAAATAATTATCTCTTCATATAGGATTATTTGAATTTTTAAGATAAATCATCAGATTTTGTGCAAAAATAAGAAATTCTTAAAAATAAACATTTGAAGGATTTGAATATTTTGAGATAAAAATTATATTATTTATTTATTATATTGAGTTAATTTTGGGCTCAGTGAATTAAATGTATTTTTATTATGTTTTGTAAGAATTTCAGGAATGATCAAGTTAGATTGTTAATTAGAGTGCAAATAATCTCTACTTAATGGCTAAGTATCTCTGCGTTTAATGCAAGAATCTCAAGGATTTTCTTAATTTAAGTGAAATAATTGTTTTCTAATTTATATGGATTCAACAAGAAGAAATAGGAAACAAGAGATTTGGCCAAAAATTAATTAAGAAAAATATAGCTATCAAACTTATCTCAGTAAATTTAGGATAATTTTCTCTATAAATATGCGATTTACATGATTCTGGTAGCTGTTGATACCCAATTTTGTCTATAAAACTTTATTTTTGTTGCTTAATCAATAATTAAAAAATTTGTGATTTCCAAGTTTTATTTATTTCTTTGAATAATTACTTTTTATTATTTGTACAAAAAAATAAAATAAAATAAATTATTTTTAACAAAAAATAATAAATAATAAAAATGAAAAAATATTTATAATTAAAATAAAAATAAAATAATAAAAAAAAAACCTACACACTCACTCTTAATCATATACCAATTCTCACACTATCCACTCTCAATCATATACCAACTCCCACACACTCACTCTCAATCATGTACTAACTCCAACATACCCATTCTCAATCATATACCAATTTCCACACACTCACTCACAATCGGTACCAACTCTCACACACCTACTCCTAATCATATACCAACTCCCACACTCACCCACTCCCACTCATGGACTAACTCACTCACCCACTCACCCCACTCTCTATTTAGGAGATTCTCACTACTACACTTTTTTTTCTTTTCAATAACAAACCACCCTTCAAGATTTCACCATTTTTCAACTCAAGAAACCATTGTCATCATCTTCCTCCCCACCACCCATAACCTTCATAATCTTCCACTATCTCCATAATCACAACCACCTCCTAAACCACCATTAAACCAAGCCCCTACAACCATCAACAACCACCATCTTCCCTCACCTCACCTTCATTACTAATCTCATCACCACCATCTTCCATAACCATTACCCACTTTCAACCATCCTCACCGCCATCAACCTCCGTTATCATTTTCCTCACAACCATACTTCACCACCTTCACTATTAACAAACCACCACCATAACCACCATTAATATCCACCATCATCTCCTTTCCTCCATCACTACCATTCACCCTCAACCTTAACTCTCACCACCTTCAACAACCAACAACAACCCATCATCCACCATAATCACCTTCAACCCACAAGCCACCATATTCATCATCTTTCAACAACCAAGCCTCACCATCAAAGCCACCACACACCCCTAAACTGAAACAACCCACTGGAACCGCGAACCACCACCTGCTGGGGCTGCCAAACCGCTCCGTCGCACCAACACCGCACAACCCAGATGAGTCCGTCGAGTCCCCCGCCGCTCCAACATTGAGCCACACCCCGCACCAACTCCAGCACCACGTCACCGTCTGCAATGCCCGCGACCTGAGGCCTCGCAGCCCAACTCACCGTCGCTCGACCCGCACCACTCTGCGCTAGATCCGCCCAAATCGCGTTGCCACCCGCACCAGATCCAGCTCCGCGTTGTCGCCCTGCCGAGTCTGTCGAGTCCCTCGTTGCTCCAAATCCGTTGTCGTCGACCTGTCGTCGTCCACTGCGTCAAACTCTGAAAGTCATCGGGTCCGCAACACCTGTAAATCGCCGCTCCGCCCAGCTCACCGTCGAACCAGCTCCACCGCGCCTTGGATCCATCACTGCGCGCGACTTGTCTAGTTGTGGTACCCCTCTGTTCTTCTCACACTCCACTATGAGCTCCATCCTCATACATTCCTTTATTTTTTCTTTTCTTTTATTCTGTTTCATTTTCTCATTTCCAGAGACCAAAGTCTCTTTATTCTTCTTGACTTTATTATTATTATTATTATTATTATTGATAGGTGTATGCTAATGTGTTATCTTCCTTTTAGAGGGTAAAGCCTTGACTCGCGAGCCACATTCCATATTCCATATATATATATATATATATATATATCCTTTTGCATTACTGTATTTTAATTTAACATACTATTTTTTGTATGAATGTATTAATCAAGCAATTTAAAACAAGCCGACGATGGAAAAATTAGGAGAGGATTGGAGCGCCGATCAAATACATTCTTTCTAATACTCTTGAGGCTTTATATTAGATCTTGCCGGGAGCGTTGGTGAGGTCTAATCCTCACATTAAAACTAAATATTTTCACGAACCAAAATATAATATTATTTTGTAAAAAATAAAATTGGCTAACGATGAAAAATTAGGAGAGGATTAGAGCATCAATCAAATACACTCTTCCCAATAATCTTGAGGCTTTATATTGAATTTTGCCAGGAGCGTTGGCAAAGTCTAATTCCCACATTAAAACTAAAAATATTTTCACAAACTAAAATCCAACATTATTTTGTAAAGAAATAAAATTGGCCAACGACGAAAAAATTGGGAGAGGGTCGGAGCACTGATCAAATACACTCTTCTCGATGCTTTTGAGGCTTTTATATTGGATCTTGTCGGGAGCGCTGGTGAGGTCTAATTCCTACATTAAAATTAAAAATACAACTTTTTTTATAAATCAAAATAAAATCATCTTTTTGTAAAATAAAAATCCTAAAAAAAAGCGTACAATTTAATATAGTCTCAACATTATGATTGTGGTGAATTCAAAAACTCTTTTTGTTACTTTTCAAAAAAATAATTTTTCTTTGCAAAATTCCTTTTAAATCATTTTCTCCCTCATCAAAAATAAATATTTTGAGAATTCTTTTCCTTACAAAATCAACACAATCTCAATTCACCACTTTTATATAATATGTTGCAGGTTTAGAATTTGTTCCAAAATAATGGCTGTTGAGTCACCCATTCCATGTCTTAGTCATTTATCATTCTTAATATTATGCTCAACAAAATGGGACTTGTCAAAATAAAAATAAAAGACAATTCATTTTCTTTTTAAGATCCAATTTAATTAATCTCGTAAATAACATTAGATTAAATAGGTAGCCATTCTTAGAACGAACGGTATAGGGTGCTAATACCTTCCCTATCCGTAATCAACTCCCGAACCTAAACTTTGAAACGTAAACCATCTTTTAGGTGTCCAATTGCACCATTCCATTTAATGGATAAACCGATTGGTGGCGACTCCCAACACCCCGAGGACCTAACCTCCACTTCCTCTTTCTTTCAATTTTGCAGCGCCCCTACGGGACGGTTGCGACATTAGTGTTTAAAAGCTAAGAAAGAGATCTACAAATATGATGTTGATAACTTTCTGTAATTTAGCTTCTATTAACAATGAATATTTGATAAAGATTCTCAAAGAGATTTGATCAGGATTCCCGCATTATCCTAACCATTCCTCATTAATTGAGTCATATCTTGGGTTATAGAGATTAGATCGAGGCGCCGTTTGTGGCATTGAATATATAATAGAAAATCTTACAAATTATTTGTTAAGATTGATAGCAGATTCGACCATCTGAAGGGTGAGAAAAATTGTGTAAGTCAAATACGAAAATCTGTTAGTTTTTTTTTATAAAAAGGAGCTCTCTTTGGTTCTGATCATACAATAGAAATTTAGATACCTTTGCGATGACAGACTTTGAGAGGCAGTTTAGAAGAGAGAATTATCACGAATCCTTGGAGAACGACTACGAAGAGAGGACGACATTCTTGAAAGCTTGAAGATCATAATCACACTAAAATGGGGCTTTGATTTCTCTTTTCTTATAGTTTTCTCCTTTCTTTGGGTTTTCTTTCCATGTGTTTGTATATTGATATTTGTTTGTTTGTATTGAACATAACACTACTAGAAATTTGGGTTTTAGAGACTGATTTAGAGACAGATTCATTTCGGTCTCTATAGAAACCAAAATAGAGACCGATTTAAATAAAAAAAATTGCTACCAAAATAAAATCGGTCTCTAAATTTTTTAGAGATCGAATTTGAGACCGAAATTATTTTATAAAAGAAATTAAAAAAAATAAAAATATGTCTTATTGTTAAAGATCGATATTTTGGTCGCTAAATAAAAAAATTTACAAAAATAAATAAATAAATCAATAGAGATCGCAAATTTGGTCGCTAAAAAATTTAAAAAAAAATTAAAGACCGATATTTCGATCTCTAATAAAAAAATTATAAAAAAAATTAGAGACTGGAAATTCGGTCGCTACACCCCGTACTTACCATCGGATCATTTCCCAAATTTTTCCACATATTCTCTTATTCTCTTCCCATTCCACCCCGCTACACCCCATATTCGGTCCGCCATTCCCCCTCCATTCCCCCATTACGCTCCACGGTGCGGTCCACCGGACCGCTCTGCTCGACCATGGTTCTCTTTCGCCGCGCGTCCATCCACACCATTCACTCCACGGGCCACGCACTAGAAACCAAATATGCTTCACGGGCCACGCACCAGACGCCGCGAACGACACCATCGCACCAGACACTGCGAACTATCGTCGCTCCCTAGATCTGCTCCACCTCTGACTGCCGTCTCTCTCGTCGCGTGTCCGTCCACACCATGCAACAAGTATTGGCTTTGTGCGGCTACTGAGCAGAGCATTAAGATCTGGGATTTGGAGAGTAAGAGTATTGTGGAGGATTTGAAGGTTGACCTTAAGACTGAGACTGATGCCACCACTGGCGATAGCATTACCAAGAAGAAGGTAAGTTAAATTGAAGTTTTTGGCAGCACTACCGGCGGTTGAGGATTTGAAGATTTTTTTTTTTTGCTTATTGTTATTTTTTGGTAAGTTATATTGTGATTATTAATCGGTATTGGTTGATGGTGTCATCATGCTTTTGCGTTCTCCATTATGTGATGTATTACTTCTAGAAGATTTGATGGTTTACCATTGAGTAAGTAATTATTGAGATGTTTAAACAATTTCAATTACAAGCCATGGACATGTCTGCATCAGTTTTATTCATGCTTTTACATTTATGTTCCGATCATTAGTCTTAGTTAGGCTTTGTAGATGTTGTAAACTATAGTGAGTTGTCCTTGTGGTTTGATACTTTGATGTTCCTTCATAATCCTCACAACTTTTTTTTACCTCCAAGTTGTCTCTTGTTCTGAATTGACAAGTAACAACATTTGTTTTAGTGTTTGGATGGAAATGTGTGTAATGATCTGCAAGTTATAGGAACATTCATGCCCTTGTTCACTTTGAATACATTTAAGTCACATATTTTTTAAGTTTCTCCAGCTGTATTGATTATGGTTGCTTTCAACGCCAAAATCTTTAGTTTATTCTTTGTCTAAGGTTCTGGTCATCTGTCCAAGGCTTGTAGAAGCTGGAGGAGATATCAAATTGAATGTTTGCTGTGTAGGATTGTTAACAGTTTTCTATTATATTCTGCGTGACAATTCTTTCTTTTTTGAGAAAGAGTCTAGTTAAGTTTTCTGTTATTTATGAAAGAACAAAATATAAGTAAATAACATGCAAAGCATATTGATTCAATTCTTAGCTAGCAGAAATAAAGATCTTTTTTTGGGTTTAGGAATTACATATTACATATACTTGGAGTACATTTGATAACTTCAATTATATAGAATGATAATTTTCTATTTTTCTTTTGATAGAAAGAAATTGTAATGTCTTATTCCTTTCCTTTTGAAAAAAAAAGAAAGAAAAATCTGTCACCATATATGGCATAGACATGATGGCATATGGTCAATGTATAAGAATCTAAACAACTATTTGATTAGATATTGTTTTCTTTATTATGAACTTGATGTGGCAATGTAAAAAGCAAAAAATGGAGCTTGGAAGTTAAGTTTTAGAGGTTAACCTTATAGTTGCTTTCAGTAGCATCATTCTTCCATCGTTGTGTCTTTCTACTTATTTAGCAGAAAGGGAAGTCCATAAATATTATGGAATCAACTGTTTATATTACAAATGTGAGTGGTTGAGAATTTGATGATAGAATTAGGAAAAATAAACAAAAAATTGTAAGCAGTGATATTTACCAAAATAGAAATAATAACTAGTTAACCGCTCATGAGGGGAAAAAAAGAGTATTCAAGTTTTTTCTTCTCATTTGTTTCCGAAGTACAAGTTGCTTACTTTAATTGCATTATTGATAAAACTTCATTCCCTTCCTTTTTGATGCTTTTAACACTGCTTCATCCTCATTTAGATGTTGGAAATATGATATGCATTTCCCTAAAGTAAATTTTTGGGAAGATCTGGGAGATTATGGCTTCTTTTAACAAATTTGTATTATGTGCTCAACAAAGCTTGGCATTTATGTTTGAAATGGCTCACCTTCATGAAGATTCCTTACGGGAATATGATGAACTAGAACTCTACTATCTTGAAATAGGTGCATAATGCTTAGTTTCCTTCTCTGTTACTGTTGTAGTCAAGATGATGTTTAGATTGACAATAATATGCGTTAGGACACTTTTATGGAACATTACAGATCTTGTGTTAGACAGAGAGATCCCTATAAGCAATGAAAATTGATCCAAATATATATGGAATTAATGCAGTTAACATGACTGGAAAGCAAAGAGACTTTGGAGGGGCAGACCATGGTGACGATCAGGCAGCATTGCTTAATCCAGGAAACAAAGCATTGGCACTAATTGTTTAAAAGGACTCGTTTAGGGAGTTTAGTTATAAACTTATAATTTGTAAAGCAAATTTAGATTGATGTGTCTATTGTGTCTTCTTTGATGTTTATAAACTTGGGTGCTTCTTTAGTTGTAGAATTGTATTACAGAAATTTCATATTACAGATAATCTTAATCCTACTTCTTTTCTCGATGCTGTTAATGTAGTCCGATTTGGGCTTAGGGTTGTTTTGTAATTTTTACTAGCTGACCATATTCTCTGTTATTTTACAGGCATACAGAAACGGAAGAAAGACAAGATTGTACATGATGAACAATCTGGAACCTAGAAATGCAAATATGGGTATGATCGTGCTTATGATGAAGATGTTGTACCTATTATTGAGGCAAAAGCAACTGATGGTAAATAATTGAACAAGCCTTTCCTTATGAAGGATAAGGAGTCATTATTGAAATCACTGCTACTATATTTATCTTAATGGCCAAGTATGAGGCATAGTCATAGACACCCTTCTTTGAGGTGTCACTGTTGGGCACCAACAGAACTACTACACATGTTAGCAATAGGATAAAGGTTTAATTTCAGATAATTCATGTCAAGCTTGTGTATAGCATGTACTCAGACAGAATACAAATTAAAAGAAAATCTAAGTTATAGCACCATAGGTCCATCTGAAGATCCAAACTATAAAATGGAACCATTTAAATATATGATATATCTGGTCATGCAAAATGATTAATCATAACATATAGTTGACCAGACCTTCTTGGCTTTAGAGAGTAGTATATCAAGTATCTAATAGAGTACCCATTAGTTAGGGCTTTAAAATTCATATGTTATTTTCGTACTTAATTTGCATTTTGGACATGAATATTCTTATGGTTGGTTATGTGGATCATGTTAGATAATTAGCCATTAGTTAGTCTATATGTATCTATTTCGAATCATTTATGAATGTTATTTAAACCTCTTGGGCTATTCATATTCTTTACATTTCTATCTTTTCATATGGATATACAGGGTGCATACTTCTAATTCACATTTATGTGGGCATATAATTTTATGCACTGATGTAAGCTATAAATATGGTATATCAGTAATAATATTGTAACATTTTGGAGATCCAGAAGAAAATCCTTTCGCCAAAAGAAGAGAAAATAAGAAGACATGAAATGAAAAACAATAGAAAAATCGACTACAGAACTTGAAAGAAACTGCAAAATTTGGTGCTTTACCAAGGTTTTTCTCTTCCCTTTTTCCAATTAGCCTTGAGGCTTTTGGACCATGGGAATACTATATGTTACTATCCATCAGAAAATACATCATAGGATTGTAGTTGTGCGTATAATTTATTTCATTGATCATTGGTTGCTTTCTTGAAATCATAACTGAGGTGGAATGACATCTACTCAATATTGACTTTTTTCTCTTATCGTTTATTGATTGGTCTCTCCTAGCAGTCTTCCCTCCCTTTGTTCACTAGTTCTTACCTTTTTCATGTTGTATTAAAGTTCATTCTGTTGTACCTGATCAGACCTTAGCCTTTTATTTGACCTTTTCTGGACTTGTCTTAGATGCTGCCTGTAACACCTGCCGTAGGGTGTCACATTTATGTTACTTAATTACCCAAATACTCTCAAGATCATAAAAAGTGATGTTATAATAAAAATATGAGTTGTGAATTTTTTTTTCTTTCTTCTTTGATAACAATAAAATAAGCTTAGCGGAAATTTTAAAAAAATATTATACATCATCACACATAATTTACATCATTATACATTACATATGTACTGTCAGGATTATTTATATTACAGACCATGTTCTCAAAGTAATTAAACATAATGACTCACATATTGCCCAAGTTTGACTAAACAGCAGAACCCTCAGATGGGTCCTCCTCAGATTCCTCAGCAGATAGGAATCCGTTATTACGTGAAGTTCTACGGACAGGTGTCCGCGCAGACGACACGATACTTATCGCACTAGGAGTACGGTAGTAAGCTCCCCAGTACTGCCTAATGGATAGTGGAAACTCTAACTGTACATAAATATTGACACTAAAGTAGGGGTTCCCTTGTTCAAGCCTATTGTAGGTAATGTTCAGGTCCCCTATATAAAATATACATTGTCGATCCAAGTGGACATGCCACGCCTCCGAACCTCCACGAAACTGTAATGTCACGTATCCTAGAAAGCTGGGCATCTCCATCTTCTCAAAATTCTGCGTTCCCAGACGTGAGAAGTAGTTCTTCTTCTCCTTCTTGTACTATTTCTTTCTCAACGTCTTCAGCCAATTATAAATATAATATAGAAATATACATACAAAGAGGTGAGATCACCTACGCCAATACCAACATGGTAGCATAGAGATAACATAACAGCATACCATATAAACACATCATATTATAAATATGACATCGACATATTATCAATCAAAATTAACATTTAATAATTACAGGAATATGCCGTCTACACTAAGCAGATATTTTAAAAAGTATAATTGTCATAATTAATATTTCACAACTATTATATTTCACAGATGTGAGCATTTATGTTAATGCATGAACACATAGACTCGATTTCCTACTCCATGAAGCTAAACTCAGGTCGGAGAAATTGATCGCAAAGATCTGCCGGTACCACGTGCCTCAGACCAAGTGCTATAATTATATCTTGCACATCTAGCACATACACGACAGTCTTTGTCAGATCTCGATTAAGAATAGTGTCTCGGTCTGGATCATCGGTGTGTTGCATTGGTCTAACCCACGGTACAAAAGAGCTACCAACTGCCCATTGTGAGCAACTCGCACCCCAATGCCTCCAAGGTCAACGAGTGACCTACACTACGCATATCGCACCCACTCAAGACGTGTACGTTTCTCCTAGGCAATTAGCCATATACAGTCCATCGGACCATTTTCAATGCACATGTAATGCACCAATTACCAACCAAAGGTAAATCACATAATTTCTCATACCAGGTTCAAATACTGTTTTACGTTCGTATATTAATGCCAATTACAGGCAAACTTCTCAATTTCTTGTACAGTATTCATGTATTAATTTTTAACTATAAAGTTTACTGTATAATTAACAGCAAAATCACATTACCATGTTTTTCTTATTCGTAAAATATTTTTGTTACGTTTTCACAGTCACGTAATATTTTATTATGTAAATAATGATTTATAACATTTTCTGTTACGTTTAAAAAAATACATAATCATTTTATACTGTATTCTAAATTGCGTAAAAATATTCTTTTGTTTTTAAATCGCACAGCGATTTTTCTACAACATTTCGATCGTGTAAAATATTTAAACGTTTTGAAAATCGCGTAGAAATATCTTAACGTTTTTCAAATCGCGTAACTTAAAAATTATGTTTTTGAGTTACGTAAATAAATCGCTTTTTCACCGTTTTTACCCTTTGTAAAATATTTCTTAACTTTAAAAATATTATTTTGGACTTTTCTTACAATAATATAATTTCTTACTTTATTTTCTTCCTATTCTTAGTCAAAAATTCTTTTCCGTAATATATTTTCTCAAAATCACTTTTTATTGATTTAATTTTTACAAAATCACATTTAGTTGATTGTTTCAAATTTTAAATTTCCTAACGTTTTCCAAAACTCAATAAATTAATTCTATGTTAGTAAGTTACAAACGCTTTTTTTTTATATTTCTAAATCACTTCTAAAAATTAATTCTCTTTAAAATAATTTGAAGTTCAACACTTTCAATCTCCCTTTTCTTTTATTTATGAAAATTCTACTTGATAACACTTTAGTTCCCTTTCCAATATCCTTATTGAAAATTCTTATATTTTATAACATCAAAACATTTTTTTTTCTAAAATTATCAAAACCTTATAGATGACCATTGGAACCATGAAATATTTTTCTTCTAACTTAAATAAATTCCATTCTTGTTTCTACACAAAATAAATTCATGAAAACTCCACTCCAAAAACCGTGTGTATTCTTTTTACAAAACAAACCCTTTTGTTTCTTTTCTTTACTTCTCAAATCATTCAATTTTATCATTTATGAAAATATAATTTTTGTGAATACCAATTTGGTTGATGTCTTAACCGAAATTTGCTTTAGTTCAAGGATTAAAATTAACTCCATAGTTCTTGAAAAATTTCAATAAAAACCTTAGTCTTGGAAGTTCAAAACCGTGACCTCCTCTATGGCCTTTGGAGCCAAAATTTTGCTTATTTCAACATACATCCATCATAATATATTCAACATATATCATCATGCATATTATAAGCATACCATATAAACAAATAAAAATCATACTAAGCATGCATACACAAGTAAATCATGCAAAGCATATCAAGTATAGGCAAAAATAATCAAAGCACATAACACACATAAATTATTACATGACCATGGATAGGAATCCTCACATGGATTCACCATCCATCAAATATAAAACCATCTCTCACCACCATGCTTGGTTGGTGAGATGAATCTCCCTCTTACCTCTTGAAGAACCACCAAAAAACTTGTTGCTTTGTGTTTTGAACAAGATCTCCACCAACACAAGTTCTTAAACATGAAACAAATACAAGAAAATTAGTATATCAAGCTTGAATAAGAAGAACCATGGATCAAACATGGTTTAGAACATGAAAAAGAAAAGAATAAATGAAGTTTCCTTACACTTCACCAACAAAAACTCTAGAACTTAATCTTAGTAAAAGTCCTTCAAGATGGAAGATTTTGGGAAAGTCTTCAACATGAAAGTTGTTTAGAATAGGGTAAGGATTCAAGAAACTAGGTTGTATGAAATTAAAGAGTGATGGTGGAGAGGATTAGAGTGCTTGGCCGAATGGTCTTCTTTTGGGAGGGAGAATGGAGTTTTCTTTGGTTTGTTCTTGAAGCTTAAGTGGAAAGGTGAAGAAGTGATAATATGAAGTGTAGAAATGAATTTTCTTGGTCTTCCAAAGTGATATTGCCGTAGCATGCATTGGAGAGAAGTGTAAAGTGAAGTTTGAAGAACATGATCATTAATGATCAATAGGAAATGGTCTTGACACTTGGCTATTGTCTTCCTTTTTTCTTTGGCCTAAAAAGCCTACACTAAGTTGTCTCCCCTCTTCCTTGCTTCTCCAAACCGTCCCCCTCCTCAACTTGCACTCCAAATGTGACAAATTTCATAACCATCACTATAAGTCATCCTAACCATTGATTAAAAGAATGGTTTGGATTAAAAAATATTACTTAGGTTTAGGTTATAGATAGAAGACTTCATTTGAGCCATTGGATCATTTTTGGCTTGCAATCCTAACCATTGAATGTGTCTCCAAAATGAAGGGTCAAGATTACACCTTCAAACTTTACATCCAAGGGTCCAAAATGGTTGTAGTCATTTTTGATGACCAATTCTCCACCATTGATCTAATTCCAAATCCAATGGTCATTAATGATCCATCTCCACCATTGATTAATTTTACATCTAAGGGTTGATAATGGTCATAGTCATTAATAAGACTAAGTCTATACCTTTGATTTAATTTCCATCCAACGGTTATAATTGATCCTATTCACTTTTAAGATCAAATCTCCACCGTTAATTAAATCAAGATTAAATTTTCAACGGTGATTAAATCGATAGTGGATATCCAAACCACTAATGTTGACTTAACAGTATAGAATTTTATTTTTTTTATCTGTTATAACCCTACAAAAGAATATATTTACTGTATTTTTATTGTTTGATAATTAAATACAATATAAAGTACAGTAAAGGAAATTTTCTAAAACTGTTTTTGAATTCAGGTTTAGTAAGATCCCCTGTCTCCGTCTAAACAGTACGAATTTTTCTATGCGTAGAAAAATTTTCACTTTGCGGGACTCACCTGGGCCCACGTATGGCCACCTGGGCTCACATACCCCTCGTGGGGCCCACAAATAGTAAAAATTTCAAAATCACCCATAAAATCACAAAAATTAGAAAAATCACAAATATCAACCCAGATTACGTAAATTAATTAAGACTAAACAGTAAAAATTAACTTACGTAAATTTTTCCGGCCTGAAAATTATTATTTTCCTGACACGGAGCAAATTACTCAAAATGGTCAAATATACAGACGGAATATTCAAAATAATTTTACAGTACACAAAAATTACTAAATAGTAGAATTCTGTTGACTGTCAAAATTACTGTTTGATAAATAGAAAGTTTGGGGTGTTACACTGCCTACTTTCTTTTTTGAGGAGTTTACTGAAGTTTCTTCTGCTTGACTTACAAACCAAATGAGATCTACAAATTTTTTATGCTATTATCTTCGGTCAATTAATGCTACTACTTTTTTCTTCATTTCATGCACTAAAGCTCTAATTACTTTTGCTTGTCGGTAACTTGGTATTCTCAATAGATGGTCTTACACTTGCTATTAGTGGCACCTTAACTTCTAGTACATGTAATCATTTGTAGATATGATTATTTTTTTGTCCTTCCTCGTATGTGGTAATGTCCCTGACTTTGGGACCACTGAATAATCAATAGGCAACTGCCTCCCTAAAATTTTCCTCAATACAAAATTGTTTGCTCGAATATATAAAAAATAATTTAAATTCATATCACAAATTAGAGACTGAATTAGGGATCAAATATATAAAAAAAAGACATTTAAAACTTCAGAGACTGATTTAGAGACCGATAAATCAATCTCTAATTTAGAGACCGATTTAGTAACCGATTTTATAAAATATATAATATATTCAGAGTTTTAGAGACCGATTTAGAGACTGATTTAGAGACCGATAAATCAGTCTCTAGTTTAGAGGCTGCGTTAATATATTCATGCTTTTAAAGACCGATTTAGAGACTAATTTAGAGACCAAAAAATTGGTCTCTAAGAAATCAGTCTCTACTATTTAGCGACGAGGGTTTTAGAGACCGATTTAAATCGGTCTTTAAATCGGTCTCTAATTATTTTAGAGACCGATCTTCTTGATTTAGAGACTGAAATCGGTCTCTAAAACTCAAATTTCTAGTAGTGTGAGTAGCTAAACTCATAACTAGAGCTATAGAGGATCTTGTTTTCCTAATTATTTGGGTTTGATTTCTAATTTGATTAATGTAATTTCTTTTAGGGTCTATCATATTGCTTGCATTCTTGTCATAACTTGATCATTTTTGGTATATGTTAATTCATTGTTTGATCGGTGACCATCCGCATTCAATGAGTGAATCTATATGATAAGCCTAGGATTAAATTGGTGAATGATCAAACATCAATTTATCCTACTAATGAAATTGACGGTATATTAGTTCATCTCTTGAATTGAGGCTTAATATATTCTTGATTAATTCAATTAAATGACCAAATAAGTGAATTAAATTAGGAATATAATATTGTTTCATCCATGACCATTAGGATTCAATAGCAAATAAGAGAATATTGGCAAAAAGAATTACCTTACATCATAACTGAAAGAAAATCTGAATAATTGGATTTAAGTGAACCTTGCGCCTTACTTTCTCTCTCATTGATTGTCTTTACATTATTTGATTGTTCATTGTTTTTCTTAAATTATTTTTTGATTTTATCTTGAATTTCTTCATACACTTTCGATTGTCTGGATAACAAATAGTTTTACGAATTTAGTAATTATCACTTATTTTTCGTGGGATCGACAATTGGGACTCAAGTCCTATATTACTTTACGATAGAGTGCACTTGCTCTTAGTGTATTTTACGCATATCAAGAAGATATAAATCATTGTGACATCAATGTAAACAGTTTTAAGTTAGAGAAATATGAATTTACAGGTAGCCATGTTGCTCTTCCTTAAACATTTATAAAAGGTATGCATGGCTTATATATTAACAAATGTTGCTGTACATAAGTGGAAAGAAAATCTTAAAGAGTCATACGGCTATGTTTGAGATGAAAAAAGGAAAGAAAGAAAACCAAGGGAACAAAAATTTAATAGAAGAAAATGATGTTCCGTCTGCTTGCTTAGATATAATAAAAACGGGGAAAAAAACCAAGAGAATGCCATTTTCTACTGTTTAGGAACAATCCAAAATGGATGCATTAAAAATTAAAAATATTAAACATGATATATTGATGGCATTAATTGTGTAGTGTGTGTGTGTATGCGTGTGCACATATGACAAACTCAAGCTTGGGCCTTTTGTCCACGATCCACCCCAACGAATGATTCAATAATACCATAATTTATTAAAATTAATGATGTGATTATATATATTTAATTTGAGTGCTTTAAATTTATGCAAGAATTTATTTAAGGCCAAAGTATAAAAGTACGAGTAAAAAAGAAATCCTACAATGAGCAATGGAAAGAACTGACAACAGCTAAAAAGCTCAATACCAGATAACCTTGCATGAAAGTCCTACGCAAATTTGGAGAAATATGAAAATGGAAAACATCTTTTTGAGTCAACCTAGAGCAAGTCCAACATCCAAATGCACAATGGCGAAAGCTTCAAGTCAATGTCTACCATATTTAATTTCAATCATTACAGTAAATACAAATTGATTTTTTTCAAACTGGAAATATTAATCATGTTGAAGAACTGCTCCAGCAAGGGGAATGTTGCCGTCGCCGAACTCATTCACAATGTGCAAAGCACGAGATGCAACAAAAGCATTGTCATGATGACTTTGATTTCCAAATTAAGGAAAAATTATTCCGATACACTACATATGGAATGACAATTGAGGTCATCATACAATTATGTTAAAAACTGTAATCTATCACACTCTCTTATCTTTGCTGAATTTTAGGATTCTACTTGATTATAAGATTTATAAAATTTAAAGACGAGGTGGTCCTATGGTTTTCAAGCTATGAAGTACGGACACGTTGATTATGAGGTGTGTTTACGTGTCAGACACGTGTCCATGTCAGACACATGGAGACACTCGTACGACACACGTGTCATGCGCGTCCAAATGTATTCAATTAAAAAAGATTATTTTTTCAGTTTGAACACGTCTCGAACATGCTCGAACACTTCTCGGACACGCTTGGATACAACCTATTAATATTTTTTTAAAGAAAAGCTTAGGTTCCATGACTAACGTTCAATTAGTAAGCATGTAACTCACTCAAGCTCACATAACTGACTTCCCAAGCTACTATTTTCACATATCAGTATTTTAAGTTTTATCTTTTCACACGTCACTATTAGATTTTTAAGTTTTATCTTTTCACATAATACTATTTTTATCTACTCTTTCTATCTCTGCTCGTACTAAGTCATCTACTTCGTTGTCACTGAAGGTTGCCTCACACCAATATTCATCTAGTTATTTTTTTATGCACATGTACTTGTACATGATTAGTTCTATTAGGAGAAGTTAGTTTAGGAGATTTTTTAGATTATGTCAATAGAAATTATGTTTCATATTTTTTAGGAAGGGCTTATATGTAACAAATATTAACATATATGATATATATTAAAATATTATAAATCTTCAAGTTTATAAAAATGATATTAATTAATTATGATTTTTTCTTAAATTTTGAAATTATATATATATATATATATACGCCATAGTGTCGTGTCTTACATTTTTTGAAGTTGGTGTATAAGGTATAAAAGTATCATGTCGTGTATAGGTATCTCGTAAATCCACGTCCGTATCTATACTTCATAGTTTTCAAGTGCTTAAAAAGGTTGTGTACACAAGAATAAGACAACACATGCAAAAAAAAAAAAAAAACTAGCATCTAGTTATGTGAATAAGTCAAGTCTTAGACTATGAAAGAAAGAAGCTACTTAAGTTTAACTCATTTAATTAGATAAGTCAAATTTAAAACTTGAGTTCAATTAGTTTAAAAATAAAATGTTTAAGCTCAACTTGTTTAACTCATTTATAATTTGATTATTTTTTTTATCATTCTCTTTATCAAATTTTTCCTTAAATTTTTGTTACTAATTCAATATTTAGTAAACATCTTTATGCTAAAAAATAAAGTAAAAATTAAAATACTTTTTTATTCATAATTCATTAAATAAAATTTTCATTACCTTCTTATAAAAGCTTTTAGTAAATAACAACAACACATAAATTATTATTTATATATTTTCTTGTGTGAAATTATAATTTTTTTGTGTTTGATTTTTTTAATGAATAATTAATACACACACAAACGAGTTATTTGTGAATTGTTGATATCAAGCTTATAAAACTTGAATTTAATTCATTTATATAATTGAGTCTAAATTCAAACTTTTATTTAATTAAACAAATAAGTTTAATTGAATATTTAATAAATCGGATTTGAATAATTTATGAAAACTTATTTACATCCGTACTAAGCTCCGCTTCATGGGCCATGTACAAGTCGCATGATAATTCATCTAACATATCATTAGCTCAGAGAGTATTGCAAAATAGCGTATAAAATAGAAGTCTTCTTTAGAAATCACTACATAAATGGAACTTTGAAGTCTAGACTTGAATGTTTTAAAAATCAAGAAGGTTGTTTTCTACTTCACCTAGAGTCGTCTTTTACTCCAGCTTTGAAAAATGAGCTCAAAATCCTATAAACCAATCCAACGTTGCACTACCATGTCCTAATAATCACTGGGTATAGGTATTGTTGCCCATGGAAAATAATTATTATGCCAAAAGGCAATTCTAGACCTTTATTAAGGATCATGCCAGAAAATTAAAATAAAGCAAGAAACCCAAAAAGAAATTTAAAATTTTGAAAAACAGTTTCTCCTAGAAATGAAAAGAAAAAAAGAAAACGAAAGAATCTATTTAGCTGAGTCTGTGACTATCGGTAAAGGGGTGAGATGAACAACAAGTGAAACCCGAAAGCCATGGTGGTGGAGAGCTTTTTTGAGTGGGGGCCAGGATGCCCTGCTAATTGGGCACATAGGATCATAAAAAGCTTCGATCAAAATCGTATCTGAATTGAAGGAAGTAAAGTAACGATTCTTGTATGCGACGCCATCCAATTTTGCAGGCACTAATTATTGGAGCTAAAAGCTGAAGATGTAGATAGTTAACATAGTTTCATTCCGTTATTTTTGTTGGTTATTAGATAGGATGAATTATGTTAGTTAGTGATATAGTTAGTTATTTCTTCTCTGCTATATAAGGACTATTTCTATTGTATTTCGATGATGATTCATTCAATAATAATTGCAATTATTTAATTTTATTACTTTATCTGATATTATGGTGTCAGATTTACAATAACTTCCACCTTCTCTTTTCATTCTTTCTGATTTCCTTTGCCAATCATGGCCAATTCTACCTCAACAACAAAGGCTATCAACAACCAGCCATCACCACAAAATGTGATCACCACTCCCAACATTGATCTTTTTCAAGTTCCCACCAGCCCTTACTATCTTCATCCTGGAGAGAATCCAAGCGCTGTTCTAGGTTCACCACCCTTCCATGGCGAAAATTCCCATGCTTGGAGTCGTGTCATGAAGCGAGCCCTCTTGACCAAAAACAAACATAAATTCAATGATGGGACAATCATTGCTCCTTGCAAAAATGACCCTATCTATGACTTGTGGGAACGATGCAATACTATTGTCATCTCATGGATCAACCGAAACTTGACGCCACATATTGCCCAAAGCACCATCTACATTGATAATGCCAGGGATCTTTGGCTGGATCTTCAAGATCGATACTCCAAAGGTAATCATTTTCATATTTCAGACATTTTACAAGAACTACATTCTATCAAGCAAGGTGATCGCACTATGTCCACCTTTTTTACTAATCTGAAATCTCTTTGGGAAGAATTAGAATCTTTGAGACCTACCCCTTCTTGTTCTTGCAACACACCTTGTCCTTGCAATCTAACCAACTGTATCAAACAATACAAAGACAATGAATATGTCATCTGCTTCATAAAAGGCCTGAATGACAGTTCCAATACTGTCAAAACACAAATCTTGTTGCTTGAACCCCTTCCCTCCATTAACAAGGTCTTTTCTTTGGTTATTCAACAAGAACGGAAATCTGTTGATTCCATTCTTGGTGATTCTATTCCTCTGACTGCTGCAAACACCAGCAATACTTGGCCACAGTCCCATAAATTCTATGTTTCTCAAGGAAGAGGCACCACTAATACTCAAGGAGGTAGAGGTCGTGGCAGGCCTAATGGTAAGCAATGCACATATTGTGGAAGGCCAAATCACACAGTTGACACATGTTATTTTAAATATGGCTTTCCCCCTAGGTATAGAGCCAAGATTTCCACCAATTCCATCAATGCTATCATTACTGAACCTGCTCTCAATGCTACTTCTGCCAATCCAAATTCCATATCTAGTCATTCACTTCAATTGAGCCATGATGATTACAAGCACTTTCTGTCCTTAATTCAAGGTTCCAAATCTAATAATCCAGTGAGTACTGCCTCTACATTAGCCAATCCTGTGAGTACTAATCCTAAACCTGATGCTTCTCCCAAGCATACGATTTCTCACATCACTCAATCAGGTAATGACTCTTCTTCTTCCATTAGATGGATTTTAGACACTGGTTCCACTGTTCATGTTTCCCCTCACAGATTTTTATTTTCCACCTATCAACTTATTTCTTCTATCTCTATTAATTTGCCTAATGGTACCACAATTGCCAAGCATTCTGGCAGTATCATAATTTCTTATCTAATTCAATTTTACAATGTTATGCATATACTTGGTTTTCAATTTAACTTGATATCTGTCCAAACTCTGTCTACTTCTTTACATTGTCAACTTATATTTTCACCTCCTCACTGTATCATACAGGGCCTCCTTTCACAGAAGATGATTGGAGTTGCTGACGTATGCAATGGCCTATACATTCTTAATCAATCTACTGCTACTTCAAGTTCTGTTGTAAATTATGTTTCTGATGATAATATTATTTTTGTCAATTCTCTTCATTCTCCCAATTTTGATGTATGGCATTATAGGCTAGGCCACCCCTCATTTACTGTTCTTTATTCCCTTTGTACTCAATTTCCCTACATCAAAATCAATAAAAACATTGTTTGTGATTCTTATCATATGGCTAAGCAAGCTAGACTTCCTTTTCCTACCAGCACTACTACATCTCATAATCCATTTGATATGGTTCTTCTGGACATTTGGGGTCCCCTGAATGTTGTCTCTTTCCAAGGTTATCAATATTTTCTTACCATAGTTGATGACTATACAAGACATACTTGGTTATATCTTTTGAGATCAAAGGCTGATACTAGAGCCAGTATCTTAAAAAATTTTCAATTTGTTTCTACTCAATTTAATTGTAACATCAAAGTTCTTCGATCTGACAATGGACAAGAATTTAACATGCAATCCTTTTATGATGAACATGGTATCATTCATCAAACTTCATGTGTGGAAACTCCACAACAAAACTCTAAAGTGGAGATGAAACATAAGCATATTTTGGATGTGACCCGAGCCCTATTATTTCATTCACACCTACCCCACATATTCTGGTCCTATGCTGTCTGCCATGTTGTTTTCCTTATAAATAGGTTGCCTACTCCTGTTCTTCATAACAAATGTCCTTTTGCAATTTTGCATGCTACTTCTCCTACTTTTCTTGACTTGAAGGTTTTTGGCTGTTTGGTATATGCTTCTACTATCACACAACATAGAACTAAATTAGATAGTAGAGCTCGAAAATGCATTTTTCTGGGTTATAAACCAGGAACCAAAGGATACATCTTATTTTATTTGTATTCTAGATCTATATTTCTTACTAGACATGCTATTTTTTATGAACATGTTTTTCCATATTCTACTCCCAATCATGGTTCTGCACATCTGTCACAAGACTTCCTTCCTAATATCACTGAAACTGACCCATTATTCTTTGATCTCCCTCATATACCTCAATCTCAGGATCACCAAAATGATTCCCTCGAAATTTCCTCTCCTGCATCTGCACCAGATACACAAGTTCAAAGATCCACTAGAATCAGGAAAACACCTACATACTTACATGATTTTCATTGTAACATTGCACACTCAACACCTACCACTACCACTTCCAGTGTTACTTATCCCATATCTTCTTATTTGAATTATTCTAATCTTTCTTCTGCACATAGACATTATGCCTTAGCTATTTCCACCATGGTTGAACCAAATACATACAAACAGGCTATCCAATCAGGTGCATGGATTGAAGCTACGCAATCTGAAATTCATGCTTTAAATCAAAATGACACTTGGGACATCATTCAATTATTTGAAGGAAAGAAGCCTATTGGATGCAAATGGGTTTATAAACTCAAATTTAATGCTGATGGCACCTTAGAAAGACATAAGGCCCGCCTTGTTGCCAAAGGTTTTACCCAAACAGAAGGCATTGACTATTTTGATACTTATTCCCCTGTTGCCAAAGTTACCACCATCAGATTACTCCTTGCTATTGCTGCTGCTAACCATTGGCATCTACAGCAACTCGATGTCCATAATGCTTTCCTTCATGGGCATCTTGATAAAGGAGTTTACATGGAGCTTCCTCCAGGCATAATCCCAACTCAGCCACATCAAGTTTGCAAACTCAAGAAGTCAATTTATGGTCTGAAACAGTCCAGTCGCCAGTGGTTTGCTAAGCTTTCTTCTTCTCTTTTATCTCAGGGATACACACAATCTTCTTTTGATCATTCTCTATTTCTTAAACATAGTAATCATTCTTTTACTGTCCTACTGGTTTACGTGGATGACTTGATTCTTGCAGGGAATAGCCTACAAGAAATCAATGTTGTCAAATACTTTCTCAACCAATAATTCAGAATAAAGGATCTTGGTGATTTGAAATATTTTCTTGGCCTCGAAATTGCTAGATCACAGCATGGCATGCACATTTGCTAAAGAAAGTATGCCTTTGACATCTTATCAGATATAGGACTTTTAGCTTCAAAACCAGCTTCTACTCCCATGACCAAAGATACCAAGTTGCAGAAAGAAGGAGGCCAACTCTTAGATGATCCAAGTGCTTATAGAAAACTCATTTGCCAGTTATTGTATCTTACAACAACCAGACCTGATCTCAGCTATTCAGTTCACCAACTCAGTCAATTTCTCAGTTGTCCAACCTCTCATCATCATCAAGCTGCCATTCGGGTGCTCCGATACATTAAGTCTACTCCTACTCATGGTCTCTTCTATTTTGTTAATTCCAAGCTTCACCTAAAGGCGTTTTCTGATTCAGATTGGGCTAGTTGTATTGACACTCACAAATCAACCATCAAATTTTGTATTTTTCTTGGCGAATCCTTAATCCTTAATTTGGTGTCCGCATCTTTGAGTTCACCTTCTCTTTCCACACCCTTAGTCTCAGTCTTCTCAATGAATGTTGAACTGTATTATATGGTCTTATTTATACTATATCAAAGCACAATTTTTTTTGCACAAAAAAAAAAGTTCAATTTTTTCCAAGCAATGGTGGATTATCGAATTGACTTTTCCATTGTTTTCTTTAATAAAAAATAGATAAACATGATTTTGCACATAAATCATAGCTATCTAACTATCCCATTACTCTTAGATCATCACGAGATAATCTCATATCAATGGTTTCTTTAATAATTTTGATTTGTAACATAAATTAAAAGAGATTTTGCCGTTCACTATTATAGTATAATTTTTCTTTTCACATATGTAGTTTACTTCAATATGAGATGGGGAATGTATCGAGTTGTGTTTTCCTTTATCTTTTACAATTATGATAATAGTACTGCAACTTTTGGATTTTTTTTATTTTTTATTTTTTTGTGTTTGATTATTAAGAAGTGTGTCTAAGTCACCCTTCACCGCCTTCCATCCTTTATCTTTTACAATTATGATAATAGTACTGCAACTTTTGGATTTTTTTATTTTTTTATTTTTTGTGTGTTTGATTATTAAGAAGTGTGTCTAAGTCACCCTTCACCGCCTTCTACCCCACACCCATCCTTTCCTCTCCGCTGATAGTTATCGAGCTACCCCATTATTCTTACTGTTCGATGGAAATATTTAAAATGAAGGTTCTGTGATTTGGTGACAATTTGGAATATGAAATGTAATTGGATATAAGATACAGAATACCTGAATTTGATGGAGTAGCTTGCTGAATTGAAGCTGAAAGTGAGCAATGATAATCTTGTAAGTATGAAAGAAGTTTTCTAGTTCTGCTAGATTGTCTAGGAAGAACAAGATGCTAAGATTGGATAATAGCAGGAGAAGAAGTAGATGAACCATAAATAGTAGACTCGATATTATTTTGGAGAAATAACTCATCATAATCAATAATATGTTGAGATATAGTGCTATTAGCTTGATAAGAACTATTATGATCATGAGAAGAAGAAAAAGAGAAAATATGCTCATGAAAAATGACATTGTTGGACATAAAAAAAATTCTAGTGTGAAGATCATAAAGCAAGTATCCTTTCACACCTTTGTTGTATTTATTAAATACAATTAAATATTGGATTAACATTAATCAATTATTTAGTATACTCTGTGTATTATTATTATATCAATTATGTATCTATAGCATTATGATTTATGGATATAGTAATTGGGTAAATAATATGAATGACCTATGATGGGCTAGGCTGTTCAATAGTAAAGCCCATTGAGAAGTCTCTTCTCTTAGTTAAAGGGAAAAAAAACTAATCCCCATCATTAGTTTCTATAAGAAGTGACAACCACTTTTCTAATAATATCCTAATTAGTAATAGGAGAAGTTTGCTCTCAATTCTCTCATCTCTCTATCTCTCTTTCAATTCTTAGAGCAAACAATAACAAAAGGGAAAGATCATGGATCCAACCATAACTCCAGGTTCTATTTCATCTTAATCTTGTTAGTATGAACATGCTATATTATTTATATTAAGCATGATTAATTCTGTTTTTAGTAATTACTTTCCTTCAATTGGTATCAGAGACACTTAAGGTATTAATATGACTGTTTTTTAGAAATTATTTTCGCACAAACTAACTCAAGAACCCTAACTTTTGAAATCTTCGAATTCGACCTTTATCTTTCAAATTAATTGACGGTTATTGATCATATGTTATTATCAAGCTTATGTGTAAGCTTAATCGAAGGAAAGAAACCGTCCAGAACCTCGTTTTTTGAAGAAACCAAACTAAAAACCCGTTTCTCAAATTATTGCTTGATCTCCTTCTTTTACTTAATGAAGCTTGAAATTTCCTTGGGGCTTCTCTAGATCGGAATACAATTATCATCATACTGAAAAATCGTTGTGTTTCGTTGAGTAAAATTGGAGATCTCGTCAGGTTGAGGTCGCGGGTTGCACGACCCATTTTTAGAAACCCATTTTTTTAGATAGGTTTTTCCATGATCTGTGATAGATCATTCCTGAAATTTGTTTAGGGTTTCTAGCCGTCATGATGCGATGACCCCTTGGCCGGAAAATCACGGCTTAAAGCCGCGTCCTGTGGGAGAACAAAACGGGTCGAATCGTGGGTTGCGCGACCCGTTTACAGGCAAACGGGTAAGGAAGATGACTTCCTAACCCATGGCAAAGCCGGTCGCGCGACTTGCGCGTAATGGCGCGTGGACCCACTTCCGAAGCCATTTTTTACCAGATTTTTTTATTTTAATATTATTTATTTTTGGTATTTTTTCTGGAATTTTTTTTTAGGTCTTTATATGAATTAAATAAAATATATTCTTGTTTAATTTCATATGCTTTTATGAATGATATGATTTTATCATATTCTCGTGAAGTTTTTTTTTGTATAATTGTAATCTTACCTATCGTGAGTGCAACTATACAAAATTTTGTTTATTTTTATTTTATATATATATATATATGTAGCATTAATAATAATTATACCATATCGGTATGTTGTTACTAATGTGATTAGTTACTAATATAATGCAATATTAATTCTTGGATTATGTCAATCATGTTTCGAGTATCCTTTCGGTATGAGAAATTTTCTAGTGACATGAGATTTGTGCATTGTATTATTATTATATTTCTTATTTGTTATGATTTGGGACCCTTAGGCGAGATCATAATAATTAAGAAATTTATTTAAAAGACATGTTTGGCTGAGCATACGGAATCATTTAATTCTATAATACCATGATAATTATATTTTCATGCGTATTAAATGTTTCCTTGTTGTTATAGTGTCAGCTTCTCTGCCTACCTCAGTTAAAACACTTAATGAGACGAATTATGAGAACTGGAAAGAATTTTTGGATCTATATCTGGCAATAACTAACATGGACCTAGCTTTGAGAGAGAAAGAGCCTCCAGCTCTTACGCCTGAGTCCACTGCTGCTCAAAAGACTTCTTATGAAAAGTGAGAACACTCTAACCGAGTGTGCCTAATGGTGATAAAATACACTATGGAGAAGTCCATTAGACAGAGCATTCTAGAGAATAACAATGCCAAAGATTTTCTAACATCCGTTGGTCAAAAATTCAAAACTTTTGATAAAGCACAAAAGGGTCAATATCTAACCTTACTTGAGAAAATCAAATATGATGGTGTTGGTAGAGTTCGTGAGCATATAATGAAACTAGTACACTATTATAACAAGTTGAAGTCTCTGAAGGTCGAGCTTGGTGAAAGTTTCTTGATCTGGCAAGTCTTAGAATCTCTTCCTCCTCAGTTTGATGTGTTGAAGACCTCATATAATACTTAGAAAGAGGAATGGATAGTTGATGAAATGATTGCAATCGTTTCTCAAGAAGAGGAGTCAATTAAAAAGGGAAAACTGCACAGTGTTCAATTTGCTGCTTCTTCTTCTGGTTTCAAAAATATAAAGAAGTTTAGTAACAAAGGTAAGTTTCATTATGAAAAGGAAAAGACAGGGAAAACACCGTTGCAATTGGAGCCTAAAAAGAAATTCTTTAAGGGAACCTGCAAGTATTGCAAGCAGTACGATCATAAAGTGGAGACTTGTTTTTTTCCTTAAGAAGAAGAATGAGAAACAAGGTACGCTCCTAGCTCTAGCTTGTTTTGAATCTAATGTGGTTGATGTCCCTCCCAATACTTAGTGGATAGATTCAGGGGCAACTATTCATGTTGTGAATTCTTTACAGGGATTCACAAGCCTGAGGAAACCAAGTGATATTGAATCCAAGATTGTGATGGGAGATGGAGCTAGCGCATCTGTAGAAGAAATAGGAGTGGTATCTTTATATTTGCCTTCTGGACATGTTTTGTTGTTGAAAGATGTAGTCTATGTACCTTCTATGAGAAGGAATTTGATTTCAGTTTCAGCTTTGGATAATTATGGCTACACTTTTGAATTCAGCAATGGAAAACTTGTTGTTTATTCTAATTCTGTTGCAGTTGGTTCAAGAGTTTTGTGTGATGGGCTATATAAACTAAATCTAAATGATATGTCTGTTAATTCTACTGTTGAAAATAAACGTAGTAGGACTGATGAGAATTCTTCTATGTTATGGCATAGACGTTTGGGGCATATCTCTAGACCTCGAATTGAGAGGTTAGTTAAACAGGGCATTCTGCATGATCTAGATTTCTCTGATTTTGATACTTGTGTTGATTGTATTAAGGGAAAACTTACTGCCAAAGTTAGAAATCAAGGAGCTAATAGATGTGTTGAATTGCTAGAGCTGATTCACACTGATATGTGTGGACCTATTACACCTACTGCTATGGGTGGATATAGGTATTTTATCACCTTCATAGATGATTTTTCTAGATTCGGCTAGATAGATCTTTTCCATGAAAAATCTAGTTCCTTGGATGCTTTTAAATCCTTTCAAAAGGCTATTGAATTGAAGACAGACAAGAAGATCAAATGTGTGAGATCTGATAGAGGAGGTGAGTATTATGGCAGATATGATGAGTCTGGAAGAAATCCAGGACCTTTTGCTAAATTTCTTGAAGAATGTAGAATTGAAGCTCAATATACTATGTCAGGTACTCCTCAGCAGAATGGTGTTGCAGAAAGAAGAAATCGCATACTTATGGATATGGTGAGATATATGATGAGTCATTCTACCTTACCAGATTTTCTTTGGGGTGATGCGTTAAGGACTGTTGTGTATATTCTAAATCAAGTGCCCAGCAAATCTGTGCTAAAAACTCCCTATGAGTTGATGTCTGGAAAGAAACCAACCTTGAGGCATTTCCATATATGGGGTTATAAGGCAGAAGTTAGGCCTTACAATCCTCAGTTAAAGAAGCTTGATCCTAAGATTGTTAGTGGATTCTTTATTGGCTACTGTGTGGGTTCCCGAGGCAGTAGATTTTATTGTTCTTCCCACTCCATACGAGTTATCGAATCTGATCGTGCTGTATTCTTTGAGGATGACTTGGATAGTGGGAGTAGTAGTACACCACGACCAGTCATTCTTAGAGAAGATCGTGTTGTTGTCCCTGCACCAGTTGTTTCTTTTCCCGCAGATGTCATGTTTCCTGATGTTCATGATAATGATCAAATTCTTCCAGAACATAATGATGTAGCAGCGCCATTGACAGATCAACAGGAACATGATGAAGTTGTTGAAGAAATTCCATTAAGAAGATCTCAGAGAGTACGCAGGCCTACCATCTCCAATGATTATATTGTGTATCTTCAAGAACATGAGTTTGACCCCAATGATGTTGATGGTCCTACCTCCTTTAAGGAAGCTATGTCTAGCTCATGTGCTTCTAAGTGGCTGGACGCTATGCATGATAAATTAGTTTCCATGTCTCAAAATGCGGTTTGGGATCTTGAAGAATTACCAGTTGGTTGCAAACCAGTTGGGTGTAAATGGGTCTTCAAGACCAAGCGTAGTCCAGATGGTAAAGTTGAGAGGTACAAAGCTAGACTAGTAGCAAAAGGCTATAGTCAAAGAGAAGGCATTGATTATAAGGAGACATTCTCACCGGTCTCTACTAAAGATGCTTTTCGAGTTGTTATGGCTTTAGTAGCTCATTTTGATTTAGAACTTCACCAGATGGATGTTAAAATAGTTTTTTTGAATGGAGATCTTGTTGAGGACGTCTACATGGTTCAGCCTGATGGTTTTGCTAAAAAGGGCAAAGAGCACTTAGTTTGCAAGCTGAAGAAGTCCATTTATGGACTAAAACAGGCCTCTAGACGTTGGTATTTCAAATTTGATCAGGTGGTCACTTCACTTGGCTTCAAGGAAAATGCTTTGATCAGTGCATTTACTTGAAAACTAGTGGGAGTTATTTCATCATTCTTATTTTATATGTTGATGATATTCTCCTTGCTAGCAGTAGTGTTAAACTTTTGACTGAGACAAAATTGATGTTGAGTAGCCACTTTGATATGAAAGACTTAGGTGATGCTTCAGTTGTTCTAGGCATCCAAATTTATCGAGATAGGTCATGTGGTATTCTTGGATTGTCTCAAAGAGGATATATTGAAAGGATCCTCAAACGGTTTAACATGCATTCTTGCTCCTCATGTGCTGCACCTGCTCAAAAGGGTGATAAACTTTCCAAATATCAGTGTCCTCAAAATAATACAGAAAAGATTGAAATGGTGAAAGTCCCATATGCTTCTGCTGCTAGCAGTTTAATATATGCTCAAGTATGTACTCGTCCCGACATTGCTTTCGCTGTTAATGCTTTAGGGAGATACTTGAGCGACCTAGGTTTGGGTCATTGGAAAGCCGTAAAGAAGGTCATGAGATATTTGTAGGGCACTAAAGATTATATGTTGACCTATAAGAAGTCTGATCAACTTCAGGTCATTGGTTATTCTGATTCAGATTATGCAAGTTGCCCTGACGACCGAAAATCTACTTCCGGCTTTATTTTTATGATGGCAGAAGGAGCTATTTCTTGGAAGAGTGTTAAACAGACTCTTACAACTACTTCTACTATGGAAGCAGAGTATGTCGCTTGCTATGAAGCCACTTGTCAAGCCATATGGCTAAAAAATTTAATCTCTGGCTTTCATATTGTTGAAAGTATATCTAGACCAGTTGTGATATATTGCGACAATACTGCAGCTGTGCATTTCTCTCAAAACAACAGAAGTTCTTCTCGTTCAAAGCATTTTGATATAAAATATCTATTTGTTAGAGAGAAAATTCTGCAGTTTCAGACTCGTATTGAGTATCTTGCTACAGAAAACATGTTAGCAGATCCACTAATCAAAGGCTTAACTATTGGAGTTTTTCAGAATCATGTAACTCATATGGGTTAAGTCTTTTGATGTTTTGGATTAGTGGGAGTCTGAAATTATGTATTTTATTATGAGATATATATGAAATGACGTTAGTCTTATTATCATATCTCTTAAAGCATTAATAAAATGTTGAAACTATCCTTTGGAATTGCATATTTGTCTTATTTAATTATGTTTTTCCTTTATCCATATTTAGTTTCTATGAAATATAAGCACATAAATATATATATCCCTATCAGATAATATTTTTCCTACAGTGCTAAAAACTTAATATTTCATAGATTATTGGATGATATGTGCTTTGGGTCATAATTGATATTATAATTTTAATAATACTTCTTTTTTTTATATTGACTAATGTTATCCAAGTGGGAGAATGTTGTATTTATTAAATACAATTAAATATTAGATTAACATTAATCAATTATTTAGTATACTCTGTGTATTATTATTATATCAATTATGTATCTATAGCATTATGATTTATGGATATAGTAATTGGGTAAATAATATGAATGACCTATGATGGGCTAGGCTGTTCAATAGTAAAGCCCATTGAGAAGTCTCTTCTCTTAGCTGATGGGAAAAGAAACTAATCCCCATCATTAGTTTCTATAAGAGGTGACAACCTCTCTTCTAATAATATCCTAATCAGTAATAGGAGAAGTTTGCTCTCAATTCTCTCATCTCTCTATCTCTCTTTCAATTCTTAGAGCAAACAATAACAAAAGGGAAAGATCATGGATCCAACTATAACTCCAGGTTCTATTTCATCTTAATCTTGTTAGTATGAACATGCTATATTATTTATCTTAGGCATGATTAATTCTGTTTTTAGTAATTAATTTCCTTCAACCTTGACTATGAGCAGTCAAGGTAGTGGCAAAGCAAAGAGAACCAAACACTTTGAGATCTGCTAAGATAGGAGCTTGATTATAAAGCAAATTATATGGACTACAATTTTGAAGGATGACAGATGGAAGTCTATTTATGATGAAAACAACATAAGCAACAACAAATGACCAAAATGATTTTGGAAGGTTGAATTGAAACATGAGTGATCTAGCCACATTTAAAATATGTTGCTGCTTACGTTCAACAACACCATTTTGTTGTGGTGATTCTACACATGACTTTTGATGTAAAATACCATTTTCAGAATAAAACTGAGAAAGAAAAAATTCAGAACCATTGTCAATTCTGATTGCCTTGACTTTGTATTGAAATTGAGTTTCAATAAAAGTCACAAAAGACTTAATGTGAGATGTTGTTTCAGATTTTGATTTCATAAAGAAAATCCAAGTGTATCTTGAAAAATCATCTACTACAGTTAAGAAGTATCTAAAACCATGAATAGATGAAACTGAAAAATGACCCTAGATATCCATATGAAGCAAATCAAAAGCATGCTCAGATTTATTTGTACTGACAAAATATGACAGATGTTTCATTTTGGCCATAGGATATACATCACAAACAATTTCATGATTACAATTGATAAAGGGAAAATGACTATGTAAAGAATCTAATATGACATTAGAAGGATGTCTTATAATTTGTAATGTCATAGATCTATTTTATGAGACACAAAGACATGTGAAGGATTACAACTTTGAACAGAATCATTTTTACAAGACAATTGCAGCACATACAACCCTTTAACAACTTTAGCTAATCCAATCCTCTTCAAGGTATTGTGTTCCTGTATGACACAATCAGTGGAAGAATATGTTAAGACACAATTGATAGAACTAGTCAATTTGGTAACTGAGATCAAATTAAAGGTGAATTGAGGTAGATAAAGAACATTGGTAAGAATCAACTTATCTAAAAAACAAATTGTGCCAAAAATGGTTGCTAGTACATGATTGCCATTTGGTAAATTAATAGTGATGGGTGAAATCTCATTATAGGAAATATATTGATTCAGTGTGCAACAAAAATGATCTGTTGCACCTGTATCTAATATCCAAGGTATGGATTTGGAATGACAAGAAAATGTAAAATGATTACCTGAGACAGGATTTGAAGAATGATTAGATTTTTAAGATTGGTTTGACTCATTTTGAGTGGTAACATGATTTGCTAGATGTGGCTTCTAAAAAATGCTTAGAAGAGTATGAAACTATTCTGTAGTGAATCTTGGATGAGAATTTCTTGTCATTTCAGCCTTATCAGTTACAACTTTAGTATGTTCCTCTTATGCTGAAGAAACATTGTGTACTGTGTGATGTGAACTTGAGTTTTGAAATCTATTTATTGGATGACCTAGTGGAAAACCATGTTTTTCATAGCAAATATCTATGGTATGGCCTACCTTTCCACAATGTGTACACATTTTGCCTCCATTATTACCCCTTCCAAATCTAAGTTTCTTGATAAATTTCTGAAAACCAGAAGTCTTGACAGTAGTGGCAGCTGCAATAGCTATAGGTTCTTCATGAAATTCAGTATTGAACTGCCTTTCTTATTTGATTGCATAAAGTTCCTCTTGTAAACTTGCAAGTCTGAGTTTGTCATCTTGTGAAAATCTCTCTTTGAGATCTAACCAGATTTCTAATGCAGTGTTCATCCACATGACACTATTGGTGATATCTTGAGAGAGGGAACGAGTGAGTCAAGAGATCAACATTGTATTACAGCGTTCCCAAGTCAGGAATAATGGATCTTCCACTTTGGGCATTGGAATTGATCCATCTACAAAACCAATTTTGTTCTTTGCTTGCAATGCCATTCACATTTGTCTTGACCAGGAATGATAATTGCTGCCATTGAGAGGTTTGAAAACTAGCAAGATTGCAGGACTTTCATTGGGATACAGAAAATAAGAACTTGTTGGATCTAACATTAGATTCATAGAATTTGCCATGGAATCTGAATTGAGAGAAAAGAATGGACGATGCACAGTAGATATTTCACAAAGAAATCTCTGATACCATATCAGATTACTGAGAATGAAAAAATTGTATCAGAGTATTGAAAGAAAAGAAATTGAGACTTGATCGTGATGAAAATTTATATTGCTATCTTATCAGCCAATGTACAAGGAGTCTGATATATATATGAGTTACAAGCTAAAGCTACAATCTAACTAATATAACGGTAAACAATTGATTGCTAACTAACTTGTTAAACTAATTAACTGATTCTTAACTTAATATGCCAGCTGGTTAATCTTTGTTAGCTTGATAACTATCCCATCACTCTTAGGATCATTATCATGAGATAATCTTGTATGAATCATTTCTTTAGCATTTTTGTTTTCCACATAAATTAAAAGAGGTTTTACTGTTTATTTTTATAATAAATTTTAGTTTTATCCACATGTATAGTTTGCTTCAATTTGAGATGGTGAATGTATCCACTTGTGTTTTCCTTTATTTATTACAATTATGATCATAGTAGCGCAACCTTTGGATGTGTTTTATGTTTTTGTGTTTGATTACTTAGAAGTGTCTCATGTCATTTACAAGTCGATTCTCCCACCTACTTTCCCTTCACGGCCTTCCATCCAACACCCATTACTTCTTCTCCTCACTGTTTCTTTTTTTTTTTTCACTGATACTCCCCTTGTCATTTTCAGTAATAGATTAAAAAATTTTAAATAATTGAGACAAAGTCAAATTTTTATATTTTGAAAATATTAAATAATATTTTTATTATTAATATTATCAAATATTTATTTCTTTATATATGTAATTAAGTAATTATTTAATAATATTATATAAGTTTTATTTTTTATTACTATAAATTTATTAATTTATTTATATATAAAAACAAAAATTATATATATAAAAACAAAAATTATATACATATATAAAATAAAAAAAAATCTAAAATAGAGTGAGGAGATATGCCCCACCCTTCATAATGTGAATCCGTCCCTCATCATTTGTAAACAGTTTTCTTTAGCATGTGTTACCACCAACAGTTTGTAGATATACTACGAAAATCCCTACTGTTCCTTGGCCACTAGGCTTATAAGTATCACACGACCCCATTATTCTGAGGATCATCATCATGAGATAATATTATATTAATCATTTCTTTAACTTTTTTTCACATAAATTAAAAGAGATTTAGGCATTCACTTTTATAGTAAATTTTGTTTTTTTTCCACGTATATAGTTTGCTTCAATCTGAGATGGTGAAAGTACCTACGAGTGTTTGTCTTTATTTATTACAACTACTATCATAGTAGTACAACCTTTGAAAGTGTCGTACATTTTTGTGTTTGATTATTAATAGCTGTTTGGATATTAGTTGACTCGTGTAAATTGATATTTGTATTTTTTAAAATTAGTAAAATTATGTTTGAATATTTTTAATCTCAATTTATTTTAATGTAATTTAGAGTCAAATATATGTTAGTTAAAAAGTAAGAAATTTTTATTTTTGTGTTAAAATTATTATCTCAATTTATTTTTAAAATAAAATTTTTTAAATAAAAATTATATTAATATAAATTTATTTTTAATTAAACTTAAATTTATAAATATATTTTTAATTAAATTTAAATTTATTAACTCTAATTCAAATAAACACTAAAAAATTTGATACGTCATTTGCAAGTCGTTTCTTATACCTATTTTCTCTACTCGGCCTTCCACACGACACCCGTCCCCTTACTTCGCTGGCCGTTTTTTTTTTTATACTCCCCTAACCATTTTTAAATAGTTTTCTTTAACATGCGTTACCACCTAAGTATACTACCGAAGTCCCAAGCTATGGCTTAGCCTCTAGACTCATAAGTAGAGTTGATAAAATGAGTTTAATTTATTAAGTTAATTAGTTATTCTATTATTTTTTTATGAGTTTAGTTTAGGAATTAATTTTTATTTTATTTTTCAATTCATACAACTTATCCTATTTAACTCGTAAGTTAAATGAGTTAGGTTTAGGATAACTCGTCAAATTGATTTTTTTTTTTTTTAAGTATTACAAGAATTTATTTATGTTTATAATATTTTTATTAATGATACTAATTTTAATTTTTGTTTTTTTAGTTTTTACAAATTGTAATATTTTTTTTTTAAACTTTTATATATATATTTTATTTTTTAGTCGAGTTGACTTATTAATCTACTCATTTTTTCTCATTTTTTTATTTAGACAAATCAATCCGTTAACTCATCTTAAAATAAAAAGAATTAATTCTTTTAACATATTTATCAAAACAGACCACTTCATCCATCTTGTATTTTGACGAGTTAAAGACAAGATGGGTGGACAAGATAGATTAGCTTATTTTGCCACCACAAATCATAGGTATCCAACTACCTCATTACTCTTAGGATCATCATCACGAGATATTGTATCAATAATTTCTTTAACATTTTTTTTCGCATAAATTAAAAGAGATTTTACCATTCACTTTTAAATTTTGTTTTTATCCACCCATATATATTGTTTGCTTCAATCTGAGATGGCTTATGTACCAAGCTGTGTTTTTCATTATTTATTACAATTATGATCACAGTAGCGTAACCTTTGGATATGTTTTACGTTTTTGTATCCTACTTTCCCTTTAACTTTTGGCCTTCCAATCCATACCCACACCTCCCCCCCACCGTTTTCCTTCTTCTTCTTCTTTTTTTTTTTTTTTTCCAGTGATACTCTACTCACCATTTCTAATCAATTTTCTTTAGCATACGTTATCACTAATAGTTCCTAGACATACTACCAAAGTCCCTAGCTGTCCCTTAGCCTTTAGACTCATAGGTATCCATCCACCTACCCCATTACTCTTAGGATCATCATCATGAGATAATCTTGTATCAATCATTTCTTCAACATTTTTGCTTTTCACATAAATTAAAAGAGATTTTGCCATTCACTTTTATAGTAGATTTAGTTTTTTTTTCACATAAATAGTTTGCTTCGATCTGAGATGGTGAATGTTTCCAGTTGTATTTTCCTTTATTTATTACAATTACAGTTATTATTAAGGACAATATTGTTGAATGATGAGTAATTCATATATCAGAAAGTTAAGTTATAAATACACGAAAGAGAATATATATAGCAAGCTCCAAGCTTACTAAAGCAAAGCTAACTAACTAACCTAACTGATTAACTAACAAACTAACTAACAAACTAATTCTATTTACATCAGTATATCAGTTAATACTCCCCCTCAAGATGGAAGGTATGGATCAAAAACACCCATCTTGGACAATAAAAAACGAAAGGAAACAGAGGAGAGTGGCTTGGTTAGCAGGTCAGCCAACTGATATTTGCATGGCACATGGACAAGCTTGAGAGTTCCAACAAGAACCTTTTCTCTAACAAAGTGGCAATCAATGTCTATATGCTTAGATCTCTCATGAAATGTTGGATTTGAAGCAATGTGAATTGCAGCTTGACTATCACAGAAAAGCATGGCAGAATCAATGGAAATTTCAAAATTGTTGAGAAGATTCTGAATCCAGGTAATTTCACTGGCTGCACAAGCAAGGGCTCGATACTCAGCCTCTGCTGATGATCTAGAGACAGTGGGCTGCTTCTTTGATTTCCATGACAGTAAAGAGTCCCCCAAGAACACACAGTAACCAGTTGTTGACCTCCTGGTGTCAGTGCAGCTACCCCAATCTGCATCAGCATAAGACTTGAGACTGAGAGATGAAGTAGCAGAAAACAAGAGACCTTGGCCTGGAGAAGTTTTGAGATAACGCAAAAGATGGTGGACTGCATCTAGATGAGCAGTGGTAGGACTGGACATGAACTGACTGAGTTTATTTACAGCATAACAAATATCCGGTCTAGAAATGGTCAAGTATCACAGCCTTCCAATCAATCTGCGATACTGTGAAGAATCAGGAAGTGGATCTCCATCAGAAACACTTAACTTCAGATTTGAATCCATAGGTAAAGTAGCTGGTTTGCAGGCCAAAAAACCAGTTTCTTCAAGTAAAGATAGAGTATACTTTCTCTGATTTAAGAAGATACCCTTCGAGAATTGAGCAATTTCCAGCCCCAAGAAGTATTTCAAATTCCCTAAATCCTTCAACTTGAACAGAGATTGTAAAATGGCTTTAACTGTTGAGACAGTAGCTGGACTCTGGCTTGCTATAATAATGTCATCAACGTAAACAAGGAGTGCTACAAAAGTGCTACCTGAACCTCTAGTAAACAAGGAATAATCACATTGTGACTGTTTGAAGCCATGAGACACTAAAGCAGAAGAAAGAGTATGGAACCATTGTCTTGAAGCCTGCCTTAAGCCATATAGAGACTTATTTAGTTTGCAAACCAGTTCTCCCCCTTGCAGGAATAGCCCAAAGGTAAGTCCATATATACCTCTTCAAACAATGTGCCATTGAGGAAAGCATTATTGATGTCTAGTTGGAGAAGAGCCCATTTCTTGATTGCTGCCAAAGAGAGTAAGAGCCTCACTGTTGTTAACTTTGCAACAGGAGAAAAAGTATCCATGAAATCTATGCCAGCTTGTTGTGTGTACCCTTTTGCCACAATTCTGGCTTTGTATCGTTCAACAATACCATCAGAGTTGTATTTGACCTTGTAAACCCATCTACAACCAATGGCATGTTTACCTGCAGGGAGAGGAACTACAGTCCAAGTATTATTTGCTTCAATAGCATCAAGTTCAGCCTTCATTGCCTGTTGCCATTCAGGTATGGGAGCTGCTTGATGATAGAAAGAAGGTTCAAAAACAGAAGAAGTTTGCAGAACATAATGTATGTATGTAGGTGACAGCTTATCATAGGAAACATGATTGGAAATGGGATAAGGAACTAAGGAAGAATTACAACTGTAATCCGAAGGTAGGAAGGAGGATATTTGGTTCGGAAGAGACCCGCAAATATCCGGACAAGGTAAGGTAGGCACATGTGTAATAGAAGAATGCACTGGTGGAGCATGAGAATTTGTAAAATCTGGAACTGGTTTAGGAATAACCAGATCAGGAAAAGGATCACTGACATGAGAAATAGAAGAAGACTGAAAAGGAAAGACATCTTCATGAAAAATAACATCTCTTGAGATGTAACAGGATTTGGATTGGAGATTGTACAATTTGTAACCCTTATAACCAGGTGGATATCCCAAAAAAACAGATGGAATGGCTCTAGGACTAAATTTGTGTCTACCAGAAGAAAGAGTGGAACCAAAACAAAGACAACCAAAAACTCTCAATTGGAAGTAGTCAGGTTCAGATTCAAAAAGCAAGTTAAAAGGTGATTTGAAAGAAAGCAAGGCAGAGGGTACCCTATTTATGAGGTAAGTAGCAGTAGAGATGCAATCTCCCCAGAAATCCAATGGTACTCTAGATTGAAAAAACAAAGATCTGGCCACATTGAGGAGATGCTGATGCTTCCTTTCGACAACAGAATTTTGTTGTGGTCTTTCCACACAAGAAAACTGATGTAAAGTTCCTTTTGTGGCAAAAAAATCAGACATGATCAACTCCTTGGCATTGTCTGATCTGAATTGTTTGATGACTTTTCCAAACTGTGTTTCCACCATGGCAAAGAACTTCATGATTACTTGAGATGCCTCTGACTTGGACTCAATTAAGTATGTCCATGTAAACCGAGTACAATCATCAACTAAAGTAATAAAGTATCTCTTCCCAGTATATGTTGGTTTATGGAATGGGCCCCATATGTCACAATGCAGTAAATCAAAAGGATTATTAGACAAATGATTATTTGAATGAAAAGAGAGTTTCTTTTGTTTAGCTAAAGGACAGATAGGACATGTATGATGAAGGTAAGACTTTGAGATAGAAAATGGAATTTTATTACTCAAATGCTGCAATGTTTTATTTGACAAATGTCCTAATCTAGCATGCCAAACATTGGCAGATACAGTATTATGAACAGAAAAAGAAGAAGCTGTATGAGAAATTATTTTTGATGATTTAGCTAAACTTGGTCCAATCAAGGAAGAGGAAGGATGAGCTCTGAAGACATACAGGTCTTCAAAAAGATCACCCTTGCCAATCATCTTCAAATGATTGAGATCCTGAATGAAAAAACCAGTAGAAGAAAAAAATGTTCAAGTTAGCATGTTTTAACAAGGAACTAACTGAAAGTAAATTGATGTGAAAACTAGGAACATAAAGCACATGATGAAGGGTAATATAAGGAGAAAGACAAACTGTTCCTATGGCAGTAATACGAATACTAGACTGATCAGGTAAAGTAACAAATTGACCATTCACATATTGATAAGAAATGAAGGAAGACAAAGAACATGCAATGTGACATGTGGCTCCAGAATCCAATATCCAAGAATGAGAGTCATGAATAAAGGAAGAGGATACTGCTTGAAAGCACAATACCTGCAGCATGCTCAGAAGTAATAGATTCTGTAGAATTCTTGGACAACTGAGAACTCAGAAAAGATAGTAGTTGCTGACATTGAGCTGTAGAAAGTTGCAAGGATGGATCTTGACCTTGATCCGAGACTTGATTAACACTTGCCACTGCAATTTGAGAAGACTTGTGTTTATTGGCTTTGTAATTTGGTGGAAAACCATGCAGCTTATAGCATTTTTCTTTCGTATGACCAAGTAAACCACAATGTGTGCAAACTGGTCTATCTTTCTTGAAACCACCTTTGCCTTTAGTATCAAGAATGGGCTTAGAATTAACTGCATATGCTAACTGAGTTTTAGTAGATAGAGAATGTGAATGACTGATTTCACGTTGCCTCTCTTCTTGCATTAATAATGAAAAAACTTTGTTGATAGGAGGAATTGGATCCATGAGAAGAATTTGACCACGAATATGAGAAAAATTATCATTGAGCCCCATAAGAAAACAAATGACATACTCAATGTGAAAATGATCAATCAAAGACTGTGCTCCTCCACAGGTGCAAGTACTTAAAGGCCGAAAATCAGACAGTTCTTCCCAAATTGCTTTGAGCTGAGTAAAATACTGACTCACAGTGGATGTTCCCTGAGTAAGGTTCATAAGATCTTTCTTGAGTTGAAAGATTCTAGGTCCATTTTTTTGATGGAAACGATCTTGTAGATCACTCCATATTGCAGCAGCAGTAGTTGAATAGATGACACTAGCTACGATTTCTCTGGAAACTGAATTAAGAAGCCAAGAACTTACAATATTATTGTTGCGATCCCATGCAGCTAGAAGATGAGGATCAACATTAAGAGGTCTGGGAATGGAACCATCAACAAACCCAAATTTATTTTTGGCATGAAGAGCTATTTTCATGGAATGACACCATGAATTGTAGTTTTCACCAGTGAGAGGTTGAGAAACCAAGATTAAGCCTGGGTTATCAGAATGGTGAAGAAAAAAAGGATTGAAAGGATCATCAATGGCGAATGAAGTAGCCATTGTTACAGAAGAAAATATCTTCTGATACCATATTAAGGACAATATTGCTGAATGATGAGTAATTCATATATCAGAAAGTTAAGTTATGAATACACGAAAGAGAATATATATAGCAAGCTCCAAGCTTACTAAAGCAAAGCTAACTAACTAACCTAACTGATTAACTAACAAACTAACTAACAAACTAACGAACAAACTAATTCTATTTACATCAGTATATCAGTTAATAGTTATAGTAGTGCAACCTTTGGGTGTGTTTTACGTATTTGTGTTTGATTATTAAGTATGTCTATGACGGTGTATTGGGTATATAAAAATTGATAACATTCTTTGTAAATCTTCCACTGGGGAGGAGGAAGGTGATGAGTTGTTCTCCCGATAGCTCACTACTCACAATGGGAAGAACGACATGAAGGGATATATATTTACTATGAAGTATAGCAATACAAGCTTTTGTACAAACCATGAAGCCAAATATTCATCGTTTGTGTAGCTACATTTTTATTCTGAAGTTCTTTTCTATCTTTTCCTCCTAAGATGTAGTATGTATATATATACACACTATATTTAATGGTTATATTTAATGAAATAATTTCAACCATTAGATAAAAATAAAATTAACGGTTAAAAATAAGTATAAAAAAAAGACTTATATTAGTGTAAGCTAATCTTCCTTATATATATAATGTGTGTGGGGTCAAATCAATTGACACCAATGTAAGAATTTTTTACCATAAATTTTATTATAATCTAATTGTTCATATTATTCAATTTAACGAGAAAAGATAATAGTAGAATGTGACATTAATAAAGAGAGAGTACTTAAGTTTGGTTTTAATGAAAATAGAGAATTAGACCTTGAGTGAATATATATATATATACACTTCACAGTAAATATTATCACTCACCTACATCTTAGGAGGAAAAGATAGAAAAGAACTTCAGAATAAAAATGTAGCTACACAAACGATTAATATTTGGCTTCATGGTTTGTACAAAAGCTTGTATTGCTAAACTTCATAGTAAATATCACCCATCTACATCTTAGGAGGAAAAGATAGAAAATAACTGTTGGGAAATTATGCAAAAAAATTTTATCATCAGATTTGTAGAAAATGAAATAAATACGAAATAATAATACACACAAAATTGATAACAGAATTCGGCCAATTGTGCCAACGTTTCCGGGTTGCTGCAAATATTTTACTGAAAAAGGAAATATAAAAAGTGTTTACAAAACATTCACAACTTCTCACAACCCACAACCTAATTACATTCAGAAACTAAAGTTTTTTTCTCTAAGTTTTTTTTGTTTCTCTCTCTGATTTTTCTCTCGTTGTTGGATGATTATTTTCTTCTACAGAGGCTTCTATTTATAAAAGTTGAAGTCCTTCTTCACGCGTTTTTTCCAACCAAGAATTGGTTGGCTTCCTTCAAAATTTGCACCGAAAGCAAATTTGCAGCTAGATGACATTTTGGGTGCTAGATGACACTTTGGGTGGAGGCCACCTTTTTGATCAACAATCTCTCACTTGAAGACTGATTTCAATCTGTCTTCACACCTAGATCAATGCAGCAACCTTCTCTGGTCTGTTACTCTAGCAAGCCAACTGAAGTTGAACACAACTTCAGTTTGTTGATTGTCACCACTTTCGTTACCATATCTGCTGGGTTTTTAGTTCCTTGGATTTTCTTCAATGTTAGCACCTCATCCTCAAGCAGAGTCCTGATGAAGTGATAATGAAGATCAATGTGTTTTGTTCAGGAATAGAATACTGAATTCTTTGCTAGATGTATCGCACTCTGACTATCATTGTGCAAAATACTCTTTTCCTGGATGAATCTCAGCTCAGTTAACAATCCTTGAAGCCATATCAATTCTTTACTAGCTTCTGTGACTGCCACATATTCAGCCTCTGTAGTGGATAAAGCAACAATCTTTTGTATCTGCGACATCCAACTAACATTGTAGTTCCAACGGTGAATATGTAACCGGTGGTACTTCTTCAGTGATTGACTTCCCCTCCAAAGTCTGCATCTACATAGCCTTGCACTTTTAATTCTTCTTTATCAAAGTACAAACACTTCTTTGTAGTGCCTCGTAGATACCTTAAAATCCACTTAACGGCTTCCCAATGAGCTTTACTTGGATTTGACATAAACCTGCTTACAACTCCCACTGCATGGCCAATGTCTGGCCTCGTATAGACCATTGCGTACATCAAACTTCCAATGGCTGAAGCATATGAGATTTTAGCCATGAATTTTATTTCTTCCTCCGTCTGAGGGGACTGATCCTTGGATAAGCGTTACCCATATTGAATCTTTGCAAAACACGGTTGATGTACTCTGCCTAAGATAACTACAAAATCCCTCTTTGCTTATCTCTTGTGATTTGCATTCCAAGGATCTTCCTTGCTGGACCTAAGTCTTTTATGTCAAATTCATTTGACAACCGCATCTTCAAGTTTCTGATTTCATTCATATCTGAACCCGCTACTAACATATCATCAATATAAAGTAGCAAAATGATATAACTGGACTTATATCTCTTGAAGAAGCAACAATGGTCGACATTGCACTTCTGGAAACCTTCCTTGTGCATGAAGCTATCAAACTTCCTGTACCATTGTCTTGGAGCTTGTTTCAAGCCATACAAGCTTTTCTTTAATCTGCACATCATATTCTCCTTCCCTTTTTCTGAGAAGCCTTCTAGTTAGTGCATGTATATCTCCTCATTTAAGTCTCCGTGAAGAAATGTGGTCTTCACGTCCAACTGCTTAAGGTAGAGCTCTTCACTAGCAATAATACTTAACACAAACCTGATAGTATTGAGCTTCACAACTGGAGCAAAGATTTTGGTGTAGTCGACTCCTTCCTTTTACTGGAATCCTTTGACAAATAGTCGAGCTTTGTATCTCTTGAAGCCATCATACTCCTCCTTCACCCGATACACTCATTTGTTATGAAGTGCCTTCTTCCCCGCGGGTAACTCAGCTAGTTCCTATGTCTGGTTGGAGATCAGAGACTTCATCTCGTCTTTCATGGCAAGCTCCCACTTACTAGTATCTCCAATCTGATAAGCTTCATCATAGCATTCAGGCTCCCCTCCATCAGTTAACTACAGATAGTTCATGTATCTCATGTTAGGCACATAAGGCCGAGAAGACCTTCTCAATATAAGAGCTGGAGTAGAAGACTGTGGTGTGTCGGACTGTTGTGTATTGCTCTGTTCAGTTGATTCCTCTAACTGAGGACTCTCAACTATAAGATCTTCTGGGATATCATCCACCTCTGCATACACTAGCCCACTCTGTTCTAAGTCACTGACGTCTGTGTTATGCATGTCCTTATACATCACTCTTTCATTAAAGATCACATCTCTATTGCGGATCATCTTTTTTGTTTTCATCATCCCAAAGGTGGTAGCCAAACTCATCTTCACCATAACCAATGAACGTGCACTTCTTCGATTTGGGATCAAGTTTATTCCTACCTTGATCACTGATGTGCACATATGCTACATAGCCGAAAACTCTAAGATGTGAGAGTTTTGCCTTTTTTCTGCTCTATGCATCTTCTGGTATTCTGTGCTCCAATGGTACCAATGGACCTCAGTTGATCAAATAAACTGCTGTGTTAACTGCTTTTGCTCAGAACTGCTTCGGTAGGCCTGACTGCACACGCAAGTTTCTAGATCTTTCAGTCAACGTTTAGTTCATACGCTCAGCTACACCATTGTGTTAAGGCATACCCTGCACGGTCCTCTCCATTTTGATCTCGTGCTCATAGCAAAACTTCTTGAATCTGATGTCTTCATATTCACCACCATTGTCGGTTCTGAATTTTTTGATCTTCAATCCTGTCTCATTTTCAACCATGGCTTTCCATCTCCTGAAAGCCTCAAACATTTCATACTTATGCTTTAGAAAGTAAACCCATACCTTTCGAGAATGATCATCGATGAAGGTCACGAAGTAGTGTTTCCCACCAATTGATGAGACAGTCGTTGGACCCCAAACATCAGAGTGAACAAGCTCGAGTCTTTCCTTCTTTGGGGTTCTTCCACTTGTCTGAAAGCTTACTCTTTTCTGCTTTCCAAATATGCAGTCTTCACACATGTCAATTTCAACTAACTGAAGACCTGGTAATTTGCCCTTCGAGTGCATAATCTTCATCCCTTTCACACTCATATGGCCAAGTCTCTGGTGCCACAAATTGGGATTTTCGTTTCCAGTTGCAACTGCAATTGAGCAGCATGCCCCTGCTGTCATGTAAAGAGTACCACTCTTTTTGCCCCAAGCAACCGTTATTGCACCCTTTGAAATCTTCCAATCATCACTGTGAAAGATCGTAGTGTAGCCTTCGCTAGCCGGTTACCCTATTGAGATTAAGTTCTTTCTCAGGTCGAGAATATGCCTGACATCCTTCAGTTCCCAGACAGACCCGTTCAACTTAATCTTCACTATTCCTTTACCAATAATAGCACAAGGTTAATCATCACCAAAGTATACTTTTCCAAGGTTTCCGGATACATACCTATCGAAGAATTCTTTCTGCGAAGTAGCATGGAACGATGCTCCAGAGTCTAACACCCAAGACTCTTCATTGCTCTCCAAAGAGCATATCAACGCATCATTTCCTCCTGAGTTGGAAGTAACATTTGCCTTGTCCTTCGCCTCTTGATTCTTTGATGCACTCTTGCACTGATTTTTGTAGTGTCCGGTCTTCTCACAATTCCAACACTCGATGGTCTTTGAGCTATAGGAATTATTAGGATTCCTGGATTTGGACCTCTTGTCCTTTGATCTACTTCGATAGTTCGATCTGCCACGTCCATTCCCTCTGGTTGAATTTCTTCCTCTTGACTCTGTATGCAAAACTGAAGAGGATGACGATTCACCTGACTCTCTCTGTCGGATCTCTTCATTGAGAACCAAGTCACGAACATCATTAAATTTTAACTTATTGCTTCCCGATGAGCTACTCATAGTTGTGACAGTAATATTCTAACTTTCTAGTAGAGAAGACAAAAGTATCAATGCTCGTACTTCTTTATCAAATTCAATTCCAACTGAACTCAACTGGGTTGTGACTGTATTGAGTTCATTGAGATGTTGAGCTACCGATGCGCCTTCTGTCATCCGCAAATTGAATAACTGCCTCATCAAGTGAACTTTGTTAGAGGCTGATGGCTTCTCATACATACTGGAGAGAGCAGCCATAAGACCCGCCGTGGTCTTTTCCTTTGTTATATTGAAAGCAACATTGCGGGATAGCGTTAATCGGATAACTCTGAAGGCTTGTCTGTCTAGAAGAGCCCAGTCTTCATCCTTCATACCCTCTGGCTTCTTTTCTGAGAGAGGTTAATAAAGCTTTTTCTCGTACAGATAATCTTCGATTTGCATCTTCCAAAAGCCAAAGTCCGCACCATCAAACTTTTCAATTTTCACCTTTACTTCGTCTACAGTCATCGCTCCCACTCGAATCTGACTTCCTCAGGATCATTTCTGACAATTTCTGCAAACCACCGTGCTTTGAAACACCTCCATAGACAAATTGATAACGCCGACTAATTTTCGCTATTCACTTTTCATATGAATAGTTCACTATTCAAGAATTTACTATTTATATAAATAGTACCCACGTCAAAATTAGCAGAAATAACCAACTAGCTCTGATGACAGTTGTTGGGAAATTACGTAAAATTATCTTATCATCAGATTTGTGGAAAGCGACATAAATGCAGAATAATAGTACACACAAAATTGATAACAGAGTTCGGTCAATTGTGCCTACGTCTCCTGGCTGCTGCAAATATTTTACTGAAAAAAGAAAATATAAAAAATATTTACAAAACTCTCACAACTTCTCACAACTCATAACCCAATTACACCCAGAAACTAAAACTTTTTCTCTCTAAGCTTTTTCTGTTACTCTCTCTGATTTTTCTCTCATTGTTGGATGATTATTTTCTTCTGCAGAGACTTCTATTTATAGAAGCTGAAGTCTTCCTTCACGCGTTTTTGCCAACCAAAAATTGATTGACTTCTTTCAAAATTTACATCGAAAACAAATTTGCAACTGAATGATATTTTGGATGCTAAATGACACTTTAGGTGAGAACCACCTTTTTGACCAACAATAACTTCAGAATAAAAATGTAGCTACACAAACGATGAATATTTGTCTTCATGGTTTGTACAAAGGCTTGCATTGCTTGGTCCAACACCTCCATTAATTAGTATTAACAACCTGAAATATGATAAATAAAAATAATTGAATTCCTGAATGTCAAAGAAACTGAATGCAAATCACATAGCTAGCTAAGTACATGCTCAGATATTCTTTTTGAAACAAGATACCTTGCCCATTGCTCACTTTCCCATACCATGAATTACTTTTTAGTGAAAGGAGAATTACTATGTTAGTCATCAAGATACTTGATCTCAGCCAACAAAGCAATAAAGCTACGGTAGTCATAACGTATGAGCAAATTACTTTGACATCTCGGATGATTGTTATCATAAAAAAGTCATCAAAATTATATACTAACGAAAAGATCAAAGTATATTATCTCATAAATATTAGTATTGCAAGGGTTGATTGATTACATGAAATCTAGACATAAAAAAGAAACGCTATAGTTAAATTACATATTATGATAATATTATGCCCATAACTCGTAAAAAATGTGTATTACTTATACTTAAATTTAACATTAACATAATAAAATAAAATAATGTGCACGATGAGATATTTAGAAATTGTGACCAATTTTAAGCCTAATATAGGTAGCATTATTCTAATTACTTTATAATAGGCACACTCCAACTAATTTGAAGTATGCAGAGTTGGTTAATTACCTATGTTAGTATATCCTTTGATAATAATCCATTAAGATACACACACACACACACACACACACATATATATATATATATATATATATATATATATATATATATATATATATATATATATATATATATATATATATATATATATATATCCTATGATAATAAAGAAAACATTTTTCTCCTCTATCAAGCATCGTAATTATACTATATATAATAATTTAATAAATACTTCTTAAATATATGTACTAACGATCAAATGAATGGGCATTGAAATAATACACAGTATATTTAGAAAAAAAAAACGGAGTTTTCGGCTTTTTGGTTTACAATTTAAAGTTTTGGAGGATGATATAATAAAATTGGTCATCAACTAGATGGGATTAGGAATTTGCATCTGACCCATGCACTATCATTGTTATGTGCATCTAAGGCACTTCATGTAATATTATGATGGTAGAACTGTGAAAAGTGATTGACTATGTGAAGAGTTTCATAACCGACCCAAAAAGAAAGAGATTAACATGTGGAAACTCTTCAAATAAAAAAAAAATGTGGAAACTCTTTAGATATCCACAAATACTAATAACTAGATCAACAAAATAAATTGTCAGAATGCAACCCAAAAAAAAAAAATGTCAGAACAAAAGATACCTTACCCGTGCTTTCCGCAAGTCTACCATCTAATTTAAATCTTGAAACAACAATAACAAAAATAAGAACTGATAATAAATGGAACATGAATGCAAATCATAAGCAAAATAGTATTAACAAAGTAGACAATAAAAAACTTAAAGAAAATAAAATATCAGTATAGATCTGGATATCAAAGCCAATAATAAATAGAACATGAATGCAAATGACATCCAAAATAGTATTACAAAAGTTGAAAATGAAAAAACTAACAGAAATTTTTTTAAAAAAGTAAACTCAGTAGAGATCTGAACCTCTTTTAATTGTAATACTAATTCTAGCCTTTCTTTGGAAAGTAGAGGTAAAGCCCTCGGCTCCACGACGCTGAGTGGCTGCGAAAACAATAGCAATGAAAAATATCTATCCATTGTATGTGCCCAATATATATATAAATCCATTGTAAAAACACATATATGTTAAATGTCAAAGCCTCAAGCCACATCCTAAGTTTATGCCAAATTTTAAGTCAATAGCAAATTGCCTACAAATTCACTAAGAAACTACAACTGCATATGATAGAAAACACTCGTGAAGAAAACGTATACCTGAAAGTGTAAGTATACATATGAGGGTCAGCATAGAAAGCATCCAATTAATAGGTAGAACCAGTTTATGATTTACTGGCTCGAGTGTGGTTAACTCGGTGATAATGAAATGTATATATTTTAATATTATATAATATATTAATATATATACAATTCTTATATTCTACATCAAATAATACATACACTTATTTTTATACATTCTATCTAATATCATTTATTATACATATTTTTTTTATTACTTTATCTCACTCAATCATATCTCTTAAAAATGTGTGAATAATAATACACTTTAAAAAAGAGTGTAAGATTATCTTTTTCTTATATCATATTATGTTACTTAATGTTTTAAAATCTCACATTATATAATGAATGAATCATCTAAACATGAGACATATATAAAAAAGTTAAGAAAAGTTATAGTTATATGTCTCACATAAAATAAAAAGTAAAACATATAAGTATACAATTTATATAAAAAGTTAAAAGAGGATAAATATTCTCATATTTTTCTTAGACCTTATATGTAAGTTTTTATAACCTGACATTAAACTTTTATTTGGCTCAAAAAATATTTTTGAATGAGTTTATTTTTTTTTTAAAAAAAAAATCTGGTTCAAACAAGTTTTTGCTAGTTTTTGACCGGTTCTTTGCTCATTCTACTCTTTGGGATAATTGATCAGACACATAATTAGTTCACTAGTTTTTCGGTGGCCGGACCAGTCTGATTTTCATCAATGGGTTCAGGAACCCCCTTTGACGAGATCACGCAATTCAATTGTTTCATTAGCTATTCTCACACTGATATTACCTTCAAAACAGAATGTGAGACATTTCTTCGACAGACATGTGGATTATTCCATCTTATCAATAGATTTGCCAAAATATTGCAACAGATGACCCAAAAAACAAGAAAATTGTCAAAAGTTAAGTAAGATCCAATAACAATAAGTCAATAACCATTAACCAAGCTCAGAAAATGTCACAGATCATCGACAGTAGAACAATTTCTTCCTCTAAGACAGAAGCCGACCTTTTATTTTCTTTTTCTTAATTGCAAAGCAACTTGAATGGATAGCCCAAAAATATTATGACTTTATAAGAACTTGGGGAAGCGGAAGCCAGTAGCCAAGTATAGAGTCACAAACGCACTTTTTAATCTTTAATTCTTTATAACAGAAAAATGGTGGGACAAAAAGAATATGCCAGGTGTAATTGTCATCATTCCTATTTATTTCTTGAGTTTAGCAACACCAGAGCTTTCTCAAATTTCTCGGACCCACACCTAGAATGGCCAAAAAATCAGGACTTGATGGTCTGGGAGAGGAAGAACCCAGTCTCAAATGAACCATTGAACCTCTTGCTTGGAGTCTGAAAACATAGTATATTAGTATTCTACTTGGCTTCACCATAATATTCAAGCCAATGGGATTGGAGTAGACTTGGAGTCTGAAAACAAGCAAAAAAAGCATAAATCTCTCTCTGTTTTCTTTTTTTACTATGCTTCAGTGAACAATGAATAATGTTATGTTAAATAGGGTTCACTATAATATTCAAGCCAATGTGCAATCCTTGAGCAGAGATGTACAGCAGTACAGGGGCGGCGCCTCGTTGAGCCTGTAAGAGGCTTAAGCTCCTCTTCCAGCCTAAGTTTTCTAAAGGCTTACACACACTTTTTTATTTTTATTTTTATTTCTTTTTAGATAGCCTCCGGCCCATTGCTTATAAATTTTCAACTCTTATATTTTTACATCAAATAGTATATACTGTTAGAAATTTTCCTATGATTTTGGACTTCAATTGATTTATCTGTTTGTCAAAACTGGTTGAATGGTAACTGATATTTCCCTGGAATCCTTTTATATTGTGATTAATGGATTTATTAGGAATCACATGTTGAACTTTGAATTCAAATGGTATGTGTGCTTGAAAAGGTGTGATGCTTGGTTGCTTGTTTCCATGATGGGTGGAACAAGACAACTCTTCAACGAAAGGGCAGGTCCCCTCTCCACTCCCTCTATATATATGTGTGTCTTTTAAAGACATGGTGGTGATCTTTTCATTGACAAACTACTATTGCCCCATCCAAAAAGAGAGCGGAGAAGGAGAGGAAGATCCTGATTCCTGTAGTTCACAAGTGTGTACAAATTCTTGACCGTAGTATTAACAAGAACAAGATGTCTACAAGAGGTACGCATTTGGTTATCAATATGGTGTTCTAAATTCATGATCTATGATCTAGGGATATTCTTAGTAATGATATTTAATATCTACATGTGGTATCAGAGTCTTAGATACATGATTTAGAATCCATTCAATTCTATACATGCATGATTATATGAGAACCTAATAATTTTAGGGTTTGTAATTTGTATTCTTTATGCATGGTTATGTGGATATAGGATAAGAATTATTTAAGTATGTTTCTTGTAAGTTTTTAGATGTAGTAAGTCATTTTAAGTCACTAAAAATGACCGGAAAACTTAGAACCCCACTAACCTCCATGGATGAAAACTTCAAGAACCCATGATGATTTTAAATCATTGTTTTGTTTGTTTTTATTTATAATAATTTTCTAAATCCATCCTAGAACATGTTTAGGCATGAATGTAGGCCTTAGAGACGATCAAAACACGTTAAAAATTGGAGAGGGACGTGACTTTTCCAAACCGGGTTAAACAAACCCGTTTTAGTGTTTTCTGGATCCTAAACGATCCGTTCTTGCATGTTTTTCTTCATGAAAATCATCAAAAAGGATGATGAATCATGTTTGGATGAATACCCACTCGTTTGGGGATCAAAACGACTCGAAAAACACTGGAAAATGGCAACGGATTATGAACAGGGTCGCACGACCCGTTTACCAGCAAAATCGGGTCGTAACGACCCGGTTGGAGGAAGAAGAAGAACAGTGAGCGCGGGACGAAGCCCACGCGCACTGAGTGGCGCGTGACGCGCGTGTGGGCTTCCTGTTGCTCTGTTTTGGGTTCTGTTTCTTCCTATATACTCGTATTGATGTCTAGAATTTATCTATATAGGTTTTATAATTTTTTGGATATTAAAAATATTTAATATTAATTTATTTCTTGTTTATTTAAATTAGGCATTTGAGAAAATAAATTTTTAATGATTCTAAACATGAAAAATATTTTAATATTATAATAAACCTATCTATGATAGCCACTCTCCCTAGTTGTTAAGTTTGGGTAGTGCACTCTCTAGATACATTAAGAAAATTAAAGAATATGTTAGAAAATGATTATTTGGGCTATTAATTAATTTATCCCAGTTGAGGGCTCTATTAATTGAAGTGAATATATGCCACCACAGTGGATTATTTACTTAAATTGATAGGGTTACTCGTGAATAAATTTTTGGGATATTGTGTTACTTAATTAATTTGTGAATTAAACTTACCTACAGGTAGTAAATTCATAAATTATTTTGTTGTAACATGTTATTTTTTGGATGATTTTTACAGTAAAAATTCTTTCTACCCACAGGTGTTAGAATTTTTGTAACTGTTGTTGTTATATGATATATACTCTACCCACAGGAGAGTTTATATTATATGTATTAAATCCCTATTTCAGTAATTGTTATTACTATAATTGCCCATGGTATTAATCATTTTCTTGTTTAATTTTTCAGCTCCAGTCATTTTTTCATTGTCTAATACTGCAAACCAAGTGGAGGTTTTGACTGGAAACAATTATAAGAAATGGAAAGATGATATTGAATTGGCCCTAAGCTTGTTGGACATTGATATAACCATTAGAGAAGATGAGCCCGCTGCACTAACTGTCGAAAGTACTAATGAGCAGAAAGCATATCACAAGGAGTGGACAAAGGCTAATCGCAAGGCTTTAATGTTGATTAAGCGCTCCATTGATGAGACACTTGTGAAAGCAGTTCCACATTCCGACAATGCCAAAACTTTTCTTGCTTCCATTGGGGAAAGGTACGCAGTATCTGGAAAGGCCGAAGCAGGTCAATTGATGGAAACCTTTATTAACATGAAATATGATGGAATTGGTGGTGTTAGGCAACACATTATGAAGATGGTAACCATTGCCAATAAACTTAGTGACCTTAAGTGCCCTGTAACTGATACTTTTCTAGTTCACTATGCTTTAAATTCCCTACCTACTAAGTTTGATGCCTTAAAAACATCCTATAATACTCAAAAGGAAGAGTGGGATATTAACACTTTGATATCTGTTTGTGCACAAGAAGAAGATAGGATGAATCATTTGGCTTCTAGAAGTGTGAACTTAGTTTCTCAGCCACACCATAAGAAATATTTTAAGAAAAAGGAGAAGAAGCCTCAGGGTAAAAATAGGTATGATAATAGGCCCGGTCTGTCTCACAAACCCCTTGGTCCAAAACCTAATATTCATAAAAATGAGTTGAAGTGCTGGTTTTGCAAATCTGTAGGTCATAAGAAATCAAACTGTCAAGCCTTCAAATCTTTTATTAAAGAGAAAACTCAAGGTGAGTCATTAGTTTTCGTTTGCTATGAATCTAGTTTGGTAGATGTTCCTTTGAATTCATGGTGGCTTGATTTTGGAGCATCTATTCATGTCACTAATTTCTTGCAGGGGTTCAAGAGCAAGCGAAAGCCAAGTGATGATGAAGTCAACTTGTTCGTAGGGAATGGAAATAAAGTCAACGTTCAGTTTATAGGACTAGTTGAACTAAAGTTAGAGTCAGGATTTGTTTTACATTTGAAAGACACTTTATATGTACCGTCTATGAGGCGGAATTTAATTTCTTTATCAAAACTTGACAATTATGGTTTTTCCTTTAATTTTAATAATGGATCTTGTCTTCTATCTTATGGTTCCCAAGTTGTAGGCAAGGCCATTAAATCTAATGGTTTATATTGTTTAAATCTTGATTCAAATGTCTTTAATTCCCTACATGTTCAAACTATAGGAAACAAAAGGACACTTATCAAAGACACCTCCTTATCTTTATGGCATAGGCGTCTAGGTCATATCTCTAAGGATAGGATTAATAGGTTGATAAAGGATGATATCCTACCTTCACTTGATTCTATAGATCTTGGGGATTGTATAGACTGTATAAGAGGAAAGATGACCAAGACAAGTAGAAAGGGTTCTATACGTAGTAAAGAACTTTTAGAAATAATTCATACAGATATTTGTGGTCCTTTAAAACCAACCTTATGTGGGAATAAATATTTTATTACTTTCATTGATGACTTTTCTCGTTTTGGTTATGTTTACCTGATAAATGATAAGTCATTGTCTTTAGAAAAGTTTAAAATATTTAAGAACGAGGTTGAGAATCAATGTGGTAGAAGAATAAAAATAGTAAGGTCGGACTGAGGTGGTGAATATTATGGTAGACATGGTGAGACTGGACAATTTAAGGGACCTTTTGCTAAATACCTTGAGGACTGCGGAATAGTTTCCCAATTTACTATGCCAGGGACTCCTGAACAAAATGGGGTAGCTAAGAGACGAAATCGCGCTTTAATGGATATGGTGAGGTCTATGATGAGTCAGTCCAAATTACCTGATTTTCTTTGGGGAGAAGCCCTTAAAACAGTCATGTATATACTAAATAGAGTACCTTCTAAGTCTGTTCCCAAAACTCCATTTGAATTGTTTAAAGGGTGGAAACCTAGCCTTAACCATCTTCGTGTGTGGGGTTGTGCCGCTGAGGTGAAAATCTATGACCCTAGTGCATCAAAATTAAGCCCTAAGACTACCAGATGTTACTTTATTGGTTATCCTATCAATGCTAAAGGCTACAGATTCTCTGCCCTACCCGTGGAACAAAAATAATTGAAGCAATTCATCCAAATTCCTTGAGAATGATGTGGGAGTTCGATGTTACTATGGATGAGGGCACAAGTTCTAGTAGAGAAAATATTATTGTACCTGTTCCTATTATACAAGAAAGAATTGTCAGTGAGTCATTTGAAAGGGTTGATGAGGAACCACAACAAGAAGTTATAGAAGAACTACCGCCGCCAGCTCCTGAACATCTTATTGAGATTCTTCCTCTTAGACGATCTCAAAGAGAAAGAAGACCGGTCAACCTTGATGATTATTATACTTTTCTGGGGGAGCTAGATATTAATGTTGGATGCTTGTCAGATCCAGAAAATTATAAGGAAGCAGTTTCTAATGCTTTATCTGATAATTGGATTGAAGCAATGAATGATGAAATAGTTTCTATGAATCATAATGATGTGTGGGAGCTTGTGGAACCTCCTAAAGGTGTTAAGCCTATTGGGTGCAAATGGGTGTTTAAGACGAAGAAAGATTCTAAAGGAAATATGGAGCGCTTTAAAGCAAGATTGGTGGCAAAAAGATTCACTCAAAACGAGGGAATTGACTACAAAGAGACTTTTTCTCCTGTTTCTTCCAAGGATTCTTTTCGAATTATTATGGCTCTAGTTGCTCATTATGATTTGGAGTTGCACCAGATGGATGTAAAGACAACCTTCTTGAATGGAGATCTTTATGAAGAGGTCTACATGCAACAACCTGAAGGTTTTATAGAAGATGGAAAGGAACATATGGTATGTAAATTGAAGAAGTCTATTTATGGTTTGAAGTAAGCTTCTAGACAATGGTATATTAAATTTGATGAAGTTGTTTCTTCTATGGGTTTTGTCGAGAATAAGGTAGATCAATGCATATATCTTAAGGTGCGTGGGAGTAAATTCATTTTTCTTGTTCTCTATGTGGATGATATTTTACTTGCCAGCAACAGTTATGATTTACTTGTTGAGACTAAAGATATGTTGTCAGCTACTTTTGATATGAAAGATCTTGGAGAAGTTTCTTTTGTTTTGGGCATTGAAATTCATAGAGACAGAGTCGAAGGCTTTTGGGTTTATCTCAAAGAGCCTATATTGATTGTGTTCTTAAAAGGTATAATATGGAAACTTGTAGGCCTGGTGATGTTCCTGTTACCAAAGGAGACAAGTTAAGTAAGGAGCAGTGCCCTAAGAATGATATTGAGAGAAGTTCCATGACAAATGTGCCTTATGCTAGTGCGGTTGGCAGCCTTATGTATGCTCAGGTGTGCACTAGACCTGATCTGTCTTTCGCTGTTAGTGCATTGGGTATATATCTATCTAATCCAGGACATGCTCATTGGGTAGCTGTTAAGAAGGTTATGAGGTACCTGCAAAAGACAAAAGACTACATGCTTGTTTACAGAAATGTGGATAATTTAAATGTCATTGGCTACTCTGATTCAAACTTTGTTGGATGTATAGATGATGACAGATCGACGTCTGGATACATTTTCATGTTAGCCGGAGGAGCTATATCTTGGAAAAGCGTAAAACAAACGCTGACTGCTTTTTCCACAATGCAAGCTGAGTTTGTTGCATTGTATGGTGCAGCTTCACATGCTATGTGGTTAAGAAACTTTATTTCCGCTCTTGGTGTTGTTGACTCTATTTCTAAACCATTAAAAATTTATTGTGATAATCATTTCTTTGTTTTGTTCACCAAGAATAATAGAACCACTTCGCCTCTAAACATATAAGAATCAAATTCTTGGTGGTGAGAGAAATGTTTGATAGTTTTGATGAGATGCTTCTTCGACCCCTAACTAAGGGACTTAGACCCATAGTGTTTATGAGACATGTTGAGAACATGGGTATCATAAGATCCTTTGATGTAATTGATTAGTGGGAGTTGTCATTTATTGTATACTTGTTACTTTGTACTTATGTAATGCTCTTTTAATAAAATTATATGCATGTTTATTTTTTGTATCATTGTTATAATGATTATTGTACAGTTTTTATTGTTGTGTTATCTCGAGATGTTTAATTTTCTTGAAGAAAATAGTGTTTAATGATAAACATGTTTATAATCTCCTTGGGAAGATTGGTTGTGTTTTCTTGGGAAAACACAATGTAGGACCTATACACATTAGCTTAAAGGGCAAAAGATCACAAACTAAGCTATGATGTGTATCTACATTAGCACACTTGAATTATGATCATGACAATAAGATTATTAGTTACGTAGTCATTGGTAAATTAGACTCTTATAGTTTATGTATCACTTATGGCTCTTAATTGATAGTTTTATTGAATTCTTTGATCATGTTTAATGTGAGTATGATCAGGTTATTTTAGTGGCCACAATTGTTCAATCAGAATTTTTTTTCTTTTCTTTTCAAAAAGAATTTGTAAAAATACCTATATATTTATTTATATATTTAGTTTTGAAATTCTTTTGAGTTAAATTAAACTGAATCAATGTTGTCCAAGTGGGAGAATGTTAAAAATTTTTCTATGATTTTGGACTTCCATTGATTTGTCTGTTTGTCAAAACTAGTTGAATGGTAACCTGATATTTCCTGGAATCCTTTTATATTGTGATCAATGGATTTATTGAGAATCACATGTTGAACTTTGAATTCAAATGGTATGTGTGCTTGAAAAGGTGTGATGCTTGGTTGCTTGTTTCCATGATGGGTGGAACAAGACAACTCTTCAACGAAAGGGCAGGTCTCCTCTCCACTTCCTCTATATATATGTGTGTCTTTTAAAGACATGGTGATGATCTTTTCATTGACAAACTACTATTGCCCCATCCAAAAAGAGAGCGGAGAAGGAGAGGAAGATCCTGATTCCTGTAGTCCACAAGTGTGTACAAATTCTTGACCGTAGCATTAACAAGAACAAGATGTCTACAAGAGGTACGCATTTGGTTATCAATATGGTGTTCTAAATTCATGATCTATGATCTAGGGATATTCTTAGTAATGATATTTAATATCTACATATACATCTTTTTTCATATTTCATCTAATATCATTCATTATACATATTTTTTTTATCACTTTCTCTCACTCAATCACATACATTGAAAATAGTATGAATAGTACTTATATCTCTAAAAGGATGTAGAATGATTATTTTACTTAAATTTTTCTACCTTAGCTTCACCACTGGTTGTACAATTATTTAGATTGAACAATATTTGAAACTTTAAACCAAAATGACAAAGCATAAATTTTTATCTCTTTTTTATCATCCTTCAATGAACAAAAATGTTATATTAAGCATTTCACATCATTCAAAATTGTAAGCAGCAATGAGTCACAAATAACATACCTTGGGATGTGGGTGTGGTGAACAGGAAGACCTTTAATGGGAGGAGAGACAACGGGGAGTATGGAAGCCAGATGAGGGTACTACAAGCCAACTTGATTGTGAGCTCAAGCTTTCGTTCAAAGAATGGGACACTCAGTCTTTCCACTCAGCTGCAAGACAAATTGAAGAACTTCAAAGCTAGTAACATGATTACCATAATATATCCTTATACTGCAATGCTGGGACTTCAAATTTGGGGCACGTGTAAGGTGCCATGAGATGACATTGGTTTGCGATAATCATTGATAGCATGATTATCATATATCCCCTTTATTTTAACTTGTGGGAATGTAAATCCAACCTCCAACTCGCAACGGATTGGATTGCGTTAACAAAATTGTTAACTCGAAATATGCTCATCCCAATTTAGTCTGCCTTGGCTTATTTTAATAGCTCATATGTATTTTTATAGTTTTATTTATCAAAAACTTAAAAAATTCATCTGTCACTTAGTTCTATTATTGTTAGATATGTGGAAATTTATCTCTATATTTTTAAATGTTTTAAATTATTATATTAAAGAATTTTAAATTTAATTTTTTTTACAATAAATAACTTGATTATATAAATTGGTAAGCCGTATGTAATTGCCTTTTCTCGTGTTTTTTTTTAAGTATCTTTTTATGTAATGATTTTTGTTATACCAATCGATGGAAGGATTTTTCTTTTTCACATAAGCCAACTAAACTTAAATAAGTAATTTTTTTTACGTTGTTTCTTTGTTAAACTAATCAATGAAAGAAATTTCTCTCATAGCCAGCCAACTAAACTAAGTAATCTAAATTGCTTTTTCTCATGTTGTTTTCTTTGTTGTACTAATTAAGGAAATGATATGTCTCTCTTTCACATAGTCAACTAAATCAAGTAATTTGAATATATTTCTTTTCCGAAGAAACCTCTCTCTGTGGTAGGAAAGGAGAAAAAAAGAAAAGAAATATAGGTTTGACACGAAGAATAAAGCACATGTAAGTGTGCAACTCTACTGAACTCTTTCTTTTAAAATTTCACCCCTCTAATCACTGAAATAGCTTAAAAGCTGTGTTACTGAACTCTACTGGGTTTTGTAGCATACTGGCTTGTTTGGTATGGATTTTGGAGAAGAAAAGGAAAGGAAAAAGAGGAATGATAATATCTCTCCTTGTTTGGTATGCATTTATAAATGGAAGGGAAAAGATTTGGAATGATAAACTTTTCGTGGGTCTCACATTTTTTTTATTTTTTCTTTCCTTGATGGAAAGGAAGGAAAAAGAAAGGAAGAGAAGAAATTTTGTGAATTTTATCAAAATACATACATATTTTTATTTATTTACATATATTTTTATTTATTTCTTTGATAAAATCAAACAAAAAAAAGAAAAATTCTTTCTTTTACACTGCATGATACCAAATCAGAAGAGAATAACTTCTCTACTTCTCTTTTTCTTTCATTTTTTTTTTTTCTACTATGGTATCCCTTATTTTTCTTTCTTGTATATAATATCAAATAGAACCTTATGGGTGGGACTTTTATCTTTTCCTTCTTGAATTTATTGAAGTGCCCTATCTTTGCCAAAATTAGGGGGAAAATCGCTTAAAATAGTTACAAACTCCTGAAACGTACAACGAACAAAATCTAAATTCACCTCCGTGACCAAATTATATATATATAGGAAGGGATTACTTATATTTAGTGTAAATAAAAAAAAATTACATTAAATTTTATACTTTTTATTTTATTGTGATCATGTGATTACGATATAAGATAAATAGTAGAATACAAAATCACAATAAAATAAAATGTGTAAAATTAGATAAATGATAGATATAAAATTACAATAAAATAAAAAATATAAGATTGAATATAAATTTTTTTACTTACATTAAGTATAAGTGAATCCCCTATATATATATGAAACATAAATTTATTGACAGATGAAACAGTACTGTCAGTGAAAATGCTTTTAAGTTTCAATCCAAATTGATCGTGGTTCACAAATCCAAAGTCAGCACTTTAAAATAGCCAAAACGATCGAATCAGTAGTCTCATCCAAGAAAGTAATAAGTACCATACGTTGTCCACTTCTTTAAACTCAGCTTTTAAGCACCATTATTTTCTTATTGAAAATCATTTGCACTGTTTGCAACAATCGATGGATCAAAGTGGTCTTTACGTTGTATTCAATGACAAATGCAGCTAGCATTTGGCAGAAAGAATCCAATAGCATAGAAAGATGTTAGATATAATATACGTGGAATGAACCTGGTAAAGAAGCATTCAATACAAATGACATTCGTTCAGTTTCAAAGGACAATAAGAAATGACTTCACGATTTTAAAATAAATAACGATCATGGTTTCAACTTTCAACTTGCAAGTGTTAGAAGTGATGTTTAACATATCTGTCTACAATTGTTTGGAGTGCTTTACACTAAATGTTGAAAAATGCTAATAAGTTCTTTCTAATTTCTTGGCACATCCATACCTCTACGTACTTCCATCCACAATGGGAACTCCAGAAATTAAAGCTGCGTACCTAAGCACCATAATGTATTCTGTTGCAATTGGTTAAGAAACACCGATACGTGAATCTAGTATAGATAGTTTCCAAATGACAGAATATTTTAAGACAATGGGTTAGTGACTTTGTAACTTGTAAAAATATCTGAATCATGTGTTGTCCAGCTAGTGGGAAGGATTCAAGCATCGATGTCTAACACCCGTTGAAAGTTGACAGACAAAAGTGAATGAAAGACAAATATGCGGCTGGAGAAGAATATGCCAAAAACTTATTGGAAACACAACCCTATGCTTAACTCAAGAAACACCATAAAAGGGGAACTTGAATTGCTTTTTCTTTCCACGATGGGTCGTTTTAATATGAACTTTCAAGTCAAATGGCCATCAATGAAACTTTTGACTTTATCTATTATATTAAGTTTTAAATTTTTGTAGTAAAAGAGTAGTTTTTATTGTTTTAAAATCTTCTAATTATTGATATTTTTATACTAATTTTGTATAATTTTTCTATATCAGATAACTGTCAACCACCACCACAGAACACCATTATAACTTTCCATCATCAACAACCTCCTCATGACCCAGGCGAACCATAACCACTAAGTAGATGACTAGAGCTCCACCTGACCTTGCCGCGCCACCAAGCTTAACCACCCTTCGCCCACCGCCTAGTCGCCCATGAACCACGAACCACTGCTTAGCTTGACCATACACTACTGTCGCACCCCATATCCCTAAACAATCAACACCACCAAAAATCAAGCTTAGAAATTGCTTATGACCATTTTTTCAAATAACGCAAAACAAGCTCAACAAAACAACAAAGGAACCAAGCTAAGAAATTGCTTCTGGGAAACGACCCCAATATGGGGGTGTGTGGTGCCCTTGAGTGTTGTGGTTTTGGCTGGTCTGGTTATGGTGACATATGGCGGTGCTAGGGTGGCGTGTGGGGTTCGACGTGGAGGGTGGAGCCATTGCTTCAACCGGCAAGGTTGTTTCTTAACCCTAGTGGTCGGCGGAGACCACCGGCGATGGAGATCAAAGAAGGGTGGAAGAGTGATCATTGCTTCAGCAGACAAGGTCGTTTCTTAACCCCAGTGGCCAATAGAGACCACCGGTCGATGACGAGGATGGTGATTGGAGAAGGGTGGAAACCCTAGACGAAGAAGAAGAGGGAGGTGAGCAGGAGAAGATGGTTTTGAGGGGTGTGCAAATGATATAATATAATTGAAGGATCATTTTACATTATTTATTTTTCTTTTTTACTTGATTACCAGGTTTCAAGTAGTGATTTATAGTCATTGATTTATTTCTCAACGTATTCAACGACTTATTCAACAAAGTCTATGAATGGACCTTTGACTACAAGGTCCATATTAAAACGACCCTTCCATGATGTGCAAAGCGTGGGCTTGAAGTTTAACTTAATTATATGCGCTTGTGCAGCGTCTACACACAAGCACACACACACACACACACACACACACATATATATATATATATATATATATATATATATAGTAAGATAAGTTTTTATTGTGAGAAAATTAAAAATTGACTATCAACTATACAAATAAGATTAAAAGTTACTTAAATGTCATGTGATCACTTAAATTCATGTAATATCTAATAGTCAAAATTCACTTGTCCTCTACTAGAATTTTTATATTTAGAGACAAAACAAATTTCATCCCTAAATGTATAAAATTCTGTCTCTAACTGTTTAGAGACGGAATTAAAGACGAAAATTAGTTCGTCTCTAAATGTGACGTCTCTGATTGTTAGAGATGAAAAAATTAATTGTCTCAAATTTAGATACGGACTTTACGTCTCTAAATTAGAGACGAATATTGTCAATTTTTTTAAAAATATAATAATAATTAAATTAGAGATGGCACTATTTCATCTCTAATTCGGTCTCTAAAATTAGAGACAAATTTTTTGTCTCTAAATCCGTCTCTAATATTTTAAAAAATATTAAAAAAATAGACATCTAGTTAGAATTTGCCACAACTAGATGCCTTCATTTTATAAAAAAAAATTATTTTCTTATGCATATAATTATCCAAAATTAAAATTTACCAAAAATCACAATAAATCATAAATCATTATAATTATCCAAGTAACTATAAAATATATTAAAATAGTTGAAAGTATATGAAATAGTTACAATATCGTATACATATCATTAATTGCTTTTTATCACAACCATTCTTTTTTTTACTCTCAGACTATTAGTAATACAGCAAGTCAACAACAATGGTGTCAATCACCTCACCACTCACACCCACCATATCTGCAAATTTCGAACAAGAGGAATGGGTGGGTTTCTTACTCTCAGAGACTCAGATTCAATCCCTAAAATTTTCGAATCAATTTGGGGCTTTGTGGGTAACTAGTGTTTAATTTGTGAATGCGAGATGATTCTTGCCAAAAACGCTGCGTTCCGCTCGCTGTCGTATTTGCTCCGAGTCGTGGTTGTGCCCGAGAGTGTTTTTGTCTCATCTTTGCCGTATGGGTGGCATCTCACCTGAAAAAAAAAGTCACCAGGACGCATGACCAAACTAGTATAAATGCGCGGTGCATGAGGAGGATCTTGTGGTGGGGGCGGCCAGAGGGACGGGAGAGGGGGAATTTGCGGATGCTGGAGGAGTCGTGGAGGTCAGGGAGGTCGCGGAGGGAGAAGGAGAGGTTCAAAAATTGGGGAATAAGGTTTCTGAAATAAGTTTAAGCATTTTATTTTAAAGAGATTAGAGACGGATAACTTATAAAAAAAATAATTTTATTAATTAAATTATATAATGTAGTTGGAGGCGAAAAATTTAAAAATGGATAAATTTCATCTTTAAAGATATTTGACTTTTTAAAATATTATATTGATCGAATAGAGACAAAATTAGATAAAGAAAAATTTGAGATGAAAAAATTTCGTCTTTAAATATATTTGATTTTAAATTGGTCAAATAGAGATGAAAAATTCTAAGATAAATTATTTTTGTCTCTAAATTTTATCTTTAAATTTTAAATTTTATTTTTCTTCTTTAATTCATCAATTCAATCTCTGTTTTCGTCTCTAATAAAAATAAAATTTTCTATCTAAATCAAAAATTTTTAATAGTACTTTCACCTCTTATAATAAATATCCATTTCACTAAATATGTTCCATACTTCTTATAATAAAATTGATATCACAATGATATCATATATATATATATATATATATATATATATATATATATATATATATATATATTAGTGAGACTACGAAATATTTTTATAAATTTGATCTATTTAAATTATTTATAAGATTAATCTTTATTCAATTGTAAAAATACTAAGATTATATAGTTTTTCTACAAGAATTACTTCTCATGACATTATATATTTGTTTTAACTTTTAAGTTAATATATAATTTTGAAATCTAATGCGTTATACAGTATGTAAACAATAAACATAGCTTTTTGTGTTAGACAAATATCCATTTTACATAACTCGTGTACTTTACATTCATTGTGGCAGATGGAACGGGCTAACCGAAAACATGGTCTCCTCAAAATGGAAACGGATCCTCTCATGTAATAGGAGAGGTCCTGTTATTTGTAATGTATAAAAATTATTATATACTACATGCGATAAAAAAAAATTATGTATATTATATATGATATATAAATTTTAATGTATATTTTTTATCAACAGAATCTCTCTTATTTTTTACAAACAAAAGAAAATCCTAATTCCCTCAAAATTTGCTCCTCAAAATTTGCTAAGTTTTCTTCAAATTCTTAAAACTTTATTTTAATATAAAAAATTTATATTTGGTCCTTTTAATCTATTAGGATTTTTTTTTCCTATCTCAACTCTCAAGGTGAAATCCCTCCTTTTGTCTTTATACTCATATCTTTTATCTTTTACATATAATAATATTTCTTTCTTAATAATTAGAGCATGGGGGACATTGCCGGGAAGAAAGCAAAGCATTTTTTCCATGGAGAGTTGCCTCAATTGGCACAACGGAACAAAAAGGTTTTGTATTAGATGCCTGCTGGCAAATTTATTGGTAAGTCTTCTATGAAAACTATTGTATGAGGCTTATGGCATACCGTAAGACAATCATCTCCTCAAATTAATAAAAAAAATGATGATGATATATCACTTTTTATTTCATATTATTTTTTATTTTATTTTTTAATAATTATAATTCAATAAAAAATAATAATAATAAAATAATATAACCAATAATATAAAAAATAAATATGGTGAACAAATTAAAATTAAAATTAAATTAATAATATATCTGACAATTGCAAAGCGTCGATAATGAAGAAGGAGTGCCAAGTCAAAACTCTGACACTGCACTGACTCATGCCGCAATTCTTATGGTTCTGATGCCATAGGGATGATGGTCTCGTCCTGGTGTACAGTCCAACATTTTGCATGGTGTTTCAAATTTTGTTATTTGTTTAATTTTTATATTTTATTTTTTTTTAATTTATTTATAAATTTATATTGTATTTTATAAAAATGTGACAATTATATATAATTTAATTTAATATATCTATCACACAAAATTATGAGAAAGAAAAATTGAGATATTTTTTACGGATGAAAAACGTTTTTCATTGTGCTCCGCCCCAACTTCGTTTGTGTCCAACTGCTTCAAGCAAAGTGTTTCATTTCTTTTTTTTTGGGGGTTAAAGTGTTTCATTTTTTTAAACAAACAATGTTGCTGTTGGATTTCCCCGTCTTCATCTCTAATTTGCCTTAGCTCAGGAGTTAAGCATGTTTTTAAGGAATCACACTTGAACTTTCTTCATGTATTAAGGAATCACACTTGAACTTTCTTCATGTATTACAAATAAGTGTATGTAAAATTTGATTACAAATTCTTACAATCAAATGTAGATGATTTTACTAGCTAAATTACATATTACGTTTGTTTTTTCATTTTCTTTTACTAAAATAAAGGCAAAAATTTTATATAAAAAAAATTAAAATATGAAGCAAATACCAAAAAGAGAAAGTAAAATTTATAAACACAAATCTTAATAAACTGTAATTTATTATTAAATTGAAAAACTTAATACAAGTAGTGATTGACATTTATGATTTTATGACATAAAAAAAATAAATTATATATCACAAATACAATTTATTTAAATTAAAAAAAACACAACTTACTTAAAATGTAATATAAAAAAATAAAAATAAAATTATATTTTTCAATTACAACTCATTATACACTAATATTCCTCTTGCATTATTTTAAAAATTAAATTTTAATTTACATTTATATAAAAAAAAATTACTTTCAAAATACACATAGTAAAAAATCGGAGAAGTAAACAAAAGGGCCCTTTGCTTTTCATCAGGTGGGACCAAACAGCCCCTTTGATGGCTTATAGCATACCGTAAGACAATCATCTCCTCAAATTAATAAGAAAAATGATGATGATATATCACTTTTTATTTCATATTATTTTTATTTTAATTTTTAATAATTATAATTAAATAAAAATAATATAATTAATAATATAAAAATAAATATAGTGAACAAATTAAAATTAAATTAATAATATATCTGACAATTGCAAAACATAGATAACGACAAAGGAAGTGCGAAGTCAAAATTCTGACACTGCGCTGACTCATGCCGCATTTCTTATGGTTCGGATGCCTCGTCCTGGGGTAAAGTCTAACATTTTAAATTGTGCTTCAGTTTCATTATTTGTTTAATTTTTATATTTTAATTTTTTTGAATTTATTCATAAATTTATATTGTATTTTATAAAAATATTACAATCATATATAACTTAATTTAATATTTTTTTCACACAAAATTATAATAGAGAAAAATTAAAATATTTTTTACTGATGAAAAACGTTTTCCATTGTGCTCCGTCCAACCAACTTCGTTTGTATCCAACAGCTTCAAGCAAAGTGTTTCATTTTTTTTTTTTGGGGGGTTAAAGTGTTTCGTTTTTTTAAACAAACAATGTTGCTGTCGGATTTCCCCGTCTTCATGAGTTAAGCATGTTTTTAAGGAATCACACTTTGAACTTTCTTCATGTGTTACAAATAAGTGTATGTAAAATTTGATTACAAATTCTTACAATCAATTGTAGATGATTTTACTAGCTAAATTACATATCACATTTGTTTTCTCATTTTCTTTTACTAAAATAAAGGCAAAAAAATTATAAAAAAACATTAAAATATGAAACAATACCAAAAAGAGAAAATGAAATTTATAAACACAAATCTTGATAAACTATAATTTATTATCAAATTAAAAATTTTAATGCAATTGGTAGTTGATATTCATAATTTTATATGATATTATAAAAAAATAAATTGTATCTCACAAATATAATTTATTTAAATTAAAAAAATAAACACAACTTATCTAAAATATAATACAAAAAAAATTATATTTTTCAATTGCAACTCATTATACACTAATATTTCTCTTACATTATTTTAAAAATTAAAATTTAACTTACATTTATATAAAAAATTTACTTTCAAAATACACATAGTAAAAAAATCGGAGAAGTAAACAAAAGCGCACTTGCTTTTCATCGGGTGGGACCAAACAGCCCCTTTGATGGCCCACCTTATTCTTGTCTCTTCAATTTCAATCCAAAGAAATATCAGATGCAGATCCGTCCTTTTTTTTTGTGTGTTCGTAAACACCCCGGAGAATCCATCATCCCCACAGTTGACGGCCCACGGACCAATGATAGCGTTCTTCTTACGTGGCTAACCCGAGGCATATCAACTTCTCACTTTAATCATGCAAATTATATTTTAATACATATAAAATTATGTTAATAGAAATTTATAAAAAAAAAGTTATGTTAATATATATATATATAATATATATATATTCATATAATTTATATAATTTTACATATATCAAAAAATAATTTACATACTTATAATAAAAATTCTCACTTAGATATCTCTCTATCACCATGTCATAGAACACGATGTAGAAGAAAAAATTTTATATACACCAGTTTAATTTAAAAAGTTTTATAATAATTAAATTACAATAATTTATTTTCCCCATATAATTTTTTTAAGAAAATGAGAACACAAAAATAAGATTAAATAAATAAAATACTAGTATCAATAGAGCACGATACATTAACTAAATAGAATGAGTATGTGCGAGAATTTATTTAAAAACAAAAATAAAAAATAGAATGTGTGTGAAGTGAAACTGCCTGAGGCTTGCTTTTTCCTTGTCGAAGACGCACACACGATATCGCCAAAAGTTGGTAAGACAGCGAGATATTATTGATTGATAGTGATAAATATTACGATAACTATTTAGTGATATAAGTTAATTTAGAATTGTAAGTTTTATGGTTGCAATTTTAGTGTTTAATTTTGATTAAAAAGTATACTTATTTTATGTTATCATTTTTGGTACCAAAATGATATTATAAATGGATGATTAATTTCCACTACACATATTTTCTTTAAAAATAATTTAAATTAATTGATATTTTAATAATTAAAACTTTAATAATAAAATCTGACTTTTAATTTTGTTTTAATTTAATAAAAAAATTATAAAAACAAATTTTAATGAAAAAATTACGTGATTTTAAATTTAATAAGAGAGAGAGTCTAAGTTTATTTAAATGAGAGCACAAAATGAGATTAAATAAATAAAATACTAGTAGCAAGAGAGTATGATATATTAACTAAAGGATTGGGATCCTCTCTAATAACAAGAGAGGATTTGTTAGTAAAATATATATATATTATATATAATATAATAATGAAAAAAAAATTACACATATCATATGTGATATATGTAAAAACAAATATTATTATCTAATAAAATTCTCTCTTATTTTATACTAACAAGAGAAGATCTGAATCCTTAACTAAATAGAATGAGTATGTGCGAGAATTTATTTTAAAAAAAATTAAAAATAGAATGTGTGTGAAGTGAAACTGCCAAAGGCTTGCTTTTCCTTGTCAAAGACGATACACGATATCGGCAAAAGTTGGAAAGACAGCTAGAGATTTTTTTTTATATATATATATGGAGTAATATAAAAAAAAGTTTTAATGCTAAAAATAAATTATAATTAAATAAACCCATTAATTTACCCCACTTTCTATATAACTCATAAATAATTAAGGGAAAAATTTGGTTTGGAGGAATTATCTTCCTTTAATTTTTTAATTTATTGTTATGTATTTATTTTATTATTTATTTATATTATTTAATTAAATTAATAAACACATAATAATAAATTAAAAAATTTTGAGAAAAATAACTCCTCCACCAAGTTCTGTCCATTAATAAAAAGATAATTGTGCATTCGTTTAACATCTTTGCCTTTGGTGATAAATCACTCCAACTCTCCAAGTCTGAGTCGTCCACTCAACTACTCACCCATACGGTTACGCTCACACCTCTTTTTCTCTTTGAATTCCATCTCCATTATCAATTCTCAAGTCACAAGTTTCAACCTAGCTAGCCGTTCCCTGCCGAAACAGTATAAGTCACACCGAGAAGCTTCCAAATACCATCCACCGGGATCTCTGATGTCCCTCTTCTGAACTTATTTTATTTTATTTTGGGGGTTTCCCACAAAAGTTTCCCCACAACCCTCTTTTTCTGCGATATGCTGGGTAGCTGGCGCCCCCACCCATCCCCTTGTGTACTCCTCTACCAACCATCACAACCACATTAATTTGGTTTCCTTTGGTCTCAACTCTCAACCAACCAAGGTGCAAAGCGAAATGCTGGATTCCGTGCTTTTGGCGCTTTTTCTGCCTTGCCTTGGCATGAGCGCCGTCTTCATAATCTACATGTGCCTTCTCTGGTTCGCCACTACTCGTCAACCTGATGTCAGACCACCGGTGAAGCCCGTCTCTGATAAGGGCTTGTCCGCTTCGGAGCTGGAGAAGCTTCCCAGAATCACCGGAAAAGAACTGATCATGGGCACCGAATGCGCCGTGTGCCTCGACGAGATCGAGAACGAGCAACCGGCTCGACTGGTTCCTGGCTGCAACCACGGGTTCCACGTGGAATGTGCTGACACTTGGCTTTCCAAGCACCCGCTTTGTCCAGTTTGTAGAGCCAAGCTCGACCCTCAGCTTTTCATTTCTGAAAGTCCATGCTGAAAAATTAACATTCAATCCCGGTCGGTCGAATAAGGGAATGGGGGTAGGGAAAATTAAGAGCCAGAGCCAGGAACCATCATTTACATTCGTCTTATTTCTTAGTTGGGTTTAATTTCTTTATTAGTGTACAGGTGCTTATGTGTTGTGTGTCAGGCCTGCATTCATCTTCTCTTTTTGGGGTTCGGATCTACTATTTTTATTTTTGGGTTGAGACTTGGTGGGAGGGTTGAGCGGCCTGTGGTGGAGAGAGGAGGGTCCATAGTCCATACTTTAATTTTAGCTGTTTCTTTTTTATTTAATTATTAATTAGTTTCTAATTAGAACGTTCCATGGTTGCTGAGCTTGGATGAGTTGTATTTGTGAAGCTTTTCAGAATTTTCACTTTCATCCAAAAAAAAAAAGGAAGTTTGGCATAAGTGACATTATTATGGTACCGTGAGGGAAGACAAAGAGCGGCCAATTCACGCTAAAACGTAAATCCACGATACGTATTTCAGGGTTCGTTGAATCAAGTGGATGAATGGGTCGTGTCGTGAACTGAACGGTTTCATGTGCTTTCTATTAAGAGTTACATACAGCATGCACATCAGACCAAAAAAAAAACATACAGCATACACAGGATGATTTTGATTTCAGATCTTATCACCCAAACGAAGACAACTAGATGCCAGCTCGGCCTGTGCGATTTTATGTCCTTCACTCAATTTAATTTTAACACTGTTAAAAAGTTTAGAATCTGGGTAACAAAAAACCTTTTAAATAATGATTTTTTTAACGAAGAAGTTTTATATAAAAAGTAATTTTTTTAAAAAAAAAAATGCATTAAATATTTTATTTTTTAATTAGTTAAGTATAATTATTGGAGGTGGGAGATTGGTTTGTTGTGTTATTATGGAGATGGTTGATGTCTCCGTTGATAAAGCCAAAGTTCATTCATTACATGGGATACCCATTACCCAAGAATGGTGAAATAGTGGCGCCACGTCATGGGTGTGAACGGTTAACAGCTGTACGAAATGACCAAGTGGGTCCCTAAGTTGCATCAGTGGCAGCTGGGTGGTGCGTTGGAGCCTTTGACGTTGAGATTGGGAAAGCCAATCTCTGTTATACCATTAGCTTTGCAGACACATGATAAGAAAACGTTATTCACACGTATTAATTTTTTTAAGTGATAAAATTAAAATATAAATATATATAAAATTAAATAACAAAAATTATGAAAATATGAGATAAATGTGAATGAAAATATATGAGATATAATAATTCATTAAGGATCCCCACGGACATGGAGTGGATGTCTGGTTGAGCGTTGGGTTGCATTGCATTAGGGAAGATGAGGAGGAGAGAAGAGAAGCCAACAAATACACGAGTAATATTCCATTTCACTTCTAGCTTTACAGTAAAAAATATCTTTTAATTAGCCAGTTTTTCCAGCTGGAAATACCTCCAATTCAATTGCTACTCATGTTGCTTTTAATTATCATTTCTCAACTATAACTACATATATAGGATGCTCTTATAAAAAAACATAATAATAATTTTGATGTATTATTAGTGTAAAATTTTTTATATTATCACTTAATTATATATTATTTTTGTGTAATTTTTAAAATAATTATTATAAAAATTAAATATTTTTAATAACATGACAATATATAATTAAATGATGTAAGAACTTTTAGTGCATTAAAATTAAATCTTAAAAGAAATCCTTTAGAATGTTTGTTTGAAACTCAGATTTATATGAGCTTTTCATGATTTTTTTTTTAAATTGATTATCAAACTTTAGATTGAGTTTTTTACACTTGAAAAAAGGAGATTTTTTTTGGTGTGTGAGAACTTTACATTGAGATATGTATAATGAATTAATTAATAATTATCAATACCAAAAATCACTTGCAGTTAATAAGCTTATTAACTAGACAAAATAACACAATAAATGAGTATTGTAAAATTCTTGAAATTTATATGATACTTAATTATTTATACTAATATAAATAAAAGAGATTTTTCACTTTAGTCTTCAATTTGTTTATTTTTTAAAAAATCATCATTATTAAATTTGTATTAATATTATTCATTTAAAGATCTGAAAATTTAAAGATAAATATTAAAATAGAAAGTTGTAAATGCTTCTTATTCTCAAATTAAAATTATCTTCAAGAATTTCTCAAATTTTTTTATTATATAATTATAATTTACTTTAAATATTTTTCATTATTATTTTATGTGAACAATATTTTTTAAAAAATATACAATAACGAGCGCTACAATGTTAGTGAAAAGTAATAGTAGTTACTAGTACAATGTGATGTAATCCGCTAGGAGTTTTCATTAACGAGTATGTTTGGACAAAGAGGCTTTAGAAAGAATGAGAAGGGAGAACTTATTTTTCATTTTGAGTAAACATTCTTGTTATTTGAGAATTTTTAAAAATAAAAAGAATAAAATGAGAGATTATTTTGTAACATTTCAATAATCTTTTATTCAATTTTTTAAAATATTTTATAACTTTATCAATTTAGAAATTTAAAAAAATAAAGTTTTCTTTCTTTTCTCTCTATACCTATCCATCTAGTCATCCTTTCATACCTAAGGTATATTGGCTTAGTGGTTAATAATGATATGTTTCCTATCTTAACTATTTAAATTGAGAAATCTTGATGTTCGGTTAGTGTAAAATTTTGTATATTATTAATTAATTATATATTATTATATGTATAATTTTTAAGATAATTATTATAAGAATCAAATATTTTTAAAAATATAACAATATATAATTAGATGTTAATATAATTTTTTTATACTATTAATACATCAAAATTAAATCTATTCAAATTTGAATCTTAAGATAGAATTTGATAATTAATTCCTCTAAATATAGAAGCAAAAGCTAACCTAAAAGATATTCTTATCAAATAAAAAAAAATAAAAGAGTCAACGTACTTATGATCTATCATAACAATCATTAATTAATATTTTATAAGGAGCATTTGTAACTATTTTCACATGACTATTAAATATTTTAAGTTAACTTCTTCCCTATATATTTTGGTCAAGTGGAAAGAACAAAGATACTGTTGTACGTATCCTCATTTAAGTTTTAAATAAAAGTTATTAAAAAAATAATGCATGACCTCATAAAATCAAGAATAATGCTTATCATAAAAAAGAAAATTATCATGAATAATAGTTGTCACACATTATTTGTATTTACATCTCTTCATACTTTGTATGAGTGGCAGCATTTAAAAATAGTTAAGTTGTAGAAAAAGTTTTGATAGGACCAACACCAAATTATATAATAAAAATTATAAAGATATAAAAAATATGAACAAAAATATATGTGACAAGTGTTACTGTATATATGACGAATATTACTCTAAAGCCATAAATGGCATGACATTGACAAGAGACTGAAAAGTAATGAATTTAAAATGATTTATGACAATGTTATCTCAATTGAGTGGCGAAGTGTTTTATTTTTTGTTTTTAAAGAACTTCGTCGCCTCTTAAAAAGTTGTCAATTATTTATCTCCATCAATGATTATTCATATTAAAAAACGATTAAGTTCTGATACCTTCGAAAAGTTTTTCAACAAAGAATTTTTTTTTCTAAAGTTAGTTAATTTTTAAAGTAAATAAATAAAAACATATTTAATAATAATTTAATCTAAAATATATTATAAATTTAATTTATTAAAATTTGATAATAAATATAATTTTACTTACTAACTCTAAAAATAACTTTATTTTAAAATAACGTTATCCTTTGAACAAATCCACTAATGAGTTGCCCTCTCCTGCTCCAAAATGAGATAATTAGTTTTCATTTTCTATGCTACGAAAAGATTAATTGGGTCTATTTTAACATCCTCCTTGTTCTTTACTTTATGTAGATAAACATGATGACGTCCAGCTATGCACACAAAAGCAAACAGAAAATGACAAAGGCACGGATTCACTGAAATTCCCCCCTCCCCTCTTTATATAATATATACATATATATTAATAAATTAATTGTACTATGATTAGCACTCACAACAGGGCATATAAAAAAACTTTGGTATAACATCTGTTATTTTTAATTTAAAAATTTGAATAAAAACTAATTCAAAGCTATTTATATAAATAAAATAAATTCATTGACAAATTCTTTATAAATATTTTAATTTTTTATTATTAAGAATGTTAACTTTGAAAAGAATCAAGTTGCCATGAGCGAGGTAAGTAATTAACTTATCACATCAACTTGAGCGTTCGGAGACATTTCTGAGTAATATTTTTTTAGTAAAAATAGGTGTAGGCCATTATTAACATGTATGACATCCTGAAGTTCAATTAAGTAGAGGCTCATGAAGGCTACTGTAAGCAAGCCTACTTGTGTAAACCCTTTACTATATTAATGTGTGATAACAAAATTTCTAATCAAGGGTATTAATTTTAATTTTTTTAATTATGGTCAAAATACTAATATTTTTGGATTAATTCCATAAAAATTTAAAAGTTTGTTAAATAGAGTTTTAGAATTTCAAAAACTCATAAGAAATCCATTGAAATCTAAATTTTTTTTTCTAATCAAAATATAAAGTAGAGAAAAAAAAACTTTATAAATAAATGACTATATTTTATAGCAACTAATTTTTTTTATATAGATTGAAATCGAAGAAAAAGATAAAAGTTGAAGAGACAAAAATTGAAGCAGAATTCAAAATCAAAGGAGATATCAAAATCGAAGAATTGGAATTAAAGCTGAGTAACATCGAAAATCTCATAACAATAATTGAAATCGAGACAATAATAATTAAAGAAGCAACATAAGTGCTAATTAATAATCTCAACAACAGAATATTGATTTTATTTACTCAAAGTTAATACTTAACCAAAAATTCAAATATTTCTAATAACTCCAGTATACATATATATTTTTTTCTTTGGATTTAGAATCTATACATGATCGATGATAATCATAATGCATCATGTGCTAATATGAAAACACCATGAACAAAGTGAGAATTAAAAATTCTCAGTAGAAAATGAACAATTATAAAAACATTTGAAAACACATAATGAGTTTCAGTTATGTAATGTACACAAAAAACTTCATGACAACCCAAGTATGACAAGAACATACAATTCCAGCATACCAGAACAAATGTAAAATAAATCATGCAATACTGTCTTTAAATTAACATAAGAAAATTCCTCAAATATCAGCAAACAAATACTAATTATCAACAATATTAGCAAGTAAGTTCCTCATCACAAAGAATCTACATTTTACTTTATTTTCTCTTTCCATGTCTGTTTGTCTCACATTTTACTCGAAAGTCTTCACTTCCATAAGAAATTCACTTTAGCTCTAGTGTTACTTTAATATCATGACAACAAAGGTAAACATACCCATATAAACTAAGTAAGTAACATAAAAAGAAATTCATCTATCTGTCTCTCAACTGTTATGTGCAAACTTTTTCATGAATCCTTTGCTTGTTATCACACACAATTGTTATCACACACAAGCATAAGCAATACAAACCACTAATGTATCACAAATAAATTCATCATATGCAAGTATATAAATAAAATCATGACGATAAAATAAAATACGCAAAACTTAGAATTGTTAAATTTAAATGTCAATTTTCAAGGAACCAACTATGATTTAAAATTAATTTAAAAATTCTTTTAAAAGACCACATCATAGTTCATAATTGTTTCAGCTTTCATCATAATCCATTTGTCGTAGTCATGTCATAACTAGTTCGATAAGACATTCTTTGTACAAAATGTCATTTTATTGTAAATATCAAAATAAAAGTTATAAAATTATTCATAAGTTAAGGTAAATATATGTCACAATAAAGATCATAAAATTACTTCTAAGCCAAAATAAATATAAGAAAATCCATGTAAATCAAGTACATATATTTATTCTCAATATAATTAAAAATATGTATTTAACTAAGCATTAAGTGATATTTTAATTTATTATACTAATCTCATAAAAGAATTAACATTCAAATTATAATAATTTTAAATTTTATCAAATATCATAAATATCTCAAAACTAAACAAATAGTAAATATTCATAATATTACACATATATAATAAATTTAACAAAAATAATAATATACATAAAATATTAAAATAATAAATTAATTAATAAAATATATAAACATACTAAAAACTATAATTTTATTCTTTTAAAAGAAAATTTAGATGTACATAATAAATACTTTTTTATTTTTTCCTCTCTTTATCTTTCTCTTTCTTCTTCACAATTTCACGCAGTCCACTTTTTTTCTTTCTTTCTCCCATTCTCTCCTTATCGATTTCCGCAGCATCACTCTTGCTCTCTCTGCACTTTTCTACGTTTCTTGTTTCTGTTTCAGTCCCCTTTTTATAGCCATTGTGATGGCTTTTGATGATGTCAATAGGTGATGTCAAAGGGGTGTGTTGTACCAATTCTACTGGTGCAACGTAGCACTTTTTTAAAAATCAAAGTAATTATTACTTTTTTTCTAAATATCTATATTTTTTAATAAATATCTCTATAATAATAATAATAATAATAATAATAATTTTATCTTAAAAATTACTTCTAATCTTTGTTAAATGTTAAATTTTATTTTAATAAATTTTAATTTTTAATTTCATAAATTATTATTAATTAAATTTTTACAAACTTTTTTATTAATATCAATTATTATAAAATAAAATATTCAAATTAAAAAGATTAAGATTTTATTTTTAACAAAATATTTTATAAAAAACGGAATATTACAACTTGTACTTGTATCAATTTGGTAAAATTTTTGGAAGCATGTGTCCCAGACCTTCCAATGTAAGCCTGTCGCAGGGATCGAGATTGATGATGCACAACGTTGTCCATTCACAGTTGGTGGTGGCTATTGTTCACTATGGTGGCTTTGCTGAGGTGGAAAATGAGAGAAAAGGCAATGATTCATGGTGACTTCTCCGGTGCATTTGAAAATGTGAGTGCACCGGTGGATTGATTGTATAACTTAATAATAATATGACACATGCATAATTTAATTATAAAAAATAATTTGAGAGTTGACTATTTTATTTGTTTGATACAAAACACATCTTTTTTGAAAAACCCATTATTCTCAATTGTGTCGATCGCTAGGCCGCTGCTCAACCCATAGTTGGAGCTCGTTCCATTCAGATCGGATTCGATGCAACAATACGCCGCCGCACAAGACCGCCACACGCGCAGCTGTACTCTGAGAGCTCCGCCAGATCAAATCGACGGGGCGAGCTCGTCCCCATCGTGCGATCAGATTGTCAACCTCATCTCAAGCAAAACGTTATTTCTCTACGGAAAAATCCGCTCCTTTATTTTTTAATTTATTCATAAATTTAGCTACCATTTCGTCACCTTTATTTTATACCGATATGTTATAAGCTCCCCCACACCACCGTAACCCGCCGACTCCATTTAATCATTTAATAGTTTTTTTACAAATTTATAAAAATCTTTATAATAAATATAAATATGACATAGCTTTATAAATTTGACTTATTTGCTATGTGTCAAAATTATATTGGATGGTGTTGAAATGCCACTAGTAGCACTTGATTTGAGAGTTTCAAAATTTGGAGTTGATTACATGGCAGATTCTCAATTGTGTCGATCCATAGTTGGAGCTCTTTAATATGCAACAATTACATGTCCTGAGATATTCAATATTGTCAAATCTCAAGCAAAACGTTATTTCTCTATTAAAAATATTTATTTTTTTAATTTAATAAATTTATATTTTTTAAGTTATAATTACATATAATTTAATTTAATATTTTTTATATAAATTGATAATATAAATATAATATATATATTTTTACAAATAACATTATTAAATACATACTGGTGGTTTAGAAAATAGTAAATCGTTGCGAGATTTAATATATATTTAAGATAATTATAAAAATTTAATTATTTTAATAATTAAATAGAAAATTTAATTATTTCAACAATCGATTATGTTTAAATATATTTTAAAAAATAATTTTAAGTTAATTTATTTAAATAGATATAAAAAAATTATTTTTATGTATTAAATTAATAAAATAAATATAGAATAATTAAAAAATTATTTGATTAATTAAAAAATTATTTGATTGAAGAAAAAATATATTTACATCTCAAAAAAAGTATAAAAAATAATATAAAATTTAAAAAAAAACTAAAAATTCAACATTATAAAAAAATAAATTTAAAATATATTAAATTTTGTACAAAAATTAAAACTAAATTTACCAAACATACATTATGACTGCTACAATAGCTTTTTTTTTATCAAATAACATTTGTTGGGAAAAGAAAAAATCTTTCCCAAACATGATCTTAGCATTGAAGCCGAGAGTTTAGCTATCATTGCTACTGAAATGCCATGGATTCAACCTCTTCTGCAAGAATTTAAGGTTGCAATTCCAGCACCTCCTATTATTTACTGTGATAACCTGAATACAATATTACTGTCACATAATCTAGTACTATATATTCAAGAACTAAACACATGGAAGCTTTTGTTTTCTCGTTCTCTTTATTTCTATTGAAGGAGATCAGAAAAAGTGAAAGCTTTAGGGTTTTAATTTTTTTACCCTCATCCCTCACTCATGTTTACCTTTTATTACTTATTTATTTATTTATTTATAAAACTCGGTCAATCCACAAGTTAATTCACAAAGCAACTCTGCTTGAGCCCACTTAACTTGTGGTTTAAGTGAACCAAGTCAAATTGACAAATTTATATGGGCCATTTTTGTGGCAACTCATGATTGGGCCGAGTTGACTCATAGGTTAAGCCCACTTTAACATTTCTATTTTAAAAAATATACACTTTTAAGATGTACACTTTTTCCTTTGACAAAAAAACACGTACACTTTTAAAATACATAATATTATCCAAAATTCTTAAAGTAATTAAGATAACCTGCGTTCACTTCTTTGAGTAATACTACATTTACCCTTTACATGATGTTCAAAATAAGTAACTGCAATACTATTTACACTTTATATATATGATGTTAAAAAACATAACAGTTGCAATGCTGTTTATGGCCAAAACTAAAAAAAACTAAATATCCATTTGATTCTAATCATATTCGATGGTGTTCTCAAACTATTTTTACGTTAATATTCATTGACATTAAATTTAAAGTTTATTACTATTAAGTTTGCATAAAATTTATAAGATCTATACTTTTTTAATTGAAGTTCATAGTTTGTCCTACTGTTAGAATAAATAAGAGCCTCCCTTCACCTTAAGAATTTATAATTTTATATATTAAAAAACATTATTAAAGAAGTTTCACTATTACTGCAAACCACACAATACTTTAAAAGTTTAACATTTTTTAATCACATACCAATACATCATTAAATGACAATGTTAAAGTAAACTTATATTGTGGATCAAATTTAAACTCCTCAGTTGGAGATTCACTTAACAAGTTCTTTTACATGATTCACTTTAGGAGTGTTCATGGGATGAGTTGGGATGAGTTTAACTTGATCCAAAATCGGATTGATATTTTGACTGAGTCATTTTCTTCGACTCGAACTTGAACCAGTCATGGCCTGATAATATCAGGTCGACCCAGTACATACACATAATGTATAAAGTTGAACATTATGCATAACTAGATCATAATATTATAGGGGTAGGGAATTAAACTATGATATGATTTACAATATATACTTCAAAATAAATAATATTTATATAAATATATCATCATATTATGTAAAAGTTATTAAGTTAAATCAAGAATTCTTATTATTTATAATTAATCGTAAAAAAAGAAAAAAGAGTATAAGATTTAAAAATTGCTTAATATCAGGTTGGGTAGGGATGACCCGAAATATGACCAAATTCGATTAAAAAATATACCAGGCCTAATTTTTAGAACCCAAACCTGTCCCAACTAGATTTAGGCCAGGACAAGTTAGGATAGGCCAGATATTTAACACCCTAATTCACTTGACTACTTTTGGTGATATATCCTATTCGATTTGTGCCTATGATTGTGAGACCTTGACCTAACCCAAATCTGTAACACCTTGAAAATTGATAATTTCGTGATAAATAGTCATTTATAATATTTGTGATTTTTGTGAATTTTTTCGAAAATATTGAATATTTTAATATATTCTTTGTTGAATATTTTCCCCAAGGCTAGTAAACCTTGAACTGTGGAAACGTCGACGGGGGATCTTACTAAACTCGAGGCCGGACACAATTTGCGAAGTTTGTGTTTTTCAAAATTTTTATCTGATAAATAAAAATTGTTGTATAAATTTATTATCCATTGAACAATAAATTTTGACTTTTGATAGTTATAACAATTGTCTATTGGATAATAACTTATAATAAAAATCTTTATCACTTTATCTAGAAATTTACTTTATGTCTAATCATGTTAATTTTTTAAAATTTCTAACAAAGCTTCTTAAAAAAAGCTTTGTATCAAGCTTTTCATGTAAGCTTTACCAAGCTTCTAGAACACATTTTCCCTCCTCTCTCTCTCCCCACACTCTCCACGACAATGGTCCTTTTGGGGAGCCAAAAATTTGCTTATCACTTATCATCTTTTCATTTCTAATTTCAAAACACAAAAGCTATTACTTTCTCTCTCTACCATTTTCCCTTCTCTCATTTTCTCTCAAGCTATTCTCTTCTTCTTCTTCTTCCACAGCACCCACACCATGGAAGGACCATCTTCACTAGTTTGCTAAACTACTTCCATTTCTTTATTCCTCTCATCATCCTAAGACATTTTTCCTTAGTGACCATCTTCTAGTTTTTCCTTCTTCACCTTCCACCATTGAAGCCCAAGCTTGAAGCTTTTGAGGTAAAGTTCTTGACTTTCTTCTTTTTTCTTCTCTTTTTCATTTTTCTTGGCTACCTATGTGACCAAAGACCCCACCTTTCATGGTTGGAGTGAAGATTTTGAAAGTTGCTCACCTTAGGTATTCTTGAAGGTGGAGGACGAAATTCTCAATGAGAAAAGAGCTTGTTATCTTGTGTTGTCTTCAATAGGTAAGAGGGAGATAATCATCTTCAACCTACACTACAAGAAAAAATGAGATTTGCGAAGGATAAATCCGCCGCAAATCACTTAAACTTCGCAGCAAATTAACAATTTGCGACAGATTTGCAGCAGATTTGTGACCGCTGCAAATATGGTCGACGCAAAATAGTTTGTGACAGATTTTAATTTCTGCCATAAATTTGCGGCAAATTTTTCCACCACAAAACTCTCCTAGAACATGCGGAATCGTTGACGGAAATGGGCTAATTTGCAAGGGATTTTTCCGCCGCAAATTTGCGGTGAATTTTACGGCGGATTTTCCACTACTGAATTGCAGTGGATTCTTTCGCCGCAATTTTTGCGGTGAATTTTGCTGATGATTTTTCAATTTGAGGTGGATTTTTCAATTTGAGGTGAATTTTTCACCGCAAAAATCTACGCAAATTTGCAGCTGATATTTCAACCAGCAAAATCTGCCACAAGTTTTTTTGAATATAAAAATAATTTAAATTAAATATTCAAATTTCACAATATAACAAGATCCACTCAGACATCAATTTCAACATGCCATGCATTTAACCAATCCATAAAACAAACAAAACAAATCACATACAATATAACTCATTGTTCAAATACAACATAACAAATTTTGTTCAAATACAAAGTTTAATAATCCTCATTATCATTGTCATCTTTGTCATGATCATCTTCATTATTCTGATTATCTTCTTCTGTTAGTTGTAGTTGTTGGCTTGGCTGAGTATCAACGGCTTGTACATATGATTTCAGCTCATTAATCATTTGGTTCTGTTGACGCTAGTATTGTTCAAATCGCATTTTCCACTCTACCTCACGTTGTTGTTCACGTTGTTGGCTTTGCTACTTCATTTGCTGTTGAATCTCCTGAACTCGATCCAACATCTCCTGCTGCAACTGCTCCTTAACCTGATTAATATATGTAAACATAAATTCATCAATTCATTCCACGAATAATGAATTAACCAAAAATACGAAAATAAAATGATTGACTACATCCATCAAGATTGAATCTCAAAAAGTACATGTATTCACTAATATTGAATCTCAAACGGGAAACTAAGGTTGCACTCACCAATACGATTTAATACATGCATCAAATAATCTCATGTTCCCAAACTATTATCAAGAACCTAAAACTACATTTCTTGCTCTATTGCTATGCCCTTGGACCACAAATCCTATGTGAAATCTATGCAACTTTAAGTTGCTTAAGAAACTAAACTCTTGATCTATGTCAATCAATGTCTAATAGATGCACACACTTTTCTTTATTCTCCCTTGTATGCCACTTGGTCTTTCTATTTAAGAAATACCCCTTCTGCTGCCTTAACACCCTTTACTAAGCATAAACAAAGGATTCTAACAACTAGGGAACTCAAAACATCCAAAAACACCATCTTTGCCCTTTTTGCTCAACCTTAACCTTTGACCTTTGCTCAGTAAAATGAGCATAACATGAGCTATAGAAGTTGAAACTGAACAAATTTTATGTCGTTCGAAAGCTAAGAGAAAGAGCTACAACTTTCATGAAGACCACAAAAGCTAGTTCTCACTCTATCTAGGGACACAGGCCATGTTGTTTGACACGGCCCCACCCATGTCATACTTTGTTTGCATTGTTTCGAGAAATTGAACTGGCAGAAAAGGACACGCCCCTCCCCCCCGGTGTTATTGGACACGGGCCTTGTTTCTTTGACAGAAACACTACAGAACGTCTCTACAGAGTCATGGCATTGTTCCTGATCCAAAATTTCACTTCCAATCACTCTTGATCTGTTTTCTAGGTGATTTTTAACATAAAAAACATCCCCTAAACATGTTGTAACACTTTTACAACCTATTAATTCTCTTAATTTGGATCAAACACCAAAAATCACCTCCTTAGTTATTCAAAACCTAGGTACCCACTCAAGAACCAACTAGCTCATATCTATGGATAAATTCATCTATCTTGTTCTTACCAAACAGAAATAACCATTTCCAGTCAATGGAAACAAGAATCAACTAAAGAAACTAGTTTTCCTCCTTTGAAAACCTATCTTCTCCATCTAAGATCTAAGTCATAGCATAGAAAAGATGAAGGAGACAAAGATAGAAAACATCCCTACGTCTTGAAGACACTTGATCCTTGAAGCTTTGCTCTTGCTTTTGCCTTGGATCCTCTTGTTTGGGTTCTTTCTCTTATCTTATCTACCCCCTTCGGTTTTCCCCTTTTCTCTCTTCTCTTTCATTCTTTTCGTTTTCACGGTGCGCGGTGATGGCGCCGAGGTGATGGTGCCAGAGCAGGATGGGGGTCAGTGGAAGGGAGAAAGGAGAAAGGAGAAAGGAGAAAGGAGAAAGGAGAAAGGAGAAAGGGGAGAGGGGAGAGAATTAGAGAAAGAATGTCATCTGAAAAATAAAAATGGCAGAAGAAAGAAGATGAAGTAGATTTAATTTTGCGGTAGATTTTTTACAGTGGAACAATCTGCCGCAAATGTATTTTTTGAATTGCAGCAGAATTTGTCCGCCGTAAATTATTTTAATATTTTTTTAGAATTTTTTATTATACTTATCAAATTTTGCAGTAGATTTTTTTGCCGCAAATTTAAATTTAGATTTGCGACGGATTTTCGGTAGATTATTTTAATATTTTTTTAAATTTTTATTTTACTGATCTATTTTGCGGCAAATTTTTTGCCACAAATTTATTTTTTGAAATGCGACAGATTTTTTTGCCGCAAATTTAAATTTAAATTTGTGACAAATTTGTGGTGGAATTTTTAACATTTTTTATGAATTTTTAATTCTAATGTCCATTTTGCAGCGAATTTTTTTGCCGCAAATTTTTTTTTAGATTGCAGCGGATTTTGCGGCGGATTTTTCTATCGTAAATTTTTTTTAATCCAAAAAAAATTTTTACGATAGAAAAGTCATCAGAGAAATTTAGTGGCAAAAATTTACCGCAATTTTATCTGCCGCAAAATCCATCGTAAATTGAAACGGATTTTAATCTGTCGCAAAATCCACCACAAAAAATCTACCGTAAATTTGTTATTTTCTTGTAGTGCTATCTTGGTGATGAGGAAACGTTTGTTTGGTGCTGTTAATGAGGGAATCCATGTGGGATTGCTCTCTTTGTTGTATTATTTTTCATGTTTTTGTTGCTATTTTGATGTGTATGAATCTATTGATTTTCATTGTGTATCTTGATGACTATGAACCATGTATTGGATTGCTTGAGATTGATGAGAAACCTTGAAATGAGAATCAAGATTCTGCAGAAAACAAGTTCTGCAGAATGCTTGCTGATGTATCGGTACTCAGGCGCTGTGTAGAGAGCGCTCAGGCGCTCAACTGGCGCTCAGGCACTGGAGTCTGGACGCCTAAGTGCTCAACGCCTAGAAAAATTTTCCTATAACACAGCCTAGTGAGCAGTCAAGCACTTCGTAGAGAGTGCCCAGGCGCTAAACCAACGCTCAGGCGCTGAAGATATGGCGCCTAGGCGCCCAGAGCAGAATCAACCAGTTATATGGATTTCAATGTTAGGATGTTACAATTAAACTAAAGTAAAGAACTTGATTAATTAAGAGAAATGGAGATTGAACGAGAATTCCTCTAGAGAAAGAGATTTTATAAGAAACGTTAAGTTAAAATGAAACTCCATAATGAGCTTTAAAAAGTGTATTGTCATATTTGAGAATTTTATAATATGTTATTGTGGGTTTATGTGCGGGACTAAGATTTTGTTGATGTTTGACTTGGTCAAAATGTGATATGTTATGAGAAAGTATATTATTATTAAATATATATGGATATGCATTGAGTCATCGTGCATTGTGAAAGTCTGGTAGACTCTGTTATAAGGCTGCATGCCTAGGAGATCGAATCACACATTAGTGTGGGTGCGAATAGACTAAGTGTAGGTCATATCGTTGACCTTGGAGGCGTCGGGGTGCAGGTGTCTCACGAACGGACAGTCGGTAGCTCATATGGGTCGTGGGATAGACCGATGCAAACTTACCGACGATCTGAACCGAGACATTGTCCTATATTACGATCCTGTGAGAATGCCGTTGTATAAAGCCTTGTTGCGCACATTATGAATTTTTCAGGAAAGCACTTGATTTTTATGGCTGACGACATACTGACATGTCTTCTTGATCATTCTCTCCGATGTTTGTGTTTAGCTCCATGGAGTAGGATTTGTAGTATCGAATGTTGGATTTTGGTACCATGTACACGTGCATAGTGAGTTAACATATCATTTGGAATTTATTTATTCACATGATAGTAAAGTGTTATTTTATTGATATTATAACTGCCTGAAATTATTGAGCTGTTTATTATTTGAATTGTGATACTGATTATTATTCCTGCCATGATATGTGGGCGTCTTGCGTCGTTCTGTTTCTTTACTGCCATAATTGATACTAAATGCAAGATGTCTCACCTCTTTTCTGTATTCCTGCTATTCTGTATATTTATGTGGTTCTTTGAAGACATTGGTGAAGAAGGGGAAGTGCACGAATTCTCTGGCTTTTGGCCTGACTTCGATTAGTACCTGTTTGGAGCATGACGTCTCGTCCACGTGGCTTTTTGGGTTATGTTAAGCTAACTTTTCATGGAGGTCCGGACTATTGGCACATCAACCTACGTACGGATTGCTGCGTCTACCATAGGGATGTGACAGCGTCTCTGGCTTGGGGTTGTTATAACCCACCTATTTTTACTTTCACTGCAAATGTTCATTTAAAGTTTTACTTACTCGTTCGTGATATGTGGAGTAATCTTTACTACACTCCATGTGAGGATTCGTTTTTATCCTCTGCACGAGCCCCCACGTGTAACTCGGTTGCTCCGATGAGGATTTCCTCTAACGATGAAGACCTCAAGGAGGATCCAGTCATGGTTCATTCTCGTTAGTTTTAGGGGCTGATGCTGTTAATAGCTACTAATGGCTATTTGTAAATCTTTTGGGGGCCTGATGTTTTGCTTTTTGGAGGGCTGTATATATGTAATCATTTTGGGGCATGTAAAGCTTTTGCTTTTTGTAAATCTGCTAATGTAACTAAACAAGTATGGTATAAATGTATATGTGATTGTATGGTTTACTTTTTATATTAATTATTCGCTATAATCATGTTTCATCATTTTCTTTTAAATGACAAAAAAAAAAAATTCGCCAAATTAATTATGCGTTTATAAATGAACAAACTTACCTATATTAAAATGAATCAGGTCTTAGTTTATGTGTTTTATTTTTCCGCTTTGTGGTCTTGGTGTGACGTTCCCTCCTCAAAAAGGGGCGTTACAAAATCAGTCGCACCCCGACCCAATACTAATTTGTTTAATGTAGGGGTATTCATTATCTAACCTAGCTCCCACAATCCGTCTCAACCTGAAGCTAATTGAGTCAAGTTTGTGTTCTTAAAATTTGACTTGACGTGTTTTCGGCTGGGTTTTGATTACACTTTGGGTTGACTCAACTCAGTCTGGTATCATATAATGCTTTAAAACTTATATATTTTTTAAAATTAATGGTTAATTATAATATTTTCAAACATAAATTAAGATTTTTTGTATAATATGATAATATTTTTATATTAATATAAATTATTTCATAATATATATTATAAAATATTTTAATTTTAATTTCATATTTTTAAAATTTTATAATTTAATTATACATAATATCTAATTTTATACATTTTATATAAACATCGAGTCAACCTTATTATTAATCCGTCCATGATTGTGGTAAGTTTGGATCTAAAGTAATGGCCAATTAATATGTCAAATCAAGTTCAAATAAAGCTAAACCCGTCCCAACCTTCGAATGATCACTCCTAGTTTAATGGATAGTCTAAGAGAGAGACATTCCTATTCAACAATAATATTCATACACAATTTTCATTACGCTATGCTTAGACCATTTCCATTTTGAGGAATAAAACAGGAGACACTTCCCAATATACACTCTCCCTTTTTCTTTTTCTTTTTTCTAAACAAGAGAAGTATAACATACAGTCTAAAGAAAATGATGTGATATTCATTTTCATTCTTGTTTGGCCCAACCGCCCAACTAAAGAGCAAAGACCTGATCGCAATGTTAAATATGTATTTTCTTCTTCTCCCACCTTGCACTCTGCACTGCGCCAAGCACTGCATATATATATAATATAAGAGATAGAGAGGGAAGAGAAGATGAAAGAAGCTTAAATTCTTTTAGGAGAGCGTCGGCTAATTTTGAACTATCGAGTTCAACGGCGCGAAGGCATCAAGAATTTCTTTCTTCGGAAATCCGAAGAAGCTTTAAGCGCCGCCACGGCCCACGGGATAGCGACTCAATTGCCACTTCATATCTTCTTTGAGTATACTGCACAAATTGAGTAGCTTTTCTTGGAAGCTATCATTTTATCTTCCATTCCAATTGAACGTGACGCCCACTTTAGGATTATAGTGATTGACTTCACACGGGATACCTTTTCAGCAGTATAATGATGCGCATAATTGAACGTGGATTTTCCACTTCAACTTGGTAAAATGTAATTGATCTGGTAAAAAATTTGAGAAGTTTACCTATAAGTTACAACTTTTGAGGTCAACTTCATTTTTCCGTTCATCTGACAACTAGTTTGACGAATGACTTAAAAATTTAACTATTTTCTGTCATTATGTTCTCCACTCGAACTATGATTTTCCATGTATCGCGTTCTCAAGGAACTCATGAGCTAGCTATTCCCGCAAATTAGACTTTGGTCTAGCTTCTGACTTGTAGATTTTGAGGTTTTGATCAAGTCAGTTGTCTCTTTACTCTCTTCAATCGTAGACTGCACATTGAGTGCTGCACCTGAAAGTTGAATGTACTTGCACTAGCTTGTGTTGCAGTTCATAGGGTGTAGAATTTGAACAGTTATTCAGCATATTTGTGGTTAGTCTTGCGAGAATGCTACATGGCTACTAAAACCACCACTCTCACATGAGTAGTTTCCTCTTTGGCTGATGTCGAAGATGAAGAGACATTACGGCATATAATTATCTCAGCTTTTGGGGAAAGCCAGCAGTAATCTTTTATTTTTTCTTTAGCTGATCCTCTAATTCAACTCTGAACATAATATATGAGCACCAATTTGTTATGGTTTTAAAAAAAATCTTGCCCAGTTTGTATCTATATTATTTCATATTATGGACTTCCATTTCCTCTTTGGTTTACATGTTATCTTTCATTGTTCTATGGTCTTAAATCTTGTTAGTGTGTTACTTGTGTCTGGTTCTGCTCTTGTAGCTTGGCTGGAGAGATTCATGATTTTTTATTTTATTTTGTTTTTTACTTATTTTGGTTCAAAGAGATTCTTTCATATCAATATAATTTGATGTGGTTATATTGCCAATAAGTTATTAGCAACAACTATGACTTAAGGATCCTTCCCTAGTCCCTATTAAGAAAACGATGAGGAATTGGTGATTCATGAGAAAAGGAAAGGGTGGGTCGGGTGATGTGAACACTCAATTTTGTTCGAGGTATTTTTGTAAAAATAAAAGAATAAATAAAAAGAAAAAAAGACTCATTTTGGGCTCATTTTTCTACCCATTGAACCATAACCCATTATCCAACCCATTAGCTCATTAACCCATAATCCATTATCCAACCCATATCTTGATCCATTAACCCATTGACTTATTCTAATACAACTTAAACTCATCATAAACAAACCTATCTTAATCAAATCTCATCAGTTATCCTAAACCAACCCCAACACTCATCCTAAACAAATTCCAATAATCATCTTAAACAAATTTTAATCACACTATAACTCAAACACTTCAGCCTAATCCCTCTATAAAAACACATAACCCACTTCAGTTAAGGGGACCTTTTTTTTTGGAACAGTTTTTCTACCTAAGCATCCTTATTCATGTTTTTATCTATTCAGGCAACAACAATAGTACCCTTCAACTTCTACCTCACAACCCCATCACTATTCATCATCTCTTCCAAAGTTTCCTAACCACCATCTCATCATCTTTCTTTATAACCACCCAATACTACTATTATCCAACCTCCACCATCAAGTCATCCTCCATTAAAACTACCTGCCAAGCTTCCAACTTTTCAACCAAACACCTTCAAGCCATCCTCCATTAAAACCAACAACAAGCTTCAAAACCACCATATTCTTCACTATTATTCAACCGAAAATCACCCAAACTAAACCCAAACCACCATCACCTCCCAATCGAGAACCACCGGAATCTCCATTATCCGAGCCCAACCGAAAACGGCATCGGAACCACCGCTTCGCTTGGTCCACTCCGCTTCATTTTCTGGGTCGTGCCAACCCAATCTGTCTAGTCCGGTACTTCAGGTCCTTGCAAACTAGTCAGACCCAATCCGATCATTCGCGACTTGGAACCACCGTCCGCAAGCCGCGCTGGCGCCGTCGTTCCCCTGCTCGAATTATCGACCCCAGATCCGACGTCGACCGTCTGACCGCGCCGTCCCAGTAGGAAGCTCCATCCCGATCTGGTTGCACCGCCTCGTCTCTGCTCACTACTCATCGCCAACTGTTGGTTGCACCATTGGAGTTTCCTCCTGCCTAGAAGCATCACAGAAGAAACAAATACCCCCTTCCCCTCTTTGTTTCTGATATTTTGTAAGCCTCTGTATTGTATTTTTTTTTTTTGTTTAAAGGCTAATGGGCTATCAAATAGGATAAAAAAAATGAAAAAAGATAAAAAAAATGATAAAACGGAAAAAATAAAATAAAAAATAATTAAGTTTTTTTTAAAAAAAAGAATAAAACAAGATTAACTGAGTTGTAACAGTTTATTAATCTTGTAATCATTTTTGGATTATCTGAGTTGTGACAACCTAATGATTTAAATTATTTAAAAATAAATAAATCATTATTTAATAAAGACTCAAAATTCATTTTTTATTTGTTCTTTTTTAGGTAATTTTGATAAAAAATCTCATTTAATAGCAATAAATTCAATAATCAGTGGGTGATGTCTCTAGCGTGACGCGAGCTTCACCTATTCAATCTTTAATTTGATTAACAAAGTCGCGACGATCTGTTAATTCAAATTTTTATAAAAATAAAAAAATTAAATCTTTTCTTTCAATAACATCAACCAACCTACACTTATTTTATATAGAACTACGTGACTTTGAATTTTTCATTGTATCTGAGGATACGTAGGAGCGAGATTTCTATTTCGTCAAGCCAAAGTTTAAATTTTCACAAATTATTTGTTTCTTTTTAATTTTTTTAGTAAAATGGGTAAAACAAAAAATATTATGAGATTATTAAATTTTGCATAATTAATTTAAGGTAACCGTTTTATGACGGATGTAGTAGGGGTGCTGTGGGGTTAAGTCTCCACCCTTCTCTATACACAACCGACTCCCGAATTCAATTTGGTTCCAAAGACCATTTTTTAAAAAGGTTTTCCATTTTTTTCCAATTTCAATAAAATTGCTGGCGACTCCTATTTATTTATTTTGTTCGCTACTCTCGCCGCGATCTTGGTCGCGACAGATGGCGACTCTGCTGGGGAATTTTGAGAGTCAAGCCTATACAAGTAGGTTATGCAAATATTGTGATTTTTATATGTTTGTTTTACCCTTTTTTATTTTTTTACTTATTGGATTTATTTTATTGTATTTTATGTAAACCTTAGGGTAGAAAACTTTTGGAGTTTGCTTTGTGTTTGCTTTGTTTTGCAGAATGTGGGTAGTCTTTAGGAGTGTCAAAGTTTATATGTTCCCTACATCCACCGCACCTACACGTTTACCACACACATCCTAGTGGGGCCTTATACCCAGGTCTGAGTGAAGTCTAAGCTAAGAAGAGGTTGCGTAGTAGTAGCCATTTTGGATGTACATCCTGTTTAGTTATTGCGAAAATCTCATCTAGAGTGTGCTTTTTTCATGAATGTCCCACACATAGTGGTTTACCCACTATTTCGTGGTCAAACATTCTGAAATGGGACTTGGCTCTAGAGACTTTTAGAATACAAGAGTCACCCAATGAGAATTCTCACGAATTAGAAAGACTCCCAGATCCTTAGGATATAATTCCTCAATTTAAGGCAACCCCTTAGGACACGAAGGGAGCATACTTCTTATTTATCTAATTATCCATCCTTCTTTCATGACATTCCTAGCATTCTAAAAAAAACAAAAAAAGCATACATTTTTATAACATTCGTTGCATTTTTTTTTTAAAAAAAAGGAAAGAAAAATGTTTTCATTTCATCTTATGAATCTCATTCATTTCATTTCATCTCATGAATCTCATTCATTTCATTTCATCTCATTATTTTTGTTTGGTGTTACTGTGCTCAGCACCATTGTGCGACCAAGGAAAGAAGACACCAATCAAACCCGAGTTCATAACACAAGGGCTCGAACAAAGTTTGTAGCTATGACAACTGAAAATGAAGGAAGGAATCTGAGCATGGAAGTAGATGAGATGAAAGAAAGGATGAATGAGATGACAAAGTCTCAGAGAAGAATGAAGGAAATGTTGTTAGCTATGAGGGAGACCCTCACCTTGATAAGGGCAGCCAGAGGTATAGGAATAATTGGGGCACATTCGCACCCATGAAATATCACTCACATGAGGACAAACCCTGGGGTCACTACTGAGATACCTATTGTGGGAGGAATAGCAAATGTTGCATCTCTAGTACTTCCTATCAGAGAAGAATATCATTCCTTGGAAGGAACTCGGAATGAGGTTCATGGTAATGATAAGTGTGCATGGGAACCACCACATATGTCCATCCCAATGTCAACGGGATTTCTTGCTAGGACTGGTCATGCAGTAATCCAAAATGACAAGATGAGAGAAGAATGGATGGAAAAGATAGAAGAACAAATTAAAGCGATCAAAGGTTCTAACACTTATGGTTTCCTTGGGATAGAAGAATTGTGCCCTACTATTAACATCATCATCCCTAAGGATTTTAAAATTCCAGAATTCGTCAAATATGATGGGAGCACCAATCCTTTCTTCCACCTGAAAACATATATTACAAAAATGTCAATTTGGTCAAAGGATTGGAAGTTCCTTGTTAGCTTCTTTCATGAAAGTTTGACTGGCCTGCTTTGGAATGGTGTATCCAATAAGACTTTTCCAAAATCTCTTCATGGGATGACTGGGCAAACTTGTTTATGGGACAATATCGGTTCAACCTAGATATAGCCTAACCCGAGAACAGTTGAGAATACTGCAGAAGAAAAATGAAAAACGTTCAAGCAATATGCCCAGAGGTGGAGAGCTCTCGCAGCACAAGTGCAACAGCTGCTGACTCTGACAGAAATGTGCTCATACTTCTTGGCGACCTTAGGAGCTCCTTATATTGGGATAATGGCAGGCGCTGCATATCAAGACTTTGCTGATTTAATCGCTACCGGAGAGCGGATTGAAATTCTGAAAAAAGCTGGAAAATTGCCAACTGGTAATAATAAAGATGGTTTCAAGAAGGGGTTTTCTCCTAAGAAAAGATATCCAGAGGTGAGCTACGTGCAAAGCCAACAACCTTCATAAGCCTGCTACACACCATCTTACCCTGCCTACCAAGCCTCTGCATATAACCCAAATACTTACCATTCTGCACCTCTACAAAATATCCCAAATCACTCACAGTCTCGACCAAGCTTTCAAAATCAATGTTGTTTCCGTTTCCAAAACCTCCCCCATTTCCCAAAACTATCCATTTCAAATGCAGAGTTATTCCAAAAGTTGTTTGATATTCACCTCATCTCAGGAAATCCTGTACATCCCCTACAACCACCGTTTCCAGCATGGTACAACTTGAATTTAACTTGCAAATACTACATGGATATCTCGAGGCACTCAATTGAAGATTGTGAATTTTTCAAGACGACAGTAAAGAAGTTGATCGCTTGCGGAAAGCTGGATATTCAAGAGGAGACCGAACCCAGTATTGTTAACAATTCAATCCCTAATCCTGGTAGAAGGAATGAAGTAAATGTTGTGCCAACAACTCAAAACCTCTGAACAATTGGAGATCTGAGGTTGTTAATTGAAATTATTGCCACAAAATAATTTGTGATGTTAGACTCATGTCAACTTTCTTGAAACATTAATGTAATGAATTTGCATGTGTGTCTTGTTTCCTTTCATTCCTTTATCTTTCTTGATATTTATTCTCTTTCATTTCTTTAAAGCATCTTCTTTGGTAATTCTCAGTTTGGTAGATATCAATAAATTCTGCGTGTGTAAGTTTCTTTTGTAAAAAAAATGTAAAAAAAAAAGTAGCAGAGAAGTAATCATTTAGTTTGCACAATCTTTTTGTCTCAAAATTAAAGTTTTGAAAATAAACAATCATGATTTGAAAATGAAAATTGGCCATTTTTCTCTATCTTTTATAAAATTTCATCATTTTTATCCCATGTTATCCCTTTTGAGCTTGAAATTTTTTTCAATAAACCCTGGATAAGGATCACTCCTATACTAAGGGATAGCATGAAACAAAGGTTGATTGCAACGATGAATATTCTGAAGCATAATAGAAAAGGAAGAAAAGGTGAAAAGGACAAGAAGTAAAAATAAAAAAATGATAAAAAAAGTAAAAAAAATAAAAAAAAAAATAGGAGAAGGGAAAGGAGGATGAAAGAAAATGAAATGAAATGGGAAAGAAAATGAGAATAATATGAGAAAAGTGTTTGAAAGTGGAAAAGTAATTAATGAAGTTTAATTTTGAACAAGGATCCTTAGTCATATTCCACCCTTAAACACTTGTTTGAGCCTTATATCTTCCTTTTCATAACCTCTAGCCTTGGCCCCGTTACAAGCCTCAAAAAGTCTATTTTGATCAATGAAGGATTGTTGTTATTTTTGTTAACTTTAATTTCGAGACAAATGTTACGCTCATCCAAGTATTTAGTTCATTGTTCCTAAAAAAAAAAGACTTACACCAGGACAAGTTTCTAACTTGTTTGAGCTGGTCCTACACCGGAACATTCTTTTCCTAGTTCAATTTAATCTACACTTGGACAAATCTTTTAGTCATTAGGACGAGTTACTGTCCTATTCATTTTTGTCCTAGACTGGGACAAATTTTTCTTTGGTCCAATTTGGCCTTACACTAGGACAAGTTTGTATCCCGTTCGACTCGGCTCTAAACAGGGACAATTTTTCCTTTCCTTGGTTCAATTTGTCTTGAGCAAATCTTTTAGTCACTAGGATAAGTCTTGGTCCGACTCAATTCAGTCTTAAATAGGGGCAAATTTCTCTACAGTTCAATTTGGCTTGATATAGATGTTCAGCAGAAGAAAATCCTTGGCTATAATGTCTAGTAGACAACTAAAGATTGATCTCATAAATGTCAAACCTATTTGTATCGGGTCAATACCTCTTTGTATCTCATATCATCATTTGTGTCTTTCTTGTAGTCAAACTTCCAAAATTAATCTAGAAGTTGTTTACCTAGTAAATTCCTTTTATATCGTACTTTCGATTCCATGTCTGTCTGTTACGTAATGTTTCAAGTAAGGTGAAAAAAAAAGGTACAGCATTATGATTTGACCATCTGATGGCAATCCCCTGATGAACAATTCAGATCGAAAAGAACTTAGAAGTTTCAATTAAAAGAGAAAATGATATCCTAAGGGATACTCCAAAAATAAGAGGTACTCATGCAAAAAAGGAAAAAAGCTTGTTATGTTGAAAACCCGAAAGGGCAATGTCGCAACCGAAATCGCGATGGGACGACCGAAAAAGATTAAGTTTGTGAAAATCAATAGAGTCGCCACCAATGTTTATTTAAATTAGAAAAACATTAGAAAAACCCTTAAAAGAGGAAAAACCGGTCTTTTGAAAAATTAGTTTGGGTTCGGGAGTCGATTACAGGTAGGGAAGGTGTTAGCACCCTACATTGCCCGTTCTAAGAACGGTACCTTAAGCTAGTTGTGTAAATTTTAATAATCTCAAGTATTTTTTATTTTACCCTTTTTGAAAAGACTTTGTAACCATATTTTTTATATTTTATTTTTTTATTTATTTTTTATTTTTTAAAAAAAGAAAAGAAAGAACCAGTTTGTGAAAATTTAATTTGGCTTGACAGAATAGAGGTTTTGCTCCTACGTATCTTTGGGTGCAATGAGGTACTCAAAGTCAAATAGTTCTTTAGAAAATAATTGTGGGTTGATTGATTTTAATTAAGAAAGAGATTTTTGAAAAAAGATTTTGTATTTTGAAAACAAATCCATTCTTGTACAGGGTTCAAGTTAGCACTAGGTTACTCAATAAACCCTTATGATCCAAATGACATTGAAGATAGCATCCGCTATTCAATCATCATCATTGGTTATTGCATTGATTAAAATATTTTATTTTTGTTTTTATTTTTATTTTTTTATTTTCTTTTTAAAAGCAGTGCAAAAGGACAAGCAAGTAAACATAATTTTTTATGAGTCAAATAAATAGCAACAAACAAGATTAAACATAAGCATCACAAAACAACTTAACAATTTTTTTTTTATTTTTAACATTTTTTAGATTTTTATCCATTTTTATTTTTTTTATTTTTTTTCATGTTTTATCCCCTTTTTTTTAGTATTTTATCATTTCTGAATTTTTTTTATGATTTTTTTAAAAAATTACATATATATTTAAACTACAACTAACCCAACATTAAAACACTTCTGAGGAATAAAACAACACTTATCCCAACTAAACTAAAGGAAAACCCAAAAGAATGAAAACTAAAAAACCAACTAAACAAAAGGAAAAACCCAAAAGAATGAAAACTAAAAAAAATAAAAATAACAAAGATATCAGCACGTTAGTTTCTACAGCAAAGCTCATTCTTTCATTTTCAACAAGGCATTTATTCAAATATTCTTATACTTGAACTTAGGGAGCAAAATAGAGAGAGAGTTACGTTGGGACTTGGATGGAGGAGCGCTGGTAGAGGCGGCGGGCTCGCGATGGCGCAGCTGGACAGTGGCCGGGTGAGGCGCGGTCGGTGTGGTCAGTGCCGGCGGTGCAGGGGGTAGTCGGTGGTGGTCTATGCGACACGATGGGCGACGATGGAGCTGGTCTGACGGCAAGCTCAAATCTGACCTGTCCGTGCGGCGCGCGTGGAGCTAGTTCGATGGTGGATTGTCGGTGTCGGACAGAGTGGGACGGCGGTGCGAACGGAATGACGTACGACTCGAGGATCTAGCGGGGGGAGCTGGCACGAAGGCATGCAGGCCCTAGATCTGTAGCTTCCGATGATTATGGGTTGCTGGGTTTCGAATGGCGAGTGGACGACTTCAAAGATCTGGTTATGCGGTTGGGTCGGGGAGCGACGGCGGAGCTGGTTTGAGGTGTGTTCTTGCTAGTGCAAGAGGCGTCACGTCGGGGTGCCAGTGCGGCGGTGTCGCGCGGGTGGATCTGGTGGGTCTTGCGATGGTGGTGTGCTTCTGCTTTGGACGAAGCGACATGTGACTTACGATTCTGTGCCGACGGCATGTGGTTCACGAGGCGACGGTTTGGGATTTAGAGATTTGGTACGGTCCGAGCTCAGCGACGTGGACTGATGGCAGATCTGTCGTGGGTGGACCGTTTTGAGCGACAAGTGGCTCGTGGAGTTCCGGTGCCCGGTCGACGGGTGGCTGTGCGGAGGTTGCTGGTTCAGGGGAGCTACTCGGCTAGACGTATCACGGTGGAGCTCTGGGTCTTAGGTTACCAAAAGTGACGGCTGGGACGGGCTTGGCTGCTGGTTTGGTTTTGGGGGGTGGTAATGTGTTTGTGTTTGGTTTGGTGTTGGGTTATGAAGGTGAAAGGTTGTGGTTATGGAGGATGGGTGGTGGTTTGAAGAATGGAGGTTGAACGTGTGGTTAGAGGTAGTGAGTGAAGGTGTATAATAGAGGTTGATGGTGAATGTGGTTGTTTGGTGATTATGAGTGGGTGTTTGGTGGCTGTGAGTGGTGATTTGAATGGAATGTTGTGGGTGGTGGAAGGTGAAGTGAAGATGGTGAATGTGTTGAAGATGAAAATGGTAGAGATGAAGGTTGTTCCCTCTGTAAAAAAAAAATCCTCCGAGAACTCTTAACTCCTCTGTAATCCCCTTTCTCTCAAAATGCCAAAAAACTCATTTAATGCTTCCCGTTTTCCTCTCTTGTAAGCAGAAAACCAAATCTGCAAACCCAATGAGATCAGTTGTGGCAGATAGAGTGGCTCCTTGCAGGTGTAGCTCTTTCCATTCTCATGTATTTTCTATGATTGTCACTTTCTCCAATTTTGCACTCTTATCATTTTTGTGCTTTTGCTTCTTCATTGAGTCTTGGGTTGCAGATACTTTTGGCAGATCATTGCATTCCAACTAATGGTTAGAAATTGTAATTGTATTTTTCCTTTTCTGCTAGCTATTTGTAACCAGTTGCCCTTCTTTTTTTTTTTGTTTTTTTGCTATAACAACAGAAAGAATTTACATGTTTTTTCATTTTTTATTATTATGTGTTTGTTTAATTTTGTTTGCACAAACAAGAAAAAACAATTATTTAACTAAGGCAGGTAAACAAAAAAGAAACTGACCAAGAAAATAAAGCGCTCACAACATTGTAATTAAGCGTTAATCCTTGATTAAACAACAAAAATTTTATGGACAAAATTGGGTATCAACAGATGCCCCCTTTTACTTTACATTTAAAATACATGGGAAGCAAGGGAGTTGATTCAATTTTGTCCATGAAAAATTTCATTTTCTTTTCTTCTTTTCTTTCTTTCTTCTTTTTCTCTATCTTTTTTTTTTTTTTTTTAAAGAAAGTAGATTGACATAAAAAGCAATGGTCATTAAAACGAGGTAAAAAGCTTGCGGAGTCAAGTATCCATCGAAACTTCACAGGAAAGGTAAAGAGCATGTGGGGTAGGGTGTCTGTCGAAGCTAGACAGAAAGGTAAAGAGCTTGCGGGGTAGGGTGCTCGTCGAAGCTAGACAGAAAGGTAAAAAGCTTGCTGGGTAGGGTGCCCGTCGAAGCTTGATAAAAAGGTTAAAAGCTTGCAAAGTAGGGTGCCCGTCGAAGCTAGACAGAAAGGTAAAGAGCTTGCGGGGTAAAGTGCCTGTCAAAGCTGGACAAAAAGGTAAAGAGCTTGCAGGGTAGGGTGCCCGTCGAAGCTGGACAGAAAGGTAAAAAGCTTGCGGGGTAGGGTGCCCGTCGAAGCTGGACAGAAAGGTAAAAAGCTTGCAGGGTAGGGTGCCCATCGAAGCTAGACAAGAAACTTAAAGCAGGAAAGGTAAAAAGCTTGCGGAGTCAGGTATCTGCCGAAACTTGACAAGAAACTTAAAACAGGAAAGGGAAAAAACTTGCGGAGTCGAGTATCCACCAAAACTTTACAAAAAACTTAAAGTGACAAGTGCGAGGACCCGCAAAGGAAAAGACAATGGGCATAAGACCCTGGGTTACCATGAAAGCGATGGGTGCGAGGACCTGGAAACCAAAGGCAGTTAGGTGCAGGGACCCAGAGACTAAAGGCAGATGGGCATAAGGCCCTGAGAGCTAAAAAGGGTTTTTTTTTGTAAATGCATGTGATTCCTGAGTTGATTCTTGATGTAATGGATGCATGATGATGCAATGGATGTATGATAATGTAATGGATGTGATGCCTAAGGACAATGCAAGTGATGCTTGAGATGATGCATGATGCAATAGATGTATGATAATGCAATGAATGTGATGCCTGAGGACAGTACAAGTGATGCTTGAGATGATGCATGATACAATAGATGTATGATAATGCAATGAATGTGATGCCTGAGGACAGTGCATGTGATGCTTGAGATGATGCATGATGCAATGGATGTCCTACTGTAGAGATTCTCATGAACAAATGGGTAAACAAAAATTTTTTTATGCATTTCTTTTCGTATCAGAGCTTTAGTTAAGTCGTTCTTGGTTCCACAACCCTTAAGGACTTTTTCCATAGCAAGATCAAGGTCAAATAATAACAAAAGTCGTTGATTTGCTTTATGATTTGCCTGATTATTCTTTCTTTTCTCATTAATACTTTTAAAGGGTCTTGCGCCAAAAAACTTTATGCAGTGGGCCTTGAGTCAGGAAAACTTATGGAAAGGGCCTTGAGCCTAAAATCTCATGCAGTGGGCCTTGAGCCCAAGAATTTTGTGCACTGAGCCATGAACCAAAAATGTGAATGTACTTGACAAAAAACATGTTTTTTTTTTCAAAAGTTTTGAACCAAATGCTTCTTGGAAAACTCTGACCAACCAAACCCATATTTAAAGGGGATCATTGTCAATCTCATCTTCTTCAAATTTCTCTTCATCAGATATGACTTGCGTAGAAGCTTGTGACTTTCTTCCTCCAAAGATTCCTATTTCCACCGGACACATTTCAATCTGAATTATCCATTGAGGATGTCATTTCCTTTATCGATTGAAATTTTGGGAACTCTTTTGGTTTGAGTTGTTCAACAAGAGACTACCATCAGATGGCTAAGTTGTACCATTGTACTCATATTCACCCAACCTGAAGCATCATGTACTAGATATGCATGGATTCAAAAGTAGAACAAGAAAAAAATTTACTAACTGAGTAATTCCTCGACTGGCTTTGGGTGTTTGACTGATGGGATATAATTATATTTAAAAGTTTCAAACCCAAGTGTAGGTTGTCTCAAGTAATAAATTCTCGAGAGTCCGAGGATCGATCCACAGGGAATTGATGAAGGAAAACTAATTAATTGAGGTAAAGAAAAGATATGTCACAAAATTAAAGATGATGTGAGTTGTTCACAAAGGAAAAGGATTTGCTTGGGTTAGGAGATCCACTCTTGGTAATAAATTAAAAATAAGATTATTTCGTTTTATAACTCAATTGAAATCATGCATAATGAAGATTCCAATCAGAAGATTTAACATTCAAAGTTCAATCATGTAATCATATTATGGTTCCAATAATTATCTACTAATACTTGTAAATCGTCAAAAGCATCCAATGTGCCAATCCTATTGTCTACAATGGATCAAGATATTCATTATACAAGAAGAGTTTCTAAATTAATTGGAAACAACATACAACACATATTATATTTGCTTAATAATATATCATTTAAGTACAAAAAAAAAATTAATCTAACCTTAATTTATTACCAAGAGCTTCACCTTTTTATCCAAGCTAGATGAAGATTAGTTACACATGAGAAAGAAGAAAAGAAAAAGAAAAGAAAAAGGAAAAGGAAAAACTTTGTTCGCAGCAAAATTCTCCTTCTCCGAATGCTTCAACCCTTTATCCGTCGTCTGTATTTACAGAAATTTTTGAGGTTAGTGTGCAATGAACAGTAACCTGTTGCTGTCATGGATGATGTAATGATCTGAGACTTGATGATGTCATGATGTCATCTTGATGTCATGCTACAAGATACTTGATGCTACAGTTCTTTTTTTTTTAAAAAAAATCTTCTATGCAATCAACTTCATTCTTCAATCCTTTGCATTTACTAACAAAAATACATAAAAATACATAATTATAATACAATTTAAAATACTAAAAATATAAAAAAACTTAAGAACAAACCCAATTAAAAAGATAAAAAAGAATGAAAAACACACACTGATGAATCGTAAAAATTATAAGTTTTGCAGGTTCATCACACCCCCACACTTGAGCTTTTGCATTCCTGGGCAAAATATATAATATCAAAGCTAAGAAACAAAGAAAAACGACATAGACTCAAAAGCTAAAAACTCTAAAAGATTTAATGAAACAAGAAGAACAACTAGTCATCAAGGGAACAAAGCATTTTTTTTAATATTTCTTCACATCTCAAATTATCAAGCAAGGAAACTTCAGTTAAAAAAAAATGAATCAAGAATGAAAGATCCTCACAAGATTCACTCTTAATCCCTCTAGTGTTTAAAATGGTAGATATTTCACTCAATTCAACCTATTAAAAATTGCACTACTATAAGCTTGCTTATCTTCTACTTCTCCACTACTTAGAATACATGCACACAAAAATCAAGAGGACTTTATTCAAGGTTATAATGGGGTCATGGTAAAGAAGGAAGGATAATATGGATATAAGAAGATAAATACTAAAGATAATAAAAGAGCATTATGGTACAGTTAGAGTGGAAAAGATATTTGAGAACATTCATCAATAAGGACAATGACCAATATTTGACTAATGTTTTATTGAAGATCAATCCCAAATTGATGGGTTGAATTCATTGTTAGGCATAAACCTTCTCTTTCTCTTCCTGTTGTTTCAAAGCATCCATCTTTATTCTAGATATGTTTATGTCACATAGTGTATCAGATGGTCAGCTCTTTCTTTCTTTCTTTTCTTTTCTTTTTTTTTTACACACACACACCCCCTCACTTGTTTAAGAACAAAGTCAATGCTCTCTTATTCCCTAAGGTCAGGTAAAAACATGTTCTTTTTTTTTAAGGCACGTAATAAGCTAAAAACAAGAACTGGCCAAATAAGCTCAAAGGGATTATACAAGGAAAAATATACAAGGATGGCTATTTGGTCAAAGTAGCTATTTTAAAATGCCTCAATCATATTTATATATGCATGTGAAAATGTAGCCTAAAAAAGAATCAAAGCAAGTTCTAGAGTAACAATTTCACGAGTGAAAATCACACAAGAAAGAAGAGAATGGTACAAATGTTCAATCCATTCATCAATAAGCTCAAAATCTCACAAGGCATATTTCTATCATTCTCAATTCACCAATTCAACATTCAAATCCAAGCATGTGATTTTTAAGACAGAAGACAATTTATTCAACCATACGATGATCCCTGAATTTCATTTGCTACTTCTACACAAAATAGTTATCTAACCCAATCAAGATACATCTCAAAAGTAAAATTACCACCACAGCAAAATTAACTCCTTACTCTGCCATCCCTAACTGGTTTAACTATTAGTAAATATGACAAACATAAACACACTTACAAAATTTTTTTTTCAAGCATTTTTAAATAATTTTTTTAAAATTCTTTTTTTTTAAAACAAATTTTCACACAACAATTATTTACACTATCTTTCCTCCCAACCAGATCATAACATTGTTCTCAATGTTAAAATATAGATGAGTAAAGGAAAGAAGATAGTACCTGTTGGAGAAATTCGTTGCAATTTTAAACAGAAACAAAGTACCAAAAGTAAAGAAAAGTTATAGATGACGTATCAGATCTGGCTTGTGTTTCATGTTGCTTTCTTCACTGCTTCCTTCTAATTTTATTTTATTTTATTTTTTGTTGGTCGATACTATTTACATCCCCATACAAAGGCTCCGAAATCTGGGAGGCACTTAAGCCGACTCAAAAACACAAATGAAATATTAAAAACTTACCTCAGCTTTGGTAGACAGGATCTTCTACCAAAGTCTCGACTACATCTGGATCTTTCAACTCAAGTTATAACTTCAATTGTTGACCATTTACCATCCTCCAATTTAATTTCATGAGAACAGACCAGGGGACGACTATATTTTTTATCAGGAAAACTCCAACCTTTATTAAGCAACTCCTTAACCTTTAGACTCCATCCCTGAGTGTCATGATTCTGAGTTAAATAAAAGTTAGTAAAATTATCAAATACATTAGATGGATTAGTGATAAAATTAAACTCAGAATTAACAAGAAGATTCTCAAGGGGATTAGAAACAAAGGTTGTAGAAAGTCCCTTCTCCATGATTGAGTCAATCATGTATGTTTGGTGACCCTTGTCTTTATTTTCTGGCTTAATAGGATTCTTTGTCACCTCAGGTTCCTTGGGTAGTTTGACATCACTACTATCTTGATTCTTTTTTACATCTTCTAGCTCATTCACACTCAAGGAGTTCATCATTCTAGATACTTGACTCTTTATCTCCTTACTTTCTTCAACAACCTTTCCATTCCTAAGAGTTATCACTGACTTGACTTGATATATTTGTTTGCTTTCAGAACAACCCTCATTTAGACAGTACTGACCTTTGGGATTTAGTTGAGGTTGAGAAGAAAAATTTTATTTCTCGTGAATGGTGAGTGCAGAAGCAAGTTTAGCAAGAATGTCTTTTATATCAATCATGGTTTGAGTGTTTTGTTCATTAATGACATCTTGCTTTTCTATAAATGCATGCAAAGTTCCTTCAAGATTTTTCCTATATGATGGGACATTAGGTACATATCCTTGAGAATTTTGAGAATCTTGTTGTGCCTGAGGAGGTGGTGGTTGCATAAATTGTGCTTGATTATTATTCCTCCAACTGAAGTTCGGGTGATTTCTCCATCCTAGATTGTAAAAATTTGAAAAAGAAGAGGTGAATGGTTTTTTAAAATTATTCATTGCATTTACTTGCTCATGCATAACTTCTTCAAAAATAGGAATATTAGGACATTCATTTGTCGAATGTCCTAATTCATCACAAATGTCACAAATTTCTTCATTTTGCACAGATTTGACTTCTTTTACTTTCCCTAATTCCATGGATTCAATCTTTCTAGCCAAACTAGCATACCTTGCATTTAGATCTTCTTCTTGACTAAGATGGTATTTTACTTTTTCTGCATTTGCAAGGTTATATCTAATTGAATTTTTAGAAGGATTAGTTCCATACCAAAATTGAGAATTTTTAGCCAAATGGTTTAAATAATCTAAAGCATCTTCGGGTTCTTTATCAAGAAACTCACCATTACACATCATTTCCACAAATTATTTAGTTTCAGGTGTTAAACCTTCATAAAAGAAGCTTATAGTCTACCATTTTTCAAAACCATGATATGGGCAAGAATTTAACAAATCTTTAAAACATTCCCAACTTTGAAAATACGCTTCATTTGAATTTTGGGAAAAATTTTGGATTTGTCTTTTCAAAGCATTGGTTTTATGTTTTGAAAATTTTTTTTTAAAAAACTCACCTTGCATTTCTTGCCATGTGCCAATTGATCTTGGTTTCAAAGTGTTAAACCAAGTTTTTGTCTTTACCTTTCAAAGAAAAAGAAAACAATTTAAGCATAACAATCTCTTCAGTATAATTTTTATCATTAAAAGCAATACAGACTTCCTCAAATTCTTTTAGATGAAAATATGGACTTTCAGATTCTAAACCATGAAAATTTGGAAGTAAAGAAATCATACCCGGCTTAAATTTAAAATTGTTAGCATTAGTTAGGAAGACAAAGCATGATGGACCAGAATTTCGAGGTGGATGCAAATATGCACGCATAGTTTGCAATGGTTGATTTTCATGTTTATCATGTATACTGTCATTTTCAGCTCGTTATGTTTGATTATCATGTTCAACATGTGCACCTTCAAATTCAGTCATTGTGTTAATTGTGTGTGATTGTGATTCAAATAAATCAATATATAAAGTACTAGGATTGATTTTAACCAAACGACCAGAATTTGAATCACGATACCAGTTAAGCATAAATAAGTGACATAAAATAAAAATAATATACAAGTAGGCGGTATACACCGACCGTTAAATATTAAGTAGGCGGTATACATGTGGTTAAATATTAAGTAGGATGTGGTATAAACCAGCCACCCAAAAAATAAAAATACAGAAATTAAAATACAGAAAATAAAGTACAAAAAGTAAATTTAAATATGAAAATCAGAGAGTGGCAGAGCCCCACAGAGCCAGCAAAAAAGAAGAGAAGAAGAAATATTATTTCTTTAAGTTAGATGGCAGAAAAATAAATGACAAAAATTAAAAGTTAGATTACGTAAAATAAATGACAGAAATTAAAAGTTAGATAACGTAAATAAATAAATAAATAAATAAATAAAAATGTTCACAAAAGGAAGGGGTAATAATGGACAAGTAGGCGGTATAAACCAGTAGTTAAGAAGGATGGGTAATAAACCAGCCACCAAATAAAAAAAAAAAAAATACAAAAATAAATTACAGGAAGGTAAAAGGGAGAGTTACCCCCACTAAATTAGTGCGTAAAAATAAAAGAGAGAATAAACTCTTGAGTTAATATATACAAAAGGTTTTTTTTTTTTTTTTTTTTTTTTTTTTACTATTCACTATCACTATTCACTATTTATTCACTATTCACTATTTATGTTACTATTTATATTACTATTATATAGTATTTACATACTATTCATATTACTATTCACATAAAAAAATTACTAGTTAGTATGTTAGTAAATAGATAAATAAAAATGAAAAGAGTAGAGGAAGAATATACCTGATAATGAAGTTTACTTACAGAAAAGAAAACCTCAATATATTAGAACTTCAAATCAAATCCCCAGCAACGGCGCCAAAAACTTGATGGGATATAATTATATTTAAAAGTTTCAAATCCAAGTGTAGGTTGTCTCAAGTAATAAATTCTCGGGAGTTCGAGAATCGATCCACAGGGAATTGATGAAGGAAAACTAATTAATTGAGGTAAAGAAAAGATGTGTCACAAAATTAAAGATGATATGAGTTGTTCACAAAGGAAAAAGATTTGCTTGGGTTAGGAGATCCACTCTTGGTAATAAATTAAAAATAAGATTATTTCGTTTTATAACTCAATTGAAATCATGCATAATGAAGATTCCAATCAGAAGATTTAACATTCAAAGTTCATTTATGTAATCATATTATGGTTCCAATAATTATCTACTAATACTTGTAAATCGTCAAAAGCATCCAATGTGCCAATCCTATTATCTACAATGGATCAAGATATTCATTATACAAGAAGAGTTTCTAAATTAATTGGAAACAACATACAAGATGAACAGAATGCAATGAACAACATACAAGATGAACATACCTTTTTACCTGAGCAAGATGAAGATTAGTTACACATAAGAAAGAAGAAAAGAAAAAGAAAAGAAAAAGGAAAAGAAAAAACTTTGTTCGCAGCTAAATTCTCCTCCTCTGAATGCTTCAACCCTTCGTCCATCGTCCGTATTTATAAAAAAAATTTTAGGTTACTGTGCAATGAATAGTAACCTGTTGATGTCATGGATGATGTAATGCTACAGTACTTGATGATGTCATGCTGATGTCATGCTACAGTTCTTGATGCTACAGTTCTTTTTTTTTTTTAGAAAATCTTCTATGCAATCAACTCCATTCTTCAATCCTTTGCATTTACCTAATAAAAATACATAATTACAACACAATTTAAAATACTAAAAATATAACAAAACTCAAGAACAAACCCAATTAAAAAGATTAAAAAGAATGAAAAACACACACAATGTACCGTAAAAATTATAAGTTTTGCAGGTTCATCAATGACTACACAAAAGGTATTTACAAAGGATAAAGACACAAGAAATGAAACAGTACGAATGCCAGAATGGTTTTTGCCCTAGTTTGGATGTGATTGATCTTTACTTGACAACTGGACATCATGACCATTCTTTTACCAGGTATCTACAAAAAAACTAGCCCCAGTATAAGGTATCGAAAAAAAGAAATTGACCCAGAATAAACCATTTGATAACACAGCTGCCCTAGTATAGGCCACTTGATAACAAAATTTGTCCCAGTGTGGAACTTGAGATTTTTTTAGTTTTGCCCAAGTGTAAGGCCAAATAGACTTGCCCCAACGCAAAGCCAGATTGAATCAAAAGATTTGTCCCAACGTAAGCCAAATCAAGCTAGAGAAAAAAAATGATGCCCCAGTGTTAGGCCAGCTTGAACAGGATACAAACTTGCTCCAGTGTTGGGTCAGCTTGAACAAGGTGAAAACTTACACTAGTGCAAGTCTCTTTTTTCTTTTTTCATCTTTTTTTTAGACTACCCTTGTGGGTTTTCAGTCTACCAGAATTTTTTTTAAGGAGCAATAAACTAGATACTTATATGAGTATAACCTTTTTGTCTCTAAATTAAAACTTGTGAAAATGAAGGCAATTATTCATTGATCAGAATGGACTTTTTAAGGATTGTAGTGTGGCCAAGGCTAGTGGTAATGAAATGAAATATATAAGGCTCAAACAAGTGTTTAAAGGTTAAATGAGACCAATAATCCTTGTTCAAACTTTAAGCTTTGTCACTTGCCTTTGCGCTTTCAAACACACCTTTCTCTTATTGTTATCCATTTTACTTTCTCCTTCTTTTATTTTTTCTTCATTTTCTCTTTTTCATTATGCTTCGAAATAGTTACCACGGCAACCAACATTTATTGTGTGATATCCCCTAGTGTAGGGGTGATCCTTGTCCAATGGTTTATTGAAAAAAACTTTCAAGTTCAAAATGAGACAACGAGAGATAATGAAAAAAAGATGAATTCTTATGAAGGATAAAGAAAGACGATCAATCTTCATTTCAAATCTTACATGCTCATTTTCAAAAATTTTAATTTTGAGACAAAGGATAATACACACCAAGTAATTACTTTTTTGCTCCTTTTATTTTTCTCTTTTTCTTTTACCTCTCCTTTAGTCTTCTTTTTTATTTCTTTTCTGTTTTTTTTTTGTATTTTTTGTTTTTGGGCAAAGAACACTTGCACACGTGGGTTTCATGACCACCAAAATTTTTCTAGTACAAGAGTTTCATGGGATTCGGACCAAAAGAAAGTAAGCAAAGGAATGAAAAGAAAGACATGATAAGAACATGAGTGCCAAGAACATAGGGAAAACAAACAAAGAATGCTGAGATCCATGCAAATCCATTACATTAATACTTCAAGAAAGTTTACATAAGTTTAAAGACCCCAAATGATTTTAATGATTGCACAAACCACGAGTCAATACAATTAAACCATCATGATAATCACTTGACAAACAAATCAGAAAACCAACATGCTCAGAAGTTTCTTAGTGCCGGAGGATCATCATTTAGTTGAACTTTCTGAGGTTTCCCTTATAAACATTTGCTCCTATTCTAGATGAGCATGAGCATGTGTGGAAACACTTGACACAGCCTGATGGATTACTGAGCCATTGTTGTCTGTGAGTATGTTAAGATCCCACTTAATTCATTCGACTCCAACTCCACCTTCGTTCTTTACATTCTCGCATGTCATTCATTTATTTGATCCAATCTTCCCTTTACTTCATATACTTAACCTGAATCTCTCCCAATCACTTGCAGGGGTGTTGTTTACAATTCTGTCTTGTGATCTTGAGTTTTATTGCCATCTCTTTTCCTCAGAAGTGCAATGGTTCAATTTTTTTTAAAAAAAGAATGTTAATATTAAATGAAAAAAACCTTTTTTATATTTTTTAATGAACATATACAATGATGCATGATGATTTTATTTTATTTGTGCTGAGAATGCCATGAAAATACAAGATGATATTTCTTTTTTTCTTTTTTTTTAAGAAAATGTTAGGAATGCTGTGAAAATGCAAGATGATGTATCTTTTTTTAAAAAAAATGTTATGAATGCAATGAAAATGCAAGATGCTTTTTTTTTTTTATTTTTAGAATGCCAACAATGCTATGAAGATGCAAGGTGATGTATATATTTTTTAATTTTTTTTTAAAAAATGCTATCAATGACATGAAAATGCAAGAATGCTATAAAAATGCAAGTTGATGTATATTTTTTTTAAAAAAAAAGAATGTTATGGGTGCCATGAGAATGCAAGATGATGTTTTTTCATTTTTTAATCTTTTTTTTAAATGCAATGAATGCCATAGAAATTCAAAATGTTTTTTTTTAGAATGCTAAGGATGCTATGAAAATGCAAGCCATGAATAATGCAAAATGAAGTACCTCTTTTTTTTTATATATTTTTCATAATGCTAAGAATGCTAAGAAAATGCAAGTCATACAAAAAGATGCATAAATGAATGACATGAGAAATAGATGGAAAAAGAAAGAGTATGCTCCATTTGTTCCATAGTCAGGTGGAGCCTTAGAAGCTAGATTTCCTTAATGTCATGACTCTAATTTAGAAGTCACTATATTCAATCTATCAGTGCAAGATTTTCATGACAGATATAAACTTCTAAAAAGTCATGGTCCCCAGATTGCCCATATCTCGAAAGACAAGGATCCAATTCATGAATTAGTCACAAGTAGGGATAAAACCTCTAAATATGATTAGTCTATAATACTGGTAACAATCTGAGTGGTGACCCAACAAATGTTAAGTGAGCATAAATCCTCACAATAACAAAAGTGGGACCTCTCCTATTCCTTGGGTTCCAAGACTCGGGTATAGAGTCCAAAAAGTATGTGAAGTAAGTGATAGTGATGTGTGTGTGAGAGAGCATACAAAACTGTATAAAAATAATTAAAAAGCTAAAATTACCTCAACCTGCAAAAAACATACATACAACAGTCAGTTAGCAATCTTCTACCCTAAGATTTCAACAATTAAGCACAAAATATATATACAAGTAAGTCATGTCAACTCAAAATAAAAACGCTAGCAAATATTTACAGAAAAATATTATATATAAGCTATAACAAAACAAAAACAAAGACAAAAGAAGTAAATTAAATAAAGAGAAATTACTAACATTTTGCACAACTAATAATACAGGTCTGACTCTCTAAATATCCCCAGTGGAGTTGTCAGCTGTCGCAACCGAAATCGCGACGAGACGACCGAAAAAGATAAAGTTTGTGAAAATTAATAGAGTTGCCACCAATGTTTATTTAAATTGGAAAAACATTAGAAAAACTCTTAAAACAGGAAAAACTGGTCTTTTGGAAAATGAGTTTGGGTTCGGAAGTCGATTACAGGTAGGGAAGGTGTTAGCACCTTACACTGCTCGTTCTAAGAACGATACCTTAAGCTAGTTGTGTAAATTTTAATAATCTCAAGTATTTTTTATTTTACCCTTTTTGAAAAGACTTTGTAACCATATATTTTTATTTATTTTTTATTTTTTAAAAAAAGAAAAGAAAGAACAAATTTATGAAAATTTAATTTGGCTTGACATAATAGAGATTCTACTCCTACGTATCCTCGGGTGCAATGAAGAACTCAAAGTCACGTAGTTCTTTGGAAAATAATTATGGATTGATTGATTTTAATTAAGAAAAAGATTTTTGAAACAAAGATTTTGTATTTTGAAAACAAATCCATTCTTGCACAGGGTTCAAGTTTGCACTAGGCTACTCAATAAACCTTTATAATCCAAACGACATTGAAGATAACATCCGCTATTCAACCATCATCATTGGTCATTGTATTGATTAAAAGATTTTATTTTTATTTTTTTTATTTTTAAAAGCAGTGCAAAAGGACAAGCAAGTAAACATAATTTTCTATGAGTCAAATAAATAACAACAAACAAGATTAAATATAAGCATCACAAAACAACTTAACAACTTTTATTTTTATTTTTAACATTTTTTAGATTTTTCTCCATTTTTATTTTTTTCATGTTTTATCCTTTTTTTTTTAGCATTTTATCATTTCTGAATTTTTTTTATGATTTTTTTTAAAAAATTACATATAGATTTAAAACTACAACTAAACCAACATTAAAAAAACTTATAAGGAATAAAACAACACTCAACCTAACTAAACTAAAGGAAAAGCCCAAAAGAATGAAAACTAAAAAAGCAACTAAACTAAAGCAAAAGCCCAAAAGAATGAAAATTAAAACAAAAAAAAGACATCAGCACGTTAGTTTCTACAGCAAAGCTTATTCTTTCATTTTAAACAAGGCATTTATTCAAATATCCTTAGACTTGAACTTAGGAAGCAAAACAGAGAGAGAGTTACGTTGGGACCTGGATGGAGGAGCGCTGGTAGAGGCAGCGGGCTCGCGGTGGCGCGGCTGGACGGTGGCCGGGTGAGGCGTGGACGGTGCGGTCAGTGCCGGTGGTGCAGGGGTTAGTCGGTGGTGGTCTATGCGATACGATCGGCGACGATGGAGCTGGTTTGACGGCAAGCTCAAATCTGACTGGTCCGTGCGGTGCACGTGGAGCTATTTCGACGATGGATTGCTGGCGCGAGACAGAGTGGGATGGCGGTGCAGACGGAACGACGTGCGGCTCGCAGATCTGGCGGGGGGAGGTGGCACGACGGTGCGCAGGCCCCAGATCTGTAGCTTCCGATGATTATGGGTTACTGGGTTTCGAACGGCGAGTGGACAACTTCATAGATTTGGTTGTGCGGTTGGGTCAGGGAGCGACGGCGGAGCTGGTTGGAGGCGCGTTGCAGCTGGTGCAGGAGGCATCACGTCGGGGTGCCAGTTCGGCGACACGCGAGTGGATCTGGCAGGTCTTGGGATGGCGGTGCGCGCCTACTTTGGACGGAGCGACGTGCGACTTGCTGTTCTATGCCAACGACGTGCAGTTCCCGAGGCGACAGTTTAGGATTCAGAGATCTGGTGCTGTTCGAGCTCAGCGACGTCAACTGGTGGCAGATCTGTCGTGGGTGGACCGTTCCTGGCGACGAGTGGCTCATGGAGTTCCGGTGCCAGGTCGACGGGTGGCTGTGCCGAGGTCACGGGTTTAGGGGAGCTACGCGGCTGGACGTATCACGGTGGAGCTCTGGGTCACGGGTTACTGGAAGTGACGACTGGGACGGGCTTGGTTGCTGGTTTGATTTTGGGGGGTGATAGTGTGTTTGTGTTTGGTTTGGTGCTAGGTTATAGAGGTGAAAGGTTATGGTTATGGAGGATGGGTGATGGTTTGAAGAATTAAGGTTGAAGGTGTGGTTAGAGGTAGTGAATGAAGGTGTATGATAGAGGTTGATGGTGAATGTGGTTGTTTGGTAATTATGAGTGGGTGTTTGGTGGTTGTGAGTGGTGGTTTGAATGGAAGGTCGTGGGTGGTGGAAGGTGAAGTGAAGATGGTGAATGTGTTGAAGATGAAAGTGGTAGAGATAAAGGTTGTTCCCTCTATAAAAAAAAATCCTCCGAGAACTCTCAACTCCTCTGTAATCCCCTTTCTCTCAAAATGCCAAAAAACCCCTTTAATGCTTCCCGTTTTCCTCTCTTGTAAGCAGAAAACCAAATCTGCAAACCCAATGAGATTAGTTGTAGCAGATAGAGTGGCTCCTTGCAGGTGTAGCTCTTTCCATTCTCATGTATTTTCTGTGATTGTCACCTTTTCTAATTTTGCACTCTTAGCATTTTGTGCTTTTGCTTCTTCATTGAGTCTTGGGCTGTAGATACATTTGGCAGATCATTGCATCCCAACTAATGGTTATAAATTGTAATTACTTTTTTCCTTTTCTGCTAGCTATTCGTAACCAGTTGCCCTTCTTCTTTTTTTTTATTTTTATTTTTTGCTGTAAAACAGAAAGAATTTGCATTTTTTTATTTTTTTATTTTTTATTTTTTTGTTTGCATAAACAATAAAAAGTAATTATTTTACTAAGGCAGGTAAACAAAAAAAAACTGACCAAGAAAATAAAGCGCTCACAACATTGTAATTAAGCGTTAATCATTGATTAAACAACGAAAATTTTATGAACAAAATTAGGTATCAACAGACAGTTAAAGCAAGAGTTAAGACAAATGAATTGGAATTGCTTAAATTGGAGCAATTTTATTTGCATTCGATTGGCTACACAAAGACAACTCGGTTCGCATTTTATTAGCTACACTGGGGCAAAACTTCTGAAAATATATATTGAAGGAAGTATCAACAAAGACAACGATTAAGTCATCAGCCATTGTAGGAAATCAATGATCAAGGAATAAATACTGGGGCAAAAAAAAATCTCACAAAAACTTAGTGGCTCCAAGTAAGGGTTCACAACAAGAAATTATCATCTCAATTCCTAAAAAGGGAGGAGGAGAGAAAGGATGGGTAAGTAGGATCGTGACTATCAGATTCAACAGGCAAAAGCACGTAAACAAGGGTGTGATTGGTCAAAGCTTTCTAGAGTCGTCGCTGGTTCAAATGATTATAAAAACAAAAAGAGAGAGAGAGAGAGAAAGAAAGAGAAAAGAAAGGAAAAAATAAAAGAAAGAGAGAAAAGAAAGGAGAGGAAAAAAGAAAAGAAAAAAGAAAAAGAAAAAGAGATCTTAAGTCCATGTCTGACTAGCATAAATGTTTTGTCATTCATTTTTTGAGCGCATCGGCTACTTGCATTTTCTGAGCGCATCGGCTCCATGCATTTTTTTTAGCTCATCGGCTCCATGCGTTTTATTTTTTGAGCGCATCGGTTCCATTCATTATTGAGCACACTGGTTCTATTCATTTTGAGCACATCGACTCCATTCATCATTGAGCGCATCGGCTCCATACATCATTCTGAGTGCATCGACTCTTGTCATTTTTTTCGAGCGCAACGACTCCTGTCATTTTGATTTCTGAGCGCATCGGCTCCATGCATTTTATTTTTTTAGTGCATCGGCTCCTGTCTTTTACCTTTTTGAGCGCATCGGCTCATGTCATTTTCTTTTGAGAGCATCGACTCCTGTCATTTATTTTTTAGCGCATCGGCTCCTGTCATTTACTTTTTGAGCGCATCAACTTCTATCATTTACCTTTTGAGCGCATCGGTACCTTTTATTTATTTTGGAGCACATTGGCTACTGTCATTTACTTTTCGAGCGCATCGGCTCCTGTCATTTACTTTTGAGCGCATCGCTCTTCGCATTTTTTTTGCTTTTTCATTTCTCCCTAACAAAATTTGAGTTCATGTCTTTACTCGTTCCTTACTATGGTAAAATGAAAAGTTGTGGTTATTCTTTTTATATAGTAAGAAACAAGTAAAGATGGGCAATTGTGAACACCCAATTTTGTCCAAAACATTTTTGTAAAAATTAAAAAAAAAAAGAAAAAAAAAGACTCATCTTTGGCCCATTTTCCTACCCATTGAACCATGACCCATTTTCTTACTCATTAGCCCATTAACTCATAATCCATGATCCAACTCATATCCTGACTCATTAACCCATTGACTCATTCTAATACAACTCAAACTCATCATAAACAAACTTATCTAATCAAATCTCATTAGCTATCCTAAACTTATCCTAAACCAACCCCAACACTCATCCTAAACAAATTCCAACAATCATCTTAAGCAAATTCTAATCACACTATAACTCAAACACTCCAACCTAATCCCTCTATAAAAACACATAACCCACTTCATTTAAGGGGACCTTTTTTTTTGGAACAGTTTTTCTGCCTGAGCATCCTTATTCACGTTTTTATCTATCCAGGCAACAACAAAAGTACCATTCATCTTCTACCTCATAACCCTAACATTATTCATCATCTCTTCCAAAGTTTCCTAACCACTATCTCATCATCTTTCTTTATAACCACCCAATACTACTATTCTCCAACCTCCACCATCAAGTCATCCTCCATTAAAACTACCTCTGCCAAGCTTCCATCTTTTCAACCAAACACCTTCAAGCCATCCTCCATTGAAACCAACAACAAGCTTCAAAACCACCATATTCTTCCTTATTATTCAACCGAAAATCACCCAAACTAAACCCAAACCACCATCACCTCCCAATCAAGAACCACCAGAATCTCCAATCTCCGAGCCCAACTGAAAACAGCGACGGAACCACTGCTTCGCCTGGTCCGCTCCGCTACATTTCCTGGGCTACGCCGCCTGGCCGTGCCAACTCAATTCGTCTAGTCCGGCGCTTCAGGTTCGTGCAAACCAGTCGGACCCAAGCAGATTATTCGCGACTCGGAACCACCGTCTGCAAGCTGCGTCGTCGTTCCCCTGTTCGAATTCTCGACCCCAGATCTGACGCCGACCATCTGACCGCGCCATCCCAGTATGAAGATCTGTCCCGATCCGGTTGCACCGCCTCGTCTCTGCTCACTACTCATCGCTGGCTATTGGTTGCACCATTTGAGGTTCCTCCTGCCGAGAAGCATCACAGAAGAAACAAATACCCGCCTTCGCCTCTTTATTTCTGATATTTCGTAAGCCTTTGTATTGTTTTTTTTGTTGTTTAAAGGCTAATGGGCTGTCAAATAGGACAAAAAAATGAAAAAGATTTAAAAAAATGATAAAACGGAAAAGATAAAATACAAAATAATTAAGTTTTTTTTTAAAAAAGAATAAAACATGATTAACTGAGTTGCGACAACTTGTTAATCTTGTAACCATTTTTGAATCATCTGAGTTGTGACAACCTAATGATTCAAATTATTTTTTTAAAAAATAAATCACTGTTTAATAAAGATTCAAAATTCGTTTTTTTTTATTTGTTCTTTTTTTAGGTAATTTTAGATAAAAAATCTCATTTAATAGCAATAAATTCAATAATCAGTGGGTGACGTCTCTAGCGTGACGCGAGCTTCACCTATGCAATCTTTAATTTGATTAACAGAGTCGCGACGACTTATTAATTCAAATTTTTATAAAAATAAAAAAATTAAATCTTTTCTTTAAATAAAATCAACCAACCCACACTTATTTTTTATAGAACTACGTGACTTTGAATTCTTCATTGCACCTGAGGATACGTAGGCGCGAAATTTCTATTTCGTCAAGCCAAAGTTTAAATTTTCACAAATTATTTGTTTTTTTTTAATTTTTTTAATAAAATGGTTAAAACAAAAAAAATATTATGAGATTATTAAATTTTGCATAATTAATTTATGGTAACCGTTTTAGGACAGATGTATTAGGGGTACTGTAGGGTTAAGTCTCCACTATTTTCTATGCATAACCGACTCCCGAATCCAATCTGATTTCAAAGACCGTTTCCTAAAAAAAAATTTCAATTTTTTCTTATTTTAATAAATTTGGTGGCGACTCCTATTTATTTATTTTGTTCGCCGCTCCTACCAAGATCTCGGTCGCGACAGGCGAGAAAGCGAATTATATAAGGATTTTTTTAAAGAGTATTTTAAGAATATTAGTTAAAAAAGTTAAAATAAGATGTTTTACATAAAAAAAAAAATATAGTTAATTTTAATTTTTAATGCATTGAATATTTTATTTTTTATGTAAAATTTCTTATTTTTGATCCTTAATGAGTATCTTGTTAGAAAAATCCTTAAATATATTAGTTTGTGATTTTGGTCACTAAAGAATTTTTGCAACTATTTTTGTTCTTGTAATTTTAATAGTGAGTTAAATTAGTTTTTATTCTCATTTTAAAAATGAGCGAAATTGATTCAATTTAACTATTTTATATTAAATCTTTCTTACTCTTTGAAATGAGAAAATGTTTAATATAGAAGAGGTAAATTAAACTAATTTTAGTCATTTTTTAAATAAGAGTATGAATTAATTTTACTAACTTTTAAAATTATAAAGACATAAATCATAACAAAAAATTTTAAAAGAATATTTAGAGGGATAAAAAACACATATAAACATATCATTTGTCTATTTTTTTATGGAGGATTAGTCCGCGAAAATGTCAAAATGACATGGTTACTTTATTTTTTTTGTTTAACTTTATTATCCAGCAAAATCATCTTTGATATATAGTTTCCTCAGGTATTTGCGGCCCTGGCTGAAACAGAAAAAGGAACCAGCTTTGGGGCACCTTTTCTGCTGGAAAAATAAATAGGCTGAAGTTGTCATCTCTGCAATTCCAAGTTCCAAGCATTGAAATGGTTCGATTTGTCAAATCAGCCACGAAAGTATGCGTGATTTTCTAATTGATGAGTTGATGCTACATAACTGAAACATACTTAAAAGTTAGAGGTGCATCAAACACATATATTCACTTATCAAGAGATACACATATCATGTTTTTAAAAAATATAATACAGAAAAAAAAAGACTGAATTAAGAATATCGAAATTAATTTCGAGAAGTGAGACTCATGACGGAGGAAAAGGAGAAAGAAACAAGTTAACCTAGCAAGAGTAGACAAGGATGGTTTGCAAAACTTCTCCACCATTTACACCTTCTTTTGGTTTGGAGAACATAAGTTCTTTTACAAAATTTGGGGGAGTCCACCTGTCCACCTTAAGACTTCCTGAGCCCGACTCCCCTGTTTTTCCTGAAACAGTCACTTCTGGGTTCTGAACCTGTACAGCTCCTTCAATGACTACTCGGCTATTCTGTAGGCAGTAGGATTTTAAGACTCACAGGAGAGATAGAACCAGTTATCCTTGAACCTGTTGTTAGAAACTCTGGTTTCATGTTTTCTTATATTTGATTTTCTTGATGCCAACCACACGCAACATCACGAAGGAGAAAATGCTCTTCTCACATTTGACATTTGACGAAGTTATGACTGCATGGATTCTGTTTGTCATATGGTGGAGCTGAAGAATATTTTGGCATAACTTTGGACTTAACTCCCTGGGAAAAATAATTGGTGGAGGTCTGCCAGTAGGTGCATCTGGGGAAGAAGCGCGCGGGGGGTGGATATTACGAAGGTGGTGACACCCTGGGACCATGAATCAGAACCTCTTGGCTATGACTGCAGGCATACATAGTATCTGAAGCGTATGAAGGAGCCTGGAACTTGTGAGTACTTGGATAAATCATAGGTAAACTAGTTCAAGATATTAGAAGGTAGGAAGAGGGCAGTGCATCCAACGTGTGGTGGGCATATGAATGTGGATGTTTGGTTTTTCTCTTCACAAGACTTGTCTACAATTTTTGCAAGGTTCTACTGGGGAATGTTGGGGGAAGGTTAATATTTTCACCTTCACAGTTCGAGGATGGGTTAACCAGCTTGACACATACTTGAAGACATCAAATTAACAAGTTAACAACTGCCGCTGATAGGATTTTCTTGTAGATAGGAGTGACAAATTTTGAACCTATACTATTTGAGTTTTTTAAAAATGATATTTTCGCTTTCGTTAACTCCAATTTTGTAGATCAATGTAATCAGCAGTATTACGGCACTGTTTTCTTTACAACCGGCAAGTCTTTCAGTTTTTTTTTTCATCCTTGGAACTGCTTATAAGTCTGTATTACTTTAAGCTGGAAGCTTATTATTTCGTAACATCTAACCATTTGATTCATAAAGTTCGTAAATTCCTGTACTCTTCCTAATGACACCTTTACATTTGCCACCAAGCCCACAAGTTTAAACATCTCTGCGGTATCACCTATAATAATTCTTCAAGACGTCGAAGAATGTATCCTTTTCCTTATAAAAAGGACATTTCAACGCTTACAAGTGAGAAAACAATAGGAAATTATGTGCAATGACAATACGTATTTTAAAATAAAAGGATGATTTAGTTTCTCAATTAGGGCAAATTTTATGATGATGTACGAAGGAAGTTTAGTTTTTATTTATTAATCTTATTTTTTTAAAAAAGGGGGTTAAAAAGTGAAGTATGAATTGGATGTATTTTGTAAAAAGTCAACTCGCTCACACTGCTTTTGTAGAGCCAAGGCATATGGTGGAACTTATCTTGTAAGATAGTTACGTATCCAGTTGTGAGTGACATTTCCTCCATCAGTATTAACCAATCAAGTTCCATAAGTACACACATGCAAACGCACACCACAATTCAAGGGTATAAAACACTCAAGTTCAACCCCAATCTCCCGATATTTCAACTAGAGAATTTTAGTTGATCTTTTTTTTTTTTTGGCGGTATATTAGTTGCTCTTTATCTATATATAAAAAAAATAAATACATATCAAGTTCCAGAAATGGAATGTCCAGTATGTTAGGGAGACAGGGACAGGTTAACAACGATCGACTACAAATTCACCAGCAAAGCACTAGTTACAATTTTTCAGTAATCTAATATTAATACAATTCAAAAGTCTCACTAAAGGATAAAATTACATGTATTCTATGCTCTTTTAAAGATAGCTTCTCAAATAATAAATGTCATCCTTTCTTTCTATGTACATGTATCATCCCTCAATTCAACTTTATTTTGATTTTTTTAATATTTTGATAATTTTAAATTAATGAAATCTTTAATTATTGAATATAATTTTAATATTAAATATTTATTAAATGAATATAAATATTTTATAATAATGTAATATTTAATATATAATAATTAAATACATTTTTAATGTTTAACAAGTAAGTATAAATATTTTATAATAAAAAATATTTAAAAATCTACTTCGACTAATAATATGTTTCAAAGTTCTTATTACAAGACAAAGTTACATATGTTTTCTCATTAAAGAGGACACATGTCATCTTCTCATTCAAATGGTCATGTGTCATCTTTTTATGCAAAAGGCTACTACTATTTATTCTAAATATTAAATTCTCATTAAATGTTTTCCATAACACATGTGTCACATTTGTGGACGAATAAAGAATTAAAAAAATAGTTTATAATAAAAACATTTAATAACTAAAATACATTGTGTGAACACCTAATTTTGACCGTGCTGCCAAAAAAAATTTAAAAAAAAAGAGAGAAAAAAAGAAAAGATAAAAAAAGTTAATAATTGTTCATTTTCTTGACCAAATTTTCTATTCATGCATTAAGCCCATTTATTTTATCAGTTTTGAATATTAAAAAAAAGATTAAAAAATACAAATTTTATTTTTTTTAAATAAAAAAAAGAAAGAAAAATGAAAGGAAATCTTGCAGCTTGTCATATGTTTGCAAGCACAAGGCTCAAGAGAAGCAAAAATGGCAAAATTACAGAAATGTGAAGCATGAAGGTAAATAAAAGACATGAGAATGGAAACACCTACAGCGGCACCAACTACTCTATCAGCCAGAGCTGTTTTTCTTGGGGGATTCATTTTTTTTCGGAGGACCAACCAAAGATTCTGGGTTCTTCTGCAGAGGCTGATATTTGGGAGAACCATTGGCAGAAGGAGAGAGCAACACAGAGAGCCATTTTCGGCATGGGGAGAGAACTAATTTTCAAGAGGCTGAAAATTTGAGAAGGGCACCATTTCACTCCACCTCCATTCATCACTTCCATCTTACCTTCACCCACAGCCACCAAACCACCATCTCCACCCTCACTCTGGCACCATCACCACTTAGCGGCCCTACCCAAGCCACCATCTCCCTCCAACCTTCACTTGATATCCATCACCATTCATCTTCACTTTCACCAACTCACCACCACCCATAACCTTCTTCACTTCATCACTTCCAACCCACCATCATCATCATTTCCCATTCAAAACAACCACCATAAACCCACCCATCTTCAACATCTCACCATAAAAAAAAAGGTAGCAGCCAAACCCACCAGATCCATCGCCTCTGCAACTAGACCACCATGACCAAGAGCTCCGAGAACTGCGCCGCTAGCCATTCACCGCGTCGTTCTTGCATCCCGCACCCCTCACAGTCACGGGTCAGATTTGAGCTCGCCAGACTCGGAACCTCCGACCTGCACCCTGCATGACCCGCTCCTTCCGACTGGGATCCGCCAGCACCCAGCCGCCCGAACTATCCCAACGCCGCAAGCCACCTGCCGGATCTGCATGACGTCGTACCATGAGAGCCCAGATCTAGCGTCAAGTCGGAGATCCATCCGTAAGACCACGAGCGCCACCTCGTAGTCGCACGATCTCACCATGCTATCGCTCTCCACCCCTGGTAGAACCCATGGCTGCCATCTCTGTTATTTTTGTTTTGATTTGAAATGTCTACTTGTTGCTTTCTTTTTGGTTTTCTCTGAAAGACGTAAATCCTTTTTCAATTTTGAATCTTTGTTTTTATTAATATGCCAAAAGAAAAAAAACTAAATGGATCAGATGGGTTTTAGGGTAGATAGACTTTTGATAAATGGACCAAAGTTTCTTAGAGAGTTAGATTTTTTTTTTCTTTTTCTTTTTTCTTTCTTCATTATGCATAAGTAATATAAAAAGAAAATGGATGTGGTAACAAAAAAATAAAAAATATAGAAAATGAAAAATTCAAAAAAAAATTTAATCAATGCAATGACCAATGATGATGATTGAATAGCGGATGCTATATTCAATGTCATTTAGATCATAAGGGTTTATTGAATAGCCTTGTGCTATCTTAAATCCTGTGCAAGAATGTTTCTTTTCAAAAATATTTTCTAAATTAAAATCAACCAACTCACACTTATTTTCTACAGAATTACGTGACTTTGAGTTCCTCATTGCACCTGAGGGTACGTAGGAGCAGAATTTCATTCTGTCAAGCCAAAAATTAAATTTTCATAATTAGGTTTTCTTTTCATTCTTTTTTCCAAAAAATAAAAATAAAAATAAAAATAGTAACAATGTCTTTAAAAGGAGTAAAATAAATAAATTTGAGATTATCAAGTTTTGGCACAACTGACTTAAGGTACCGTCTCAGGACGGGTGTGATAGAGGTGTAGTGGAATTAATTTTCCACCCTTTCTTATCCATAATCGACTCCTGAATCTAATCTGGTTTTCAAAGACTATTTTTCTAAGAAGAAAGGTTTTTCAATTTTACTTAATTTAAATAAAATTGGTAGCGACTCCATTTTAATCTTTTTAAAATCATGTGAGCTGCTATTTCACCGCGATCTCGGTCGCGACAGATGGCTACTCCACTGGGGACTCTTGGAGAGTCAAGTCTATTGTGGTTAGTTGTGAAAATTTTTAATAATCTCTATTTATTTATTTTACCTTTTTTGTCCTTGTTTTTGTTTTTTTATTTGTTTGTAAATAGTTTTTGTTTAGTACTTTGGTGTAAATATTTGATAGCATCATTTTGTGTATATTTTGACTTGTTTATATTTTTTGAACTTAATTGTTGAAACCCTAAGGTAGATGATTGTTGGCTGGCTGTTGTATATATGCTTTTGCAGGTTAGGTGGTAGTTTTATCTTTTTAAGTTTTTGTATGAGTTTGTATGCTCCCTCACACACGTCACTATCACTTACCTCACACACTTTTTGGGCTCTATACCCGAGTCTGTGCAAACTCGAGGAATAGGAGGGGTCTCGACTTTTGTTATTGAGGGGCTTCATGCTCACTTGACATTGGTTGGAACATTACTCAGATTGTTACCAATATCATGTACTAGTCATATTGAGAGGATTTATCCCTACTTGTGATTAATTCATGAATTGGGTCCTTGTCTTTCGAGATAAGGACAATCTGGGAACCATGACTTTTATAGGTCTAGATCTGTCCTAAAAACCTTGCACTGATAGTTTGAACATTGTAGCTGTCAAAATTAGAGTCGTGACTTTAAGGAAATCCAACTTTTAAGTTTCACCTGATTAGGGCACAAATGGAGCATACTTCTTCTTGATCTATCTATTTCTCATGTCATTCATTCTTGCATTCCTTTAAAAAAAATAAAAAAAATATACCTCATCTTGCATTTTCTTGACATTTCCTATGCATATATATATATATATATATATAAAATATACTTTGCATTTTCATAGCATTCTTAGTATTAAAAAAATTCATGATTTTTATGTTATTCATAACTTTTTTGAAAAAAGAAAGAAAGAAAAAATAAATACATCATCTTGCATTTTTAAGGCATTCATAGCATTTTTTTAAAAAAAAAAAGAAAGAAAAAAATAGAGAAAAAATGTTTTCAAAGTTCATTCATTTCACCTTATGCGTCTCGTGCATCTCATTCATTCAATCTTATGCTTCTCAACCATTTCATCTCATTCTTTGTTTGATGTTATCACATTTTAATAAATTAAACTGGTTCAGGAACCATTGCGCAGCCTAAGAAAGAAGAGACCAATCAAACTCGAGTTCATAACACAAGGGCTCAAACAAGGCTTGCGACGATGATAACTGAGAATGAAGGAAGAAATTTGAAAATGAAAATAGATGAGATAAAAGAGATGATGAATGAAATGAAAGAGTCACATAGAAGGATGGAGGAAATGTTGTTGGCCATGAGGGAGACCTTCACCTTGATCGAGGCAGCCGGAAGTATGGGAGTAACTAGATCATATTCGCACCCAACTTATGCCTGATATCCACCTTCACTTCTGCAAAATCACCCACAACCTCGGCCAAACTTCTACAATCAAGGCCGTTTCCGTCCCCAAAACCTACCCCTTTCCCAAAACTATCAATTTCAAATGCAGATGTATTCCAAAGATTGTTTGATACTCACCTCATTTCTGGAAATCCTGTAGGTCCTTTACAACCACCACTACTGACATAGTATAATCCGAGTTTAATGTTGGCTTTTTTGCTTACCGGAAGTGCACGGGTCGCACCTGTAATATAGCTAGGAGTCGGATATCGTTCCCACGAGGATAAACGTCAAATTCAGTACTAATTATAAACTAATAACTTAAGTATTTCTATTCAAGGAATTATAAATTGTAAAGGTTCGTATTAAACTACTAAGAAGAACTTTAAAACTATCAGCTTGAGTTTAGAAAATGATTTAGAACATAGGGCATCCTTTTTCACCTCCTATATCAATTGTTAATAAATAACCCTTACGAGCATACACATGCAATGGTTAGGTTAGCTTGGGAATCTGCTTTAGCCGAAAGCCTATGTCTAGGTCAATCAACCCTGGTATTACTTACCTAATCCACTATATTTCTATGAGGACTAGTGTAAGCTCTACTAATGAACGATTTATTCCCAATTAATTACTATGCATGGTCAATAGGTATATTTCTATCCTATTAACGAATCATTGCATCCAACCCAATTGAATAAAATAGAACATGCATCAATCATATATACGATCTCAAATCCAAACTCCTATGTCTAGGCTCATTAGATTTGAACAAATCAGTTGAAAGCTGATCAAACAATTAAAGCATTAAATACTATATGATTGAACAAATACCAAATCATGTATAAAACTCAAAAGATTACAAGATTAATTAATATCCATAAGAGGATCCAAAGTAAAACCCTATACACAGCTTAGCCAGCCATGACAAACGAAAATAAAACACTAATACTCAGAGTCATGGATATGGAAAAGAGAAAGGAGAAGAGAAGAGAAGAACAAAGCTAAGAGGAGTGATCCTCCAAGCTCCAATCCTCCACCAAGGTGAAAAGAGACTCCAAACTGGGTCACTTCTGCTTCCTACTGGTCTGAAATGATAAAACCTACCCGCAGCTTTCTAAAATAAAACCTAACTCCCACTAAAAATCGATGAAACAGTATTTATAGGGCTCAGAAAATAGGGTCACGCTGCAGCATTCAATTGAGCGGGTTCTCAGCTAAGTGATCTGCAATTACACTCCCTTTGATAGACTTTCGAGTCATGTGTTTTATATCAAACTCAAAAAGAACCACTTGCACTTGGAGACTCGTGTGGAAACATGAAGACTTTTAAATATGTACTTTATCGAATCCATTCTTGAGATCAGCCAAGTTGTATAGTACAACATGTACTGCCTCAACCTTCTTGACGTCCATGCTAGCGCACAACAAGTCTTCTCGATTGCCATGTAGCGGGACTCGCAATCATTGAACTTCTTACTCAAGTAGTAGATGGCATGTTCTTTCTTTCTTGTTTCATTATATTGCCCTAACATTGCTCCCATGGATGTCTGCAATACCGTGAGGTACAATATCAACGGCCGCCAAGGTGCAGGTAGCACCAAAATAGGAGGACTTTGCAAGTAAGCTTTTATTTTCTCAAAAGCTTCCTGACATTGTTCATCCCATTCTCCTGGTTGTTGTTTTTTTAGTAACTTGAAGATCGGCTCGCAAGTGCTAGTCAAATTGGCTATGAATCTAGCGATATAGTTTAACCTCCCGAGAAAACTTCTCAATTCCTTTTCGGTCTTAGGAGCGGATATCTCTTGTATTGCTTTGACTTTGTCTGGGTCCATTTTGATCCCTTCTTTGCTAATGACGAAACCAAGCAGTTTTTCAGTTGATGCACCAAAAACACACTTTGTTGGGTTTAGCCTTAACTTGTACTTTCTGAGTCTTTCGAACAACTTTTGCAACACTTCCATATGGCTTTCCCCTTCTTTGGACTTGGCGACTATGTCATCCACGTATACCTCAATTTCTTTGTGCATCATATCGTGGAACAAAGCAACCATGGCACGTTGATAGGTGGCCCCAGCATTCTTCAAACCAAACGGCATAACCATGTAACAAAAAGTTCCCCATGCCGTGATGAACGTGGTCTTCTCTTTATCATTCGTGTCTATGGGAATCTGATTGTATCCAGAATACCCATCCATGAAAGAGAATCTATAGCCTCTCAATGCGTTATCGACAAGGACATCGATGTGAGGCAATGGGAAATCATCTTTAGGGCTAGCTTTATTCAAATCCCTATAATCCACACACATCCTGACTTTTCTGTCTTTATTTGGAACAGGGACGATATTCGCTACCCATTCTGGGTGTCTAGATACTTCTAAAAATCCTGCTTCTAATTGCTTGGTAACTTCCTCCTTGATCTTTAAAGACATTTCAGGGTGCATTCTCTTCAACTTCTGCTTTTTCGCCTCAACATTGGGGTGTAGTGGAATTTTGTGGGAAGCTATGCTCGGATCCAACCCTGGCATATCTCGATAAGACCATGCAAAAACATCCATGTAGTCTCTAAATAACTTGATCATGCTTTCTCGCTCTGGGTTATCCACTAACCTCAGCTCTTTCTTATCTTCATCAGTTCCCATATTGATCACCTCCACTTCCTCTTCATCCAGGCTGAACTCTCTTTCTGACCTTTCTACCAATTTGGCAAACTCCTTAGTGGCGTTCTTATCTTCATCTGAGTCATAGTTATCTATATCCATCATTGAATAAGAATCCATGTTTGAGTTTTCAGGAATCCTTTCATGGGATAATACCTCTACAAGACCCAAATCCCTGGAAGATTTATTTATGCCAGATTGGAAATTATTGACAAAAAGAAAATATGGTAATTGGACAAGGCTAAAAAAAAGTAAGTCAAAGATAGAAAAGAAACACCAGCAGCGTGGATCCATGGTCTTCCTAAGAGCATAGTGTATGTAGACTCAATCTCCATTACTTGAAACAGTACTTGGAAACAACTTGGGCCTATCTCGAGTGGAAGGGTCACTTCTCCTAGAATTCCTCTTTTCCTTCCATCGAAGGCTCACACCGTCATTTCTTGAGGCTTTAGGTCTTCTACACTCATAGCCAGTTGGGACAAGGTATTCCTCGGGAGGATGTTCAATGCAGAACCTCCATCAATTAAAACTTTTGCCACTACATACCCCTGACATTTCAAAGTGATGTGCAAAGCACGCGGGTTATTTCCTGTCGAACGTACCACTTCTTTCTCAGAGAAAGGGATCACATTGACGTGCCTCACTGGGTCTACCATGTTTACTAAGCTTTTTGGGGTAACATCTGGCTTCACATAGGCTTCGTTTAGCACTCTCTGCAGTGCTTTGCGGTGACGTTCAGAGTTCATTATGAGTGACAGAAGAGAGATCCGAGCTGGGGTTTTCCTGAGTTAATCTACAATATCATACTCACTTTGCTTCATAATTTTTAAGAATTCTTCCTCATCTTTTTCCTTTGTTTCTATGTTGATTGTTTTTCCTTTCCCAGTCTTATCTTCTTGCCCATAGCATCTGCCACTTCTTATGATCCCTCCTATGTCCTCAATACTCGGTACTGCTTGTGCGAGTTCTGCTATTTGAGCGATAGGGGCCGAAGAGGTTTGTCCTACATTATCTTGTGTTTCTACCTTGACATCATACTTCCAAGGTACAACATGGGTATCACTGTAAGAGAAAGGTGTAGGCTTCTTTATTGCTATGACAATCTTTCCAGAATTTGGGACTTCACTAGCACGCGGAAGTTTGAGAACTAAACGCTCCATAGTATCTATTTCTTTTGTGGATTCTCTTGCTCGAGTACCATCCACTATACCTAGAGCCATGAATTTATGCAACTGGGTTTTGAACTCCTGACAATTCTCAATATCGTGTCCCTTCTCCATATGGTGTTTACAATAAGCTTCAGTATCATATTCAAACTCTACATCCCTTAAGGTTATTGAAGAACAATAGCCTGCTTGGACCAGACCTTGGAATATTAACTTCATAGGAGTTTTGACATTCTCTACCTCTTGAACTCCTTCCTTGTCCTTTTCCAATGCATTTACAACTCCTTTCCCATGATTCGGGATTAGGTTGCTGGTAATGCTAGGCCCTTTCTCCTCTTCAAAATCTAGCTTTCCGCAGGCAATCAACTTCGTCACTGTTGTTTTAAATACCTCACAATCCTCGATTGAGTGTTCTGGGTTATCCATATGGAACTTGCAATTTGCATTAGGATTGTACCAAGCTGGGAATGGGGGTACCATGGGGTGAGCAGGGATGCATGCAACCAAGTGCGTGTCGAACAACTATTGAAACAAGTTAGCATTAGAGATTGACAATTTTGGAAAAGGGGGTAGATTCGACGGGGGTCGAGCATACCCTTGGTTTCTTGGATTTCGAGGTGCAGGAGGACGATTAGCATAAACAAAACGAGTGAGGACATATGTATGTGGTAAGGGAACATGGTTCACTTAGCATGAAGTTTGGTAAGGTAGAAAAGCGGGTGAAGGGGCTTGATGAGCAGGGTATGGTTGTGGATTACGAGGACAACATGAGTTTTGTTGTTGCACATAGCTGACTTCTGGTTCTTTCTTCTTTATCGGCGCCATCTTCTTAGGAAAATTGCTTTCCGTATTTCCAGTAGGTAATTTTCCAGCTTTCGCAAGATTCTCAATCCTCTCTCCAGCCACAATTAGGTCAGAAAAATCCGTATAGGTTGCACCTGCCATCAATCCAATAAAATGTGCTCCTAAGGTCCCCATAAAGTACGAGCTCATTTCTGACGAAGTCAATGGTGGTTGAACTTGGGCAGCCAACATTCTCCACCTTTAGGCGTATTGCTTGAAGGTTTCACCATGCTTCTTTTGCATTGCCCCTAGCTGCAATCCAGTAGGTGCTGTGTCGATATTAAATCGATATTGCCCCAAGAATAAATGAGTCAAATCATCCCAGCAGGAAATCTTTGAATGGTCAAGTTGCATATACCATTCCAAAGCTGGCCCAGTCAGGCTTTCATGGAAAAAATTGATCAAAATTTTTTGATCACGCGACCAAATGGCCATCTTTGTGATGTAGGTCTTTAGATGAAACTTTGGATTGGTGCTTCCGCCGTACTTTGAGAACTCCAGAATTTTGAAGTCCTTAGGGATATTAACCTTAACCTCATGACATAATTCATTGATTCCCATCGAACCATATAAATTAGGACCTTGCATGGCTTTAATTTGCTCTTACATCTTTCCAAATAATTCATCTCTTAATTTTTCCTTTTCGGAGTTGTTGCTCAGGAATATTTTTACTGGCTGCTCATGAGTGACTTCTGCATTGTTATTTCCCCCTTCAGGATTTCTATTCATAGAATTATCCTCTTCATTCATATTACTGTTTGCATTTGCATTTACCCCAACGCCGACAGAGGTTCCATTTGTTGCTCTGAGGGTCGCAGTTAACTGTCTCATTAAATCTTCGACCCTCGATTGTCTTTCTGCCATCGCATCTATTCTTCCCCTTATTTCATCCATCTCTTGATCCAAATTTCTTCCCGAGTTTGACATCTCTTGCAGCCTAGTTTGCAACCTAGTCTCGTATGTTCGGGTTTGTGTGATCTTCGTTTTTCGAGGACGAGCAATGGTTCAAAACTTTTTACCTGAAAGCAGTAAAATTCCAAATTATGATTTTATTTAAAAAAGTAATTGGACTCATTATTTGTTAGAGGGTTGTTAGTGATTTTAAGCTGAGTGGACTTGAAATGAGTATCTTTGATCCTTGTTTTGTCAGTACTATTACCCAGAACGTCTTGTTCAAAAGTATTAAGTCTCAAGTGAAATATGAGATCAGAAAATGAGTATCGAAACCATCAATACTTCATTCATTCAACTGACAAGATATGAAAATCAAATACATTATTTCATAGCTGAATACATGTGCCCTAACCGAATAAGACTATTCTCTGTTTCATTTGTCCTATTAGGTCTTTACAATACGCAATGAAGTCACTGATTTCTACCGGTGCCTTAAAAGAATTAACCATCTTATCAGCTTTTCTCAAATGATATGGGGTATCCGCAATTGCTGAATTAGCCAAACATGCTAATTTTGCAAAGCGACTCCTCCAAAAATAAGCTTCTTCCTTCCATCCATTGATGTCGCATTTTTGTTGTTCCACCTGATTCATCAGTTCCTTCATTTTTTCCTGCTCCTATTGTAACATTGCCTCATATTTTGTAACCATCTCTTTCATGTGGAGCTTCTTGTTTTTTACCATATCTTCATATCTTTTAGACGTAATTTCCATCTGTTTTCTCATTTCCTCTACCAGTTACATTGCATTATTCCGGGTTAACTTGACATTCTCGAGTTGTTCCCTAAGTTGTTGGTTTTCAGCCATAACTTTGTCTCTTTCTTGTCTTCGAAGTCCTAATTCCTTGTTCGCGACCCATAGACAATGCTTAGTCTTCAGTAGGTAATCATATTCCATCTTCATCTTTTTGTTAGCCCTTTCGAAAACGTGATCCTTTTCAACGTTTTCTCGCTTCAAGGCTGCATATTCATGGCTGGTTTCTCTCAGTTCCGCTTCCATATTCTCATTTTCCATTTCCATCTTCGTGATCCTAGCTTTTATATCTTTTGTCTCTTCATTTTCTATCAAGACCAAAGCTGAAGATCCATCAACCAAAGGAATTGTCGGGGCCTTGAATGGTAACTTGAGTTCCTGAACTCTGTCTTTAACCCATTAGTGGTAACTTTCCTTGGCCGCACAACTTCTAACTCCCAGTTCCTTTTCTTTTCGGATGATTCTGTCCCAAGCACTTCGGATCTTCTGAAGTGACTCAATGTATTCCATGTCAGCATAGTAAAGAACAAAAGGGGTTATTTGGACTTCCGTAGGTGGTCCCATTATAGGATAACCAAGTTGTCATTGTGCCATGGCTGGATTGTAGTTGATACACCCCCGTGTACCCATGAGGGGTACATTTGGAAATCCTCCACACTGGTAGATGATAGCTTCTACATCTTTCCATCGAGGATACCATCTGATTTGTTTTTCATCCAATTCCGCTAAATGGTCCGCCCATTCACGGCTGCTCTTGTTCTTTAGCTAGTACATATTGAAGTCAACGATAGGGCACTCTGTTCTGTATGATCTGTTGAAAACATGAGTTGTGAGCCACACATATAGCATCGGCAAGCAACAGAGGATTCTCTTGCCATTCTTTTCGTGGCAAAAGTTCAGGGTGCAATAAACATCCGCGAGAATGGCTAGAACCGGGTTGTCGATGTTAAACTTGCAAGCTATGAACACATCAATTGCTGCATAATCCACATAGTCATCAATATTAGGGAACAAGACTAGGCCATAAATGGTGATGGCTAGCATATCCATGAAAGCATTCCAATCTTCACTTTTGGCTAAGTGATGCATATGTCTCTCAAGGTATTCTCTTGAAAACCATTTAGTTCCATTCCTATTCTGTTGCGCTCCTTGTAGATCTCTGGCGTGCACCTTCAGAACATTTGCTACGGTTTGGATGGATGCGTAGTGTCCTATATAACAGTATGGCTTCTTACCCTCCAACGGCAAACCCAAAATCTGCTCAAATTCTTCCAAAGTGGGGGCTAACTGGAAATCCTCAAAGGTGAGACATAGAAGAGGTGGGTCATAATATTGGGCCACTGCAGTGATCGCTTCTACTTGCACATTCACCTCTAACAGGTCTAGGATCTTCCCATACTTTACTGCGAGTGTCAAACGTTGGGTCTTCTTCAGCATTCGGCCCATGATCACTAGGCTCTCAGTGTTAACTTTCTTGGCCTTGAGTCGTAGAGTCTTCTTCAAGGTCATATCCTTATGATCTGATCCCATATTTCTTTCCATCAAAGATACTCACTTCAAATCTTGATTGAATTTAACGGTTCTCTAACAAATTTTCCTGAAGGATGACAAAAAGATTAGAGTGTAGTAAGAAACTTGATGCAAGGATGCAAAGTATTATTTTTTTATTTTCTTTAGAATGAATGCAATGATAAATAGTTAGTTCATTAATAGTGATTTGCACCTCCTTTTTTTTGAAAAAAAAAGTTCTCTCCTTTTATTTCAAGATAAAAACTTGTCCTTAAGCGGGGTGCGATTAGGTTTATCATATTAATGGACCACACTACTTATTATGTATATGTACAAAAGCAATTATGACATGGATAAACTAGAGGAAGGTGTGCTCCCTTTGTGCCCTACGAGATTGTCTTAAATTTGAGGAGTTCTACCCTAAAGATCTATAAGTTTTTCTGATTCGTGAGAACTCTCATTGGGTGGCTTTACTATTCTAAAGGCCTCTAGAGCTAAGTCCCATTTCATAATGTTGACCACAAACAGTGGGTAAACTACCAAGTGCGGGACATTTATGAAAAAGGCACACTCTAGATGAGGTTTTCGTAATAACCAAACAGGATGTACATCCAAAATGGCTACTACTACGCAACCTCTACTTAACTTAGGCTTCACTCAGACCCGGGTATAGGGCCTCACTCGAATGTGTGATAAACGTGTAGGTGCAATGTGTGTAGGGAGCATACAAACCTTCGTGACTTTAAAAAAACCCACATCCTGCAAAACAAAACAACAAAATAGAAATTCCCAAAGGTTCTCTACCCTAAGGTTTGCATAACAAATAAAAATTACAGTTAAAATAATAATAAAAAATTAAAAACAAAGAAAAAAACAAAAATAAAAAGGGTAAAACAAACATTTAAATGTCACAAAATTTGCACAACTAATTTACAAAGGCTTGACTCTCAAACTTCCCCAGTGCAGTCGGCAACTGTCGCGACAGTGACCGCGGTGGGATAACGACTTAAATTACAAAATTCAAGGGAGTCGCCACCAATTTTATTTTTATTAGGAAAAATTGAAAAAACCTAAAAGAGATGATCTACGCTCAAAAACTCAGGTTCGGGAGTCTAGTTATGCATAGGGAAGGGTGGAGACTTAACCCCACAGCACCCCTAATACATCCATACTAAGACGGTTACCTTAAATTAATCGTGCAAATTTTATAACTTTTAAAAATATTTATTTTACCCATTTTTGTCAAGAGAAAACAAAATTAGCAAATAATTATGAAAATCTAATTTTTATGTAAATAAATAAATAAATAAAATTCAAACCATCAAGTTATCACAACTTAAATGATTTAAAAAAATACAAGATTAACAATGTCATGTCATTAAATTAATCCCGTTTTATTCTAAAAAAACAATATGAATAGAATGATTAAAACATACCCTAGCAAAAAATAAAATAAAATAAAATAAAAATAAAAATAAATAAATATAAACATGTAACAGTTTAAGCAAAAAAACCAAATAAAACCCAAGATAAATTTTTCATTGCTACTATTTTTTTTAAAAAAAAAGTGTTAGATTTGAAAAAAAAAAACTTACAAAAAAAAAGTGATTTAAACTATCCTACCCAAACCCAAAAGAGAACCCCTAGATACAAAAGCCCAACCCAACAAAAATTACCACAACTAACAAAAGAAATAAAAAAACCAGCATAACAGAACGTCTCTACTGTTACTCTTCCGTTTACAAACTCTTTTTTTTAAAAAAAAAACAAACAAAAAGAAAAGTTGCCTAAATAAAAAAAACAAAAAAAAATAAAGAAACTGAGGCAGAAGCCTCTGAAATTGAAAACAAAACACGAAGAGGTCTAACGAAGAAGAGAGAGAGAAAGAGAGGTGTCGGGGTGGGTCAGATCTGCAGTCACGGGGGAGGAGGAAGAACTCCGGCGACGTGGTGGCTCATTTGGCACTGATCTGGCCATTCGGGGGTGCCACGGTGGTCCATGGCTGACGGCTTGCTGCGGTCTGGTCTGACGCAGAGCGTGGCAGTTCGCGGCTCTCATGGTGGAGCTTCTGTCGCAGATCTGGTTAGTTTCGAGTCAAAGCTCAGTGGAGAACAGTGGATGACGGCACGGTGGGCTCGAGAACTCGCGGCATCGCAGGGAGAAAGGGAGGAGGACGGCATCCTTGGTGGGATTACCGGTGGGGCGCGGTTGGGGGGGAGAAAATGGGTGGTTTGTGTTTTTTTTTTTTATCATTTTGACTATAGGGATGAATTCGATGGAATTTTTTTGAGTATGGAACTATTTTGGGTGAAAATTTTGCTTGGTTTGGTTATGGGAGTCTGCTGTGATTGATTTTGCAAGGGTGATATTGGGGTATCCTTCAGATAGGAATGATATATTGTGAAGTGTGTGTTGCTAAGTGCATGGTAACTAGGAAAACATAAAGCAAAAAAAAACGATCCTACCCATTTAGATTCAGGCAATAATGATAAAAGTTAGAATGCATAAAGAAAGAATGGATCAATATACTTCTTGAGTTTCAGGAAAAACACTAAAAACTTTTCATTCAGCTGTTTCTCTACAATTTCACTTCTCACCTTTCCTCACCTCTCATTTTCTCACTAACAGAAAATAATAGTTGCCGGAGAATACAAAGTTTTCAACTGAGAAGAAAAATGTATCCAACAGCTCACCTGCAAAACAAGAGAAAAATCCCCCCAAAAACTGACCAACACCTTTCTCAACATTGCTCCCTGTTATATAGGCACCAGAATTATCTGTCTTGGCATGCATGAGAGCAGATTTGTGTAGTCTTTTTCACTTCATTTTTTTGGATTGCTTCACTCTTCCTTTTCTCCTGCAATGTTGCAACCTTCCATTTCTGTGTTTGAGCCTCAGCATGTTGACAAGAACTCTATTCCTTTTTTGTGCTTCATTTTTGAAAATTTCTACCATCTCTCTTTCCCTTTCTTTTGCTACCATCTGGAAAGTTTGTTTTGTCATTTGGCCATGCTTCTAATGTTTCTGTCTTAGCTTGCATGTTTTTGTCATTCTGTTATTTTTTGCTACGTTTCGTCTCACTTGCATGCTCTTTTTTTTTTTTGTCTTCTTTCTTTTGGCTTTGCTCATTTGGCAGGTGCTCTTGCAACGTTCGTTTTTCCCCTTTTTTTTTTGAAACAATTAAGACCAATGGGCCAAATAGTTAAATGGACTTGTACATTGTTTTAATTAGGCCGTACTTGATTTGGATCATGAGTTAAAAAAGTGAGTAAAAATAAAATAAAAAAATCTTTTATTATTTTTTTTATTTTTATTTTAAAAGTTTTAATGACTCGGACAAAATTGGGCATTCACAATATGCATCAAGGAATCCACAAGATTGTAATTCAACTCTCTCTCCACTAATGTGACTCACACATGATTGAAGATCAAAAGGGTCTTTATCAGCTTATAATGTTAGGCCAATGGTATGGGATAAAGAGCAAAGGGAATGGATTTAACACAAATATTAAGACACATACACATATGATTTCCAGACTTGAGCACAAGTGAGATTATCAGGGTATACCACACAAACTTTGAGAGATCAGAACTCATAAGAACCATTCAATGCTTTATTTTTACTTTTTCTTTTCTTTTACTTTGCTTTTCTCTTTTCACTTTTTTCCTTCTTTTACTTTTACAAAGCAATGATTTTCTACAGCAGATAGTTCAAACAAGTTCTATTTGAATTTGACTTACACGATACCCCTAATTATTTGACTCAATTCAAGAAATCATATATATATGCACTCCACAACATTGATGGTAAGATAACAAATGTCATGTTTTCACATGCATTTAGAAATGGTTACATGGCATGGAATATGTAAGTGATGAAAAACATAAGGCCAAACATACATAAGGCTTCAAAGGGGACCAAAGGATATGATCATGCCAAGGTAAGCCTTTTAAGGCTCAATCGGTCCGAAGAATGCCCTAATCATTTCCTTAATCATGCACAAATTAGAATTTCGCCTCAAGAGAGTTCAAAAACAATTTCACAGAATACTGACACCTTCACATGCACAATTCATAAACTTTCTCAAGGCAAGACTTCTTATCAATTCCAAAGTTCAATAAGCATGCAAGTGGAAAACGTACCAATCCTAAAATGAAACTAGATTACTCAACATGTTTGAAAGATTGCATATGGATTCACAGAAATGTTTTAGTCAATTTACATCAATCTCTATCATTGAACAATCATTTCACATTAGTTTTAACCTTTATGATTCAAATTGTGAAAGGGAACGACAATTGTATCTTGAATGGAATTTTTCAAGAATTGATTATCAAGATACAAGTTCCTCTGGATATTAACAAGCATACATAGCATACATAATTACAAAAATACATAAACTATACTAAAATATCAAAATATTATATCCACAATAGGCAATATTAACATAAGCATCAATATTATAAACATGCATCAGCATCAAAATACTAAGTCTAGGACACCCCCCCAAACTTGAGGGAAACAGTGTCCACACTGTACAAAAGAAACATACTATAGATAAAAGCAAAAAGAATAACAATGAAAGGAACATGGCCTGGAGCCTCAAAAGCTAGATGGAAGCCTCCTCAGAATCGGTGGCTTCAGCATCTAGGTCCTCATCCTCCTCATCATCATCATGGCGTGCTTGGTGAGAGGGGCTTGGCTCTTGGGATGGTGGTAGTGGGGCAGCAGCGACTACGGGCGGGAAATCGGATACTGGGTAGTCCTCCATCGGTAGGTGCAACTGCTCCGCAGTCCAACACTGCGTCTGAATGATGTACGCCAGCATGGCGGTGGTCTGCGCTGCCTGAGCCTCCAGCCCAGTCACTCGGGCCTCTATCTGTGCCCTCCAGGTGGCAGCATCTACTGTGACTGGCCTCGGCTGTGACGGCCCTGGTTCCTGAGGTGGTGGCTGTCTCTGTGGTCCTCTGGCTGCTGATGCTGGTGCTGCTGGAGCTACTCGAACCCTCTCAAAAAAGTAATTGTTTAGAGGCTGTTTTACCTCTGTGCGCTCCTCGTGATCCTGAGTTTGGACCATCTGAGTCCGGCACAACCTCTGGATCAGGGAAGGAAAGAACAGGCTCCGACACTCCCTAGCAGCTCTCCCAATCTGCTGGTGGATGAGACAGGCAACATCGATAGCCCGATGCTCCAGAATGGCATAGATCAAGATCGCCCAATCCCGAGTCATCTCTGACAGGCTGTTCGATGGCAAGATTCAAGTGTTGATGACATGGTACCACACCCGAGCCTCTGATGTCAAGCAGGCTCAGCGGAAAAATCGGGGCCTGGCATCTTGGACGCTCAAGACCCACTCTACTAGTCGCGAAGCAGGCGTGCAGTTCCTATCGATGACCACAGTGAGGTCGATGTCGTCTGGGTCGACTGTGAGAAACTGGGCGCACTCACAAACTGGCGGAGGAGGAGGGAAAGCGAGGGCTGCCCTGATAACAGCAATGGAATAAGAAACTCTGCGACCCCATACAACAACCGTGGAGGGGTTGGCGTCAGTAATATCTATGTTCGCGTAAAACTCGTGAACCATTGGAAGGACCCCTATGTCCGGGTGCTGCGCAAATCTCTCCCAGCGGTGATGGTGGATGGTTAGCTCAATGTTCTCTGGGATACCATCCTTGGCAGAGAACCCTCTCTCGGCCGTCACTGTTTTTGAAACCAGTACGAGGTATCGTTGTGCAGCTTCAGCAGAAACAAACCTCCCCTCATCGAATGGTGGAGGAGACGGTTCTCGGCGTCTTTGGCTAGAAGATCCTCGCCGTCGCTTAGCAAACATAGTACCTAAAATGGAATTGCAAACAGTTAATATCAAATAATAGGAATGAAAGCATATGATATATTCGTAATTTGTGAAGAAATCTGGAAAAGTTGGTATATGACGGTGCGACATTCACACCAACGTCGCGGCATGTAATCTGTTCATTCCACGCCGCAGTACTCAAATATTACGCCGCGGTATTCATCCCAGTTCATACTTATGCCGAGGCATCCAAACAAACGCCGCGGCGCGCAAGAACATCAAACCCAGAAATACCCACTAAATCAGGCAAATCATTCCCCCGAGGCAGTAAATCATGGAGAACAACATTAAAATGACAACATTATGTTATTTAAACACTCTTAATCTCACTAAACTATAACAAATATACATCTAACACAGGATTTTCAAAAAAATGTAGTAAAAACATAAGAAAATATGAAATAAAGAGAAGGGGAGTGCTTTGTACCTGGTTTGGAAGCAAGAGAGTGAATGTAGAAGTGAGAAAAATACAAAACGAGGGAAAAATTTTTGAGAGAAAAAATAGAGAAATGGGTTTACGCGATGAGGGAAATGGAGGGTCATACGCATGGGTACAGCACTAAACCCCAACCAGGAAATTTTTTTTTTGAACAAATGCCGCGGTGTTGCTAACACCCCACGCCACGGCGTGAGAGGTCAGTCTGCTGAATTCTACAGCAAACTGAGTTTAGCCTAAATTTTTGGCCAAAATGGGACATTAAAACATATACAACATGTCCAAATGATCAAAGAGCAGATTAAAAATCAAAAACATAAACAAACTACAAAAATCACATATTAAGTACTATAAACGTAGAAACACAGATAATGCACATTTTTAAATCATAAGATAATTAGCTTGGGTTCCCTCCCAAGAAGGGCCTGATTTATAGTCTCGGCAAGACTTTATGTGTTGTTCCACTTGTATTTGCTCCAAGGGGGAGGATCTTCCTCCTTTGCATCAGAATAAGCTTGAAACACTTGAAATGGCATGGGTTTAAGCTTCTCAATTAGAACTTTCTCAATAGGTGGATCGTATGACTTAATCACACTCTTTAAATTCAACCGTTCCAGTTCATCATCTCCACTTCCTTGTATTGAGATCAATTGACCTTCACTGAGAGCTCTTACTACACTTCCACCAAGTGCATCACATGTCAACTTATCAACTTCACTTACCAAACAACATTGTTCTTGATTTTTAGGACTCTGTATAGCTTTAAAAATGTTGAAGGTAACCTCCTGATCTTGGACCCTCAAAGTGAGCTCTCCTTTCTCCACATCTATGAGGGTTCTTCCTGTTGCACGGAATGGGCGGCCTAAAATCAAAAGGACCCTATGATCCTCTTCCATATCCAGTATCACGAAGTCCGCAGGGAATATAAACTTGTCCACTTTCACCAGGACATCTTCCAAAATTCCCCTTGGATACGTATAAGAACGATCGGCTAGTTGGAGGGTTACAAATGTAGGCTTGCATTCCCCCAAACCTAGCCTCTGGAATATGGATAGGGGCATAAGATTAATGCTTGCCCCCATATCACATAAGGCCTGCCCTAAGAAATCCTTCCCTATGGCACAAGGGATTTTAAAGCTTCCCGGATCCTTTAGCTTTGGGGGAAGCTTTTGCTGTAAGACGGCGCTGCATTCTTCAGACAATGCCACCGTTTCATACTCACCCAGCCTACGTTTCTTCGACAAAATATCCTTCATGAATTTAACGTAGCTAGGCATCTGCTCTAAGGCTTCAGCAAACGGGATGTTTATTTGAAGTTTCTTGAAAACTTCCAAAAATTTCTTAAACTGATCATCCATTTTGTTCTTGATCTGCCTGCTTGGAAAAGGATGAGAGTGTACATAAGGATTGTTCACAAATTTCTTGTCCTCAACCTTCTTTTGGACTTTACTTTCATCCTTTTCCTTTTCTTTCTTGACGTCCACCTCCTTGTGGACTATTTCATCATGGTCCTAGCTCTTGACCACTTCTTCCTCCAGCAATCTCGTCTTTGGATTTCCCTCAATGTCCTTGCCACTCCTCAGTGAGATGGAATTGCAGTGCTCATTGGAGGCACCCCTTGGATTAGTGACAGTATCACTAGGTAAGGTGCCTGGGGGCCTGTTGTTGATAGCATTGGCCAGCTATCCTACTTACGTTTCCAATGCTCTCATTGAGGCAGTCTGGCTTTGTAACATTGCATCATGCTTTGTCAAATGAGCATCTGTCCTTTGCATGTAAGAGTCAGTCTTTGAAATGAAAGCATCATTCTTCGCCATCAGCTGCATGAACATATCTTCCAATGCAGGTTTCCTTTCTTGCATTGGTTGTCTTTGCTGAGTAGAAAATCCCAGAGGATTGTACTGGCGTTCAAGACCAGGAGCATTGGAGGAGGAAGAGGGTCCTTGATTGTCCCTCCATGAGAAATTTGGATGATTCCTCCATCTAGGATTATATTGATTGGAGTATGGGTTATTCTGTTAGGAGTGATAATTACTGACATAATGTGTGCTCTCAGGCATACCCGGGCACCTATCACTCGCGTGATTATCCCCATAATTGTCACAAAGGACAAATGGGCTTTGGTTTGATCTCTGCTGACCTATACTGCCCATCTTGCTCGCCAAAGCCGCAACCTGTGCTGTTAATGAGGTTATGGGATCCACCTCATGCACTCCAGCTACCTTCCATGGAGTATTCCTTGATGAAGGCCATTGATAGCTATTGGCAGCTAATTCCACTAGTAGCTAGAAGGCATCATCGAATGATTTACTTAACAAGGAGCCTCCAGCAGCAGCATCTAGTATTGGGCGATGGTGGTGCAACAAGCCTTTATGGAATGAACATATTTGGTGCCACGGAGGTATTTCATCATGTGGGCATCTTCTTAGGAGATACTTGTACCTTTCCCAGGCTTCATGCAAGGATTCCGAATCAGATTGGGTGAATGATGTAATATCATTCACCATTTCAGCAGTCTTAGACAGAGAGAAATATTTGTTCAAAAACTTGGTACATACCTTCGCCAAAGTTGTGATTGATCCCGCTGGTAAAGAATGCAGCCAGCTTTTAGCTCTATCCCTTAAAGAAAAAGGAAAGAGCCTTAAACGGATAGCATCATCAGATACCCCGTTATGCTTAAACGTGTCGCAAATCTCCAAGAAATTTGAGATATGTGCATTGAGATCTTCATTGGATAAGTCGTCATACTGTACTGAAGCTTGGATCATTTGGATGATGACCGGCTTAATCTCGAAATTATTTGCCCGGATGGCAGGACGTCTAATACTAGATTGTAAATTGTCCGTTTGAGGGGTAGCAAACTCCCCCAACGGCCTTGTGCGGCTCGCGTCCCCCACCTCCATCTCGTGCAAAGCGGCCTCTTCCGCCATCTTACTAAAACCTGAAACAATTAACGAATAAGCAATTAAATCAATATGGAACAAACGAAACTTGAACTAGAGATACTTAAACTCGTAGTTTATATTAGCTAAGCTAAATTTAAACCGTTTTTCCCCGGCAACGGCGTCAAAATCTTGTTGGCTCTTTTGCTTACCGCAAGTGCACGGGCCGCACCTGTAGTATAACTAGGAGTCGGATATCGTTCCCACTAGGATAAACGTCAAATTCAGTACTAATAATAAATCAATAACTTAAGTATTCCTATTCAAGGAATTATAAATTGTAAAGGTTCGTATTAAACTACTAAGAAGAACTTTAAAACTATCAGCTTGAGTTTAGAAAATGATTTAGAACATAGGGCATCCTTTTTCACCTCCTATATCAATTGTTAATAAATAACCCTTACGAGCATACACATGCAATGGTTAGGTTAGCTTGGGAATCTGCTTTAGCCGAAAGCTTATGTCTAGGTCAATCAACCCTGGTATTACTTATCTAATCCACTATATTTCTATGAGGACTAGTGTAAGCTCTACTAATGAACGATTTATTCCCAATTAATTACTATGCATGGTCAATAAGTATATTTCCATCCTATTAACAAATCATTGCATCTAAGCCAATTGAATGAAATAGAGCATGCATCAATCATACATATGATTTTAAATCTAAATTCCTATGTCTAGGTTCATTAGATTTGAACAAATCAGTTGAAAGCTGATCAAACAATCAAAGCATTAAACACTATATGATTGAACAAATACCAAATCATGTATATAACTCAAAGGATTACAACATTAATCAATATCCATAGGAGGGTCCAAAGTAAAACCCTATAAACAGCTTAGCCAACCATGACAAACGAAAATAAAACACTAATACTCAGAGTCATGGATATGGAGAAGAGAAAGGAGAAGAGAAGAGAAGAACAAAGCTAAGGGGAGTGATCTTCCAAGCTCCAATCCTCCACCAAGGTGAAGAGAGACTCCAAACTGGGTCACTTCTGCTCCCTACTGGTCTGAAATGATAAAACCTGACCGCAACTTTCTAAAATAAAACCTAACTCCCCACTAAAAATTGATGAAACAGTATTTATAGGGCTCAGAAAACAGGGTCACACCGCGGTATTCAATTTCCACGCCGCAGCGCGTTAAAATGCGTGTTCTCTGACTTTGGATGCAGGGGAGGCTCACGCCACAACAATCAAATGCCACGCCGCGGCGTGACAAGCTGATACTTGCACTTTGATTTCTCTTGCAATTCTGGTCCAGATCTGACATGATTCACTTGGTTGGAACCTTACCTACCATAGAGAAATTTCTAAATCAATAATTAGTGCAAATGTACTCAATATATCCAGAAATCATGATGGAAGACATTGAAATCAAATTATACGAATATACAGCTAAACTCTTCCATTCATGCATCAAAACAAGGACTAAGCAGACTATAAAGCACAGATATGTGGCCCAAATAACTACCACATGTGAAGTTATCATTTAACCTACAAATACCACTTAAATATCCCAAGGCACTCAATTGAAGATTATGAGTCCTTTAAGACTGTATTAAGAAAGCTAATTACTTAGAGGAAGCTTGACAAGGAAGAAGCAGCTGGACCCAGTATTGTCAACAACTCTTAAAGTGATTGCCATAAAATAATCAATGATGTTGAACTCATGTTAACTTTCTTGAAGCATTAATATAATGGATTTACGTGAATCTCAATATGTCTTGTTTCCTTTTCTTATGTCTTTGACACTCATGTTCATGTCACGTCTTTCTTATCATTCTTTTCTTTCCTTTACTTGTTGTCTTTTGGTTTGGATCCCATGGGATTCTCGTTCTGAAAATTTTTTTGTGGTTATGAAGCCTACATGTGTAGGTGTTATTTACAAAAAAAAAACAAAAAAAACCAAAAAGAAAAAAAAGGGAGCGAGGAAGCCATCACTCGGCATGCACTGTCTTTTTTGTCTCGAAATTAAAATTTTTGAAAATGAGCACTCAAGATTTGAAATGAAGATTGACCATCTTTCTTTATCTTTCACAAGAATTCATCTTTTCATTATCTCTTGTTGTCCCTTTTTGAGCTTGAAAGTTTTTTTTCAATTTAACCCTGGACAAGGATCACCCCTACACTAGGGGTTAACACAAAGTGGAAATTGTGATTTCTGTGAAAAAAAAAAAAGAAAATGAAATGAAAGAGGTCACAACAAAGATGAATTATTAAAGTGAAAAGAAAAGGGAAATGAAGAACAATAAAAGAAAAGTGTGCTTGAAAATGCAAAGTTAGTTGACAAGGTTTAATTTTGAACAAGGATCCTTGGTCCCATTCAACCTTTAAACATTTGTTTGAGCTTTATATCTTTCATTTCATAACCTTTAACCCTAACCACGTTACAAGCCTTAAAAAGTTCATTCTGATCAATGAAGGATTGTTGTCATTTTCATTAACTTTAACTTTGAGATAAAAGGTTCGTGCTCTTTTGAGTTTTCAATTCCTTGCTCTTATAAAACAAAAAGAAAAATAAAGAAAAATAAAGAAAAATAAAGAAAAGGAGATACTTAGTCCTAAACTAGCACAAATTTCTCTTTGTTTTAATTTGACCTATACTGGCACAAATTTCTCTTTGTTTCAATTTGGCCTTGCACTATGGTAAGTTTCGATCATGTTCAGGTTGACTCCAAACTGGGGTAATTTTTCATTTCCCTGGTTCAATTTGACCTACGTTAGGATAAATCTTTTGGTCATTAGGACGTCCGCCCTATTCAATTCAGTTCTAGACTGGGGCAAATTTCTCTTTGGTTCAATGTGTCTTGTTGTGTATGTTCAGCAGAAGAAAATCATTGGCTATAATGTCTAGTAGGCAGATAAAGATTATTTTCATGAAGGTTGAACCAATCCATATTGGGGCAACACATCTTTGAATCCAATATATTTGTTTGTGTTTTTTTTCCATATATTCATCATTTGTAAATATCCTTTTGTATAATTAAACTTCTAGGACCAATCCGGAAGTTGTTCACTTAGTTAATTTCTTTCCTGTTAGGCATGGCAAAATTACTCGTACCCGCGGGGATCGGCGGGGATTACCCGTGACGGGGCGGGGGATGGGTACCCGTTTAATAAATGAGGGCGGGGCGGGGATTATAGTACCCACGGTACTGCAAACTCGTTTAGTATATATATTTTATTTAATATATATCATATATTATAATTCTTTTTCTTTTTAACTTTGAGATGAGATGAAAATACGTATATTTTATTATTTTAAAATAATATTTTTATTAAATGAATCCATAATGATAAAACTTGTTGAAAAAAATATATACTATTTATGTAATAGTTATTTATGTAAACTAATTATTATAAAATATAATTGGAATTAGTTTGTTATTTATAATAATCTTTTAATTTTGTAAGAATCTTATATTATTAAACAAAATTGTAGTATGTGATGTTAAAATTTATTTTATTTATGTTTGTTTTATAATTTTTAAAATTTTATTTTAAAATATCAAATACCGCATATACCGCGGATATTTCATCTACCCTTGAGAGATTATAAATGGGTACCCGCAAGTAAGCGGGCGGGGGGGGGCGGGGAAGCACTATCCGCCCCACTTTACCCGCCCCATTGCCATCCCTATTTTCTGTTGTGCTTTTGAATCCATGCATGTTTGTTACGTAATATTTTAGGTAAGGTGAACATGAGTACAATACTATGATTTGACCATCTAATGGTAATCTCCTAATGAACAATTTAAATCAAAAAGAGCTTAGAAGTTTCGATTGAAAGGAAAAATGATATCCCAAGGGATAATTCAAAGAGGAGAAGTACTCAAAGAAAAAAGATGGAAGTGAGAATTTGGAAGAAAGTATGTCACAAAGGTCATCCAAATTCAAAGTTAGAAAGTGAGCATGAAAGCAGGTTAGTTGCATAAGCTTTTTCGAGGAAGCGCATGGTTTAAGGAAGTCTCAACTTTGCTAAGAGACTTTGTCGAAGGCTCATGGCCTGATGGTTGTTTCAAAAAAAATTTCCAAGTCCTTAGCTTGATGGCTCTTATAAGATTCTAGGTCCATGGCCTGATGAGATGTCAAAAAAAAAAGTTTCCAAGTCTTTGGCTTGATGGCTTGAGGATATGAAAAAAAAAAAAGAGAAAGAAGAAAAGAAAAGAAAAGGTGGATAATAAAAGAAGGAAGAAATAAATAAAAGAAAAAGGAAGTCAAGAGGATTCCAATCCAACCGAAAGATCTGATGAAGAAGAACACGTGAACGAGAGACTGATTGGTCAAAGCTTTCCAAGATCGTCAATGGTTCAAAATGAGTTTTGATAAATAAGTGAAAAATGAAAAAAAAAAAAGAGAAAAGGAGAGAAAAGAAAAGAGGAACAAAAAAAAAAGAAAAGAAAAATTTTAAGTCCTTGCATTTTAATTTCTTTTGAGCGCATCAGCTCCTATCATTACCTTTGAGCACATCGGCTCCATACATTTTAATTTTTTGAGCGCATCGGCTCCATGCATTTAATTTCTTGAGTGCATCGGCTCCATGCATTGTCATTTAAATTTCGGGCTGCAGTTGCCCATTGCCTTTTAAGTTTCAGGACGCAGTTACCCATTGTCATTTAAATTTCGGGACGCAGTTGTCCATTGCCATTTAAATTCTGGGACGCAATTGCCCATTGTCATTTAAATTTTGGGATGCAGTTGCCCAATGCCATTTAAATTTTGAAACACAGTTGCCCATTGCCAATTATCTTTGAGACATCGGTTCCATGCTTTTTAATTTTCTTTTGAGCGCATCGGCTCCATGCATTTTTAATTTCTGTTGAGCGCATTGACTCCTTGCATTTTTAATTTCTGTTGAGTGCATGGCCTCCTCGCATTTCACTTTTCTTGCCTTGTTTCGCATTTATCATGTTATGCATTGTCGGACAAAATTAGAATTCATGTCTTTACTCGTTTCTTATGAAGATAATATGAAAAATCACGATTTTTTTTATCTAATAAGAAACAAGTAAAGATGGGGCAACTGTGAACACCCAATTTTGACCAGGCTACCAAAAAATATAAAAAAAGAGAAAAAAAGAAAAGATAAAAAAAAGTTAATAATTGTTCATTTTCTTGACCAAATTTTATATTCATGCCTTAAGCCCATTTATTTTATCAGTTTTGAATATTAAAAAAAAGATTAAAAAATGTTAATTTTTTTTAATTAAAAAAAAGAAATAAAAATGAAAGGAAATCTTGCAGCTTGTCATACGTTTACAAGCACAAGGCTCAAGAGAAGCAAAAATGGCAAAATTACAAAGATGTGAAGCATGAAGGTAAAGAAAAGACATGAGAATGAAAACACCTACAGCGACACCAGCTACTCTATCTGCCAGAGCTATTTTTCTTAGGGGATTCATTTTTTTTTCAGAGGACCAACCAGAGATTATGGGTTCTTCTGGGGAGGCTAATATTTGGGAGAACCATTGGCAGAAGGAGAGAGCAACACAGAAAGCCATTTTCGGCATGGGGAGAGAACTAATTTTCAAGAGGCTGAAAATTTGAGAGGGGCACCATTTCACTCCACCTCCATTCATCACTTCCATCTTACCTTCACCCACAACCACCAAACCACCATCTCCACCCTTACTCTGGCACCATCACCACGTAACAGCCCCTACCCAAGCCACCATCTCCCTCCAACGTTCACCTGATAACCATCACCATTCATCTCCACTTTCACCAACTCACCACCACCCATAACCTTCTTCACTTCATCACTTCCAACCCACCATCATCATCATTTCCAATCCAAAACCACCACCATAAACCCACCCATCTTCAACATCTCACCAAAAAAAAGGGCAGCAGCCAAACCAACCAGATCCACTGCCTCTGCAACTAGACCACCGTGACCCGGAGCTCCGAGAACCGCGCCGCTAGCCATTCATCGCGTCGTTCCTGCATCCAGCACCCCTCACAGTCGTGGGTCAAATCCGAGCTCGCCAAACTCAGAACCTCCAACCTGCACCCCGCACGACCCGCTCGTTCTGACCGGGATCCGCCAGCACCCAGCATCCCGAACCGTCCCGACGTCGCAAGCCACCTGTCGGATCTGCACGACACTGCACCAGGAGAGCCCAGATCCAGCGTCAAGCCTGAGATCCATCCGCGAGACCACGAGCGCCACCTCGTCCGGTCACCACCGTGCCAGCTCGCCGGACCGCCCACTGAACAGTCGCACGATCTCACCATGTCGTCGCTCTCCGCCCCTGGTAGAACCCATGGTTGCCATCTCTGTTATTTTGTTTTGATCTGAAATGTCTCCCTGTTGGTTTCTTTTTGGTTTTTTATGAAAGACGTAAATCCTTTTTCAATTTTGAATCTTTGTTTTTATTAATATGCCAAAAGTAAAAAAAAAACATATTAAATAGATCATATGGGTTTTAGGGTAGATAGACTTTTGGTAAATGGACCAAAGTTTCTTAGAGATTTAGATTTTTTTTTTCTCTTTCTTCATTATGCATAAGTAATATAAAAAGAAAATGGATGTAGTAACAAAAACATAAAAAAATAAAAAAAAATATAGAAAATGAAAAATTCAAAAAAAAAATTAATCAATGCAATGACCAATGATGATGATTGAATAGCGAATGTTATCTTTAATGTCGTTTGGATCATAAGGATTTATTGAGTAGCCTTGTGTTATCTTAAATCCTGTGCAAGAATGTTTCTTTTCAAAAATATTTTCTAAATTAAAATTAACCAACTCACACTTATTTTTTATAGAACTACGTGACTTTGAGTTCTTCATTGCACCTGAGGGTACGTAGGAGCAGAATTTCATTTTGTCAAGCCAAAAATTAAATTTTCATAATTAGGTTTTCTTTCCATTCTTTTTTCCAAAAAAAATAAAAATAAAAATAAAAATAGTAACAATGTCTTTAAAAGAAGTAAAATAAATAAATTTGAGGTTATCAAGTTTTTACACAATTGACTTAAGGTACCGTTTCAGGACGGGTGTGATAGGGGTGCAGTGGAATTAAGTTTCCACCATTCTTTATCTATAACCGACTTCCGGATCCGATTTAGTTTTCAAATACTATTTTTCTAAGAAGAAAAGTTTTCTAATTTTAGCTAATTTAAATAAAATTGGTGGCGACTCCATTTTAATCTTTTTAAAATCTCGTGAATGTTATTTCACCGCGATCTCGGTCGCATGACACATTATTATTTATAAAAAAATTAATATTAAAATATCCAATAATAAATAAAAATATTTAATAATTAAAATATATTTTAATATTAACTTTTAATAATTAAAAAATATTTAAAAAATATACATATTTTATCATTAAATGATCACATGTCATCTTTTCATTCAAATGATCATATGTCATCTTTTCATACAAATGACTACTATTATTTGTAACATCCCAAAATTTCCTATCTCTTAAACAAGATAATTTTGACTGCTAATGTAATTTTCTTGTTTAGTAATTTAAATGTATTTTGTAAAATTATTTTGTTTATTAAAATCAACAGTATTTGATTGTTTTGAGTAATTTACTCCGTGTCAGGAAAATAAAAATGATCGGGCCAGGGAAAACTTTACGTAATTTAATTTTTACCGTTAGGTAATTATTTTATGTAATCTGATTTGATATTTGTGCATTTTATAATTTTTGTGATTTTTGTGGATGATTATGAATTTTTTTCTGTTTGTGGGCCCAGGGGGTGTATGTGGGCCCAAGTGGCCATACGTGGGCCCAGGTGGGTCCCGCAAAGTAAAAATTTTTCTACGCATAGAAAAATTTGTACTGTCTAGACGGAGACAGGGGATCTTACTAAACTTGAATCCGGAAACAGTTTTAGAAATTTTATTATCTTGTATTTTATCTTCGTATTTATTTATCAGGCGATAAAAATACAGTAAATATATTCTTTCGTGGGGTTTTAGCAGATAAAAATATAAATTAAATTGCTTAAGTCAACCTTGGTGGTTTGGATATCCACCATTGATTTAATTAATGATGGAGACTTGATCTTGATTTAATCAATCGGTGGAGATTTGATCTTAAAAGTGAATAAGATCATTTATCCGTTAGATGGAGATTAAATCAAGGGTAGAGATTTGGTCGTATAAAGTGACTATGACCATTTTGTAACCATTGGATTTAGAAGTGATCAAGGTGGAGATTTGGCCTTGTAAAAATGTAAGGACCATTTATACCATTGGATTTAGATTTAATCAATTACATGGTGAAGATTTAATCTTAAAAAAGTGACAAAGACTAATTATGACCCTTGGATTTAAAGTTTGAAGAAAGCAATCTTCACCATTAATTTTTGGAGACACATCCAATAACTAGAATTTTAAGGAGAAAAATCTAATGGCGCAGATTAAGTCTTCTAAATCAAAAGTCTTCAAATCCTAACCATTGATCTAATCAATGGCTTAAATGGCTTCAGTAACACCCCAATTTTTAGAAAATGTCCCGAATGTTATGTTTCTTTGTTTTTCAAGCTTTTGTGTAAAATGATTGTTGTGTCCTTATTTTGTTTCTTATTTTCTCGTATGAAATACAAATATGTTTTGCGCTAAAATTTTATTTGATCGTTTTAAGTATTTTGCTTTGATACGATAAAATAAAAATTTTCTCATTTCTTGTTTTAATTTTTTTGGGAGATATACAGACAATTAATATTGTCTGTAATTTTATTTGAACTTTTGGATGATTTGCTACGTCGTGGGAAAAATAGAAAAATGACCATTACGTCCCAAATGTCTTTGTTTTTTGCTTTGTTTTTAATTGTTTTCTACTTGATTTAGTGTTCAATATTCTTGTCTGTGATTTTATTTGGACTTTTTGTGCGATTTGCTCCGGACGGAAAATAATATTTTTTCGGGTAGGAAATCTTGTTTTAATTATTCGGAATTTGGGGATCTTACTAAACTCAATTGAATGAGACAATAATTAATCTTTTAATTTTTAGGATTTAATGTCCAATAAAATAATTTTGTGTATTATTTTATTAGTCAAGATAATTAGATGACAATGGATAGGAAATGTTTTGCGGGACCTACGTTTAATGAACAGTTAACTTAGTAGCTTAATTAAACATCATTAAGAGTGGAACATTCTTGAACATGGTGACTAAGCTAGATGACTAGGTCATTAGTGACTAAGCTAGGTGACTAAGCTAGATGACTAAGCTTAAACCAACCAATGAGAGCAAAGCTTGTCAATCAAGGCTTAATCTTGACCTTTGATGCATCCAAGGGCTTGGATGAAGCCAAGCAAGGCTACACCTTGCATGGCATGAAGTCCACGGCCATTTGGCCTTTGAGAGACCAAATTCACTTTGTTTTCATGCAACTTTCTCTCTTCTCTCTCTTCCAAGAATCCTAAACACCATTGTTGCTTTCTTTGTGAAGCATTCGGCCAAGGCTTCTACTACACCATCCAACCACCCAAAATTTCATCCAACCAAGTTTTCTAAACCTAAACACAATCCTAAGAACATCTCTAGTTGGGAGTTCTTACAAAATCCTTCATTTGAAGCTTGAAAACCTACTTGGAAGATTCAACCAAGAAGGTGAAATTCCTAATTTTTCTTTTCTAAACTCTTTTTCAAAGTTCTAAGCCATGATTTCTCCATGGTTTAAGCTCTCTTTCTATGGTTAGTAACTTGTGGTTTTGTTTAAGCTTGCTAGGTGATTTGGTGGAGTGAAACCGAAACCCTAGGAGGAGTGAAAGAATAGTTTTTGTCTTCATTTAAGGTAAGAGGAAGACTAATCTTATCATCTAAGGATGGTGGTAAGAAGATGGAGTGTGATTTTTGTGATTGTAGAATCCATAAGGGTTCATTTGTGTGATTGTTAGTGGCTTGTTTATGTGTTTGTATATTTGTTAGTAGCTTTCCTATTTGATACTTGTAATAATTTGCATGTCTACAAGCTTTGATTGCATGTCTACAAGCTTTGATTTAGGTTATATGTGTTAGAAATATATTGCATGTGTTAGAATTGCATGATAATGTATAGGATGTGAATAACATGCTAAGGTATGCATGAGTGTTCCAAAGAACACAATCCTAAGGCTCACGGCCATGGACACAAAAGGAGAACCAAAATGTTCTCATATTTTCCCTAAATTGTAATTTAATTAACCTAGGAAAATTAACGAGAGATAGCATTGTTTAGATCAAGGAAAATGAATTTAAAAATCAAATGATCCAAATATACATTTCGGCCAACATGCCAAATCAAGAATTATGATTTCTAAAATCAATTCCAAACTACTTTCAAGTATAAAGATGCAATATATGTTAAAAAGAATTTTTCTCCAATGAGTTTTAAAGAAACAAAATGATTTGAATTAAGTTTAAAGATTAAAATTAATGATTTTAGTGTTAGAAAAGAAATACAGTAACTTTCAAAAATTTCTAACATATAGCTCATGCTTTGTATTTTGAAGCATGTTAGTAGTTTTCAAAAGGATTAATTATATGGTTTAAAAATTTAATAAAAGAAATTTTTACGGTAAAATTAGGAAACCATTAATATAATTTTCTAAGCAAAAATACTTTGTCAATTTTTAGTAAAAATAGACAAATAAGATAGGAAAGATGTCCAAAAGACAGTATACGATATGGAAAATATTTTACGTAGTTTAAAAGTATTAATTATTATTTCTGTTTATTTAAACAGTAATTTAAGGGATTTGAACAAGAAAACGTATTAAAAATCCTATGCGATTGAGAAAACGTATTAAAAATCCTACGCGATTGAGAAAACGTATTAAAAATCCTACGCGCTTGAGAAAATGTATTAAAAACTTTACGCAATTGAGAAAAAGTGTTAAAATTTCTACGCGATTTTAAAAACAGTAAAATATATTTACGCGATTTAAAAACGTTTGTAAAAATGACGAGATTGTGAAAACGCGATAAAATTTCTACGCGATTCACCGAAATGATATTTTCCATATTCTTTCTGGATTTTCTGTATTTTTTTGCTGTCGGGCTATGAGGTGAACCCGTACAGGCTTTGAGACAGTATTTGTCCGGTGGGACTTACTGTATCTTTTTATCTTAGTTATGCCAGTTTTTGGTGGATTGGTTGACGAGGGGAAACACATGGTGTTGTCGATGCGATAAACGTAGTGTGGTTCATTATTCTTATGAACTTGGAGACATTGGTGTCTGAGGATTCCATATATGAATGACGGTCGGTCGCTCCCGGGCCGTGTAACGAGATAGCACACTAATGGACTCGACACGCACTATTTTTAATTGAGATTTCGTAAAGTCTAATAGTACATTGCACCGTAGTGCCACAATGTCGACAGTGAACTACACCATGCTTTGGATGATGGATTCCATATGACTTGGGGCTATAGGACGCAAAGTGTGACAATGTAATAGTTTGGTTAGGGCAAAATAGTGGTACTAATAGATTTTGCGAGTCATTCTCTCTCGATATCTGTTTGTGTTTAGCTCCATGGAGTAGGGTTGTGTCATATTATATCTGAATTATATCTTGAACATTATTTAGTTTATTTGTTTATTTATTTATTTAGTTATTGATTCTGAGAAATTGTTTATTTCTGAATTTATTCTATCCGTGATGTTATATTGTATGTGTGTTATTGATTTATCGTGAAATCATGTGTTGTTATGATAATTAAATTTTTTTACACTATCTTGTTATTAAATTCTTGTTATAGCTTTTCATATTGCATGAATCGTATATCTGTTGTTTGTCGTTTTCTTATTTGCCATGTTTGTGATGATTTTAGGTTGTCTTACCTCTTTCTTTATTGTATATGTTTTTTCGTATTTTATTTTTACGCGGTAAAGAGTTTGAGGAAGAGGAACGACCTCTTGAGATTCGTACCGAGGAGGAGGAAGATCAAGCCAGAAGATCGGATTCGACGATCAAGAACCATATGATCATCCATATCCATTGGATTGATTAGTTTGGGTATCGCGGTGCCTGGATTTTTGGGGTTCGTGACACTTGAGTTTCACGGTGGATCGTTAGCTTGGCATATGCGAGGAGACAGAGACTCCGTGACGTATGCGGGACGGCTGACTGTGTCCCTACGTCATAGGTTTGATGACGAGCCAGTAATGACGACGACTGTGTTTCTACACCTAGAGTTACCTTTATCCATTAGGCGTCATTGGGGTGGTGTATCCTTGAGCCTAGTGAGATGACACTCGTATCGACCGCGCGGTCTCATGTCCGCCGAGTGTCGAGGCATCTGGTATTTATCTTCGATGAGTTTCCGAGAGTGATCCATCGAGGAATAAATATTTATGATGTGTATTTTGGGCGCGTCTGCGTATGTATATATTGACTCTTTACTGTTTTTATTTATTGTTTCTGTTTAAATATTTGTAGGTGTAGATGTAAATTATTTGTATAACTTATAACTTGGACCATATGTATATTATGAGTGATGTTGTTTTGTTTAATTTATATTTCCGCTTTATTTTATTTAATAATATTTTGTTCAACAGGAATTGTTTTACAACCCATATTAATATGTAATAAATGTTTTACAACTTGGGTAGATTTTATTTATTTCTTTTTATATATGTGACATCCCCACAAGGGTGTTACATTAGTTGGTATCAAAGCCCAAGTTAGAGTCTTTTGGGGTTGTGGTTGGGTCTGTTTTTGTTTATGCTGTGTGATTCTCTGTGATTTACTTCCGAAAGGATGTATCTAATTTTGTTTTGTTTTGTTTGAAGAAAGAAGATGTCTGGACGAGGTAGAGGACGTGCGAACGTGAATCGTGAGGTAGATCCTATGATTGTGGCTGCTGAAGCTATGCAGCGGATGGCTGAGGTAATGATGCAGCAGAATTTGAGAGCAACTCAACAAGAAGATGCTACGTGATGCCCTAAATTTATCTGAATTTAGGCGCCACAATCCGCCACAGTTTAGAGGCGAGGTTGATCCGAGAAGGCAAGTCAATGGATACAAGACTTGGAAAGGATTTTCGAAGGGATGAGATGCACAGATGACAAGAAAGTAACTTATGTCGTCTTTATGCTAAGAGAAGATGGAGAACATTGGTGGAGAGGAACTCGCCAGGTTTTACAAGCTGAAGGAACTGAGATTACGTGGGAAGTGTTTTCTGATGCTTTTCTAGGAAAGTATTTTCCTGCAAGTGCTAGGCATGCCAAAGAAATGGAATTTCTTGGTTTGCGACAGGGAAATATGACAGTGAATGAGTATGCGACAAAATTTGAGAATTTATCTCAATTCTCGGATTATGCTCAAACTCGACCGGATGATTCATGGAGATGTCGGAAGTTTGAATCGGGCTTAAGAGTGGAACTGAAGCGAGGGGTGATATCCTTGAGGATAAATCAGTTTCATGCTTTGGTTGATGCATGTGCGCGACTTGAGGAATTAGAGCCGTCAAGAGATCAGAGGAATCGTAACTTTGGACCGACAAGGTTTCAGAGAGGTGGAGGAAGTAATACTAATCGGTTTCAGCGCAAGCCGTATTCCAGACCATCAGGGAGTCAATCTCAACGACCATCAGTTGGGGGAAGTGCAAGTGGTAGTGGAGCTGGACAGAAAGTGACGTTCACGCCAACGTGTTTTAAGTGCGGAAAGAAAGGTCATATCTCTCCGGAGTGCACGGTTAAGGGGACAGTTTGTTTTAACTGTAAGCAACCGGGCATATAGCGAAGGATTGTCCTCAGCCGGAAAGGAAACCTGCTGTTCGTTATGTTCGTGCTAATCAACAGAAGCCAGGGAATACTCAACCGAGATCTAGAGGGCGAGTATATACTATGACGGGAACAGAAATTTCTCAATCTGATGATCTTATACAAAGAGAAGGTGACATTGGAGGTAACCATCTGACTGTGTTATATGACTCGGTGCTACACACTCGTTTATTGCATATGATTGTGTGGAAAGATTGAAGTTGCACTGTGTCTTCTTTGAATGTTAAGTTGAGTGTTTCTACTCCAATGCTAAACCCGTGATTGCATCAAAGATATGTTTGGATTGTCTGTTGTTGTGAACGATCGTAAGTTTTTGGTCAACTTGATTTGTTTACCTCTTGTTGAAATAGATGTAATCTTAGGGATAAACCTGGTTATCTTCTAACCATATCCGTATAGATTGTGCCAATAAAACCATAGTTTTCCTAAGGAAGAAAAGTCCGGATTCTTAAGCTCAGTTAAGGTCAAGTCTTTGTTAAGAGAGGGAGCACAGGGATATGTGGTATTGTCTTCTCTAGAGGTTAAGAATGAGAAGGATGTGAATACTATTCCTGTTGTCAACGAGTTTCCCGAGGTTTTTCCTAATGACGTACCTGGTTTGCCACCTGAGAGGGAGATCGAGTTTTCAATTGATTTAGTACCAGGAGCAGGTCCTATCTCAATTGCACCGTACCGTATGTCGCCAACAGAGTTGGAGGAGCTGAAGAAGCAATTGGTGGAATTGTTGGAGAAGCAGTTTGTGCGACCAAGTGTTTCGCCATGGGGTGCGCCAGTGTTTTTGGTCAAGAAGAAGGACGGAACTTCTCGGCTTTGTGTGGATTATCGTCAACTGAACAAGGTAACTATCAAGAATAAATATCTGCTTCCAAGAATTGACGATTTGATGGATCAGTTAAGAGGAGCTGTGGTATTTTCCAAAATAGATCTGAGATCGGGGTATCATCAGATTTGTGTTAAAGGGGAAGATGTACCGAAAACTGCTTTTCGAACTCGTTATGGACATTATGAGTATCAGGTAATGCCATTCGGGGTGACGAATGCTCCTGCCATATTTATGGATTATATGAACAGGATTTTTCGTCCGTATCTAGACAGATTTGTCGTTGTCTTTATCGATGACATTCTGATCTATTCTCAATCTAAGAAAGAGCATGCTGAACATCTTGGTATTGTTCTTCAGATTTTGAGGGAGAAGCAGCTATATGCGAAGTTGGCTAAATGTGAGTTCTGGTTGGAAAAAGTTCAGTTTTTAGGTCATGTGATTTCTAAAGAAGGTATTGAAGAGACCCATCAAAAGTGGAGACTGTTTTGCGGTGGGAAAGACCTAAAACAGAATGAAGTTTGAAGTTTCGTTGGACTTGTTGGTTATTACCGGAGGTTTATCGAAGGTTTCTCGAAGATTGCTGGACCGCTTACACAGCTTACGAGAAAAAGTCAAGCTTTTGAGTGGACGGAAGAACGTGAAGCCAGTTTTCAAGAGTTGAAGAAGAGGCTAACAACTGCACCTGTGTTGATCTTGCCAGATTCTAAGGGAACTTTTGACGTGTATTGTGATGCTTCTTATCAAGGGTTAGGTTGTGTTTTGATGCAGAATCGAAATGTTGTGGCGTATGCTTCTCGTCAGTTGAAAGTTCATGAGAGGAACTATCCAATGCACGATTTGGAATTGGCTGCAGTGGTTTTTGCTTTGAAAGTGTGGAGGCATTTTCTGTATGGAGCGTTGTTCAATGTCTTTAGTGATCACAAGAGTCTAAAGTTCTTGTTTGATCAAAAAGAATTGAATATGAGGCAAAGACGATGGTTGGAATTCTTAAAAGATTATGATTTTCAACTTCAATACCACCCGGGAAAAGCTAATGTGGTAGCCGATGCCTTGAGCAGAAAGGTGCTTAGTGTTTCGGCAATGATGATCAAGGAGGAAGAGTTGATCAATGAGTTTCGAGATCTATGGTTGTCTGTGGAGTTTCTACCTGAAAAAGTTCGTTTGTTTAAGGTTGTGATCATAAACGAATTTCTTGATGTTGTTCGAGATAAACAAAAGGAAGACGTGTTTTTGCAAAATGAGAGAGAATTGCTAAAGCAAGGTTATAAAGCGACGGTAGAAGAAGGAGCAGATGGAATCTTAAGGTTTAAGGGAAGAATTTGTATGCCTCGATGATTATGAATTGAAGAAGTCGATTCTAGATGAAGCTCATACTAGTGATCTTAGTTTACATCCGGAAATGACCAAGATGTATCAAGATTTGAAAAGGTTGTTTTTGTGGCCAAGGATGAAAAGAGATGTAGCAGAATATGTGGAGTCTTGTCTGGTTCGTCAGAAAGCGAAAGTGGAACATCAGAGACCAGCTGGAATGTTACAACCGTTATCTATTCCAGAATGGAAATGGGATAGTATCTCTATGGATTTCGTTATTGGTTTGCCGAAGACGAGGAAAGGTCATGATTCAATATGGGTTATAGTCGATAGGCTTACTAAATCGGCTCATTTCTTACCAATTCATATCAAGTATTCGTTGGAAAGATTAACCCAGTTGTACATTAGCGAGATTGTTAGATTACATGGTGTACCTACATGCATAGTTTCTGATCGAAATCCGAGGTTTACGTCAAGGTTTTGGCGAAGTCTGCAAGAAGCTATGGGAACTAAGTTGCGACTGAGTTCGGCGTATCATCCGCAGACTGATGGTCAGACAGAGAGAACCATACAATCTTTGGAGGATCTGTTGCGTGCTTGTGTGTTGGAGCAACGAGGAAGTTGGGATGAATTTTTATCTTTGATAGAATTCACCTACAACAATAGTTTTCACTCAAGTATAGGGATGGCACCTTATGAGGCGTTGTATGGAAGACGATGTCGAACTCCGTTATGTTGGTATCGGGATGGGGAAAGCATGGTGTTGGACCGGATCTTGTACAAATGTACTACGGAGAAGGTAAAGATGATACAAGAGAAGATGAGAACGACGCAAAGCAGCACGAGAAGAGTTATGCGGATAAACGAAGACGACCTCTGAGTTTGAGGAGGGTGAGCATGTGTTTCTAAGAGTTACTCCTACGACCGGTGTCGGAAGAGTTATCAAGTCTAAGAAGCTTACTCCTAAGTTCATTGGACCGTATCAGATTATCCGATGTATAGGTCCTATGGCGTATCAGATTTCTTTGCCACCTTTTCTATCCAATCTGCATGATGTATTTCATGTATCTCAGCTCAGAAAGTATATACCAGATCCGACGCATGTTATACAACTAGATGAAGTACAGTTGAAGGAGAATTTGACTTACGAGACTTTACCTGTTAGAATCAAGGACAGAAAGGTAAAGCAGCTTCGAGGGAAAATGATCGAGCTAGTGAAGGTCATATGGAATGACGTGACGGGTGATGCTACCTGGGAGCTGGAAGATAAAATGAGGATCAGTATCCTCATTTGTTTTGATGTGCGGCAGCAATTTCGAGGACGAAATTTTTTATTTGTTGGGGACAATTGTAACACCTCAATTTTTAGAAAATGTCCCGAATGTTATGTTTGCTGTTTTTCGAGCTTTTGTGTAAATGACTGTTGTGTCCTTATTTACTGTTTCTTGTTTTACGTATGAAATACAAATATGTTTTACAGGCTAAAATTTTATTTGATCGTTTTAAGTATTTTGCTTTGATACAGTAAAATAAAAATTTTCGAAATTTCCTGTTTTAATTTTTCTGGGAGATATACAGACAATTAATACTGTCTGTAATTTTATTTGAACTTTTTGGATGATTTGCTACGTCGTGGGGAAAAATGGAAAAATGACCATTACGTCCCGAATGTGCTGTTTGTGCTGTTTTTGCTGTTTTTAATTGTTTTCTACTTGATTTAGTGTTCAATATTACGGTCATGATTTTATTTGGACTTTTTGTGCGATTTGCTCCGGAGACAGGAAAATAATATTTTTCCGTCTTCGGGAAATCTTGTTTTAATTATTCAGATTTGGGGGATCTTACTAAACCCAATTGAATGAGCATAATAATTAATCTTTTGATATATATATATATATATATATATATATAATGTGTATGCCATGATTTGATGATGGAAAAAAAAATTAATTTTGGTCTCAATGGCCAAGGAAGAGCTACGATTTTGATGCCCTTGATTAAGGTTTATGTTGAAAATTTTTCAAGAACAAGGGAATTAATTTTTGATCCCTAGAACTTAGTGAATTTGGCCAAGACACCTCAAAATAGGTGTTCACAAATTAATATTTTCATGAATGATGAAAATGGATGTTTTGAAGAATTTGGAAAATAAACAAAGGGTTTGTTTTTCAAGAGAACAAGAACACGGTTTTTAGAAGGATTTTTATTAATTTATTTTGTGTAAAAAGTTTCTAAGTGTTTTACTAAACATGAGATTTAAATGAAAATAGCAATGATGATTTTAAGGATTTGCAAAGAAAGTGAAAAAGGATTTGTAAAGAAAGTGAAAATAGATTTGCAAAGAAAGTGAAAAATTGAAAATGAACAAATGATTTGATTTTCAAAGACTATGAGTTTTACGTTTTTGTAAAGGATTTTTAATGGTTTTGTTTGTGTAAAATCATATTAATTTAAAAGCAAAAATATTTGATGGTTTCAATAGTCATGTCCACATTTTTTTTAAGGCTTGTAATGCCTTGGTTTTATGAAACAAAGTGATTTTAAAGTGGAAACAAAATGTTTGAACAAAATGTTTTAGTACAAGAATTTTGGAAAGGGAATCAAGGTATTTTACCACTTGAGAAAATAGAAATTTTCATAAACGGAAAAATAAAGAAAGGTTGAAAATGTTCGAACTTCAATTTATTTTGAAGAAGATTGATTGTAGAATTTATTTGAGAAAAATGGAGAATATAATGGTGATTTGAAAATTTACTAACGTATAACTTATTTTCAAGTTTTGAAATACGTTAGAAAATGTTAAGTTTTGAAACATTGATTTAATTCAATGAAATTGTGAATTTGTGGAATATATTTTAGAAAAGGATTTCTTAAGTAAAGAAATGTGGAAAAAGATTTTCTTGAATGTGAAAAATGAAATATAAAGTCATATTATTTTGAGAAAAGTTGAAAAAGAATTTTTGAAGGTTAAGAAATATTTTACGTAATAAAATTATGGTGACAAATTATTTGTGTATCTTAAAAACGTGATTTTTAAGCTACGTGATTTGGAATACGTTAAAATATTTCTATGCGATTTGAATAACGTTTAAATATTTTACGTGATTTGAACTACTGTTGATAAATCACTACGTGATTGAATAGCGATAGAATATGTTTATGCGATTGTGAAAATGAGGAAAAATTGTTATGAGATTTGGAAAGTGTTTTAAATATTTTGAAAATGATGGAAAATGATTTACGCGACTTAAAAGAATGATTTTTAAGTTACGCGATTTTGAAACAGTGGAAAAATACTATGCGATTTGAGAAACGTATATTTTTACGCGATTGAGAAAAACATTAAAAAAAAAATTTTACGTGGTTTAAAAGTGCAACAGAAGAGTTGCGGTATTTTGAAAACATAACAGAAATGTTACGAAATTTTGTAAACGTAACATTAATGTTACGGTATTGTGAAAACGTAATAAAAATGTTTTGGAATTTTAAAAACGTAACAAAAGTGTTACGGTATTTTGAAAACGCAACAGAAGTGTTGTGGAATTGTGAAAACGTAACGGGAATATTGCGCAATTTTGTGAAAACACGACAAAACGGTGTTTTATAACTATGAAAACATGATAAGATGATTTTGTTATTGAAAAATACAATATGATTCTTGTTGAACCAAAGATTCATACACAATTGTTTGTGAAAATAACGAGTTTTGTCTGTTGTGTACGTGGTGCATTTTAGATGCATTGGAAAATATATATATATATATATATATATATATATATATATATGTGTGTGTGTGTGTGTGTGTGTGTGTGTGTGTGTATGTGTTGAGGTATATGATTTAATTGAACAAATGAATTTGAAAAGAATGGTATTGTGGTTGACTTACAGATTTGATATATTCGTGCATTGTATAAACTATATCCGAGAAATTATGAGATATACTTGTGATTGGTATTTGGTGCATTATACATGCATTGGAATGGTCAGATGAGATTTGGATATGGCTGATTGCCTAGGAGAAACACACTCTTGAGTGGGTGCGATATGCGTAGTGTAAGTCACTTGTTGACCTTGGGGTCATCGGGGTGCGGGTTTCACACGAGTGGTTGGTCGTGCTTCTTCCTCGTAGGTTAGACCGATGCAACACACCGATGATCTCGACCGAGACACTATTCTTAATCAAGATTTGATAAAGCATCGTGTATGTCTTAGATGTGTAAAAATTGAAATAAGAATTAAAGCACGTGGTCGAGGCACGTGAATGCAAGCAGTCTTCGATCATTTCTCCGACCGAGTTTTAGCTCCATGGAGTAGGAAATCGAGTCTTGTGTACATGCATAATATGAACATTTATATCGTGTGATATATTAATTGAGGAATATTGGTATGACAATTGTTTTGAATACTTAGATGATGATGATGATAATCATGTTGATGACATTATTGTGATTATTGTGTAATGATAATAATGTTAATAGTATGATGATGATAGTTGATTAATGTTGAGTGCATTATTGGAATTCTGGTATGATATATCTGTATGATATGTTGTTTGCGTTATCATGTCTTCATAGTATTAGTCTTGGTGTTGGTGATTTCACCTCTTTGTTATCTTGTTTATTGTGTCTGTACTGTTAAAATCAAATAATAGAAGGATCGAGTTGTCTTAGACATAACGGGCGATGGATACTCTGAGGTTGATGACAACAATAAGGAGTGGACATTCGGGACTCGAAGGTGTACGGTGTTGACAAAGAACGGATATAGAACACGGTATGCAGTGCAACAAGATGGATACACAATGAGAATAAGTATGATAAGTTTTAACATTAGTGTTGTACCGTCTTTATTAAGTAGGACCCATCATGGGGTTCTTACATTAAAAAAAAAAAAGTCTACATTAATTTTATATTCTCTTTAAATTGTGAAATATTAATTGGTGTCAATATTATATATTAATCGGTTTAAATATATTTTCAAGAATACTTATGAATTTCAAGTAAGTTTATGTTTCAAGATAAAGAAAGAAATTTTGAAACCCATATTTTCATAACTCAAACCTTTTACGAATTGATTTTCAGATTATGAGTCGGGAGTAAGACATGTGATACCCTAGAGAAAGTGTTACATTATTCATTTCAAATATTATGTTATCGTGAAATATTTTTCCTGCCACATGCGTGACATGTGTGGATGAATAAATAATTTATAATAAAAATATTTAATATTTAATAAAAAAATTAAAAATTAAAATATGTTTTTAATATTAACATTTAATAATTAAATAAAAATAATTTATAATGAAAATATTCAAGAATTAAATACATTATTATTTACATAAAATATTATATATTTTAATATTTATATGCTCTTTGGTAGGTATATTTTTATTATTTTTTAATATCCCTAAGTACTTTCATATACTCTTTTTTTAATATACATTTCAATACATTTGATGATTGAGATGTTGTTATTGTTGCATATCTAAGATAAATTTATTAATAGAACAAAAAAAAAAATCTACACTCATTCTATATGTTGGCTGGGTTCATTCACAATTTTTTCACTTTCGTATATATGTCACGTGTGAATATAAAAAAGAATGTGTAAGAAACCAATTACATAAGTAAGTGATTTAAAATTAACAATTTTTATTGTTAAATAATTATTTTATTATCAAATGAAGTAGTAGTTCTATTAATGCTTCTAAGGATTTGTTACGTGATAAATCGTTAATATTAAAATAATATTATTATATCTCAAGTTAATATTATTGGTGGTATTTTTAGAAAAATAAAAAATAAAGTGACTATAAATGATGATAAATGTATCTTTAGACAAATAAAAAAGAAAATGACTATAAATAATGATAAATTTTTTAATCAATGATAAGTTTAGTATAGTCGTTAAAAGAAAGTGAAAAATTTATGAGATAATTATTTATTGATAATATATGTTTTTTATTTATGAGTATATATATACTTTAATTGTAAAATAATTCTTTTCTTATTACTAGAGATAATAGATATGTCAAAACAAGTATATTCATTTAACCCACAAAAAATGATCGGTTGGCAGCATTTTACACCCCATTTTTAGGCAAAAATTTTTAACCCAACCCATATACCCTACGTGTAATAACGAGGCAAGTAGGTTGACCCATTAGTCAGTTTTCTTTTTTCTTTTTTTTGGGGCAAATTAGACTGGTCAACAAGACTTGCTCCGCCTAACCTCATCATTTTTTTTATTTAATATTTGCTGGGTTACCCAACCAGTCAACCTATATTTTTTTTTTTATATATATTTTAAGTAAATTAACTCGTCAACATATTATAATTTTTATATTAGTGATAAATTTGATATATAAGTTTAAAAATAAAATAAATATTTAAAAAATAAATATTTAATTTTATGATAATATAAATTTCTTATTTGTGAGTATATATTATGTTTACTTCTTGAAGACATACTTTTTATTATTAAATAATTCTTTTTTATCTTAAGAAATAATATTATATTAAAGCTTGCATAATTTATATAGAATTTATTAAATAATAAATTATTAAATCTCAAATTATGTTATTATATTTGAAATTGATATTATTGGTAGCATGCTAAGAGAAAAAAATAATATGAAGATAATTTTTCAATCAGAAAAATGACTAGAATAAAAAGATAAGAATCGTTGACTATTCCTCATTATGATAAAAAGCCAAAGAGCCATCTTTTTCACCAGACAGATGTCAATAAAGTTGAAGAGAGGAGAATGCTGAGTATTGGACAAGAATCATGTTCTTTTTTTATGTTATTTTTTGATATATTTATATTTAAAATGGCATTTTAACTTTGAAATAGAATTATCTAAATGGACAACGATTTTATGATAATTATAATTATAATAAATAAAAAATGATTAATTTTTAAGTTTTTAATTTAATTTATAAAATTTAGTATTATATTTTTCTAAAATGGTAAATAAATATTTGTATTTAATTAAAAATGTTATTACTTAAATGCTACTAATACGTCATTATTTTATTTTTCAAAGAAAAAAGGGTAATAACTAATTTAAAGAAAAATATGATTTATACTTTTTAGATTTTTAAGTTAAATAATAATTAAACGAGAAAAAAAGTTGAAATTGAATAAAACCAGGAAGTCTCATCGTATATTCTTTATTGTTGGATAAATATAAAATTATGTTTTTATATTTTTTATTTAGAGTCGAATTTTTTATAAACAAATGAAGTTAAATTAGATACTTTTTAAATATTCAGATATTGAATAAATAATTTATAGTTAGCTATAAAATTTAAAATAACTATTACAATCCATAAAAAAAGTGATTTTGAGTAATATATATTATAATTGTCAAATAGATTTTTGAAATTTTATTTCATTAATTTTTATACTTTATTAATTGTTATATAATAGTTATACTTTTAAAATTTTTAATTTTATTGTTTATTAATCAATCAGATTACTGTTTATATAATAATTTTAATTTTTAATTAAAATTTTTATTTTTAATAAAATAATAATGATATATAAAAAAAATTATGTAACAATGTTAAATTAAATTATTATATATAAATATAATAATAATTTAATATGATTTGTTATCCGTGCGTCGCAACTCGCAAGGTCCAAAACGTTAGTGACATAGAAAGCAATGTTGGTGGGCCTATTATTTTGATTTTGGGTTTGCTGCACAGCTGGAAGTACTGATCTTTATTTTCCATTACTTTGTCCCATATGTTCCACCTTTTGGAGGCTAAATTGGTATTTGTCCTATTTAATGAGTGTGTTTTATTCAATGTAGCCAGGCTGTATACTGGCTTTCTTGGTGATAAAGCACGATTGGAAACTGCGGATAGTATATGATAATATGATCACCGATATTATATATAGGAAAGTGTATTTTTAACAGTCTTTGGCAAAAAATCTTGGAAAAAAAAAGTATATTTTCAACAGTCATTATCTTTCCAAATAAGTTTATAACATAGATTATTTAGTGTAATAAAATAATGTCTTCTCGATCTACAAAATATGATCAAAATTGATATTACCATATTATGATGTTATTAATTAAGTTGAAATTATAACTAATTCAGGTCACACAAAATTTGTGACACTTTATTCAAAGGGAGCTGTTAGTTAAATTTTGTTACTTGAAGTTGTGTTACTTATAATTTAATCTAATCTAACCTATCTATATAATTTGAGTATTTTCCTTTAATTTTTTTAAAAAATTTAAATATAAAAAATGCTTACCTTTTTCCCTTCCTCCTCCAAAACCCTCCAAAATCCCAACTCCCAAACACACCCTTAGGCATCGTGAAAACGAAAACCCAACAGATAATAGGGCGTGGGGGAGGGGGGACAGCTGAACTAATATTGGAAGTTGGGAACCAAACAGATTTTCTGGCCGAATCATACAAGACAATCATGTCGCAAACTAATTTTAAGAAAGAGGCCACGTTTCGTGCTCCAGAGGTGACACGAGTCTCTCTCTATCGTGACTTCCATTGCAGTTCACGGACATTCAGGAAGATGGGTTTTCTTTTTTGCTTTCGTAGGACACGTGGGCTTAAACTATTATTGTGGGCTCCACGATTCTAATTATTATGAAAAAATTATTAAATAAACTTAAAATATTTATATTCTGTACATTAAATTAATGACATTATTAATTATAATATATTATGTTAATAAATTATAATTATTATTTCATAATAAATAATATAATTAATTAAGTACATTTAATTTGAATGTCTTAAATTTATTTAATAATTTTTCTTGTTATTCAAGAAAATTTTAAAATGTTTTTAGAATAATATTCTATATAAATTTATAACATCTGATTTAAAAATATATTAATTTTAATTCAATCACTTGAATAATTATGCATTATAATTTTATTAAAATAATATAATATTTCACGATTGTAAAAGAATTTCTCGTTATTCTAGAAGACAACAACTTCGAAAGGGGTACATGTGACAGTTGTCCTCTGGCCTTTATACGTGTCATTAGCCGTACGAATTCCATTTTCCACTTGCCTAACTTTCCACACTCTACAGTACAGATACCATCATACGACGCCCCTAGGTCCCAAGGATGCTTTTATCGTGGATTATAAGCATGTTTTTACAATACTTATATTATATGTGTGAATTGATATTCACATAATTTAACTTGATATAGTAAATATTTTTTAAAAAAATTATTATTATATGTTTAAATATTATTAATTAAAATTTATAAAAAAATTTATATGCATATTATCTGTAAAAAAAAAATTGGTCATATTTTTTTATCGAGTATAAATATATATAAATATTATTAGTTAAAATTTATAAAATTTTATATATATAAGGATCATACTTATTACATGTTTAATAGGTTGTAGGTTACAAATTCTATCAATTTTATTATTATTATTATATCAACATTGATCAACACATAAAAATTGTAAGCACTGATACTCACTCCTCATATGTAAGTATCGAAGACAAACCTATATTATAATTAAGGAGTGAAAACATAATTTTTATATATTAGTTAATTTTTATATTTAATCTCTTAAATTTTTTATATATTTAATTAATTGATTTTGGTCACATTTATAAGTTTGGATTCAAATTAAACTTAATTGTATTTTTAGTATTATTGAAAATTTTATACTATTTTTATATTTTGTGCATAACTTGAATTTTAAACATTTAAAAATTATGAATTTTACCTTGTAAGAAAATTAAGAGAAATTTCTGTAACTTTGATTAAGAGGTTGAAGGCTGAATCAGATGTCTAGTGGGTCAGATTGGGTTACGAATTCATAACAGATATGTTGTCGTTAGAATCTGGATGATGTGCAAAGATTGGGCATAATTTGGGATGTATATATCATATGGAGCTGAAATCAGTGTCATTTTAAAGTTGAGACACAAATCTTCAATTCTTATGAGATCATATATCAAAACTGTGACGTTTTGATGGTGTTTTCACTCTTTGAAGTTGGTTGATGGATTGAAAGAGTTGTTAATAATGTTTTGAGCATAACTCTCACATCATAAGCTAAAGTTATGCAAATTAAGTATCCAATTAAAGTTAAGAGGAATATGATTAACACTAAGCTGAGGGCAGACTTGGATTTTTAATTTTAGAGATAGTTATTTAAGCAACAACAACAACTACGAAACAAAACTCTAATTTTCTTCTAGTCGTTCTTGCTTGCACTTCCTCTTTTCATCTATCTTCCTCTCCCTTTCTCTCCAAGTTTCTTTCTTTTCTATTTTTCCCTTCCATCTATGGAGGGTTAAACCACTTTTAATCAATTCTAGATATTGATAATCTTGATGTTTAATTCTGAGATTTTGTTTTGATTGTTTTATATTTAATTGTTAATTAAGTTTCTCTTTTACTTGTTAATCAAGTTTCTCTTCTACCTCTTTTGATTTTGTTAAACCTGAATTGAATTAATTCAATTGATTTGGAAGTTGATATGATAATTGCATAATTATCACGTGTTTAATGAGGATTACAGAGACTAAACAATACATCAAAGTTGTTTGTAAGATTGTTTAACTTGATTGAATTCTAGGTTTTATATTAATTTAGGATTAGATATGTGTTTAATTCATTTAATCTTGATTAATTAAATTATAAGTGCTTATCTAGTAGAAAAATCCACGAATCTTCTTAAGGCTTCTTGATGTGATCTTAGAACAAGAACTTAGTTAGCAATTAAATGAATTTCTAGTGATCAATAATGAATTAAATTCAAGATTAGTTGATTTCTTTTGATTAGTTATTTACTTAATTTTTTTACAATTTTTAATTACTTTTGTTTAATTAATTTTATAATTTTTTTCTTTGTTAACTTTTTAATCTAATTATTTAATTAGAATGATTTAAGAATTCAATTTAATTGTACCTTATACTATAAATAATTTAATAAATCAACTTATAAATTAATATAATTTGATAATTTCGATAATCATCAGGGAGCATGAATGCTTCTTGAGGTTTTAGAGGTTGGATATTAGTTCAAAGAAATTAATGATAGAACATGTTGATAACGTAAATTGCTTAAATTTCATAATTATAAAATGGTCGTTGAATAAAAATGATTTTCGGACGAAGAATCAAACTATTTTATCTTTCTTATATACGCTCTATCCAATGACAGAGAAGGAGAAGTGTTGGGAGTAGGAGAGGCCGATGGGCACAAACTTGCAGAGCACCATTTAGTCGCAGTCGTTGAGGCAATTAGTCACAGTTTTTAATGACAGCTAAATGACTCGCGTGTTGAAATGGTAAAAGGTTGTTCTGGTCCACTCTTCAATAACAACTTCAAGACTATTGTACAAGACTACCTCACCACTTGGAGTCCACTAGAAACTAGGACAAATCACTATCGCCGAAAGTCACTGCCAACAATCCAAAACAGAGTCGCGCTATTGTTGCAGTATGCGCATATTCCACCATCGTCCTTCCCAGAGTCGCCGTCCTTGCAACTCGACCCCCGTCATACAACCACCTGATTTGTGTCCCCCGTGACCTAGTGTTGTTGATGGAACTCCATTATGCCACTATTCATAGTCGCCGGTCTTGAAGTTGTTGTTGTTAAAAAAATTGAAGAAAAGAGATAGATTTAATTAAAAAATTATAAAAGACTGCTGTAAAAATACAAATAGTAGAAGGGTTTGGAAACAATAAAAATTGAAACATTGTTGCAAAATTAAAAACTTACTCTTTCCGATTCGAAATATGTCATTTAAGGTGCACAAGGATTAAGAAAGTTATTAAATAGTCTTCATTACAAGAAAATGTAACTATATTTAACTGAATTATTTTTTATTAAAATACTTAAAATATTATCACTCTATTAATGTTCTCTCATTTTATTGGTTGGAGATACAAAAAGATAAGAATAAAAATAAAAAATATAATTAATACTTTTTGATTTGTTAAAGCGACAGACAAATTAAAACAAAATATTATTTTAAAATGATAATTATTTTAAATTTGAAAAAATATTAAAATAATTTTGTTATATCTTTTTAAAATATATTTTTAATTATCATTTTAATATTTAATAAAAAAAGTATGAAATAAAAAAGTTGATGTATTTAATATTTTAAAAATATAAAATATTTTTCTCATTTAATAATATGAAAGATGATTAGAAGAAATAGTTATGAGAATTTAAAATTATTGATATTATCAAAGATCCATCTCTAGGATCCATGATAAAAGCACCGAAGTCCTAAGTCCCAGTTCCCAACGGTAAATTTCATTGTAGAAGGATCTCATAAAACTCTACATGGACTTAACGGAAAATTAGGGCCTGCATCCGGACATAACTCGTTTCTTCTCTCATTATAAGTTAGCATACGACTTTAAAGTTGAGTCCTAATATGGTGTTAAACCCATCATATGATTTTTTAATATTTTAGATCAAAATGTGTTGTTAAATTTATTAAATAGTTTATTACTTATCATATTAGATACAAATTTTTTCAATGTTTTGAGCTCTGATAATCTGACATGATGGAATATAAGGTATAAATCATTAAAATTAAACTCCCATCATATGTAAAAGGAAAAAGATAATTATATATTATTTTTAGTAATATATATATTATTTATATTTTTTTAAAAGATATAATTAAGTAAGAGAAAATAATAATAAAAAATATATATAATAATAATATTAAATAAAATATAAAAAAATATATGTATTATTTAATATAAAAATATAAAAGTTGTATCTAAAATAAAATTTAGGCTCTATTTTCTTTTTTTTTTTTTCCCTAAGTAAACGGGCACAGATTCAAAAGGAATAATAATAATAATAATAATAACCTACATCAAAAGAAGTATCAAATAATTATTGTAGCTTGCAAACGTTAACACAACGCGGATTTTGCAACCAGTGAGAGAAATTCTAACATGTGTTTGGAACATAAAAAATATTTATGTAGATTATACCTATATAATTGTGTAGATTAAATTAATTAGAATTTAAATAATTATATAATTTTTTATATAATATATTTATTTTATATTAAAAATGATAATATGTAACTTGGTAATTAATTTAGTTCACACTACTTGTGTAAATAATGTCTAACAAGTATTTCTCTCTGGAACACTATTAATGTGTGTTCCAAAAGGGATTTATACCACTGATTTCTATTACTGCTATTCTTTCTAAATTTTTAGGAAACTAACTTAAAATCAATGGTGGAGGTTATAGAATTAGAGAGAGTTGATAGAATTATGTGTCAATTTACACACAAGTATATTGATATTTATATATAGAAGTGGTATATGGAATAAATAAATACATTAAAAAAATAAACACTAATTTATATGAAGTGATAATTACAAAATCTAGTAATCATTACTTATGAGTCAGTTATAAAATATGTGAAGCATGTGAAACATAATTTAAGTCTAACACTCTCCTTTATGCTGAATCATATATATCATATGTACTCTTCTTACAAATAAAATAAACCCGAATCTTTCTAAGAGACTTGGTAAATATATTGGTTATCTGTTCGTTAGAGTTGACAAAGTTAGTAGTAATCTCACCTGATAGAACATTTTATCTGACAAAATGGTAGTCAATTTCTATTTATTTAATCTTTTCATGAAAAATTGAGTTATAAGTAACATGTTAAGCAACTTGGTTATCACAAATCAGTTTTATTTCCTTGACGTCTCTCAAATTCTATTGCTGAAGCAATTGCTTTAGCCAAGTAAATTCACATGTTGTTATTGTCATAGCGCGATATTCGACTTCTGCGTTGGATTTAACAACTATGTTTTACTTTTTACTCCGTCATGAGATTAAGTTACTTCCAACAAATACACAATCCCTTAAGTTCATCTTTTATTTGATGGTGAACTCACCCCATCAGTACCAGAGTAATTAACAACTTGAGCATTGACTTTGTTATCATAAAATAATTCTTTTTTTGGTGTACTATTGATGTATCTAACAATACAAATCACGACATCCCAATGTTTATTACAAGGAACATTTATAAATTAACTTAGTACATTTACAATAAAAATAATATTTGATCTAATTATTGTAAGGGAGTTAAATTTACCAATTCGACGTTTATGGATTAGGCTTTAGACTTTTGAAAATACCTTTTAAGCTTAACAGAATAACCTAAATATTTTTAAATGGACCAAATTAGCCTTTTTGGTCTTTTAAGTCTTTTATATATATTATGACATTTTAATATTTATATAATATAATTATTTTTATAAATAACATAATATTTTTTAAAGTCAAAATCTCTTAGCTTATATAAAGATATAAGTCCATTGATTTATTTTATTGATCTATTTAAAAATAAATTTATTAACTTATTTAAAAATTTTATTACAAAATAAATTTTTAAGTCAAATTAAACTTAAAAAATTCAAACATTAAAATTTAATTTATATTAAATAAATAAGTTAAATTTAAATTTTATATTTAAGAAATATTTTAAACTTATTTAAGATAAAATATGATCTGAACTGTTTCTAACTTAATTACATAGTACGACGTGGGCAATCAAAGCTTTAGCATAGACGGAGGGGTAGAAAAGTAAAGAAAAGAAATAAAAAGGAATGACAGGTGTCAAAAGAAGGGTTTTGCTGTATCAGGCATCATCAATTTAATGAATAATTCTTAATTAGTGTATTTAAATTATTATTTAATAGAGAGAACAATTTAATTTTTTTTATTTATATTTATTTTTATTTATTAAATTTATTTTTTTAATAATTATTTTTAATAAAATATTCTTAACTATTAGATGAAAATTGATCTAACGATTAAAAATAAATGTAAGTAAAAAAAAATTTATATTGATATAAATTGATTTCTCTATTTAATATATGAGAAATTATAAAAAAAGTCTTGTTATATTTTTTTATAATTTTTTATAATAAATTTTTTAATAATAAATATAAAAAATATTAAATAAAAAACAAAAAATTAAATAAAAAGATTTAAAAGTATTCTTATAAGAATTATATTAAAAATATAATAATTTTTAAAATTATTTTTATATATATCAAATAATAATTTAAATTTAAAAAAATAAAGCCGTAGACTGTACTTAATTAAAAAATTCCAATTCCAATTCCTATTCAAAAGTCTTTTATGACGGCACGGACCTCTCATATCATCGCTACCAGGATCACCAATGATGGTACTCTCCATTCGGGAATCAGGACCGTACACGTGGTGCTTTCGCATAGTGATTTGACCTCAAAACAGTTAGTCAAAACCCACAAAGGATAAGATCGTGGCAATCAGGAATGCTGCACCATCATTCTCCATGTGTGTGCGGTGTAGATTGGTAATATCTTGAGATGCAGATTAATGCTACGTGTGAAGGTGGTGATGTGTGATTTGTGGATGCATAGTATGTAATGATGTGGAAAGAATATGGTTCTACTTCTAAGGAATATAATTGTCGGGAAGAGAGTATGGGAGTACTTTCACTCTCCTTGTGGTTCTTTCATCTCTAGACTGGTGCATATACAGAGAAAGAGAAAGAGAAGAAAGAGAGCGAGCGTGTCATGAGGACGGAGATGAAGGATGAAGCTCAAACTCTGGTGAATAATAATGGTTACTTTGGGGAATTCTCAAGCTCTAGGTTCTCACATCTGCTTGCTTCCAAAGATCGTGATTTTCTGCTCTCTCCAACACGAGCACAGGTTCTCTCTCTTTCTCTCGTCACTCTTTCCCATCGCTCTTTATTTTTTGTCAGAGTCAATCTGAACGTCCACCGGGTAATAGCTGAAATCATGTGGTATGCTTTCTACTTCTATCATTTATGGTTCAAGTTTTGTGTGAGATGGTGGTCACTGGTCTATTCCCTCCCTTTTATCATCTATATTATTTTGATCTTGGCATGATTTGATTGTGTGAAGCATGCTCTATACTCTTGGCCACACTTGCTCATGACCGTCCATCTTTTGTACTTTGCCGGAAAACAACAAAAGCTTCCTAAGAAATCAAATGATAATAATACCCAATAAAATTATTTCTAGGAATTATGATTATGATTTATATACAAATCATAGTTTGTTTAGTTCTCCTCTAGCTTTCCTTTATTTGCAGCACTTTGCTGAGGCTTCTGTTGTAGTTTTGGTTAGGAGTTAGTCTTGCACTTTTTTTTTCCTTGTAAAAAAAATTAATTTTGTTTGGTGGGTTGCTGCCGCTGCGGCCGGTGGTGGGTGACCTTATTATGTTCAATCGCGTTTAGCAAATACGAAAAAAAATTGATATCAATATTAATTGCGCTCATATCTTTAAATTTCTTCATGTTCATATATTTTTAGGCAGATATTATTAAATTAAGCAAATGTTGCTCAGTAAGAAGATCCCGGAACTTGGTCAGTTATTATATTGCCTGAGAGATTTTTGGTATAAGCTTCTAGATTTATCTATACTTAATATATACTTGAAGCATTTGCAACCCAAAATTATGAAGAGGATCACGATGGAGAGGATTGAAGCAAGCTCTACGAGAGACTATGAGGTCTCTATCTTCCACCTAAGACTAAGTTCTAGGGTTTGAAAAAATTATTAGTTTAAATTTAAAGGATTCAACTCCTCAATTTCAAAAAGCTAGCTCTGATTTTGATCTCTCGTCAGCTGCAAACTTACATATGGAATATATTTATATTTTGAAAAAAACTTTCACTTCAACCATTTTCTTCAAACTCTTTTTTCTAACTCTTTCACTTATTTTATAAATATATTGAAAGTGATTAAAGGAGTTGGAAGAAACGATTAGAGAGAAAAGATTGAAACTAAATTTTATTCATATATTTTTTGCTTTAATATCTAAATCACATACGTGAAATTTCATTTCCTCTAGTATGAACCAATAACCGCAGGTAAGAAACCGGCCCGTCCGAGTCCTTTCTCCGCCCAAACAAACGGGGTAGCTAGCTAGGTCTGGGTATAAATAAACTATGAGAGAAGCAAGTTTGATTTGTGCTGTGCTGTCTAATAAGCGACTTGTCCTCTATCTGCTTTCGACAGTGGATTGCCTTCTATATCTTTACTATTTAGTTATATACTTATAGTCATAGGAAACCATCCTGAACACACTAAGCTTTCTATTCTAATTAATTATATTAAATCATGAATCACCTCATTTCCTGAAAAAATATATTTCATTCATTTTGTTAATGAAGAAAGGTTGTTTATTGCCCAGCGTTTTGTTAAATTTAGCGGTCTTTAGACACCCACTAGATGTTCAAAGCAGTTTTAAAATAATGAATTGAAGATGAATGATGATGATATTTTTGTTAGCTGTGGAGTTGCTTAATTAGTTAGATTAGATCATAGATAGATGGCAAGCATTCGCGAGCTACACATGCCCAATGTTTGTAGTCCCTTTCAGTACGTGGTGGTGTGCTCCCCCTTTGTAGTTGTCGTGGAGGACCAAGCATCCCAAGCGAAGGACAAGTGTCACCTAAACCATTACTCTAGCCTAGTCCAAGCATTTATGCTTTGCGTTATACACGTGGCCATTATTACCTACAAACAGTGGGCCATTTCGGTGACCTGTCCCTTTCATGATTTTGAATAGGGCGTGATTCTCTTCTGTTCTTAGTACCCCTCACTTTTATATCATTATATACTCCTTTTGTCGGTGTAATTCAAGCCGTTCAAGTTCTTTAAGTATTTCTAATTAATCTAGAGTCTTCAACTTGTATCTTCGTTTTGGAGGAGTTAGGATTCTCGGATATCTTCTTTTTCTTTTTTTCACAGATCTAGCATGCTCCCTAAGTTCTGGTGGTCCTAACTTGATTTTTTTTTTCCTTATGAAGGCGGCTTATTATTGTGCAATTTTGTGAATTGACACCATTGGCTGTTCATAAATATACATTATGTTTCTCTTGACAACTTTTTTAAAATTAAAACAATTGGCTAGTAATGTCAATTGTAGTTAGACGTAAATAAAAATTTAAGGATTCTAATCACTGATAAATGTGGTAAGAATTGAAGCGTGGAAGTTAATTCTTGCTAATCTGGTAAGTAGTTGTAAATCGTGGGAGCAGGTAAAAGTTTCTGATCTTGAAGGGAAAGTAGTGGGTCTCTTATTTGCTGCCAACTGGTACCCACCATGCCATGGATTCACCCAAAAGCTAGTTGGTATCTACGAGGAGCTGAAAAGCAGTGTCCCTCAATTTGAGATTGTCTATGTGTCCTCTGATGAGGACTTGGATGCCTTTAATAGCTTCTATGGAAACATGCCGTGGCTTGCAGTTCCGTTCTCTGATTTGGAAACAAAGAAAGCCTTGAACAGAAAGTATGACGTGGAAGGTATTCCATGCTTAATTATGTTGCAACCTGATGACAGTAAAGAGGATGCAACGCTTCGCGATGGGGTTGAACTTATTTATCGCTATGGAATCCAAGCTTATCCGTTTAGTAAGGAGAGGTTAGAGCAGCTGCAAGAGGAAGAGAGAGAGAAGCGTGAGAACCAGACCCTCACTAACGTACTAGCAAACCACCACAGAGACTATGTTTTGAGTCACGCGGGACACAGAAAGGTAAACACTCAAATACCTTCATCTCTCACTCGTTTGCATGCTACTGTTTTTCCGCATGTTTTGTTAATTATTATGGTAACGTTTTAAGAAAGATGCAATTAATCAATAATGTCAAATCAGTGATACAAAATAAGAGATGTATTTTTTTTTTTTTTGGTCTCAAGCTTTTCTCTAATTATTATCAAAGAATAACTAGGTTCTATATAGTAAAATTTTGTCTAAGCATCGTTTAAGGTCAACCTTGCTCCAACACCGGAGACTATACAGATTAAACTTGTGTTTGAATATTTTTTTATTAACGGAACGGAATAGGTGGGAATAGATCGAAAAAGAAAGAAAAAGAATAGAACATAGTTCCCTTTCTCTTTGTTTGAAAGATTCATTAACGGAACGAAATATGTGTTCTCCTCATTTCACCTCAATTTTGAGAAAACAAAAATTGGTCATTTGAGAAAAAGAGGGGAAGAATAATTTCTCCTGTGTTCCGTTTTATTCCTATACATTTTAAAATTCCTAAAGATAAAAAATTATTTCTGTTTCTTCTATTTCTTTTCTGTTTTTCTTTTTACTTGTCATCCAAATATATAGTGTAAATAAAAAAAAAAAAAAGATAGCTACAACCCACGCATATCAACATTTTTCCCCCTATTTGTGTATAAATCGCATACCTCTATTACATGAGAATTACCTTTTATCTTTCTAGTTAGCCAAGTCCTGGAAATTTAGAGATACTTTTTTCAACTAATTTAGCCTTCAACTCAGGACTCTTACTTGTAAATAACCAGCACACCCGTGGCCATTGATGTTAGCTAGATAGCCAAACCCTATTTTTATCGGAGTCTTGTGTCCATATGCTTAAACTTTTTTATTTATAGTCACGAGGTAATAGCCATCTATTATCCGAGTCTACCCAACTCACTCAATCATAATTCTTCTACCAAGAAACTCCATCGTTAGTTGGCAATTAAATTATATTTTTGGTTTAACAACCAGGTCTTGCTCCTGTACAGGTACCTGTTGCTTCTTTAGTGGGTAAAACTATTGGACTATACTTCTCAGCCGAGTGGTGCGTCCCATGCGCGAAATTCACTCCCAAACTGATTTCCATTTATCAGAAGATAAAGCAGGAGCTAGCTGAAAAAGGAGAGGAGGACTTCGAAATTGTGCTGGTTTCCAGCGACCGTGACCAAGCATCTTTTGACTCGTACTACAGTAACATGCCTTGGTTAGCATTGCCTTTTGGAGACCCAGAGATCAAGAACCTTGCTAGGCACTTTGATGTGCAAGGGATACCTTGCTTGGTAATTATAGGCCCTGATGGTAAAACAATAACCGGACACGGCAGGAACTTAATAAACTTGTACCAAGAAAATGCCTATCCTTTCACTGATGCGAAAGTGGAGCTGCTGGTGAAACAGCTTGAAGAAGAGGCAAAGGGCCTTCCAAGTTTGGTGTATCATGAAGGGCATCGCCACGACCTGAATTTGGTATCAGATGGTAATGGAGGAGGGCCCTTCATCTGCTGTGTCTGTGATGAGCAAGGGTCCAGCTGGGCCTACCAGTGTCTCGAATGTGGCTATGAAGTGCACCCAAGGTGCGTCAGAACTGTGGATCGTGACGATGTCTTGATGGGCAGGTGATAATGTTAAAGTGCTTATAGGAATTAGTTTCCAATGCTAATTAATTGAATGTCCTGTGTTTGTGGCCAAGAGGGCGAAACCCTGAGTTATCTATCCTAATCTAGACCAGCGATTGGATTGGAATTCCCTTTAGAATTAAATTAGATTATATATATCTTTATGGGTGGCTTTCTCTTATTGCTATTATATAACTAGCTAAAAGAGAAGGAGTGACGAAGAGAAAGGAGATGAAGAAATTACTTGTGAGCTCAATATTACAATGAGTGGAAATTTGATAAATCTATTAAAGAACGATATATGAATTTAGAATTTAAAATTGATTTTCTGTCGAAAAATAGATAATGCTATGGTCATTCTTTGTTTTTTTTTGGGTTAATGTTGTTGATAATTTTTTGAGTGCTACTGCTTGCATAGAGATTCTTTTGTATAGATTTTTCATGAAGTTATAATTCACCATTCATCCTTTTACAAACTTATTATACAAGTAACATTTCCGTGATTCTTTTGGCATTGTGATATAAAGTTGTCAATTATCGCTGGAGGTCCAAACACAAATGGAGAGCAAAATTTCGTCACACATCCCTTTGGGCAACTTAGTAATTATGCTTGCCAAAACAGAGTGAGTTTTCAAACACATTCACTAAAAGCTTATAGGAATTTATTGTGTTCTTTACAATACACCACGAATAAAAAGTATTGTAAGAGTCATGAATATGATGAATCAACCATTTGTTCATATTAACTGTCACTATAGGGACCTTCTTCTAATAAGATCATTTGAACTCCTCCTCTTTGATCGATCGGATTTACTTCTATCATTTTGTATGGAATCATTGCAAGAAAATTCATAATTTATGAAGAATGAATTCGTCGTAAATAGGTTAAAATTTGTCGTAAATTGTCAATTTGTGGCAGGTTTGTAGTGGATTCGTGACTGACGTAAAAACTCTGGTCGCAATATAATTTGTGGTGAATTTAATTTTTGCCGCAAATTTGCAGTTATTATATTCGTCGTAAAGTTGTCACAAATCTCTTTGGCGATACGTCAATTTTCGATACTGAAATTGTAGTATTGCGGTGGATTTTTTCGCTGTTAATTTTGCGGCAGATTTTTTCGCCACTAATCCACCGCTAATATGCCAAAAACTATTAAATACACATTATTTATAGGGCATTTATTGATCTTTCAATCCCACTACAAGTCGTTCAGACTAATTGCGTCATGCGAATAACAGTGAACTAGAATCAAATCGCATTGTTGGGAACATAAAGTTCACAATACAAAAGCACGCCACAGATATCATAGATTCCAAAAGTACAAATTTAGTAAAGTTCATTATCAAAACAACTATATCTAACAGATTTATAAGGGGGGGGGGGGGAATAAAAATCAGAACTTGCACTTCAAAAGCAAATAAAGTTGCAAAAGCTACAAGCCTACGACAAAGTTAGAAACAAAACTTGCATTTTGAACCCAATTAGGAGGATTATACTTATAAAACAAAACAAACCCATCATGGTTCTTGTCATAGAGCTCCATCTCCCTCTGGGTGCAATGCAAGACCTCTTTTTGAGCCTGTTGGAGGTTCTACTCAGTCAACTCGTGCTTGGTGACAAACCCATCGGTGGGGTCCACGTTGATCTTGGGGAAGAGTATAACTAACCTATCGGTGATGTTGACCTTGTCCTCATCGTTCAAATAGTCCTCGACGTCCATGAAGTCTTCCCATTCAGGCTGTGACTTGTGCCCGAGTGCTGAGTCATGGAGAACGAGTTCGGGGTGGCAGTGGTGGATATGTTGCTGCTCCCATAGCTTGTCTTTGTGTCGGCGTTCGAGTTCAACGACGAGGGGGTTGAAGGCGACGAGGTCGTGATGGGAGTGGTGGTGGGACGTGGTGGGAGTGAAGTTGGAGCGGAGTCGGAGGCGGTAGTGGGTGGGGTGTTTGTTTGGGGAGTGAGAGAGGAACAAGAGGAGCATAAGTGCAATGAGAAATGGGTGGCTATTTCAGATCTGTCACTTTTTTTAAAAAAATTGTGACAAATTTTTTTGCGGTAATTTTTCTTATTTTTTTTTATATTTTTAATTTTAAAATAAATTTTTATTCATTTTAATAATTTTGCAGCCAACCTTATATATATATATATATATATATATATATATATATATATATATATATATATATATATATATATATATAGTGAATGTGTCGCTGAAAAAATTTTGTAGCAAAAAATTCGCAGCAAATATATCCATCGCAAAATCCATCATAATTTGTGATAGATTCTAATCCACCGTAAAATACGTCGTAATTTGTGATTGGTTCAAATCCGTCGTAAATTATCCACTGCAAAAATGCACTTTTCTTATAGGAAATATCATAGTGATGCATGATTTGATCTTAGATTCTTGCATTCATTAAAGGATTTTATGAGTTAAATTACTAGCACCATTCTGATCTCTTACTTAATACATTGAATTAATTTATCATTGTAAAATTTCAAGCATGTAATCATCAAAGAAATATTATGATACATAGGATCATGTATCCGCCATGGAGACCTATGGCTAGGGGTGTTCATTGAGTGGGTTCAGCAGCATTTTTGAACTTGACCCGCTCACCAAAGCAGTGAGTTAGGTCGAGAAAATTTTTTCGCTCAACTCGATTCAACTCGACCCGCTCAATAGTGGGTTGGGTTTGTCAAACCCGTGAGTATGACATATTTTCTTCTAAAAAAAATTTCTTGAAAAAAAATTTAAAATTCAAAATTTAACAAATTAATACAATAAATCTTAATCTCAAATATAATAAGTCTCAATCTTAAACATAATAGGTCTCAATCTACTAAATTAATATCATAAATCTCAACTGACCTTACTCAAACATAATAGGTCTCAATATCAAATAAACTAAATAGCATAAGTCAATAAGTACTTAACAAATAAACAAATAACAAGTTTTACTAAGTCTGTAATAAATTAAACAAAACTATTCATAACTCAAATACTTGCAAGAAAATTTCTTCTACCATGCTTCTATTCTCTAGTTTTTTTAAAATGCATTATAGACTTATTACCATGTAAATTTTTCTAGTAAGTAGAAAATTTCTTCTAAGATCCTTCATCTAGTTATAAAATATTATTAAAACAAGCATATTATTTTGTTTGAGCTATTTATTTCTTTTAATTGGTTTATGAACACAAATATATGTAATTCACAATTTTGATTTTATGTTTATTGTGTTCTGTTAATCCTTACAGAGAGTTTATTTTCAAGAATACAAGTCAATATTATAAATAAATTTAATAAGTCTTAACTAACATAAATCTAAAATAAATTAAAGCAAGCTAACATGTCCTAAAAGTTATAAATAACAAATCACATTAGCTAATTGAAGTCAATATCATCATATATAAAATATAGATTAACATAATCATTTACTTCATTCTCAATTTTCTCATGATACTCTTTGTCATCCAAGCGATTAGTTAGATTTTCAATGCATTAGCCTGTCAGATGCTTTATAAGTTTCTAATCATTATTTCTTAATCACATTATCAATGTGACTACAATGCCTACATTTAAACTTAATTGACGATATAGAAAAGTCATGAAAAAAATAACATAAATAATCACTATGACTATATGACTTTTACCAAAAAAAAATCCGACTTGGATGGATTGATTTTGTGTGGGTTGACACTTTTCAAACTCACCATCCGACACGTACCTTGTGAGTTAGAGTGTTTTTCAATTTGACACTTAACTCACATTTTATAAGTTGAATTGAGTCAAAACTTGTGAATTTATGACTTGACCCAATCCGTTAGACATTCTTACGCAAGACATTGTTCTCTTCCATACAAGAACAATTAAAATTCCAAAAACTCAGGAGTCAGAACATTATAATAAAGAAATATTCCCTGTAAAGAAAAACTCCTTTGCTATCAGCAATTTAGGTCTGTTAAGCATTTACCATAGCAATATTGAATAGTTCAGAATGAATAATTCAGAATAAGAATCGATTGAACTTGGGGCAATTATAAGAGCCTAATCAGAGTTGGGATCAATCAGTGTAGGCATCGTCAGTTCGCGCTTGGCAACAAGATTATGTTCCAGGGTTAGGCCCAACCCAAGCAACGTTTTAGGCATTTATTTTTCTTGGTCTTGACCCTGGCCCAACCCAAGTAACACGTCGTCGTTTCAACTTTACAACCATCGTTTTTTACAACCAACGTTTTTATTCAACTGGGAGATGAAAGAGTGAACAGTAGAAAAGAGATGCTATCGCTTAACTATTGTGGATGTTGCCGTGCTTCTTCCACTTCGAGAGCTTTCCAGTTTCAAACCTCACCTTCACCTTCACCTTCGCTCTTCTTCTCTGCGTCGAACTATAAATTTCGTTTTGGCATTGCGAGAACAATTAACGCTGGTTCTGGTTTCGCCGGAGACTCAGACTCCGATGGAGAGAAAGAATTGGCCGCCGATAGGAGGACGAACTACGCTGGTGTGCAGTTGGAGGAGATGGTAGATAGCAGAATCAGATCTGGAAAACTGAGACTGGATAGTTGGATCTCTTCTCGCATAAGCGGCATCAGTAGGGCTCGCGTGCAATCAAGTATTAGAGCGGGCCTCGTTCATGTCAATGGCCATGTTGTTGATAAGGTAAATTAGATGCTGAAGCTGTTTTTGCTTTCACTTTCCATATTACTGCGATAAATTGCAATTACGTTTACGTGAGTAAATCGGTTGCAAGGTGTTTCTCCTTAAATGAATTTCGAAGTAAGATAATGAAATCTTACTGAAACTGAGCTTATTAATGTAGAGCGCTCCTATAAATCCACATTATTTAGTCCTGGAATTTTCCTGTTTATGTATGGTTTATTGATGAATCTGAAATGTGCTTTGTGTTAAGAATTCGGAAAATATTTCGAATATTTAGATGATGATCACGAATTGGAGGTGTTTCCTTATCTCCTAGTTTAAACTACATCTGTAATGCTGGCTTTCTTTGTTGCGATCAGAGACTTCAAGAAACCACCATTACTTTGGACACTCAAGGCATTAAGCTGTTGATCAATATAAATTATTCTGAGTGTAAGACAATAGTGGCTCTTTCAAAATCTGCAGACAAAAAAGGTTGTATTGAATGATTGATGTATTCCACATTACATTTTCAGAAAGGGAAAAATGATCTAGTGATTCCAAGAGGATGCTCAAATATGTGCTTGGCTGTATTTTCCACGCTCTGGTTTTTGTTTGGTTATTTCAAGAATTGAAGCACCAACAAGAGCATTATGCTTTGATGATAATTGTTCTGAGGAAAACAATACCTGATTAAGTAATCACAATTTTTTTCATTTGAAATAACTTGGGTCCTTTATCTCTTGATAGATGTTAACAATGTCCGGTCTCCATCTTTGAGTAGTGACATCAGCTTTTTTTTTTTTTTGTCTTTTTGGTGATGCTTGAGCAGGTTTCTTTCAATGTCAAAGCTGGGGATGAGATCAAGTGCACAATCGCAGAGTTGCAGAAGTTGAGGGCTGTGCCAGAAAATATACCTTTAGATATAGTTTATGAAGATGAGCATGTGCTAGTTATAAATAAACCTGCACACATGGTAATTCCAGGCCTCTGGCTCTAAGGGTTGCCCGCCCCACCCTATTTTTATCATGGATGTGTATATTGTGAGGTTCATGCTTCTGTTTATAAATTTATTTCTCTTGATTGTTAAACTATCGGCAGTTCTGTACTTCATGATTTCATCAATTTGGTGGATTTCTCTCAGACATTGAACCAACTGTTTATACTTTATCTCAGACAGTAAACTAGCCTGACATAATGCTTTATCTTCAAATGACCCAACTGGCTGCAAAAGCTGGCCTCATGTGCATGGCTCATTTTTTCTTTTCAACATGTTTCCTCAATTCCTATTCCTTGTAACACTCACCCTAAAGAGAAAAGAAAAAGAAAAAGAAGTGAAGCAAGAGCAAAGTTGGCATAACCTTTGGAGAATTCTGAGCTGTAGGATTTGTGGACTTTCAATATCTATCTTCTTTTTTTGTACATTGATATCTATCTTTTTTACTCCAATGTTCTAATCACGTAATAAATGTTCAGAAGGCATAGTTAATACCAGCTAACTCAAAATACTGACTGAAAATTTCATCATTTGGCCTCCAACCTAGGTTGTGCATCCGGCACCCGGAAATACATCTGGCACGCTTGTCAATGGCATTCTTCACCATTGCAACCTTCCAAATGTTGAATTTTCTAAAGAGGAAGCTCTTTCAGATACTGAAGATTCTGATGATGAGTTCAATAGCTTCTTCTCTGATGCTTGTTCTTGTGAAGGGTTACATTCTAGACTGTCTGTGGCATCAATTCGCCCAGGGATTGTACACAGGTTGGACAAAGGCACGAGTGGGTTACTCGTTGTTGCAAAGGTGTTTCTTCCATCTTCTAAAAACTTATCGAAAGTGCCTAACTTTAGTGAAGAATGGAAATTCAGATTCTTGTTCATACTTCAACAGATTAACATTTAGTTTTTACCCGTTATTTGTCTGCTTTAATATCAGGATGAATATTCTCATATGAAATTGTCAGAACAATTCAAGCTACGTACTATCAAGAGGGTGTATGTTAGTCTTACTGCTGGGGTACCCACACCAGTTGCTGGGCGTGTTGAGGTTCCAGTTGGCCGTGATCTTAATAACCGGATTCGTATGATTGCTGTACCTGGACCAGTCAATTCTAGAATGGCCCGTCATGCTGCTAGTAGGTGATTTATGGTCCTTTTACACTTCATTTATATTTTTACTATGTAACGTGAATTATATTGGTTGCTTCTGGTCATATTTGACTATTGTGAAATTTAAAACATATCAGTTAAAATATTGATATTGATATAAATATAAATATTAAACATGTCTTTTTGTAAACATAATATGAATTTCGAGTTTGTTTTTATTCAATCCAGGTGACCTTGCCAATTAGCTTTCTAGTGGAATTAGTTTAACTTAATGGCTACAAGGTATTTCTTACTTTGGATTTTTCCATCTTATAATAAAATGATCAAAACTGAAGGGAACAGTTGAATATCTCACCTTGTGTGATCCGTTTAAGTCAGTGGTCATTATGTTAGCTTTGCTTTCTTCCATATGGCGGAATGCCCATGAGAGATATTTAAAGTTTAATAGCAAGTGCTATACTAGGGGCATGTATACATCTAAAAGTTGATTACTTACCATCCGTCAGGTACAAAGTAATTGAGATACTTGCTGGGGGCAGTTGTGCATTGGTCGAGTGGAAGTTGGAAACTGGACGCACTCATCAGGTACTTCATGGTACATAACTTAGAAATTCTATAGAAATGGTACATGGTACAATTAGATGTCACACCATCATGTGAATCAGATTTTTGGGCACCTACTGAACTTCGTTGAAATAATAGCTTTGCTTTGCCCTTGATTTTGGATTGAAGCATCTGAAGATTTTTTTGCTGACTCAATTTCTTTTATGGCTTTGGCTTGATTGTTCAGGCTATTATTTAACAAATTATATCAATTTAATAGTGAAATGGTAAACAATGCCTTTTTAATTTTATTGGTAAATTAGATTTTATTTACCTGAAGATCTCGTAAATTCAATATTAATTTACCAAGTTTGAAACCTTATATTTGTCCAATCAACTTTCATTCTACAGATTAACCCTCTGAAGATTTAGAGACATTACATGCAATCATATAAAACACAACGAATCTTCCCAAGCCGGATAGGAATTTGTCTTTTAAACTGGAGAAAACCAAAACAATGAGAGTCTGTTTTGTGTGGGTAAAACTGGACACAACAAATTACTGGGAGAAAATGTGCTAGGTAAATTGGAGAAAACAGAGAAGTGGGTAAAAGTCTCTGTGTACTCAATACAGTATGAGGAAGTTATATTTATTATTATTATATTAGTTTATAATGTAACTGTAAATTTGGAATTATAAAATTATTATCTCTCCTTTTGGATGGCCACATATACTTTTACATAATATACAGTTACACTGCTTTAGATGAAGGATAGATACCAATATTTTGAAAATGTAATTTTTTAAAGGATATTCTCACTAGACGCCCCCAAAAAAAAAAAACCATATTTCTTGTTTTGTAGATCCGTGCACATGCTAAGTATCTGGGAGTTCCTCTGCTGGGTGATGAGGTGTACGGAGGGACGAAGAGCATGGTTTGGTCACTGCTACGGCCCAGAACGTCCCCGAGTTTGCATAGAAATATTGGACAAATGGTTTCTAGGCTAGATAGGCCTTGCCTTCATGCTTTGACTCTCGGGTGAGAGGATAAAAACCTATTTTAGCATCCTCGCCATACCTTGGTTTCTCATTCTGTTTGCATGGGTCATAAAACTAGATAACGCTGTTGGTTTTGCTTATTGTTTTACAGGTTTCAGCATCCCCATACAGGTAAGCAGGTACACTTTTCATGCGACCCCCCTGCAGACTTTGATGAGATTTTGAGCCAGCTTCGTAGAATTGGCAGTGAAAAGGTTTCTTTCTCAAAACGTTCGATTTTATGACGAGGCACTGTAAACCATTTATATTCAGATAGCTGGTTCGCCGCCTTATCAAACTTCTTCATTAGACTTGATTAGAATTAAGATGTTAATAAATCAAACTAGTATTTGAAAAAGATGCGATTATGGGAACTTTAACCTGTCCGAAGCATACAGCTACCTTAGAAATCTTGAGAATCCATTGTAGAATGTAGTATATAGACAATGAATGGGTATGAAAAATTCAATAACACCCTTTACATAAAATTGACATGCGATTAATATTAAAATTGACATTTTCAAAGGCTTATCTATGATTAATGTGCTCGCGTTTCAGTATGTTAAATTACAAATGTATTTCTACCAATCTTAAAACACATCATTCCCTAGCAAGCCTAATGCGAAAAGACATCTTTGTTTGAAACTCAACAAATATATAACTCGGATCAGCAACCGAAACTACTCTTTTTTCCTCCCCTTTTCCTCCGGTAACGGTGACGCGAAGCGTTATTTTTCTACAGGTGAAAAAAATGCACTTGAGCAAAGGAAAATAAAAATGCATTGAATCTGTTTCTCCAATACAAAATCCCATGAGTTACTCACCCTGTAATAATCCATGTGAATCCTGCAAACATAAAATCATACGGTGCTCAATGATGTTTAATATATATGTTACCAGAGGAAGTTCAATGATCCACCACCAATCACAATCAAGCGCTCTGGTGTTTAGAGTGCGACACATTCTAATATATGATGAGATGGACGCTTACGAAACAAGGGTTGAAAGGTTTTTTTTTTTTTTCTGGTAAAACAAAATGGGATGCGTTTAAGATATGCTAATTAATTTTACACAATTGAGAAGTAAGTCACAGTTCACACAACACATTTATATTCTTTTACATGACGGGGGCAACGACAGCAAATCTAACATCATTAAACCCAGTTCATTCCACCAACTCAAGACAAATTAAATGGCTACTTTGAAATAGTATTTTCAAACTAATAATCTGAAATTTTATTTTTGGATTACAAAAAGTAACAACGTTAATAAAACAGAAAAATACAGAAATGGAGAGTAAGGCTCAGTTTGGTTTGTTTTCTGTTTTTATTTTCAGTTGATCTGTTTTCACTAATAATTACAAAAATGTTTCATTGTTTTAATTTTATTTTTTGTTTTCAAACTTTTGTGAAAGAAATGGTGAAAACAATAAAAAGTTTTTTCACCATTTCCTTAAACAAAAGTTTAAAAACAAGAAACAAAATGGAAACAAAGTGACATTTTTGTAATTATTAATGAAAATAGAAAATAAACCAAACACTCCACAAGATATCAGCTTACTTAAGTCTAAATAAAAAGTCAAAAAATTGCCTGAATCAGTTTAGTACCAACTTAAAATTGAGAATGGAAATTAGGGATGAATTTCTCATTCAATTTTTCATATAAAATTCATCTTTAAATTCTTTACCCCTATTTTAAGAGAACAATAGGCTGATCCTTAGTCTCTAGAAGTACCTGTACACGCGATGGCTTAAAGTTTAAACCTTGTACTCCTCAAGATGCATCCACTTTGTTGAAGACCATTTATTTCCTCTAATTACTGGGCAACCGCCTGGAAGCAAAGATACATTAATTAACTTCATCAATCATGGCTTTCCTCGAAAGAAGAGAAATTGCAAGTACAAAACAAAATGTTGGACGCGGCTTTTAATTGCCACCGGAAAGAAAAAAGGATGAATGACATGGCAAGATTATTCTCAATTTAAGGTCCACAATATATACATACACATATTGTAATTTTCCCAAAAGGAATAGGGCAAGCATGCAGAAAATATATGGACCAATCTTAATCTTTTTGATCTTTTGACCAATTTGCTCACGCATTTCAGGCCGGGGTTGGTGGTTAGGTAAAACCCTCCCCAAAATGGTTACTCTAAGATTCGAACCACTGACATTATAAATAAGGTGCACCTGGAGTCACAGTCCACTTCCACTGTGACCAACTACTGTTGGTTTTTTTTTTTTCCAATGACGACAATGAAATTTGGACCTATGACCTTATGCAAACCCTTCACCACTAATCCAATCTTAGTGGCTTTGACTAATCTGAACCTAAATGTAAAAGATGACTCATGATTAAATGCGGTTAAAAAAATGGGTCAGTCTGAACTTGACATGCTAGCTAAGCCAGTGACAATTTTGGACAGTTTCTAACCATGTAAACTAGAAGGATCTAGTGTGGCATCTGGCCTCATGCTCCAAAACAGCAGAGCATCCCCCATTTTTGGTTTCACTGAGAGACCCTTTCTAGCACATTCGGATAAATCATTCCACACAGAACTAAAATTTGCCTTGGCAGCAGGAAATATGGTCTCACCACCTTCTTCAACATCTGAACTGCATAAGAAGTAGAAAAAATGAAGGGAACTATCAAGTTTCTACACAAAATCCATCACAAAGCACAATGCAAAACCATGATTTGGAAAGAGAACACGAGCTTACAGGTACATAAGAACAGTAGCAATACGTTGGCCTCCATTCTTAGTGTTGAACTCATCAAGGAAGTAATCATAGTGAGGCTCATATTTCTGCCCAACTTCATAGTGAAGAACCTGAAGCCCTTCTCCATTCTCTGCAAATTTTAAAGTTAATCATTAGTAACTCAGAAAAAATAAGTATTCAATCATGCCCATGGGTAGGAAGTGCTATTAGAAAACATAAAATATTTTGACAAATACATTGGTTTTAGAGCTACATAAGCATTGGTGCATAACGTATCAATACAAACTGGGCCTTAGGCCCAATGCTTGCTGCCTGAGCCATTAGGCTTGGGGTTCTGCAGAATCCATCGTCCAAACCCCAACAGGAGCTCCCATGCGATTTTCCCCTTCCCTTCGTGGAGAAACCCTTTATCCCTATCCCCACCCAGAGTCATAGATCTCCAAATATAACCAAAAAAGAATTTACCAATACGAACCAGGAATTAATTTCTCGGAGGACTTGCATTAATTTAAATCAAACTGGTAGGTCATAAACAGCATATCACACAAACACCTGAAACATTTATTTGGGGAAATCATTGAGAAATATCCCAAATTCTCCTTTAATATATCCTGACTCTATTGAAGGCTACAATGTTTATATTAAACCAAGTCCTTTATCATGCAAACGGCTTCACTATATGTGACAACAACAAAAACCTAACCTCCACCAGAATGACCATATTACAGATAATGAAATCCAAAGTAGAAAATCCCTGCATTAATGCTCTGTCCAAAATTTGTGGCTCTTTAAAAGAAAGGAATAAACTAGAAAATATTTATTTAAAAAGACACACAAGCATATATTCCATCAACTTTATTACAAACTGGCTCATATCATAACCAAGTAAGAAAGAATCCCCGCACACCTTTCGTGGGGCTGTTGAGCATATCAAGCTTATAAATTAAAACTAATGAACAAAATAGGATAAAAGGAAAGAGATAAGCAGGTAGACATAAGTACCACACAAAAACTCATACCTACTGGTATGAAGGTAAAGTCGGCAATTCTTTTTTCTATATTCAGGATAATTTCGTCCCTTCCTCTCTTCAGAAACATTCCTGAACTAGTTCGAACCCTGCAGGCAGGAGATATCTAGAATCTTGCATTACCACTAGTTTCTCAAGAACAAGTATTTGAACAAAAATACAATCTATAAAGGTCGGAAACTTTACGAAAACACAGGACAAAGGCAAACCTGCTTTCTGTGCTCTGTCCAGTCTTGCTATCAACCACACTTGATTTCACCATATAAGGTTTGGCAAGATTGATCAAGTATTCACATTCTTCTTTTGACTGCTCCAAATGATGGGCATAATTAACATTCTCATACAAATATTTCAACAGTTAACTACTACAAGAATTTAAAGAAGTAAAATAAGATCTCTCACTCAACTTCTCGAGTCTTTCAGCAAGTTCAAGTTGACCAATATTTGGATATTCCATATATGAATACCTTGATTTTATTTTATCATGAACTATCCAGAAGAACCTTGATCTTAATATAATTCAGTTTTCCCTGAGCCTAGCCAAATGCTTAAAGAATTTTAATTGCAATTCTATTGATTTTCCTTGACATAGATGCAGCACTCTATTCTACACTTGGGGAGCTTAACCATTCACAAACACATTTAAGCAACAAAAATTCCCAATCTCAACGGCTCAAAAAAACTCCACGAGCTAGGAACCACCGTGTCACATCAAACTACATCTATCTAAAAGTATAAAACAATTCACAGACGCATAATCTCTATCTATCTCCAAAAAAATCAAGAACCAGGAGAGGCAGATGCATAAGCAGATCACGAAAACTGACCAGGAAATTGTGATAAATGAAAGCTCTTGGCTCCCAGGAGAGAACTTCGGTCCACTGCTCCTGTCTTTCTACCAAACCGTCATCTCTTTCAGAAAGCAACATTTATGAAAAGATCAAACACATTTTAGTTCGAGAAACCACGAGTGTGCACTCCATGGCCATGCAAATCAAAATCAAACAGAATGAATTTATATTATTATGGCATCAGAAGCTACCTTTCAGAGGACTTGCGCCTGAAGGCACTGAGATCCGTGGTGGGAGAATTTTCGGTGGTAGTCGGAAGATAAACAATTCCGAGAGCAAGGAGTACGAGAAGGATAAGTGTGAGCATGAAAAGCGTGGCCAAAACCAGCGTAAACTTGGACCATTTCTTCCCCTGTGCCCGTGTATTTGTATACTTTCCTTTTGCCATGCTTGAAATAACATTGATTTGAATCCGATCCAAAACCCTAAACAATAAACCAACGATTTACTCAGTCGTACTCAAACAAACAAATCCAGAACCGTGTTGTGACGACTAAATTTACTCCAGTCTCTACCCTCTACCTACCAAAAAATTTCCCGGCGTCTAGCTCATTATCTTCTCTGTTATTTTGTTTACGTTTTCTTATATAAAAAAAAAAATTCAAAAGATAAAATCAGAATTCAGAAGCACCGTTGGCGTGCTTAGAAATTAACTGGAGTTACATTTTTCAAAAGTTGAATGAATACTGTGGTTGTTGAAAGCGCAGAGCGTATTAGTAATTAGTAATAAATTAATATGTAGAGTGTATCCTCTTTGACGGGGGAGTTATACGTAGGTTTCCTAAACGGCACCCGGTTTCACCTGTTGACCTTTCTGGCTTGAACATTGATTTTGTTTCCTCTTGACACACAGCCCATGGAAACGTGAATTGGATCAACTCTATTGTGCTGGTTTTAATAATTAAGCCCAAAAGCATTTGTGCTTGTCAAACAAAAGCTCACCCACAAAAATGAACACAACTTATATCGATTAAAAACAGAAACATAAAATTGACCATCAATTAGCGAGCTAGTGTTTCAAATTGACAATTTCAGTACAATTTTTTTTTATATTACAACAATTTTCTTATCATGATATTCGTATATTTCTGTCATCACACCATCTCAGAACCAAAAACAAAAATGCTTATGGGATCAGCCACCCAGTGGTCTTAGTGCTTTGCTAATTCGTGATGTCATGGGAGTTTGTACTCCCCATGGCACTTGTGTGTAATGTGCTTTAGTTGGGCTAGGCCCCTTTTCTTTACCCAAAAAAAAAAATGCTTTCCGTTCCTTTTCTCTCTGTCTCCGCCATTCAAAGAGCACTGGTGGCATTCGTACATAAATAATTTTACAGAATACCCCAAAAAGAAAATCAATTGACGAGAGAGATGAATAACGACATTATACAGCAAGCAATCTCACACCAGTAATTGTCACCAATCAAGTATTTCTTTTGGCCGTTGCAAACTTCCTTATCTTCATACTCCTCAGAGTACTACACTATACTACACTACAACTCCATGTCGTGTCCATGCAAATAGTTGTATATCACATGGGTTCGTCTTACAAGCACCGCCCTTTTGTGAGGTGCTCGATACACCACGCGTTACAGGCGTTGATGTGGGACGGTTTGAAATAAAAAAAGCTACCTGCCAAAGAGGTAAAGGCAGCCTGTGAAAATAATATGAAATTAAGAATGTAAGCCAATTTACACGTTATCCATTTTTAGTGAGAAACAGAGCTGGTGTTGCATTGCGGTGTGGACGACGACGTGGCGACAGAGCACCTGGTGGAAGCTGACGGTTGCGGCAGAGGTGAGAATGGCATGGGTGACTGAAGCATGTCCTTCCTAGTGAAGCTGGTGTCAGCCACTCCATCACCCACATAATCTTTTCCCTCTCCCCCAAATCCATTTTTTATATTTTCCCCTTTCCAAAATATTTTCCTCCTCCTCGACCAGAATTATTTCCCAATTTCCCTCCCACCATCACATTTTTTCTTCCTCACTCCCTCCCACTCTTCTTCTTCACATTGTCAAACAAAGAGACAAGATGGTAGGCTTTATCGATGGGTTACACTATTAGGAACTCATACTTTAATCACGGTCTACTCCTTTCAAGCTGTACAATGCAGTGAAGCTGGTTTGCTGCATTCCCAACCTCACCACATCACCACCGGAGCACAGCCACCAACCACCCCCGTCACACGAGCTCACCGCTGAACCCAACCCACCCTAAACCCTGACAACGGGACTTCCTAACGCCAGCCACTCTAAGATGCCAGCTGTAATGTGAGCCCCTTGCAAGAATCATGCCGGAACGACGATCTCCACCACAGCTGACGAAGGCAGATCTAATCGAAGCAACCAAGAGCTCCTCGACTCCAATAACTCTAACACTATGTTTGGATTATAAGTAACGGGGAGAAAGGAAAGGAAATAAGAAGAACATAAATAATTTTCTTTATTTAGAAGTTTTAAAATATATAGAAATTGAACAAAACATATGAGGAATTATTCCTCCTCTCTTCTTCTCAAATGTCCAATTTTTATTCCTCCCAAAATTGAGGTGGAATGGAAGAAATACGTATTTCGTTCGATCACGTTAATGAATCTTTCAAACAAAGAGGGAAAACTATGTTTTATTCCTTTTCTTTCTTTTCTGATCCATCCTCGCCTATTCCATTCTGTTACATTAATAAAAAAAATATTCAAACACAAGATAATATGATTTCACTCTACTCACTGTCGTAATTAATTTCTCAATCAAAAATAAAAACATGTGGTTATTAACTAAATAAATATGATTGGGTATATGATAGGAACATGTATTACAAAGACAGAAATATAAAGTCTACCTCCTTACAATAGGAAAAATTTCTCTTGAATACACATGAAAAACAGAAAATAAAAATAGAACATTGCAGATCTTCGAGGGTCTACTTCCTCCTTGCTCAAAGGTCCCAATTCTTCAGTCAAATAATTAGATGTCTTCTCCTTTCTTCCATTTCCCTATGTATTCCCTCCACTAAGTTCCTATTTATTTGTCATAACCCTAGTTAAATGTTAATTGTTGTCTCTTTTTATTCTCTTAACTCCCACTAACTATAAATGTTCCTTCCTGCCCCTCTTTACTCTCTATTTCCACTAGCTATAAATACTCCTAGCTGCATCTTCTTTACTCTCCATTCTTACTAGCTATAAATGCTCCTTGTTGCTTCTCATTACTCTCTCCACTCCCACTAACAACCTAATCATCTACAACTTGCCATGTGGACATGTAAAAATTAGAATTCCCTTCTTCCCTTGTTGACTCATGCTCTCCCCACTGACTGTGTGATTGCAAGGGATAGATTCTCTGCTTTCCCTCCTATCATTCTTAAAGTACACCCTTGTCATGGATGGATACCTATCAGTACTCCCCGCCAAAACATCACCTTGTCTTCAAGGTGAATAGTTCGTAAGGGTCTAGCAGCTGAGAATAAACTCCCTCCAGAGTCCCAATGCCAACTTGTTGCACTAATACGAGATGATGCAGGCTCTGCAACTGAATTGATGCACCCTCCTATACTGGAACCAACAATTGTAGATTTGTATAAAGTTGGTGCCCCCTTCAGTATTTTAACATCTCCTCCCAATGCTACATGTATGGTTAAGTGCTTGAAATTAGCTCGGATCTCCCCCAGATATGCCAACCAATCCATTCCCAGCACCAAATCAGCCTCACTTAAACCAAAAAGGAAAATATACTGATGTACCTCTAGTCCTTGTAGTTGTAGGCTAACTCCTTGGCATACCTCCATGCAGTTGACCTTATGCCCATCACCAACTTACACATAGTAGGTAGGTGACTCTACTATTGGAATGTAGTTCTTGTACCAAACCAGTAGCTATAAAGTTGTGTGAAGCTCTACAATCAATCAAAACTGCTGCCTTCCTTTCTCCTATTGCACCCCACAACTTAAGGGATCTTTTGGTAGTCAAGCCCTCACTGTTGGGCATGCAAAGTTGTAAAGCTTTGTAATTCATCCCTTGACAACTCCTGTAACGCCCCTTTTTCTTAATACCGCGAAGAAGGAACGTCACACCATAATACTAAACACATGAAATAAATTGTGAAAAAAATAGTTACAGTGATTAATTAAGACTCGGTTCATTATTAACATAAGATTAAATAGTTTGTATTCTTGGATGGTAAAATAATCGAGTATTGAAATGTCTGTATGCATTTTTTTTGTATAATATAACAGTAAGAAGATAATAATAATTATCAATACGATAGAATTGAAACAGAATTTATAATCATACATTAATATATATATATATATATATATATATATATATATATATATATATATATATATATACATCACTTGTTTAGTTATATCACAAAATATACAAAAAGTAAAGGTTTTACCCACCCAAGATAGCTACAAATTTACTCCTATGAACTAGCAAAATATCAGGCTTCCCTAAAAAGATAAACGGTTAGCCATCAGTAGCCACCTATAGTGTCAACCCCTAAGACTGACGAGAAGGGACCGTAGCTGGGTCCTCCTCAAGGTCCACTTCATCCAACGAAATCACCATCGGAGCGATCGAATTTCGGGTAGAAGCCCAAGCAGTGGAGAGGAAAGAATCCTCTTGAGGGGTGTAGAACATATCACGGGTCAAAATATCTAAAATGACAAAAACGAGAAAATTCAAAGATAGGAATGTCGTAGCGGCTCCAAGCCAATGACACCATCACTCACCGCATTTAATTACACGCATCGGGTCTAGGTCCGGTCTTCCATAGAAGGTCAACTTCACGTACCCCAAAAAGCAGCGTGGGTGTGACGACATCCTCAACAGCTCTAGTCGTAGTGCGGCCAAAAATCCAGAAACTCAGTTGTTTAATTCTCTTCCTCATGAACGTCTTCTCATAATCATATAAATAAACAAAAAGTATCGATATACAGAAAGAGGTGACACACCTAACTTTCAGTACCAAAATGGCAGCAAGAAAACGAAACGACGCTGGACGCCTACATATAAACACAATTCATATATCCAATTACGGTAATCATTAAGATTGACAGTAAGAGCATAACAATAGTAAATAGCATTAAAGACTATCAGCAATAGAAAAATAGCATTAATATTTCCAAACAATCAAATAATTATTGCAGTCATAATAACAGATACTCTTCACAATTATAAAATGGTCATGCACAATGAATTATGAGACTGACAATTTACAATGCAAAAAGTACCAAAATTCATACTCCATGGAGCTAGACATAAACATTTTCGGAGTGAATGATCAAGGAGTTATGCCAGTATCTCGTTAGCCAAAATAATTAGTGTGCTCATCTCATAAAAATATTTGTGCAATACGGCTTATACTTGGCACCTCAACAGTTGATCGCGATATAGGACAGCGTCTCAGTTCAGATCGTCGGTGTATTTGCATCGGTCTATCCCACGGCCCCAGTGGAGCTACCACTGTCCGTTGTGAGACACCCGTACCCCGATGCCCCCAGGGCCAACCACTATGACCCTACGCTTAGTTTATTCGCACCCGCACATAGGTGTTATTCAAACTCCTATGCATACATAGTCTTTTCAACAATGTCCAATGGATAACACATATGCATGACGACACAATGTACATCATACATATTTATCAATGATGCATTTATCATAATATATATATATATATATATATATATATATATATATATATATATATATATATATATATATATATCCATCATCAACTTCTCATAAGTCCATCAAATGCATATTATCAATTGCTTAGTCTCACATAGGGGATCACAACAACATAGAATCAAGCCTCAACATCAATATGTTTTTAGGGTTCATCTATTATCATAAGTCCATATTTTCAAAGTCTTAAACTTTGATCAATTATGACAATTTTTAGGTTAGGTAACCCTTCAAAATCGTAACATTCTCAAGAGTTATTACTCAATTTAATTCTTCCACTTATTTATGGATTATGCATGTCTCTAAATTCTTAATGTCTTAAATTGATATATATTATTTTGGATGGTCTCTAAATTCTTAATGAGGCCTTAATCTTCAAGGATGCATCAAGGCATCATTTAAACTCTAAATTTTCTCTAAAAATTGTGGCCTCACTAGACCATAATGGTTCCAATTCCTTTACATTTTACGCATTAGTCTTTTGATATCTAATCACTTAAATTTTAGTGCACACCAAACCAAACCAAACCAATCCCTCAAGATTCAAGTCAAAACCGTAGCATCACTTTGGGGTATTAAACTCTTAAAATTTTTCATTCATTAATTGTAATCTTATCATTCAACATGTAATCACATAAGCTTCATTGTATTGTACACAAAAACCAATTTGTATCCCTAAACCCTAGTCGTGGCATCACATTAGGGTTGGAAACTCTAAATTTTTCATTTAACAACCCTAACATGATCAAGCATTTTCAACACATCCAATGCATTCAAGATCATCAATTAAACATAAATCCAATTTTCAAGAATACATAGCTTGCAAAATCCCCAAACAAAGTGAGCATATAAAGGTTCCCTCACCACTAAAATGGTTGAAGTGAGTAGTCTCCCTCTTATCTAAAGGAGAATCACGAAAATGGCTTCCTAAGTGCTCCTTGGTGGGTTCGATTTTGAGCTTCCAAAACCCTAGAAATTTGAAGACAATGAATCAACATCAATGGTTGAAAGAGAAGAGATCCATGGTCATCAAAGAGACCATGGAGCACGAAAATGAAGAGAAAGAAGAAGAAAAATGAAAACTTTACCTTAAAGCTTGAAGCTTTGTCTTGGATGACAATAGAGGAAATGTTGGATTTTGAAGAAAATTTTTAAATAGAAAATGTAAAGGAGGTAAAGGTGAGTATGGAAATGGTCTTAGTGAAGAGAAAAGTAAAGAAAAATGGTTGAAGATAGGGGCTGCAATTTCATAGGGGAGAAGGAGAAGAAGAGAGAAGGTGGAGAGAATTTTGAAGAAGAAACTAGAGAGAGAAAGTGTTGTAGGAGAAATGGTGTTTTTGGTGAATATTTGGTTAAGTGTGGAGGCAAATTTTTGCCTCCCCAAGGCAAGCATTGCCGCGGCAATGGAGAGAGAGAAAGGGGGAAGTTTTGGCTTCCCCAGCAAGCCAAAGGCATGCTTGGTCATTTTGTAGTCAAAGCTTTTCAAAAAAACTTTGATTAAAATACAATAAATTTGAATTAAAGTGGGTTTGATTAGACTTAAAGTAGATTACATTAAGATAATGTGATAAAGTTTTTAATGCATGTTATTATCTAATGGACAATTACTACAGTCGACAGAAGTCAGTACTAATTTATCTGACAGATAAAATTTACACAACGTTTTATTATTTTATCTGTTAAAATTTTTCGAAAAACGTAAAATTTTGTAAACCATGTCCAGTCTCGGGTTTAGTAAGATCCTCCGTCGACGTTTTCACAGATCAAGGTTCTCAGGAAAAATATCTCATTTTTTCAGTTCCACTCAGTTTGTACGCAAAACGATAAATAATATTAAAATATTTCACGTTCTCAGAAAAATCCAATTTTTTTTTCAAAAATTACAAATATTAGAAAATAAACATTTATCATAAAATAAATAAAATTTGAAGTGTTACAACTCCACAGTGGATCAATTTCGTCATTCTCTTGTACCGATTCCTCCATCAACATCATATGGAACTATTTATTCTTACAAACATAGTCAAGAGTGTATTTTTCGTCACAACTGAAGCATGATCCTTTCTTGATCTTCTCCTATAGCTCTGCATCTATAAGCTTTTTTATTCCACTTCTTTTACCCTTAAACGTGCCATCTGGCCTGCTATTTGTAGACTCCATCACCGAACCTCCTCTTGATGGAGTATTGTGTGCATCAACTCTGGACTCCCTTTTATACGTAACTGTCTTGGAGGATGGATAGATGCTGCAAGGCACTCCTGTTTTACTTCCTGTAGTCAATTCCCCTCTACTCAAGGCTTGGCTCTTTTCATCAATCATCTGAGCATAGTTCATCATCTCTGATAATGATTCCGTCGGGTGCAACTTGAGTTCTGCCCTAATTTCTTCCTTCACACCATTCAAGAAAGTCCCACAAAGATATTCTTGAACTGTATTCCTTAAGGGCCCTACCTACAACTCAAAAGCCTTCCTGAATTCCTCTATAGAACCACTATGCTTCAGCCCAAGAAGAATCTCATATGGATTGCAAATCATGGATAGCTGAAACATTCTCATTACAATAGTGTGAAAAGCCTATTAAGATGCATTTTGAGTGCAAGATTCCCACCATTGAAACCAGCTTAGCCCTTGACCCTCCATGGCCACTATTATAGCTCGTAGTCGTTCCTCCTCCGCCACACCTCTCACCTAAAAAATATATGTATATATATACAAAAAATACAAAATAATAATAATAATAATAAAATAAAAATTAAAAAAAGGAAAAGATTTGTTAAAGTATGTTACATTTCTTCACCTGCAAACTCAAGCAAAAAGGAAAGGCAAAAATGGTAAATGTGCAGGCATGGAAATTAGGAAAAGGTCACAATCATAAAGAAAATACATGAGAATAGAAACACTTACATCTGTAATAAGCAACTCTATCTACTACCTAAGCAGTGTCCATTGGGGTTGCAGAATTGGTTTTTCTGCTTACAATAAGGGGGACTGGCAAAAAACAGAGAAGACAGAGGGGGAGGGGATTTGGGGAGAACCATCTCTCTAGAGAGCATTTCTCAGAGAACCATTTTCATTGAGACCATATCAACAACACAACACCTTGAACCAACATTCCCAGCACCAGAACTCCATCACACTCAAAATAATTCAACAAATACAACACCTTCATCTTTAACCTTTCACTATTCAAAGATCTCCACCAAACAACCACCAACCGAGCCCAACCCTCCATCAAAAACGGCCCTCCATCCTCTCCTTTACCACGACCCGTAATCTCAACCAAACGGTCACCATAACAGATCCATCTTCAACCTAAGACTAAACCCATTATCACCCCCACAGCCACCATCCATCCCTCCATAACCAATCTCACCGTGTTCACCCTCATAACAACCACAAACCAAGCAAACCACCACAGATCCGTCAACCTGAATAGTCACCATGTTCAACCTCACACCAACTTTTCACCAACTACGTGAGACCCCTTTCACCACAACCATCTCCATCTTCACCATCACCCTACCACCATGGCCAACCACCATCAAGCCACCACGAGCCAACCAACGCAACCTCCAGCCACCATGACCACTGTCCACAGTCGTACCCAACCGAGACGCCACCCCAGATCCACCTTCCCCAACCTCCCTTCTTCACCCCATTAACCCACTATTCCGCACTGCTCGAAGCAACCACGCGAGCAGCCAACCGAGCTCGTCGCGTACTCGCTCACCACCACCGGATCTGCTCCACCGCTGCGCCCGAACCCGAACCCGAACCCAGCTCCCACGCGTCTCCCGTCCAGCCATTGTGAGCCACCCTCAAGCCCCATTTGCTCTGTTTTGTATTTATTTTACAGAGATTAGAAGTCTCTTCTTCTTTTTTTTACTTCGCTTTTTGTTTTCTTTTTACTTTTGTTTTTATTTTTATATTTTTTTTATTTCTTTGATTATATATCTTTGTAGACTTGGGCCCTTGTCTGTTTAGGCACTTTTCATATTAATACATATTTGATGATTTGGCCCCTTGTTTGAAAAAAAAAAAAACCAAAACCGTGTCTCTGTTTATTCTTTCTCTTTACAGTTTATTTTACTTTATTTGGTCTTAATTTAATTGTTAAAATTTTTATTTTAGCAAAAACTAGTACCTCCATGAGTCAATATTCGAGGGTTGGGCTCATTTTGCAAAATATGAGTTATTTGGGCTTGATATAGGTTAAGTAGTTTAAGGCCTGGTAAAAAAAAAAGTTTGTCTTAGTTTTATTTTTAGTGATTGTTTAAATATTTATATTCGAGTTTGAATAAAAAAAAGGAATAAAAATAAAATAAAATAAGACAAAGTAATTAAATTTTGTAGAGAAAAAATAAAACGGGATTAGCTGAGTTGCGATAACTTGTTAATCTTACAGTTTTAAAAATTATCTAAGTTGTGACAACTTAATGATTTGTTTAAAAAAAATAATAATTGAGCTTTGTTAAGAAATAATAAAATATGATTAGCTGAGCTGCGACAACTAATTAATCTTATAAATTTTAAAATCATTTAAGTTGTGACAGCTTGATGATTCATTTTTTTATATAATAATAAGATAATTAAACTTTGTTGAGAAGAATAAAACTTTTATGAATCGAACTTATTAACTTATTAATCTGAGTTGTGACATCTTGATGACTCTTTCTTTTTTAAAATTTAAAAAAAATCAAATGAATTTTCAAAACAAAAATCTTTTCAAAATTAAAAATAACCAACCCACAATCGTTTTCTAAAAAACGACGTGACTTTGAATTTCTCATTGCACCAGAGGATACGTAGGAACATAATTTTTATTCTGTCAAGTCAAAACTAAATGTTCATAATTTTTTTTCATTTGTTTAGTTTATCTTTTAGTAAATGAGTAAAGTAAATATTTTTAAGAGTCATAAGAATTTGCATAACTGATTTAAGATAACTGTCTTAGGAATGATGTATTAGGGGTGCTGTGGGGTTTAGTCCTCACCCTTCTCTGTGCATAATTAGACTCTCGAACCTGAATTTTTGTATGTAGACCATCTTTTTTGATTTTTTAATTTTTCTTAATAAAAATAAAATTAGTGATGACTCTTTAAATTTTATAATTTAAGTTATTATCCCGCCGCGATCCTGGTCACGACAATTGCTTAAAGAAGTTAGGATGGAAACTAAATAGTGGGGAGAAGGGTTTGTGGATTGAGGTATTGCGAGGGAAATATGGTAGAGGTGTGGATGATTAACTCAGTGAATGTGAAGGCAGGTGATTCGAAAGTTTGGAAGGATATAGTAAATGCATGAGGAAAGATGAATGTGTGTGTGCAATGGGAAGAGGGGAATTGCTAACGTATAACAGCTTGTAGGAAGCATCCTACTGGCTGAATACATAAGTAATATCAATGAGGAGAATAAAGGACTGGAAGGTTACACATCTAGCTACAGAGGCAGGAGCGTGGAAATGGGATGTTTTGAAAGAAATGCTCCCTGCAGAGATAATGAACAAATTTTATGCGATTATGCCATCTAAGAGCACCTTGGGGAGATTAGGATGGTATGGGCTGGTGAGAATGATGGAAGCTTCACAGTGAGGAGCGCTTATGAGTTAATTCAAAGAAATGAGGAATATTGAGAGTTGAACACTTGGAAGAAGATTTGGAGGATAAGGAGACCGAAAAGAAAAAGGTATTTTGTATGGTTGGTTGTGCATTTGAGGCTGAATACTAGCTTAAAGGTGAGCAGGAGGAGTAGGGGTAGACCAAACTGTCACTGTTGTGTCAGTACCCCTGAACCTATCATTCACATGTTGAGATATTGTCTATTAGCAGCATAAGTATGGAATCAACTAGTGCAATCAATTTACATAGCAGAATTTTATGGGGGAAGCTGCAAGATTGGGTAAGATTAAACCTTAGTAACCTTATAGGAAAGAAGTGTGTGGAGGAATGGTAAGAAATTTGGGCTACAAAGATTTAATTGATATGGGAATGGAGAAATAAAACTCTATTTGATGCTAAGTTTGTAAGACCAACTAACCCGTGTGAGATGATTATGCAATGAATTTAGGGAGCAGAGTACAGAAGGAAAGCCTCAGTAGTGGATCATGATGACATTGAGAGGGGAGGGAGAAAGGGAGATCCGATGGATATCATCGGAGGATGGATGGCTGAAAGTGAATGCTGATGGGGTTAGCCAGAGGGCTGGTTAACTGGCAGGGTATGGTGTGGTCATACGAGATAATTTGGGTCAATGAGTTAGGGGATTTACTTGAATTTTGGGAAGCTTGCCTTCATTGCAGAACTTTAGAGGGAATAGGAGGCTTTGTAGTTGGCTAAGAGTACGGGGGCAAGGAAAATCTAGCTAAAGATGGATCCGCAGGTGTTGGTGCATATACCTTGAGGTGGCAAAGAAGGAATCTTGGCAGGGATAAGCACTATCAGAGAATTGTAGCAAGTGATAAGAGAAGATTAGCATGTAAGGGTGAGTTATACCCTAAGAAAAGGGAACAAATGTGCTTATACACTTGCCAAGCTGAGTTTAGAGCATGATTCAGGCCCCAGAGTATAAATAGATCTCAGTGTAGAAGTAAGAAGTGTAATGCTTAGTGATACGATGTAGTTATTGATATTTTTGGATCAGGTTTGGATTTTATCTAAGAAAAAATGATAAGAAAAAAAAATAAAGATTATCATACATTTTTTTTAGAAGTATATGTATTGTACATATTTTTTTAAAGATATGTGATTTAATAAAAAAAAGTGATAGAAAAAATATATATATAATAAATGATATTGAAATAAATGTAAAAAATGATGTAAAAAAAAATTAATAAAAAAATCAGAGTTAAAAAAAAAATTTTATAGCATAGTGTCATTTTATTTCCATTGGCCAAAACAAGAATAGTAGGGTTTTTTTTTTATTATTTAATGAACAGCAGGTTTTAGACTCTACAGTACATAAGTGTGGTGCATGGTCATTGCCATTTCTAATACGCCGCCAATAACTCGACCCGGGAAGGCCTTCTTCACTTTCAAAAGTCACCCGAGTCCGGAGGAGACGAAGCGTGCACCAGGGCGTTGCTGCCACCCTCGTTTAAGCCCTGAAGTGGAAGATTGAATTGAAGCCGAGTGCCGTAAATATTAACGAACAAACCCATCCATGGCCTTCATCAAATCAAGGGTACGCTTGCACCACTCTCTCTCACCCCTCTTACCACGCACTTTCAAACTATATTATTCTTCTTCTTCAGCCTTAGTTTCAGAAACTCATTTTGACACTAATGAGACAACCGAAACTGCCCAATACACAAATCTATCTCCCGAAGAAACCCATATAGCCGACAAATTTCACGCCGTGATTAAAGACCACTACCGCAAAAACCCTAACCCTAATGCCACTCCACCCACACCCAATCTCACCATACCCGATCTTTCCATCGATTTTTCTAAAGTCGCCGCCACTCACGCAGTTTCCCCTTCCATCGCCCGCCGAGTGATCGAGAAATGTGGTGGGGTCCGCCACGGCATCCCCTTCCTCCAATCCCTGGCCTTTTTCAACTGGGCCACCGCGCTCGAGCGCTTCCCCTCCTCCATCGAGCCCTATAATGAGATGGTTGACCTCGCGGGAAAGCTGAGGCAATTCGATTTAGCGTGGCATTTGATCGATTTGATGAAAGCTCGTGGTGTTGAAATAACCATTGATACGTTCTCTGTTCTCGTCCGGCGGTATGTGAGAGCTGGATTGGCGGCGGAGGCAGTGCACGCCTTTAATCGTATGGAGGATTATGGTTGCACGCCTGATAAGGTTGCATTTTCAATTGTGATTAGTAGCCTATGCAGGAAGAGAAGGGCAAGTGAAGCTCAATCCTTTTTTGACAGTCTCAAGCATAGGTTTGAGCCCGATGTCATAGTGTACACTAGCTTAGTTCACGGGTGGTGCCGGGCTGGTAATATATCGAAGGCTGAGGAGGTATTTAGGGATATGAAGATGGCTGGAATCAAGCCTAATGTTTATACTTACAGCATTGTGATTGACTCACTTTGTCGGTGTGGTCAGATTACTCGTGCACATGATGTTTTCTCAGAGATGATAGATGCAGGTTGTGATCCTAATGCAGTTACTTTTAATAGTCTGATGCGGGTTCATGTGAAGGCTTGCCGGACTGAAAAGGTCTTGCAAGTTTACAATCAGATGAAGAGACTCGGTTGTCCTGCTGATACAATTAGCTATAATTTCCTAATAGAGAGCCATTGTAGAGATGGGAATCTTGAAGAAGCTGTGAAAGTTCTCAATTTAATGGTTAAGAAAGGGGTCGCTCCTAATGCGTCCACTTTCAATTCAATTTTTGGATGCATAGCTAAGTTACATGATGTAAATGGTGCTCATCGGATGTATGCCAAAATGAGGGAACTGCAGTGCCAGCCTAATACATTGACTTATAATATATTGATGAGAATGTTTGTTGACTCAAAATCTGCTGATATGGTTCTGAAAATGAAGAAGGAAATGGATGAGAATCAAGTTGAACCTAATGTGAATACTTACCGAGTTTTGATTACAATGTATTGTGAAATGGGGCACTGGAACAATGGCTACAAGTTAATGAAGGAGATGGTTGAAGAAAAATGCCTAAAACCAAATCTATCAGTTTATGAAATGGTTCTAGAGCAGCTGAGGAAGGCAGGACAGCTAAAAAAGCATGAGGAGTTGGTGGATAAGATGGTTGCCAGGGGATTTGTCTCTCGCCCTTTGTAGAAGTAGCTTCATCCTTCACATCTATGTGCTGCATAAGAGAACTTCCAAATGTGACTATAAAATACTGGTGTTATTTGCTAATTGCTGTAAGTGACGTAAAATGAGGGTTTTTTTATTATGAAAAAATCATATGCCTTATTCTTTTTTATTTAGAGCCTCAAATTGTTATGGATGTCCTAGTGTGACTGTGGAATGTTGGTTTAGCTGGTTAAGGTCTTGGATGAAGTTCTTTTTTTATTTGATTAACATGATGGCCATGATTTGTAATTTGATTTATGGCAGGAATTTTAGGTGTTCTTGAAAAGAAATGGCAGGAATGTTGTTTGAAGCACTACATTGAGCCTGTAATTAATGAGTGGTGTTCTTGTTGCTGGGCAGGGTATTCAATTGAGCACTTGTTGGTAGAGACCCAAAGATAAAAATCACACAGAATGAAAATAAACGTATTACTGAATTTTAACAAAGAAACAGAAAAGGATTACAGTAGGATATAGTCCTCCTATTCTCCCTCACTACCCAGAGCCTAAGGCTCCACAGAGATGAAATTCTCTGCCCAAGCTTACAGCCGAGAAAACAATAACAGAAAAGTCACCACTATTCTTTCTCCCCCACTAGCCTAATAACCGTCCCCACAAACATGCATACTCATACCAGCATAACTAACTTGCCAAGTCACTCTCCATTTTGTCCCTTCCTAACTCTCCTGGTATACACCTTCCAGACCTTGGGCCTTTGATCTGGCCCATTGACCAGCTGCCCTTCATCGGGCCTAACACTTGTTCTCTAAGTGCAAGTTTGCCAAACTTATTAGGTGTTAAGTCAATTTGGGGCATCCATAACTGCGACTCTTTGAGGTGTAAATTTTTGTTTCCTCACTCATTATCTCTACTACCCCTGCAATTTATTTTTCTGAACTGTTAAATCTTACCTTAGAAGCTATTTGAAAGTTGGACTGAAAGAAAACAATGTATGGTATATGCACATTAGCGGCGTGTCCTTGTTGGTCATGGAGTTACAAGTTTTGGTTTATTCGAATGAGACTGAGATGCTCCTACACGTAGGAGGAGGTAATGCTATTAGTGTGATGTGAGTCAGTCCCCCAACCTTTGCCCCAGTTTAGTGCTACCCATCTTATGGATAATGATGGACAAATGATACGGATGAAGATGGCGTTTTTACCGGGTTGATACACTCATTACTAATTCTGTGGCAGCAAACTGCAAAAGTGCCTTGAAGCTAAGCAAGCTGCGATGTGTTAGTTGTTTGTAAGACTCGACTTGGCTGTTTATCCGGTTCATATTAGAAATCTTTCTCGTCTTCCTTGGTTTGTCAAGAAAATGTTTCATGATTCTTAATATATTAGATGACGGCTAAGTTCTCTGTTTTTTCTGGAATACTGCTTCTGTAATTTTTCTTTTTCTTTTTTCGTGTTTTTATATATTTCTTATTCTGATAATTTGGATTTATCCATTAGTATGGAACCTGTCAAATTAATAATATTAAGTTGCCATTTTATCAAACAAATTTACATTTTAAAAGAGCAATTTTACCATTAGAGCATGTGAGTTTACCAAAACCATGTAAATCTCACATTGGATAAGGAATTCTGTGTGGCAATGCATTATGCATTGCCTGATCATTGTTTTGTGATTTTATGACTTGTGTCCTTTCATTTTGTCTGAAGTCTTTTTCTTGTTTCTTTTCACTTTTCAGCGGATTTTGGGTTTGGGTTTAAGCAGTTGAGAGGTTTTGGTTTGTTTAGGAAGAGGGAACCACATCTATTTATCTATTTATAATATATAAAAACAGACTTGCGAGCTTTAAGATTAACATGTCAGCATATTTGGGAGCTGTACGGTTGACATGTGCTTGTCTGCAATTCTCATTTCATGCCTCATTAGATGTTTCAAGTTTTCTGTCTTAGCCACATCATCAAATTTTTAACCATCCGACCCTCTCATTGAGTGTCTTTTAAAGTTTTGATCTCTCATTCTCAATGTCTTCTCAATTTTCTCTTTCATAATCTTTCAATTGAACGTTTATAACCATCTGTTGTCTCAATTATTCTTTTAATAACTGTCGATGATTTCTTTTCTACCATCTTCTCTAATTCAGAGACCTCTACCTTTCCATCATTAGAAGCTTTTTGACATCACCATTAACCTGAAAAAGTCCAGCCCTCAAGGCTTCCACCCCACAAAGATCCACCACCATCTTATGAACAGACTTCATATACAATTCTCTTATCTGGGTTTCTGTATGTGCCCTCAACGACTTCTTCAAATGAGCCATCCTCTTCATTTTTGTTTCCCTTGGAAAGTTAGAGCAGTGGATTTTCAGAAGTTGCAGTTGTGTATAGAGGCGTGAGACAAGGTGTGGCAAAAAGTGGTGCTCTTCATCATCAATATTTATAAAGTTTTCCATTAATTATTTACTACAATATCAGCTTTTCAATTAACATGGGCAATTATTGGCCAACATTTTATCATATTTCCTTTGTAGCATTTCAGACACCACAACATGGAAGTTGGCAAGCTAGAGTTGCAAAAAAAAGGACTTGCATCATTTTGTAGCTACTGTGAATGTGACAGTTGGACTAAATTCCAAATTCATGCCAACAGAATGCATGGAAACATGTGGTGGATAACGGGCAAGGTTGGAGGCCAATACTATTCTAAGAAGACTGATCATATGTGTGTCGATGTTTATGTTTATAGGCAGGTATATCATCAATATTTCATATTCTTTTTATGCTACTTTCCAGTTTACGTGCTTTCCATTAAAAGCTACTCTGTTGATTTTTCTGTTGTGCATATGATTTCGCCCTTTAATTATTTGGTTTTGTGATATGTCTTTGCAACAAGGCTGTGCTTGGTGTCACAAAATCATAAGTATCACCAATTCTGAGCTCATAAAAAATCCAAAGTGCAGCAGGTTGAAATAGTGAATGAAATTGGTGTTTTGCAAATGGCAGTTGAAAATAAAAGGATGTTAGACTTGGACTCTGAAAAGTGTCACTTTGGAGCTTGATGAGGAATCACGGTAGAAAATAGCAGATGAGGAAAGCTCCCTTAGAAGCTTGGTTGAAGCTTTTAAGGTGGAAGTCGATCTAGAGAATGTAACCGGAAAACATTCTGAATTGAAGGAGAAATAATTTGAAACTAAATCCATTGTTGGGAGTCGGCATTCAAGCTCTGAACAAGTCTAAGCTTCAAGCTTGCTTGGCAGAAGAATCTAGAGATAGAGGTGCATGTGGGGAGATGATCTTGACGTTGAACCAGCTGTCATCTGAAAGTGAAAATGCATGGCACGAAGCAAAAGATATGAAGAACAAGGCAGTAGCAGACTTGAAAAAGGAGTCTTTTTAGTCTTTGACTAATTATTCATGCAATTTTAGGTTAGAATTGTATTTAAGTAAAATCTTTCCTAAATTAAAACTCTAAGATTTGAATTTTTAACATTTCAAATAATGTTTGTTTCATATCGTTGTTTACGAATTAAAAAAGAAATATAAAATTACTATACTTGTATTAGAAGACTTAGTAAGTTTTATGCAATATATGTATAAATCAGCATGATAAAGTTGCTTTAAGTTATAAGAGAAAAATTGTTCGGTTATTATATATAAATTTTCTTTTTACAATATAGAAGTTAATTATATATCTTAGTGCAACAAACATTAACATATCATTTATATTTGGAATGCACTTATAATTAGTTATTTCATTCGCTTACAATATAGAATGTATACAAGTCAAGTGTGTTCTCTAATCAAATGAAATCTGAAAACAATTTTAATTATTCACCCGCGCATTTGTGCCGGTTTACGTCTAGTTTGCCATCAAAATGATTCAACAGCCCAAAACGTAATTCACCAACTAGGTGGCAGTCAAAGGATATTATTTTACAGAGTTACTTCCTACTGATTCGTTGTTCACACTGTTTCGTCAAAACTGAAAAGTTCCACGAACACGTGGAAATCCATTATTCACACGTGGAGTAAGAATGTTCAAAATTCACCTTAGATGGTATCATTGATATGTTGATTTACGACGATAATGCACGTGCTTAAAATTTACAATATAAGAATGAAAATGATAGCTTAAACCAAGTGCGCGCTGCGCCCACAAGGAAATTTGGTCCTCACTTTAATTTGGATATCTTAATAAAATATGTGGTCTACACTAATAAGTCAGGAAGCTCCTTAAGACACCCTTGAGTCACCTTAAGACAGCATTTTTTAGTAAAGTGAAATGTTAATAACATTTTTTTATATTTTTTTATATTTATTTTAGTATTAGTTCACTTTATATATTTAAAAAGATTATTAAAAAAGAAATGTTAACAATATTTGTTTTTAAATTAATAATAAAATAAATACTAAAAATAATATTTAAAAATTATGTTACTAACTTTTTTTTTTCTAAAAAAGGGCAGCATCATTCCTTTCCTTTAAAAAAAAAAAAAAAAGACAGCATATCATTCCTAGTTTCTTACTAAGAGGTTAAGTATATGTTTAGATTAGAATTGATAAATTTAAGTTTAAGTTAATTTAATTTTATAAATTTAAATTTAATTAAAAGTAAATTTGATAAAATAAATATTAAAAATAAAAATCTTTAACTAATAAAATTATAATTTCAAAGCAAAAAAATCTTGCTTTTGGACAAACCTGAATTAGAGACTAAAAATGAGTTGGGTGTTGGTTTCAAACAAATAACTAAACATATTTACAAAAAGATAAAATCACATTAAAACAAGTTAAACATGAGTTTAGGTGAGTCAAATGCCAAACCAACCACACAGTGAGCTACAATATTGGACGTGAAAATTGTAAACTACGTCGAATTCATTCTGAACACTGAACATATTTTCTTGATTCATATTTCTGGTTTTAAGGCTGTTATTTAACTTGGACGAATGATGAATGATGAATGATGAATGGATAAGCAACGAATGTTTACGTGTGAAAATCCTCTCACAGGATCATCTTATTGGATAAAAATACATATAAATTTTGTTATAAAATGATTCATTATAATAGATTATAAGATTTATTAATTTTATTTCAAACAAATTAGATATTTTTTATTCAACAAAATCCTCTCTTGTTATTTCACTAATTAGAGGACTTTATGTAGATGAAAGCACTGGTGACCCACATGCAGGTAAGCCTTACCTCTACGTGTCACCGTGTAGGTGTTCATTCAGTCAACCATTCCATTCACGCAAGCTGAATATGATAGCTATTGCGATTTTTATGTAATGAAAAGTTCTACAACTGTCATATATGTAATTAGGAAAATGATACTATCACATTATTTTTTTAAAATATTATTTTTTATATAATTTTTAAATAGTTGTGATTAAGTGAGAAAATAATAAAAAAAAAAGATAATATAATTAATAATATTAAAAATAACATAAAAAGTAATATGAGATAAAAATATCATTATTGATGTAATTAATTTATTCACAATTAAAAATTAGATTTTGTTCCTATTATTCTTTCTCCATTCAAAAGGTTTCAACTTTCAACTATTTTGCTCCCAAAGATTTAAATATATTAATAAACAGCAAGATATACACCAGTATTAAATTACGTTACAAGGCAAGGTGATATTGATAATAGAATTTAAGCAATTTAAATTAAGCTTTTAAGTTGACACCTCTAAATCGTTATTAAAAAGAAAATTACATTTCCATAAAGAGAGTTGTTATGCTATTCTTATTGGTACCGTATTTAAAATTAATCGCTATTACATGTACATCACACAAGATAAGTTCATGACTCAAACGAAACTTGAAAAAATCAATTAATCTTAATTTTATATCTTATTCCTTTTATTAAAATGGTAAATTATTATATAAATTGAAAATATTATTATATTATTACGCTTTTTCAAAACTTAATTTATTTCTTTTTATTTATTAATTTTATTTATAATTTATTTAATACTGCAATGATAACAACATGAATGAATGTTTGCATAAAGATATATAAAAGAAAGAAAATCTTGAAAATGCATTATCATTTATCAACTTACTATGTACCAACAACTCTATTTGTGTTTTCTTCGATCCTCTAGACCAAATATTGTGCTATTTCGTATATTTCGATCCATCTTTTCATAGACCAAATATTGCCTACTTTCAACTTAATAGCAATACCTCCAATGTCTGTATGATCCTCTTAGACCAAATATTCGAGCTATTCCAAAGTCGATATTTAGGATTCATCTTTTTCAAGTAATATATCCTGTGAAGATAATAGCGTATTTTTCTAGTCTAGCAAATTCCTTTTAGTTGAATCTATTTTAAAGTAAGGATGTTTATCAACATGTCATATGCTAACATTTGCCAGATTTTTAATTTTGTTAAGATAAAAGACAACCTACCAAATAGGTAGAAGTTTAAGCTCTTGTTTGACATGTACTCATAAACCAATATTCTTTCATCTCTCTGAATGCAGAACCCTAAAAGCTTTACAAGATTACTGGACTGGAGTTTAGCCATGAGTTTAGCTACATTCTTAAACTCTATCAGCCTTTATCCTGAACTTTTAGAAAATCTCTTTATTGCTACCTCTTGCTGATCACTTAATGTTGCCATCCTAAATTAGAGGACTTTATGTAGATGAAAGCACTAGTGACCCACATGACGGTAAGCCTTACCTCTACGTGTCACCGTGTAGGTGTTCATTCAGTCAACCATTCCATTCACGCAAGCTGAATATGATAGCTATTGTGATTTTTATGTAATGAAAAGTTCTACAACTGTCATACATGTAATTAGGAAAATGATATTATCACATTATTTTTAAAAATATTATTTTTTATATAATTTTTAAATAATTATAATTAAGTGAGAAAAATAATAAAAAAATATCTCTCATTACTTGGGTAGCAAAGTGTTGATGTGGTTGCTAGATACCACACGTTTGTAATATTAAAATATAATAATATATTAAGAATAACATAAAAAGTGATATGAGAAAAAAATAATAAAAATATCATTATTGATGTAATTAATTTATTCACAATTAAAAACTAGATTTTGTTCCTATTATTCTTTCTCCATTCAAAAGGTTTCAACTTGCAACTATTTTGCTCCCAAAGATTTAAATATATTAATAAACAGCAAGATATACACCAGTATTAAATTACGTTACAAGGCAAGGTGATATTGGTAATAGAATTTAAGCAATTTAAATTAAGCTTTTAAGTTGACACCTCTAAATCGTTATTAAAAAGAAAATTACATTTCCATAAAGAGAGTTGTTATGCTATTCTTATTGGTACCGTATTTAAAATTAATCGCTATTACAATATCAATGTGAAGACATCACACAAGATAATTTTCCTGCTTAAGTCAGTTCGAGAAGATAATTTGAGATCGAATATTTTGACCTGTTGGTCTATTCCAGATCTAGCTTGTTGTACACCATCAAAAGCATTGCATTACCTCTAATCTCAATACTTCTTTTATCATTTTTATGAACTTGTGACATGTATATTCAATTAATTGAGGACTTTGATCGCAAATTCCTAAATATCAATTTATGAGTTTCAAATTTAAGTATCTGCGAGATATTACCGCAATGCGTGAGAAATTTAAAATCTAATTACACAAGGCGCGACATAAATAGAAGATCACAGTGTATTGCAAGGGCTACTCCCACCCCAATGATGAGCCATATGCACCCACAATTTCTTGTAACTCATAAAAGACATATCTTATTCCTTTTATCAGTCCACAAATAGTACTAAAATGGTAAATCCACCAATACAACTACTGCAATTCATACAAAAGAAATATTACAGTTTGCGTTGATGATGAATGATGGCTACTTTGGTTGGGGAAGTTGCATTGTATCATTTGATAAAAAAGAAATAACATCTAACACGGTAGGTCTATCTATTGCTTGATCTTCTACGCACAAGATACCAATATGAATACTTCTCAAAACTTCATTCTGAGTACTTGATTCATTTAATGCTAGATCTATTAGCTTAGAGCTTTATCTTCATTCTAGAGTTGTCATGCCTACAATCATCCCATCATCAACAAAAAAATAAAAATAAAAATTTCTTAACCATTGATTAGCATAAATTTCATGTACTAGTCATTTGGGAAACTTACATATGCTATGAGATTAAGTGAGTGATCTGAATGATAGCAACTATTATTCTTCTTGCCACTAAGAATCTTCAATAGCAGTACACCAAAGCTAAATACATCTGTTTTGAGTGACACAACTCCATTCATTGCATACTTTGGAGACATGTAACCACTGCAATGATAACAACATGAATGAATGTTTGCATAAAGATATATAAAAGAAAGAAAATCTTGAAAATGCATTATCATTTATCAACTTACTATGTACCAACAACTCTATTTGTGTTTTCTTCTGATCCTCTTAGACCAAATATTCGAGCTATTCCAAAGTCAGATATTTAGGATTCATCTTTTCATCAAGTAATATATTGCCTACTTTCAAGTCCCGATGTATCATCTTTAGTCTTGAATACCTGTGAAGATAAATAAGTCCTTGAGCAATGTCTCCAATGATGTTCAAACATATTTTCCAGTCTAGCAAATTTTTTCTAGTTGAATCTGTTTTGAAGTAAGGATGCTTATCAACATGTCATATGCTAACATTTGCCAGATTTTTAATTTTGTTAAGATAAAAGATTTCCTACCAAATAGGTAGAAGTCTAAGCTCTTGTTTGACATGTACTCATAAACCAATGTTCTTTCATCTCTCTTGATGCAGAACCCTAAAAGCTTTACAAGATTAGTGGGCTAGAGTTTGGCCATGAGTTTAGCTTCATTCTTGAACTCTATCAGCCCTTGCCCTGAACTTTTAGAAAACCTCTTTATTTTACCTCTTGTTGATCACTTAATGCTTATTGGAAGTATTATTATGTCAATTCTTATCATTTCTCTCAATGCAGAACCCTAAAAACTTTAAAGATTCGTGGACTGGAGTTTGGCCATGAGTTTAGCTTCATTCTTAAACTCTATCAGCCGTTGTCCTAAACTTTTAGAAAGTCTCTTTATTGCTACCTCTTGCTGATCATTTAATGTTCCCTGGAAGTATTATTAATTATTATCAATTCTTATCAATATAGTTTTAAATTTAAGTATACAGATATTACCTTATAAACAAGACCAAAACCACCTTCTCCTAGCTTATTAGCAGTTGAGAAATTGTTTGTAGCAGCAACAATGGTTTCAAAATTGAATATTTTGACCTCATTGCTTGTCTTTTCCTTTTTTTCTTACTTTTTCTAGCTTTGTCGTGCCCGTACACCATCAAAAGCATTGCATTACCTCCAATCTCATGTAATAGCTTCTTTTGCATCATTTTTCCATTCACTAAAGGTGTGACATGAAATATAAGTTATAAAGAGGCCATAAGCCCATGATACCATATTTAAAATTTATTATGTCATAGTTGCCTTTTGCTTTGTATTCCCTCCACAAGTCACGACATAAATAGAAGATCACAGGTATTGCAAGGGCTGCTTCCACTCCAATGATGAGCCATATCCACCACTTCTTTCCTGTAATTCACATGAAGATAATTTTCAACTCTGAAATGGATGCTGATGCAATTTTAAATAAAAGTTAGAGGGTCTATTACTTAGGTATTCTTACTTTATATCCTAGCCAGGTAATTGATCTAGAGTCAATTAGCAATTTATATGTATTATTAATTTTGATTACTTATTTTTATTATTGCTCAAGTATATTCAATTAATCTGAACTGTTTCTTCTTTATAAATAAAAATATAATATTATTTTTTTACTTATTATTAATTTTATTTATTATATGAACTTTAATATTATCTCAATCATCACACATGATAAATACATATATCGTATGAGACTTAAACGTATATCACATAAGACAAGTACATGAATCATATAAAATTTACACGTACATCGTCGGAGTGCTAATCTAGTATTAAATATAAGAAAGAGTCAATAAATCTTAAATGCAAAAGTTTTTAGAATAATAAATATAACTAAGAGTCAATAAATCTTAAATACTAGTACTCACCGAAAAAAGATGTGTACCAAAATAGTGCATGTTTATAAATTGTAAGCAACTCTCTTATATTATTAGGAAAAAGAGGGATAAAAAAATTACGAGGTTTGATGCTGTTGACAAACTAATTTTCAAGTGGACTTTATTATTATTGGTTCATTATTATTAAGATATTTATTTCATGTGTATTTTAAAAAGTTTCATTATAATAAAATTATACTTAAATAATTTCTTAATATTAATTATAATATTATTTTAAATTATTAAAATAAATTTTCAACGCCTGTCGAGTGTCATCGACCCGTAATTTAAAATCTGATTTCACACGTCTTCTTTTAAAATCCACGTTTATGTTGTGACTCTAGTTGTCTTATTTTACTAAAACATTTTGTTCGTCGTTGTCTTATTTTATTTAAGAAACCACGTGTCATGTTCAATGATCAGATCAAAACTTAACAAGCCAGAAGTAGACGAAAAACCAAGTGCACAAATGGCACCATGATTAAAAGGTTATTCCGGAAATTAGAATAAATTTATGAAATTCTTAAATAATACTACGTAGCGATGAAGGAAACAACACCCTGCTGCATGGACCGCGGTCCGCGACCTGTTTGTTTCCTTTATTACCCAAAAATGAAATAAAATTGCAGCAAGCTGTTTCATATTTGTAATTAATTATAGTTATGTTACTTGTGTTTATTGGACGAAGCGAAGAGCTTTTTTTGGCCGAGTCACACCGTTTTTATTTGACCGAACCCTTTCTCTGTCTCCCACCTTTCTTGACAAAATCAAATATATATTAATTAATTTATCATAACCCTTTCTTAAGATGTTGTAGTTTGATCCTTTAACCTTCTTCAAGAATCCAAGATATATAAAGACAGTCCACCCGTTTAGAACATAATAACACATAGAATATCAAAATCCAACCCTTTTGCTAGCTTCTTTCTCCTGATCTCTCACAACTCGTGTCATGGAGAAACAGCATAAGCTGAAGAGCAAGATCTTGAAGATACTACCAAAAGCAGCTGCAGCAGTCACTCTGACATTTCAAAACCCTCCATTCAGCCCAGGTAGGGATCACAAATCAAGACCAGAGAACGCAAGGTTTAGGCCTCATGGTGGCAAGGGATTCTCTGGCCCCATTGTATCTATGATTCCGGATGAAGCTAGAAGAAAACCCAGAGATGGCGGCAATGGCATTGATTATCAAGAACCAACTTCGCCAAAAATCTCATGCATGGGACAGATCAAGCACAAGAAGAAACAGATCAAGAAAGCCAAGGCCATGATATCGCTGCCGAAAGAGACCAGGATTGTTGGTAACAATGCTTCTTCCACTTACAGAGACATAGAGATAGAGGTAATGAAGCATGTGTCCACGTTTCAAAGGATGTTATTCCATGGGGCGAAGCCTAAATCTGTAGGGAGGAAATCTGATGCTTCTGCGCCTCAAGATAATAAGGATGCTCTTGCAGACAGAGCACCGCACGTGAATCAGATGAAGCGTTTTGCAAGTGGACGTGACACTCTTGCTAATTTTGATTGGAAGGCTCAGGTGGCCCCGGAGGAAATAGAATGCTATTTGGATGAAGACAGAGTGGAAAGTGATGGTAAAGAAGAGGAGGAGGTCATAATCCCTTTCTCTGCACCTATTTTGGTTGGTGATCATGGAGGTGTGCTTAATTTGAAGCCACGAAAAGAAATTAATATATGGAAGAAAAGAACCATGGCACAACCAAGGCCTCTTCAATTGAATATCCGGTGATTGGAGCAAACTGATTCTTTGCTCATTAAAATGAAGATTTGTTCTTTTGATTTTTTTAAATGGTTTATTTGTTTTCCATTATTGGATCATTTATCTGTGCAGAACTGCAGTAGATTAGGTACAAACAAATGTAATTGGCGACATGGCGTGATAGGCATGTATTTTATATGTATAGAATATATATGGTATTAAAATTTCATTATATGTATCCAAGTCCACCCAAAAATTAAGATATATGTCACTCGGGAAATTTAAACAAAATTGAATTTTCTTGATCAAGCTTCAAAGATCCAACATGCCATCGATAGTTAAAAATTTGGTTAAATTCGTGTACGAATTTGGAAGCAACGAGGAATTAGTTGGTTAATTAGTTGGTTGACATGGATAATTTTGACATGTGTATTGCATTACTATTAGGGCATGTTTGACACGATGTATAAAGTTTGATAAGATAAGTTTATATAATACATTATAACTTTATCAATTATTTAGTACAATTACACTATTGTATAAATTTATTCAGCATATCCCTTTTATACATTAAAATAACGTATAACTTAATTAGGTCTTAGGGGATGAGATTAGGCCTAATTAAGTTTTGATGGATAAATTCATATTTGACCCTCGACGAATCGGGAAAGAAATGTACCCTCAACTTCATTTTCTTCCTCGTGGTGAGTTGCATCCATGGCCGCGTGCGTTTCATCTTGTTTGTTCAAGAAGTTGCAACCTAGCAGCCATGGAGGATGACCTCATATAGGCCCTCCTCGCCATATCTCCCCAAACCCAGCAATCTTGAATTTGCCTTTAATGGTGGGCAACCCATATAGCGATGAACCTCGACGAATCGAAGAACAAAGCACTATCTCGCCTCGATTTGCACCATATAAGAGAATCTCGTATCTGCCATTAATAGCGGCGATAAAGCTCCACAAACAGGACGATGACCCAAAAAACAAATCGGTTTCAACACAACCACCATGAAACACGACCCATCCCCTATATAACAACTCTTTTAAACGCGAAACAAAATCGAAGAAAAGCAACCCAAAGAACTGAGATCACATCGTGTTTTCAAATAGCAAAAGCCCCCATCGAATCATATCCATGGATATTCAATTTAAGAATTAAATTTTTACAAACCCTAAATCCCAAAATTTCAATCAATTTGAAAAAAATTAAATTTAATCTTATATAATATTGAGCTAAATACTGAATAGTATTAAAATTTTATTAAATTTTATATTATTAAATTTTATATTATCAAATCTAATACAATCAAGTTTTATCATATTCTACATATCAAACAGGCCCTTAAAATAATTTTGATGACATCTACTTAAAAATTTATTGGTTTAATATAACTCTTTGTAATACGATTTAAAATCTGTCATAAATACATTAAATTAGTTTTATGTTTGGAATTGTACAAAAATGAAAAATATCAAAACTGTTATTTTGTAGTGGTGTGAAAAAAGAAATGTGGAGATTGAAGATTGAACTCCCACCAGAATGTCATTAACATTTTTTTTTGACGAGGAATGTCATTAACAATTATAATAATTACTTAACAAAGCCTGTTCTAACCTGCTCCTGTGGGTATATATAGCTTATTCATTTAGTACTCAAGTATTTAAAGTTGCAATTGTTCAAGTTGAGTATTTAAATAAAAATATGAATTTATTCATGCCGTGAAGATTTAATTTCTTAAATAGATTATTTAATAAACAATTAACTAGACGATCGAGTTAGTAACTCAACTTGCTGGCTTGATGTTGATCTCGAGTCCTACTCATGCCAGCTGCAGCAATTAATTACAAATTTGTGCAAAGACGCGGAAAGTTTTTGCCAGGTCACTTCAAATTTTGTTGCAAAGTTCAAATTTTCATAAAGTCATAATCTTGGTTTGCATTAATTGCATACTACAACTATCAAGAGCAAGTCCACGCAAGTATCCTTCTTTCCAAGCTAACTAACTAAGTACAAATAAAGGTAAATATTAAAATGTTATGATCTTAATTTTGATCGGCAGTTCAATTTATTTTTATTTTTTTTACACCAAGCATTTAATCATATACAGTGACGAATTTAAAAATTTTAGGTAGTAAAATCAAATGTAATATTATCAATATAAAAATATAAAAAAATTCAATAATTATAGTTATATATTAAAAAATATATTAATATAAAATTATAAAAAATAATTTATAATTATTTTTTTCACATTTTTATATTTTAAAAATATTAGATGATCTTTTCATTATTATTATTATTAAACATTTCTCTCTTTTTATATATATAACTAAATAATCATTTAATAAAAATAATATATTTAAAAATGAGAGTATGGAGATAAAAAATACACATATAAAAAATAAAAAAGACATATACTTATATAATATTAAAAAAAAATTCAAAGTAGAGTAGAAACATGTGTCCTCATTCATTTATACATAAATACATGTATCCTCACTCATTTATACATAGATATATCCCTGATCATATGTTGCATCATTTAAAAAAACCAAATATGTTATGATAAGGAAATACTAATTATGTTAAACATTATTCTAAAATACATATAATTACAAGTTATTTTAATAATTTGAGTGAAATGGATAGGACGGGAAAAGGAATGAGATTTCAAATTAGGCTAGGTTAGGTATTCTATATTATAATATTCTTTTTAACATATATTGTCTCAAAAGATGATGAGATTACATAAAACAGAGTTCTATGTTAGAGACAGCGGCAGTGACGGATTTAAGGAGAAACCGTGGGTCTCGCCCTCCCCACTTGGCACCAATGTTCTTTTAAGTATTAATAGTCTAATTTACTAAAAAATAAAAGAGTTGATATTTGATGTGATTCATGATTGAATATATATTTATATTACAATTTTAATTTATCTTTTTATTAAGTTTTACTCTCTTTTCTTTTTTATATATATATATATATATAAATTTTATTTTATTTATGAATTATGATGTAGATGACATATATTATTGTTATATATTTAATATTTAATATAAATATTTTTTTTATATTTTTTACTTTATTTATAAAACTTTTTATATAATGAAAAGAAAATATTATTTTAAAATAAATTTATCTTTAAAGCGAATAAATAAAAATATATTTATACTTAATTTAAAACATAACATCTTGATTTTAATCGATTAAATAATTTAAAAGTGAATATATATTTATTTAATCACTTTAAAAGAATTTTTTTCAAATTCAATAATATGATTTATGATATTTAATTACTTCACTAAACTTTTTCTAATTAAATGCGTCCTAGCAGAGCTTGAAGCCTCTTTTTTTGCTAGCATATGATCAGTCTAATACAAAAGAAATGACCAAAAGAGTTCATGTTTTCGCAAAAGGCTTGCTTCTATGCCTAATTGCCTATGAAATATGATCTGGCCTTGTTTGTTTCTTAGAACTTAAATAGCATATAAATATAATCAATAAGTCACGCGCACCCCTTGGTACCTCAGAATTTCCCCAATAAGCTCTCCTCTCCCCGATCCCACATACCTTCCACAAATCTGACCATCTCTGATGAACAAAAACGTAGGCACCTCCACCACGTCCATGTCCTTCAAGAACTGCATGCAGCTGTCATTCTCGTCCCCATTCATTCGCGCAAACACCACCGAATCAGACATTTGCCTCGACAGCTTAATCACCGTCGGATACACCTTCACGCAAGGCCCACAATACTTCAGCCCCACATCCAGAACGATGAGCTTGTGGTCAACCTTATGTTCCTCTATCAGTTTCTCCACATCTTCCCTGCTATGCAGCTGCACCACAGCAGAATGGTTGTCCCCGTAATATAACACATCCCCAACAAGTTCATCAGGGCCAATACCTTCCTCTTCATGGATTTTCTCCATGCTCTTGTAGAAGCTGAAGTGAGGGACCTTTTCCACTTTCTCTCTCTTGCAAAGTTCTCTGGTCTTTTCTGATTCATCACCCATTACCAGAATGAAATCAACGTCGCTACACGCCCGGCTCAGATCCACCATGAAAGGGTATATTTTGCTGCTTTGAAAACTATGGCTGGCAGCGTATTCTACAACTAGCAGTTTGTCTTTGGCCAATCGAAGCGCTTCGTCGAACTCTTCAATGCTATGGACTTGCTGAACTCTTTCTTCGCTTTCTACTTTCTTCGCACCAGAGGCGGCAGTGGCTTTCGTTATAAACCGGATCTGTTGAGAAGTTCCAATTCTTATTGGTGGAGAATTATGTGCAGTCAGAAAAGGTACAGAAGAACAATGGGAATGAAGAGGAAGGAGCTTAAAGTGTGAGGAAAGAGAGATAGGGGCATTAAATGTGAAATTGATGATCGTGGCCATAGAATAGAGAGGGCAATTAGGGAACTGAGAGAAAGGAAGAGAGAATTAACGATGGTAGAGCAGCTAATACTGTAGATGCCTCTCCACGGATAACACAGATCAGGAAAGAGCAAGGGAAGTAAGGAGATGCCAGTCACTGATAGAGACAAATATCATATCCCCTGGCCTAGCTTGTGGTTCATATTGTCTACGCGTCCACAACTCATAAGTCGATTTTTTTTCTTAAAAATCCTTCTGGTCTAACATGTAGTATACTAGGGGTATTGGATACTTTAATGATAATGTAATAAAATTGGGATTGAATGATTATTACTGTGGAATTAAAAATTGGAATGGAATAAATATTTTATGATTTTTTTAAAAAATAAATAATCATTTTATAGGGTGTAACTGTAAACGCTACATTATGTATTTTTCAAAAAAGAAATAATAAATGAGGAAAAAGAAATAGTATATATGCGGAGTTTTTTTTTTAAAAAAAAAATTAAGTAGGGTTTAAGTAGGAAGAATTACCTAATTCTAAGGGAAGTAGGACACGTCGTAAGCATTAATAAAAGCTTGTAACAATATTTATAGATAATAGATAATCTATCAAAAGGCCATCACCAAAATCTGAATTTAAGACATTTGATATTACGCGTATGACTCTGTATTTGTTCTTAATATAATTAGTGATCCTATAACTAATTTTGATGGTTTATTTTTATGATAAAAGTACCATATTATTACATAGAAGTGGAGGAAGGGAGGACATGTGCATGCCATGATTTCCAAAGATTGCAAATTTTTCCATATGCCCATTCTTATATTTAGTTAATGATTCCTATAAAGTAAATTAAAATTTTATATAACCTCTTTTGTTAATGAGTCATGTCCTTTAATGTTATTTCATATTTAAAAGTGAAAATATGTTAAGTGATTTATTAAGAATCTACGATCTAATCTATTTTTAACCTATATAAACTTAGTTTATTTAATAAATAAGACAAATTTAGGATTTTTTAAGAATATATTTAATTATGTAAGTTAAGCCTTTTATATATATATATATATATATATGAATTCATTATGCTTATATAATTTACTATACTTATATATTAGTATAATATATTTATTTTATATAAAATATAATAATTTTGTTAAGAATCATATTTGTTTAAAAATTAAAAAGATTGATTTTCTTGACCTATACGAAAGTCTTAATATAATATAAATTTTTAAATAAATTTTTAAGTTAAGTCATATTTCTATATTTTTATAAACAAATTAAGTCAAGTTTCAAAAAAAAAATAAATTATGACAAATAATAAATCAGATTCAAACTGATACATTACAAAATGAACCTAAATATATTTAGACAAAACTTAATTTAACTGAGCTTAATTCCACTCTTATTCATATTGTATATGCTAGTTTTGACCCTTCATTGTAATTTTGTCCCTCTACCCATCCAGACTCTTAATAGTTTAACTCCAAGTGGCTTAAAATATAAATTGCATTGATATTTTTAACAAGTTTTAATTATGTGCATGTTTAGAAATCCGTTTACATTAACAAATTAATGTTTGAAGACTTTGAAGGGCTTGAACTGTTGTTTAAATTTTTTGAATTTCCATTTATTTCAACACAATTTTTAGCCAAACATAAGTTGGTTGAAAAGTAAGAAATTTTTATTTTTATATTAAAGTTGTTATTTCAATTTATTTTTAAAATAAAAATTTTTAAATATAAAATATGTTATTATAAATTTATTTTTAATTAAATTTAAATTTATAAATTCAAATTAACTTAAATTTAAGTTTATCAATTCTAATCTAAATACAAAGACTTTTATAGATTTTTTCCGGCAACTTTCATTGGAGAACGATATTTGTGATTGCAACTCGAATTTTCTGTCATTGCTTAAAAGGTATATTACATGGGGTTGAGAATCTTTTGCATGAAGAAAAAAAAAGTATCGGGATCTGAAAAATTATTTTTAAAATAGGAAGTCCTTAAAACTGTTTCCTTTACCATTTTTATATATATATATATATATATATATATATATATATATATATGTGAGATAAATTTTTATTATAAGAAAGTGATAAAAGTAAAATTTGATCATATAATTATATATAAATAATTAAAATTAAAAATTATTTAAAAATCATGTAATTATTTAAAAATATCACATATATTTATATTTTAATCTTGATCATTTATATAAGATTTAATAGTTAAGATTCACTTTTTCACCTCTTACAATAAACACTCTCTATGAATATGCTCTTTATATATATAAATATATATATATATATATATATATATATATATATATGAAGAGTTTTCATTTGACATTTAAGTTATTTACTTAATTTATTTATAATGCATTTTAATTCCTTTGCAAGTTTAACTTATTGTCGAGATTTAAATTGGTTGATGTTTTGGGTACTGATCAAGACCTAGGACAGTGTAATAAAAAAGGAGGAGTGGTATGCTCGCTGAAGACTTATGGGCAAGTCTACAACAAAGTCAAGATCACCTAAGCAGGTCAGTAGATTGATAGTGAAGTAAATTCGGTATCTGTGTTTGGGTATATATGGAACATGTTGTGTCTTGGCTTCCAAGCCGATTTTTATAGATGATTCAACTACTGGCCTATCGGGTTCCTATCTTTCAGGTCATTTAGGACTCCGAGCATTAGAATTCTCTCTGCTCGATCATTAAGGCGCCAAGCTGTTTTCGACTGTTGGTCAACGCAGGTCGACCGGTGAACATAGGGGAATCATACTAAACACGTGCTCGTTTCAAGCTCAAGCACCAACTGATCAGACCCAATGAACACGACATCGGTCGAGTCAACCTGAATTCTATTAAGCATGTTGTTTGAGAATAGGTCTACCCAACATACTAGTTTCCATAGTTGACCAGTATTGGGCTATAAAAGACCTGTCCTAAGTCTGGAACAGCCCAGTTGATATTAAAAAAAAAATAACTAATTATTTGAGTTTGTGGTATTTCCCTACAATATCCATTGCTATAACTTAGTATAGAAACTATTATAATTAAAATACAGGGGGAAAATCTTCGTAGGCGTTAAAGCACTGATCAGATTTTCAACCAGGTGAACTATGCACAAGTTTCATGAAAGAATTAGTATGCCCATTTCTCTTGAGAATATCTTCAAAGACAGGTGAGCCAACCCCGAAAACTGGCTGTTTGATTCAATTATATGGGCTGCTAGGAATTACTTATAAGTCATGAAGGGTTCAAACAAAATCGACCCATTATTGGAGCATTGCACAAAAAAAAAAACATTCGGCCCATTATTCGGACATGGATTTTACATTTTTTTTCAGATTTAGAGCTCTTATTAAATTTTCATGGAAATGCTATGTAAAAAATATTTTATATTTGTGATTTGCACATATTTTGTATTATTATATTTATTTTCAAATATGCACAGCGTGACATAGAAAATTTTGCACAATTATATATAAAAGTTAATGACTATATAATTAATTTTTTAAAAATGTAAGTATTGGTTATATAACATTATCCTAATTTTAAACAACATAATATCCTTATAAGGTCACACAAACTGGAAGATAACGAGCTTACAAATTTTAACATGTTTCACTTTGAGTCCTATTAACATCATATCATGAGAACATGAAATACAATTGTCAACTAATCATAAATTGTTACTTCATTAAAATATATGCCTCTCATAAGTGAATGAGAAGGTAGATGGACCATACCTATGCCAAAGAGACCCAATGCCTTAAATTCTCTAAGCTCCTTGAAGGGTTATCTCTCTACAAATAGCAACTTATAGCCAGTATGAAGAGGACTTTTACTCTTTACACACACACATAGAAGATATCTACAATCACTTCGACATGGAGAGCTGTGGACCATACATGGGCCAAAGAGGGCAAGTGCCTTAAAATTATTAAGAAAAAAATAGTCATACATCACTTTTAAAGTAATGTATGTATTATTTACACAATTTTTAAGAGATGTGATTGAGTGAGAAAAAAAATAATTAAAAAATACGTATAATGAATAATATTAAATAAAATGTAAAAAAAATATATATACACTATTTAATGTAAAAATATAAAAATTGAAATCACTAAACTCCTAGAAAGATTATCTCTCTATAAATAGAAAAGTATAGTTGCTATGAAAAGGACTTTTACTCTTTACACATACAATGGCTAGTATGAGAGGGGTTGAACATTAGAGTTAGATTATTAAAAATTATTTAAATTACATTCTATTTGTAAAATCATTTGAAATTAAATTAAATTTTGATTCATTATTAATGTAAAAAAGTTTTACATTATCTTTTAATAATATGATGCCACATCATTAGATAAATTAAATATTTTATATAAATATTAATACATTAAATAATATAACAACACATCATTAAATAATAATATAAAATATTTTTATATTAACGATATATCAAAATTAATCTCTTTAAAATTAATACAATTAACGTAAAAATAAATGTACTAATATTCTTTCATATAGTCACCTATTTAACAAATGGTTATTTGATACATGTCTTTTTATTTCTTTTTTAATAATCAATATCAATATCAATCAATCAATATAATATACATCGCATGACTTGTGTGTTGTGCCTTGTGACTCACGTTTGTTTGCAGCTCTTGGACTGCCGCCTGATCACACTAGGTCACTAGCACTACCTGTCATCGAATAATTTGTTCTCGCGAATTTGTTCTGTTCTCTCCCAGAGTATGGTGAATTGTTGCCTTAAGTGTGTAGCCTTTGGTACGCTGGGTAACATCTATTAACTCAACACGCATAACTGATATAATATGAGACCATTTTCAGCCCACTCCCAACTGTATTCGACTCAGGTGGTTCACTAGATTGACTTTTAACTTACTATAAGTACTTTGAAATTGAAAATATGTCATTAAACTCTTATATTTTTATATTAAATAATATATATATTTTTTATATTTTATTTAATATTATTTATTATATATATATTTTTTATTATTTTTCACTCAATCACATTCTTTAAAAAATATATATAAATATACAAAATTAAAAGTAATGTATATTTATCTTTTTCCAATGAGTGATATGTAATCCTACTAAATTATCTCAAAAATTGTTAACTTACCTGTAGGGAAATGGGTATTGGACCCGATGGGACGCAAAATTACCCACAATGGGTAGGGTAATTACCCGCTTAATGAGTATGGGTAAGGGTATGGGTAATTACCCGTAAATTTTGATGGGAATATGCACGGTAATAAAAAATCTATACCCGCACATACTTATTTATTTATTATTTATTTATATATACATATATAACACATTATGATAAAATATATATATATATATACACAATCTTTGGAAAGATATAAGCGCCAAGACTATATACGATACCTACGTGAGCCAATTTTCGCTTGAAAGCCAATTAATTTCTATCACTTTTATTATACAATGTAAATTCACTCGAGACTTTAAACTTTCAAATGAAGAAGAAATTAGAAACATACTCTATCTCTTTATCACTCGGGTTTACAATGGCAGGTTTATATTGCCTTCAACTTGATTTATGTCTCTCGGGTTGATTGCCTTTCATTTACTTGTATTTATGTTTATTATATAAAAGCATTTTAGTTTGCATTTTGGTTGTTAAAATATGACGTTATTAATTTTCCATTTGTGGAATGCAATTGCCAATTGAAAGACATTGAGGTGCGTTGCCTCTACCCGGTGCCTGGTATGTAAACACAAGATTTGTTATTTCCTTTTATGTCTTTAATGCTTTCTATTGATTAGATATTGTAAATAAGATCCATTTTGCCTATGTTGCCTATTTTATTTTTACTTATTTGGTAGAAGATCTGATGAAACAAATCATTTGCATAAACACTATCAGACTTGTAAAAGAAGGCCGTTTAAGGACATAAGACAATCAATCTTGTTGAGAGAACAAAAGAAGGTTGATGGGTCATCTCCTTATTTGAGTAACTACCATTTTGATCCAGAGAAATCAAGAAAAGACCTTGCTTGTATGGTAATAGTTCATGAGTATCCACTTTCAATGGTGGACCATCGGGATTCCGAGTATATGAAGGTCTTCAACCTTTGTTATTCGAAAACGCTTAAAAATGATATTATCAAGATCTATCAAAATGAAAAGTTGAAGACTATGGGACTCTTAGACAAGATTGCGAGTAAAATATGACTTGTGGACAACTAGCAATCAAAAGAAGGGGTTTATGGCCATTACAGCTCACTACATTGATGATGATTGAGATATGCAAAGTCGCATATTAAGGTATATATTTGTGTATGTAGAATGTCCATATACAGCTGAAGCTCTTTCAAAGATGTTGATAGAATGTATGATAGATTGGAATATTGATAGAAAGTTGTCTACCATCACTTTGGATAATTGTAGCACTAATGACTCTCTTGTTTGTTTGTTGTTAAACAAACTTGATTGTTCTGCTCTTATGCTTGATGGTCAATTATTTCATATGAGGTGTCATTTGAATTTAATTGCACAAGATGGTTTGAGTGTTCTTGGAGATGGCATAGAGAAGGTTAGGAATAATGTTGCTTATTGGACAACCACACCTAAAAGAGGACAAAGTTTTAATCAAATAAAAGTTTCCATAACAAAGAAACTCATTCTTGATTGCAAAACTAGATGGAATTCTACTTATCAAATGCTTGTTGTTGCATTGGCTTACAAAGATGTTTTTGTTCGTTTGAAAACAAGAGAGGATTTATATACATGTTTGCCTACAACTGCTAAGTGGGAAATTGCAAAAGAAATTTGTAGTAGGTTGGAAGTATTTTATCGTGTAACTAAGATGTTTTCAGGCACACAATATCCCATAACAAATATATTCTTCCCTTTGGTTTGTGAAATAAAGCTCTCTTTGCAGCTATGGCAAACTTGCTCAATTGAAGCTATTAGAAATATGACTTCAAAAATGATTGCCAAATTTGGGAAATATTGGTCTGTTGTTCATGGAATTATGGGGATTGCCATTGTTTTGGATCCAAGATACAAATTGAAGTTGTTAGAGTACTTCTTTCCCAAGCTTTATGGAAGTAGTTATTCAATTGAAATTAACAATATCAAGAAATTATGCTCATTGTTTGAAGATTATCTAGCCAACACAAATGGGATAATCTGAAATGTTCAACACAAAGCGAAATAACTGATAATCTTAATATTAATAATTTTCTTAGTGATTATGACTCATTTGTCAATGATACAAATGAGACACAATCAAAGAGTTGAATCTTTACTTGAAAGAGAAGGTCCCACATTTGATATTCTTGGATGGTGTAAAACAAATGAGATCAAGTATCAATATTGTAAAAAATTGCCAAGAATATTTTGGCTATTCCAATTTCAACTTACTATAAGTTGTACTTCATGAAATTGAGGAAATATGTCATTAAACTTTTAATAAATGTTACATTTATCTATTTATTCATTTAAATTTATGTTTATATAATCATTAATTTTTTTTTATGTTGTATCATTTGGATCAAAACAAATGAAAGATAGCGTTTATCTTTTCAAGATTCGATGATGAGGTATAATAACATAATAATTTATGTTATTAATTTTGACTTTTTATCATTAATTAGTGAATATCTTTTTAACAGATTTTAAAAACTTGGAAGCTTATGAATTTGTTATTTTTGAATTTCTTGTTATTAGATTTTAAATATCAACACTTTTTAATTATGTTTAAAAGTAATGATATTTTTAATATGTCTTTTTATCATTGATTTTTTCGTAGTTAATAAAAGTGAATATGTAATCCTACTAAATTATCAAATACAGATATTTTTTTTAAATGCGAATATGTAGACAGATTATAATACCTGGACACTTACCTGGACATTTAAATGACCCAAATTTAAGATGGAGTTAAAACTTGAACGCAACGGGTAACCAGTAAAAAGTTGAACATTATAATTTCTTTCTTAAAAATTTCTTCAATAATGAATTTATCTCTAAAATAAATAAGTAAAAATATATTAATTTTTAAACACATTTAATGAATTAAAATCTCTATATTTTATTAAATTAAAAATAAATATATTTTCATTTATTTTGATGACAAAATCACTTAAATTTTTTTTTTGCTTCTTATCTATTCCACCCCTAAACTTAAGATAAGAGATATGACCATTCTAGTTGGTAATTACCAAGTTCTGCCACAATTCTGCAGAGAGAAAAAGTGTTTTTAATATAATATAATATGGGTTTTAATTTTAAGTAGCGTCACGGGAACACGATGAGAGGGACTAAAAAGTATTGACAAATCCAAAGCAAGTGCGGGCCAGATGTCGTCGTATCCGTGGCACGTCGGCCGTCAGAAGTAAAAATCCACACACAACGTGACAAAAGTAAAACCAGAAAAAGCAACACAACACACATCAAGGCCAGATTCAGACTCTGAAAAGCATAAGCATAACCACGTTACGATACAACCAGAACCAATCTAAAGTTAACGTTAGTGGTCGCCACCTAAGCACACGCTAATGTAGCCATCCAACATGTGCGCTTCGTGTACAACTCTTCCCACATCTCATTATCAACTTACACAGTCTAGAGCTTCGTCTACTTCGACGCCAAGACCCAATACGGAATTAATCCAATCAAATAAATATCTTTAACAACCAACCAGCACATTAAATCGTGAGATCCGTGTGATTCTTTGATCCGTAAGATTTTAGAATCGATCAATCCGCCAAAGATAAAGGACGCGATTTCTTTCCCCACTTTAAATACGCGCAAATCAGAAATCCACATTTCCCACCATAACCATAATGAATTCCCATCAAAAAGCTCCCTTTGTGCTAAGTAAATTCCATTAAAATAAATGCAAATGAACAAAAAAAAAAAAGATTAAGAGAGACATCCTCAAGAATCAATATGGCGATTGCCCCAGCAGTAAAATTTAAAAAACTAAATTAAAAACCTCAAAAGACCAAATTACATCCAGTTCATAGTAATAATCATAAGTTAAATCCAAAATAAAATGAAAATTGTAAAAAATAACAAAAAACAAAATGAGAATGAGAAAGGGGGGGGGGAATGGAAGCAGAGGTACTGAATCTGAAAGAGAGTGTGAGGTTTTACTTTACCTCAAAATGTGTCTGTCTGTATTTGACTAGACTAAGATGATGGAGGAGGAGGAGGAGGAGGCGATTTGGGTTTTCTGCAGAGGATCATGTGCATCGGAGAGAAAATGCCAGCGTCACCTCCTCTGGTCAAATAGTCAGCGGTCTTGAAAAGCATCTCATGAACATCCACAGTCCCTTTGGGCGCAATTCCCAACCCGGCCAGAATGGTGACCACAATGTGGTTCCGCCAGTAGGCGATCCGACCCATTTTCAACCGGCTCCACCACGGCTGAGCCGGTGGCTTTGCCAGATCCCGCTCCTTTACCACCTCAAACCCTACCTTCCTCGCCGTCTCAGCAATATCAGCATAGTTCCTAAGCCCAGGTAAAGCATCCCCTCTCTCAATCCCTTGAATAATCTCCACGTGTTCAGGGTTATCGCCTTTGTACTTGTCCGTCGTCACCCACTCGTAAGAAACGTACAGCGACCCTGGCTTCAGAACCCTAAAGATTTCCGCGTACACTTCCTCCAGCTTCGGCGCGTGACATGTGGCCTCGATGGAGTACGCGCCGTCGAAGCTGTTATCGGGGAACGGCATCTGGAGGAAGTTGCCACACACCACCTCGCATAGGGAGTCCAGCCCTGCCTTCTTATTGTGCAATCTGGCTCGGTTCACCTGATAGTCGTTGATTGTGATGCCGACAACGTTGGCGCGTGAGTGGGCGGCGATGGCACGCATGGGCCCACCAACGCCGCATCCTACGTCCAGGATTCGGTCGCCAGGTTTGGCCTCGATGAGATCGACGGCCATCTCTTCGTGGAGGCGCGTGGCGTCGCGGTGGGACTTGCCGGGTATGGAAGGGGAGAAGTGGAAGGACTGGCCCCAACCCCACTCGTAGATGTCCGTTACTAGATTGTAGAAGGTGTCGACGAAATCGGGGACTTTTTCAGCGGTTTCGATTTCCTTGGGGCGGCGGAAGAAGGACCAGTATTGCTTATAGTTGTCTTGGACTTTCTCGGCGGAGATGGAGCCGCCGGAGAGATCGGTGGCGCGTTTCCCCTTTTGTTCGGCGGGGCCGAGAATGCAAACGAACCAGTAGAGGCCGCCGGCGAGGAGAGCGCCGGTGCAGAAGAGAGAGAGGGAGTCCATTCCCAAAAGGTGCGAAGTGATTGGAGAACAAAGAGTTTCTCAGCCTATTTTAGGGGCCCTGGGGCTGAGGCTGAGGCTGAGGCTGAGGCTGGGTTAACTAGTTTAAGTGAAACAATTGCTACTCCACATGTTACTTCTTACTTGTATGATATGATTGTGTTTTATTTACTTTGTGTAGCATAAGCATGTACTGCTTCGTTTCACGTGCTTCGCGCGTGGATCCTGCTTCATTTGTTTAATCACAAGGACGGACAACCCAACCAAAGTCCAAAGCACACCTCTTGTTATTTTATATTGTTATTATCGTTTCATAGAAAATTTTTGTTCATAGCCTCCGATAGTTGTTTCTCCTACAAACCTGCCTCAAACTCATTTCATGGGAGGGAAGCTTTATTTTCAGCTTTGCTCGTGTGACTCTAAAAAGTTGAAAGACTTTACAAAAAAATTTAATTAATTTAAAATTTCAAATATAAGTAAATCTCGTTCATATTAAAAAACATTAAAATTAATAAAAAAATATAAAGATATTAATAATTCTAAACAACAATATTCAAAGAAGATACAATTAATTTTAATTTTACAGTAAAAAAAGATTTAATGTGAATAAAAAAGTAAATATTATTATAATTAGACACACAATGAATGATATCCCTTGAAAAAGAGATACACTCGTTAATGACAATTTAAAAGAGATAGAGTTGCAAGTAAGTTAATGTAATCAATATTAAATACATTTATTGTTATTTTAATTTAAATGTAATCACTATTAATTATATTTAATTTTCCTTTTCTAATTTTAGTTTGCTTGATTTTGGATAAATTAATATGGAGATCTCTATATTATTGGAAAACTTTCAATTACGTTCCTGTATTTTGAAGGCTTGTAATTGGATTTTTATAATTTTAAAATTTTCTTATTACATCCCTATAGTTAGAGCACCATTATAAATTTATAAGGGCGCTCAAAAGGTAGCTAAATTCAGCGACCCAATTAAAAAAAATTGTGAAACACAATTGCAAACTTGTTCGACCCTTATAGTTTTATAAATTTTTAAATGGATCCGTGAATTCAGTCTACTGTTGAGATTTATAATAATACTCTAATGGTGGGAATTCAATTTTTTTTTTTAAAAAAATAATCTATGAAGACTAAATTATAAACTTTTAAAACATATAGACCTATTAAATAATATAGGGACTTTTTTTTTTGGTAACAAATAATATAGGGACTTATAGATTAATGTATTTTATTGTGTATATCATATAGCAAAGAAAGATTGTGATATATGTTAAAAAAATTATAAGACATTGGTATCACAAGCAAGAGTTATTACTCAACATTGTTCTAAGCTCGATTCTCTTTTTATATGTTGTATTAAAAAAAATTCACTAGAAATAGGAAAGTTAATGGTCACTAACTTGAAAGTGGTTCATGTTACAAGTTAGAGAATTAGATTATCTCATGTCATTTTTTTTAAAATTTTTAAGTGAATAAAGAAATAGACATTAAAGTTATAAAAATGAGACTCAGTTAAAATTTATAAAAAAAATTTTATAAATTTTATATCTATCTCTTTCATTTACTTAATCATTTGAAAAAAATGATATAAAATAATCTAAATATGAAGATTGAGATGGTGATATATATATATATATATATATATATATGCCTTGGGCTTATATATATTGGTACAAATACAAGTTTGTTTTATATTTGTGTACCTTGAAGAGCAGGCCGAAGGCTGACCCAATTCTAGTGATATTCTGTGACACGAAAACTGGGCCAAAGTTCAATTGTAATAGTTAGAGACCATCTAAGCCCACCAAATACATTTAGTGATAAATACATAGCCTAACTATCTTTCACAGGAAAAACCCTGTCTAGAATAAACCCGTTAATCCATTATCTCATCAATTGCCTCGCATTCTCCTTGGATGCCACAGCACAGCAAATCGTTGATTATTTTTTTAATATAATTTTTGGTAAACGGTAATTTTTTTTTTAAGAAAAATTGATTAATTAGCTAAGTTCATGGGAAAACTGTTATGGATTAATCTTGTTCATACGATATCGGCAAACACGTTAAGCTATGAAATTGAATATGCCAATATCTAGAAACAGTTAAACAATATGTAACCAACTAACCTCGAACAAATTGGACCACATTACAAAATTACGCAGTGATCATTTACCTTCAGCTTACGCACATAAACCATTGTTAGTTTTTGTATAGGAGTCAAGTTCAATAAAATTAAGCAGGCAATGGACAGACATATTCACCTTCAGTTTGGCGGATCTCCAGCTGAGATAGCATCATCCATTGTGAAACCCAAGTATGTCAAAAAATATTGGGTGTTGACTTTCTATCATTCCTGATTCCTTCGGTTGATTAGTGTTGAGCTCAACGAGAGGATAAGAGGCTGAATGTTTTTAGAACTGGACTGGTGATTAAATCAAAAAAGAAAGAAGGTTAAAATTTTGAAGTTTAATTAGGGTTAAATCGAGGTTAAATTAGGATTTTATATATATACATATATATTATATAAATATATAATAATATATATATATTAATTGTATAAATAATATTAAATAAAAATATTAAAATGTATTATTAATATAATTAAATTTATTTATTACGTAAATAAATATTAAACTAAAAATATTATATTAATACTAACATAATTTTTTAACATACATTAATATTATATAAAATAAGTAAAAGGATAAGATGTGAAAATCTTTATTATAAATTGAAGTCAAATTCTTATTGTATTACAAATTTTTATTTGTCTCTTGCATTGGACAAATTAAGAATTTTAAATAATGAGTTTTGATTATAAATTAAAAATCAAATAATTATTGTCTTGAAAAAAATTAAATATTTTTTAAATTAGATTTTAAAAAATATTTTTTTAAAAAAAAAGTAAATTAGTTTAACTTTGTAAACCGTAATTAATTCAAACGAGTTGATTGATTCATGATTAATTTTTAATTTTTTAACTGACTTTTAGAAATTCAATTTTTAAGAATTGATTACACCCATTTCAGGATTCATTCCTAATTTTTTTTAGCTCGGTCCAGTTATGAAAACCATGTACTCGGCCTTTCAAAGGAGTCATCTAGAAGTAACCCTTCTATATACAAGGTCCACACAATTGATCAAACACAGGAAGATGAGTATGGCTATTATGTTTTTGAAAATGGGACCAGTCATTAAATTAATGAAGGGAGTAGTTCCCGATTTAATATTTCAACCGTGATATTATGAAATAAAAAAAAAAGAAATTATCCTAAAATGGAAAAAATATTTTTAGATAATGCTTATACAGAAATAGACTTCTTTTTTTTAGAAAAAATCTAATAAATTATTGTACATTTCAATTTGAATTAGGAATTTTGCTAATAAATGCACGTGGTTTTTTTTTTTGACTAATAAATGCACGTGGTTATTATTAACTAAATAACCATATGATGATATTGTTATATGTAATTATGTATTACAAATTACAATAAAAGAATAAAAAGAAAGAGAATTTTAAATGCAAGATCTAAAAACACATCTTTCCATGACATCGGTGGTAAATACTCCATGGGTCGAGACTTTATCAGCGCTCTTGATAGGAATCAATCGTTTACTTTCAAATGCATTGATATTTTATTTAATCTTTCATTATTGTGGTTGAATCCAAAATATAATTATATAGTCAGCAAGAGCATAAAATTAATGTTACAGAAATGAAGATGTTGTGTTAAATATGTGATTATATAAAATAATATAAGATTAAAAATAAATATATTAAAAAGAAAATATGAGTAGCACCTATTATGAAAAAAATATTAAAATCTTGTCTTAGGTGATTTTGACATATAAAAAAAGGATTCTTAAAAATTCCGATAAAAAGAGTAGATGAGATGAATGATAGATAAATAGCTAGAGATAGAGGGAGATCAAAAAAAATTATAAGTGAAATAATTAAAAAAAATTTAGATTTAAATGATATTTATAAATACTTAGTTTATGATATAACACAATAGCGTCGTTTGATCTATGTAACTGACCACACTTAGTGAGAAAAAATTTGGTTATTATTGTTATATGTAATGATATTTTTTATATGTGTGAAAATCATGTGATTTATATTTATGTGCAGCAATCAAACAAATTTATTACAAACATACATAATTAATCTACTAAAATTTCACAACAGGTATAAGTGGCTCAGTGGTTAGGTTGTATTAAAATCTCAAGTACCTCACTTGGTGCATTCTCTTGATAGAAAGTTTGAACCGGTCAACCTTTCCAACCGTCCGGTCCACACGGTTCTGAGGGTTGGGTTTCATAACCAGTTCGGGGGTTCTTTAACTTCCGGTCAATGAAGGTTGATTGGGCTCGGTGGTATGGTTTATCGTTTACAGTGGAACCGATTCGACCAGATGTACCGATTTTCATTTTCAGATGAAGGGGCTTCATTTTGTCATGATGCAAATGCTTGGCATCGGAAAGTTCACCACAGTATTAACCAAGAGAGCCAGAGATGTTAAACCCATAACTATAACATAATATACAACGCAAACAGCACAATGAACATAACATGATATATAATTGTCACTTGTTGGCTTTATTTGATTACTGTAATATCTCCGTGTCTTGCGGCTGTGCAGAGAGTCGAGGGTGTGGACCTAGTGGCATGGAGCTGGTGCCAGACTGCCAGGAAGGAAAATCATGTTGAGGACTTCCTGAGCACGTGGGAAGCACCTCTGTTCTATTCCAGTATATATTTGTACTTCTGTGTCTCACGGCATAATTGTATTAGTTTAAATTAACCATTTAAAAATATTTTCTTGTCATTTTTTTGGTGTTGAATATCCTGTTTAAATTTAAGTGAGGCCTCTATGTACACATAATTTTTTATTTAATGTTATATAATAATAATGAGAAACAAATTAAAGATATTTTCTTTAATGAGGATGACATTAATTTTCTCTTTAATATCTTAAACTAACATACACAAAAGAAGAAAATGGGGGATTATATTGTAACCGTGGAGAATGGTTTACCAAGACATTAGCAGTAAAACACAAAGCAAATCTATCACTGTCCTGTCTCCAACCCATAGCAACTTTTGACAAGGAAAGGAGTGTTAAATGGCTGTTCGAGGATAGGTCTACAGGAACTATTTCCTTAAGATGTCATATAACCTCATTATTTTTACATTCACTTTTGATACTCATAAGATATAATGGGTCAATAAATAATTATTCTAATTATTTATGTCGTAATTTTTTTTTTTATAAATAGTGAATTAAAATTAAAATTAATCATATTTTATACACAGATCACTATTTAGTTTGGAAATATTTACCACTTACTGAAATAAATTTTTCAATACAAATCAATGATATAATAATCAATATAACTATAAGTGGTGATTCTTATTATTTATGTGATGACATTCTTTTATTATCTTTAACTTGACCTAATTAGAGTTCATCATATCCAATTTAAAAATTATTACTTATCTTACAAACATTCATCACATCTTATGAATGTTGAAAGTGAGTGTAAAAAAACATTTTAGATTTCATATTAAATAAGGATGAAAGGAACATTCCTCCTTCTACTGCTGCTATTTAACAGTTGTTTTCAATTCGAGGCTTTCGTTGGTGAACAAAGGAAGGAATGAAAATGAGCTAGATCGAGTTCCCCAACTTACCTGATGTCTTTGATTCCTATCATTGCGTGGACGTAGGTCAAAGAAGATAGAACAGGGTTCTTGGAGCTTTGATTAAGGAACAACAAAAATATGAGACTTGCTTTTCAACAAATGATTTGGATTGATCATTTTATATAGCATCGTGTTGGGTTGTTAAAAGATATGCAAGTGTACACAGTCAAACAAGTAATAAAGTGTGAGTAAAAATCGTTCCCACGAGGATTTAATTGTATTGAGTACAAATTTTAGATTTAACCTTTCTTATTTAACGTAATACAATAAAGAGAAATTTTTAAGCATGTAAAGTAAATGGAGTAATGAGGTATCAGAGCAGTAAGTAATAAATGCAAGGAATTAATAAAAGCGATAAATGAGTGTTTTAAAACAGAGATGGAAACAGCTAGGATTCTAATCCTTTGTAATTCTTAACTTCAGGGTAATGTATACTTCAGGATGCTACAACATTTAGTCCAGGAAATGAAATTTGCTCTCCAGCAGTAAAAACTGAGTTCATTAAAAGCTTCTTATTCCTAAGTTCAAATTAATTTCCCTCAGTTGTCAGAGAAGCACGTCTAGCTACTTAAAGACTTGAAGGTTATTCCTAGCTCATTCAACACAATTAATTTTTCAATTAATTGTTCTATCTTTATCTTCTAATCCAGTCCACTAACTTGGTTTTTCCAAACGAAATTAGTTGATATTTCAGATTAGTTGATCAGGCTAAACCGAAATTAAACATTAAAGCAGAAAAGAAGAAAATGAATAACATCCATAACATTGGATTACCCTTCACTACAATTACAAATTCATAAAATCCTAACTAATAGAATTTAGCTCATAATGAGCTTGAAGACAAAGTAAGCAAGAGAAATGGAAAATAAAGGCATGATGCGTAAAAAATGAAATTACAGATACGACCAGGAGCTGACGGCTCTGCACAGTACCCAAAAAGCTGACCTAAAAGCAATGTCACACTCATATTTGTACTAGCTCCCAAAATAGGATTACACTCTCTCTCATGCCTCACTTTTTGGGCTTTTACAAATTCAAATACTAAAATATTCCTTGGCTCAATTCTCAAGTACACACAGCTGCTGCATTGTATTCTCTCTCTTCTTTTTAAGCACAGCGCAGCAGGTATTTTGTCTTCTAGTGGGCAAGAGTTGAGTTGGAAATGATTTTATCTTATAGTGACTCGCTCCTCCAAAGCTGCAGCATTCCAAAACATCCCAGAGTAATTCCTTCAGTAATTACACCTTTAAAACCTGCTCAAAACTAAATCAAACCTTCAGCAATAACAGATCAGAATTTACAGCTTTTCCCAATTAATTAGATTAACACAGATATTTATTCAATCAAATAAAACTTGAAGTCTTCTCCAAAATTGATCAAAACAAGAACAATGATTAAGCTAAAAGGATAGTAATAACTCTTATTTCTAAGAGTTATCACACCTCCAAACTTGAACCATTGCTTGTCCTCAAGTAATGACATTCAACAAGCATTAACAAAACAAAATCAGAATAGTATAAGCAAAGTCCATTACAATCCTCAGATGCATTTTTCAGAATTATGTTCAACACAAAATACTATTTTCTTAATCACTTTCCATAGTGTGTGTGTGATTTCCCTAAGCTCTCAACTCAGTTTTAGCAAGGAACTCCAACCAAACCACCTCTCAACAGAGTCTTAGGTGCATTTTCCAAATATCCTTTGGATGTAAGGGTGAAGACTCACCAGATTATCTTCCTAAGAACAAGGGCTTAACACATCATTGGGTTTGTCATATCGCTCAATTCACTCTACTTTATGTTTTGTGTTGATGTTTCACTCAATCATCATTCACATGCAACTTTATCATATGCTTGACAAATTTCTATCAATCAAAAGCACATACACAAATTGCACACAGCAAGAGGACTTTAATGGGTTGTAATGAGGCTAAGGTTCGGGTGTGGAATTTTTGGAAGGTAGCTAACTTAGGTGGAGTTCAAGATCTTTGTCAAAATTACCCACCCCCAAACTTAGACATTTTTGTATTTTTACCCACATTTCTGGTAACAAGGGGGAAGTTTTTTTTTTTTCATTGGGAGGAAAGGCAGAGGCAGCAGCTTTAGTGCAACATATTCTGCAGCTTTTCACTTTTTTACATTGTTCCTTTGATGATTTGCTATTTCCTCCCTTTTTATTGCATAGGCACCCTACCCCCAAACTTATACTGTTAGTTGTCCTTAACCATTGTGGTCAGGACCTATAATTAGGTAACACTTTGACACAGTCCTAAACTCCACCTAAACAGGTTAGTATATTATTTTTCAGGGAATTTGAGCTTGTAATGTGGCTTATCACCAATAAGAAAGTCTTTGGCTCAAAGGGGTTCACAAAGGGTAATACTTGAGGGTTGGCCTTTTAAGTCTCAGTATTTAAAACAAGAACAGTGCCTCAAGTCAGTTTGTGTGTAACAGTGAAATATGCAATCAATCATAGAAATAAGTCAAGTTCTACAGAGAAAACACATGAATAGAATGCATGATGAACAAAATCTGTTGAAGCCCAAAAGCTCACAGGATTGATGTTGTAGAGTGCTACAACACTACATTCAGTCTCACTCATCCCCAAACTTAGGTTGAAATCTAATTCAGACCTCACCCTCTCTTCCTTGGACAAGGGTCTTTGCAACCCAATTGCCCCAATTGATTAGTGACTTTTGAAAGAAGTCCTTCTTTTAAGTCTATTTTGAGGTAGGGATTGTGTGGTGAGAAAGGATTAATTCAAGATATTAATGTATTTTACATGCAGTAAGGTAAAACTGGTCTTCATCGGATGCACATGGACAGCAAACACCATTCTTTCATTAACATTTTTTTTAAAAAGGCCCCCACTGGTCATTAAGCCTACTATATTTAAACAGTGGGGGCAGACAATACTACAATTTTAAAAACAGAAATTAAAACAAACTAAAACAAATTAAAACAAACTAAAGAAAGATCAAGGGAAATCCTGGTCATCTGATGCTGCAGCACCTTGGGTGTTTCTTCTTGCTCAAGGCTGAGCCAATCTTGCACTGCTCCTTCTGCTGCCAGATCTAGCCATCTGCTTCATTGTTGGCTTGTTTGTTGCTGGAATCTCCTTGGTAATGGCCAACTCAGCACTTCTTTCTTTTTCAGCTTCATCCTCCTCCTCCCCTTCACCAGCTCTTGGCTGAGCCTTAGAGACTGTGAAAGCCTTGAGTTTCCTAGCTCTTCCTATAATAGGCATGTTATCTTCAGAGTCCTGACTAGGTGCAGTGGGAGTCTCCTTAGCATCTACATCAATTCTTAATTTTTTTCTAATCATGGGGGGAGCTCTGTGCTTGATTCTGCCCTTCTTTGGTGGAGGGAGGCCTTCTGGTGCTTCATCACCCATCTTTTCTTTTCCTCTCTTAGACCCGCTTGGTTGAGCTGGAGGTGGTGTTGGATCTCTGGGTGGTGGTGGTGGTGACACACCACCCTTTCCAGCACAACCTTGGGCTTAGAATGCTCTAGTCTGTAAACATATGTTAGCAGCATTTATATATTTATTAAACTAAACTAACCCATTTTAACTGAAATTCAAAAGACAATGTAAAGGATATAAAGTTGGGCTGCCTCCCAGTAGCGCTTGGTTTAATGTCCTTAGCCTGACTCCACACTAGTGGCTAAGGATCTGAAAGATGAATGGTGGCCTTCATTCTTGTACACGGCTCACCCCAATATTGCTTCACCCTTTGGCCCTTCACCTTAAACTCTCTTCCAGAACTTTCCTCCAACAAATCCACGGCTCCATGAGGGTGCACTTTGACTAATTTAAATGGTCCAGACCACCTTGATTTCAACTTCCCAGGGAACAATTTTAATCTAGAATTAAACAAGAGCACTTGCATGCCTTCAACTAATTCCCTGGATTGGATTTTCTGATCATGCCATGCTTTGACCTTGCTCTTATATACTTCAACATTTTCATAAGAAAAGAGCCTGAACTCTTCAAGTTCATTCAGCTGCAGTAACCTTGCTTCTCCAGCTGCTTGTGCATCAAAATTCAACTTCTTTATGGGCCAAAATGCCTTGTGTTTCAGCTCTATTGGTAAATGGCAAGCCTTGCCATAAACCAATCTGTAAGGGGACATGCCAATGGGGGCCTTGAATGTCATTCTGTAGGCCCAGAGAGCATCATCTAAGTGCACAGACTAGTCTTTTTTGGAAGGATTCACCATTTTTTCAAGGATTCTTTTGATCTCTCTGTTGGACACTTCAGCTTGTCCACTGGTCTGAGGATGATAGGCAGTAGCCACTTTGTGTTTCACTCCATATTTTGCAAGCAAATTAGCAAACAGTTTGTTGAAAAAATATGTCCCTTCATCACTAATTATAGCTCGAGGAGTGCCAAATCTAGTAAATATGTTCTTGTGCAGGAATTTTGTGACTACCCTGGCATCATTAGAAGGCAATGCTACTGCTTCTACCCATTTAGAGACATAGTCTACTGCAACTAAGGTGTAAGCATTTTCATAAGATATAGAGAATGGTCCCATAAAATCTATTCCCCACACATCAAACAATTCAATCTCCAAAATGGTGTTGAGTGACAGCTCTTGTCTGTTGAAAATATTCCCCACCCTCTGACATCTATCACAATTCTTAGAAAACTCTTGAGCATCTCTAAACAAAGTGGGCCAAAAGTACCCCGATTGCAGGACCTTTGCAGTTGTTCTTTTTCCTCCAAAGTGACCACCATAAGGAGCAGCATGGCAATCACTAAGGATAGCTTGCATTTCTTCCTCAACAGCACATCTCCTCATGATCTGGTCTTGGCACCTTTTGTACAGAAAAGGTTCATCCCAATAAAATTGTTTAACTTGATGCAGAAACCTTATTTTCTGTTGAGAGTTCATTCCCACTGGAATTACCCCACTGACCAGAAAATTCACAATGCCTACGTACCAGGGTGCTGCAGCATCTTCAATCAGTAAAAGGTGTTCATCAGGAAAATTTTCTTTAATTTCTCCTTGAGGCTTGGTTTCTCCTTTCTCAACAAATTTGGAGAGATGATCAGCTACCTGATTTTCAATTCCCTTCTTGTTTTTGATCTCCAAATCAAATTCTTGAAGCAAGAGCACCCATCTGATAAGCCTTAGCTTAGCATTCTTCTTGTCAATGAGATACTTGATGGCTGCATGATCTATGTATACCACTACTTTGGTTCCCACCAGATATAGTCTGAACTTGTCAAATGCAAATACAACTGCCAATAATTCTTTTCTGTGGTGGTGTAGTTGATCTGAGCATCAATGAGAGTCTTGCTAGCATAATAGATAGTATGGAAGATCTTGTTATGCCTCTGACCTAGCACAACTCCCACTGCAAAATCACTTGCATCACACATTAATTCAAATGACTTCTCCTAATCCGGAGCTACTATTACAGGGGCAGTGATCAGAGCCTTCTTCAAAGTTTCAAAAGTTGATAAACACTCTTCTGTGAATTTAAATGCACTATTATGCTCCAGCAGTTTGCACAGTAGCTTGGATATTCTAGAGAAGTCTTTGATGAATCTCCTATAAAACCCAGCATATCCTAGAAAACTTCTGATGCCCTTGACAGAATTGGGTGGGGAGAGTTTTTCAATCACCTCAATCTTAGCTTTGTCCACCTCTAAGCCTTTCTTTGACACTTTGTGGCCTAGTACAATGCCTTCTTTGACCATGAAATGACACTTCTCCCAATTCAGAACTAAATTGGTTTCCTCATATCTGTCCAGCACTTGCTCTAGATTGTCCAAGCATCCCATGAATGAATCTCTAAAAACTGAGAAATCATCCATGAAAATTTCCATAGTCTTCTCAATAAAGTCAGAAAAGATGGCCATCATGCACCTCTGAAAAGTTGTTGGAGCATTGCAGAGCCCAAAAGGCATTCTTCTGAAAGCAAATGTACCATAGGGATAAGTGAAAGTAGTCTTCTGTTGATCTTTGGGTGCTACTGCTATCTGATTGTAACCAAAATAGCTATCCAGAAAGCAATAAAACTCTCTCCCAGACAACCTATCAAGCATCTGATCAATGAATGGTAATGGAAAATGATCCTTCCTTGTGGCCTTGTTCAACTTTCTATAATCCATGCATATCCTCCAACCTGTGACTGTTCTTGTAGGAATCAACTCATTCTTCTCATTTTTCACTATAGTAACTCCTCCTTTCTTTGGAACGCACTGCACAAGACTTACCCACACACTATCTGAAATGGGATAGATGATTCCTGCATCAAGCCATTTAATGATCTCCTTTTTCACCACTTCTTTCATAATCGGGTTCAATCTTCTCTGGCCTTTAATACTGTTCTTGGTATATTCCTCTAACAAAATTTTGTGCATACAAAGGCTAGGACTGATTCCTTTAATGTCTGCCATTTGCCATCTAATAGCTTTCTTGTGCTTCTTCAAAAGTGAAATAAGACTACCTTCTTGCTCAGAAGTTAAGAAGGAAGAGATGATGATAGGAAGAGTTTCCTTTTCTCCAAGATAAGCATACTTCAAATGAGAAGGTAGTTGCTTCAATTCAAGGGTGGGAGGTCTTTCAACAGAGAGTACATTTTCCTTGAAGGTGTCTGCAGATACATCTAAGGATTCATATTTTTTTATCCAAGATCTATGTGCCAAATTCCCTTCAACTAGCTGCTTTCCATCTCTTCATCAGGATAGTGTAATGCATTAAAAACATTGAAAGTTACTTGCTGATCATTCACCCTCATAGTAAGCTCTCCTTTCTGCATATCTATCAATGTTCTTCCAGTTGCTAGGAAGGGTCTTCCAAGGATGATTTGAACTTCCTTGTTAGCCTCAAAGTCTAGAATAATAAAATCCACTAGAAATACAAACCTGTCCACTTTGATTAGGACATCCTCAATCTTTCCTTCTGGGTAAGCAATAGACCTATCAGCAAGTTGCAAAGTCACAGTGGTAGGCCTGGCTTCATCAATTTTCAGTTGCTTGAAAATGGACATAGGCATCAGATTAATACTTGCTCCAAGATCACATAAGGCTTTTGTAATAAGTATTTCCTATAGAACAAGGGTTAGTAAAACTGCCTAGATCTTTCATTTTCTGAGAAACTTTATTCTGCAACAGCTGGCTACACTCCTTTGTCATTGCCACTGTCTTGAATTCTCCCAATCTCTTTCTCTTAGTAAGGATGTCCTTCATAAATTTGGTGTAGTTGGGCATCTGCTGTAGAGCTTCAACAAGAGGTATGTTAATGTGCAACTGTTTCAGAATTTCTAGAAACTTATTGAATTGCTTTTCTTGAGTTGCCTTCTTCAACCTCTGTGGAAATGGAGGAGGTGGCCTCTCTGGAATCAGCTTAGGCTCAGTCCACTTAGGAATGACTTGCTCTGTATCTTCAGGCAGTGAAGCCGATTCATGCTTAGATTTCTCTGTTTCAGCTGGTTCAGTTATCTTTGTTCCCTGCTGCTTAGATGCTATAGCATCCTGTAGCTCTTTATCACTTCTTAGGGTTACGACTTTAACTTGCTCCTTCCCTTTATCATTTGAAGATGATGGAGACTCTGTGGAAGTGGGTAAGGTGCCAGCAGGTCTGTTAGCTAATGCATTGGCCAACTGACTTACTTGGTTCTCCAAGTTTTTTACAGCAGCTCCTTGATTCTGGATTTGAACTTTAGTTTCAGCCATGAAAGTTTTCAACATAGCTTCCAAAAATTCCTTTGCAGGAGCATGGTTCTGCTGCTGCTGACTGTTCTATTGCTGTTGTTGGTACTGTGGAGAAGCATAACCAGCTGGAGGCAGAGTGTTGCTGTGATTACTGTAGCTGAAATTAGGATGTTGCTTCTAGCCAGGATTATAAGTATCGGAGAAAGAATTGTTCACTCTATTTCCCACATAATTCACTGACACTGGATTATCAGGACATTCTTCAAACTGATGCCTTCCTCCACAGAAAACACAAGCTACTGAATTTACTGGAGCTATAGTAGGTTCAACCATAACAGGTTCCTTACTGGTGTTAGTCACAGTTAAATTTTTCAATATGTTGGTAATGGCAGCAAGTTGAGCAGACATAGCAGTTATCTCTTTCACTTCATGAACACCAGCCACACCTTTAGAAGAAGTTGCTCTGCTGGTTAGGCACTGATAACTATTGGTAGCTATGCTCTCTATTAACTCATAAGCTTTATTATAAGACTTAGTCAACAGAGCACCTCCAGAAGAGGCATCCAACATCAACCTTGAAGGAGGTAATAATCCATTGTAGAAAGTTTCCATTTGAATACATACAGGAATGCCATAATGAGGGCACTTTCTCAACAGATCTTTAAACCTCTCTCATGCTTCATACAGTGATTCATCATTATTCTGCCTAAAGGAAGTAATGTCATTCCTCATTCTGGCATTTTTAATGGGAGCGAAGTATTTTGTCAGGAACCTTTCAGCTAATCCATTCCAATAAGTAATTGAATTGGGTTCCAAAGAGTTCAACCAGGTCTTTGCTCTGTCCCTCAGTGAATAAGGGAAGAGTCTCAATTTGAATGCATCATCACTTACTCTAGGGATCTTGAAATTACTAGCCACTTCCATAAATTGCCTTAAATGCAGGTGAGGATCTTCAGTAGGAGCACCACTGAACTGCCCAACAATTTGAAGCATTTGAAACATCATAGGCTTGAATTCAAATTGCTGGGTAGTTATTTCTGGCCTCACTATCCCAGTATTCATCGTTTGGGGATAAAAGACTGCATAGTCCCTGATAGACCTCTCTCTGTCATTTGCTATGTCGATCATACTAGGCTGCTCCTCATCATTTAAGAAAAGATCAGCCATGAAGCCTAACTCAGAATGTTGGGTTTGAGCACGTTGTTCTTTGGTTCTCTTCCTTAACCTCTTAGCTGTTTTCTCTATCTCCAAGTCAATTTGAAACTCGGGTGCACCCTTGCTGCGCATACAGATTGCAATACCTATTGTTGAGCACAGTACACCAAATTTTTAGAAGTAACTAAATAGATAAAGTTAACAAAAGAATTTAAATATTCAACACCATTGTCAATCCCTGGCAACGACACCAAAAACTTGTTGGATTGTTAAAAGATGTGCAAGTGTACATAGTCAAACAAGTAATAAATTATGAGTAAAGATCGTTCCCACAAGGATTTAATTGTATTGAATACAAATTCTAGATTTAACCTTTCCTATTTAACGTAATACAATAAAGAGAAATTTTTAAGCATGTAAAGTAAATGGAGTAATGGGGTATCAAAGCAGTAAGTAATAAATACAAGGAATTAATAAAAACGATAAATAAGTGTTTTAAAATAGAGATGGAAACAACTAGGATTCTAATCCTTTGTAATTCTTAACTTCAGGGTAATGTATACTTCAGGATGCTACAACATTTAGTCCAGGAAATGAAATTTGCTCTCCAGCAGTAAAAACTGAGTTCATTAAAAGCTTCTTATTCCTAAGTTCAAATTAATTTCCGTCAGTTATCAGAGAAGTACGTCCAGCTACTTAAAGACTTGAAGGCTATTCCTAGCTCATTCAACACAATTAATTTTTCAATTAATTGTTCTATCTTTATCTTCTAATCAAGTCCACTAACTTGGTTTTTCTAAACAAAATTAGTTGATCAGGCTAAACCGAAATTAAACATTAAAGCAGAAAAGAAGAAAATGAATAACATCCATAACATTGGATTACCCTTCACTACAATTACAAATTCATAAAATCCTAACTAATAGAATTTAGCTCATAATGAGCTTGAAGACAAAGTAAGCAAGAGAAATGGAAAATAAAGGCATGATGCGTAAAAAATAAAATTACAGATACGACCAGGAGCTGACGACTCTGCACAGTACCCAAAAAGCTGACCTAAAAGCAATGTCACACTCATATTTGTACTAGCTCCCAAAATAGGATTACACTCTCTCTCATGCCTCACTTTTTGGGCTTTTACAAATTCAAATACTAAAATATTTCTTGGCTCAATTCTCAAGTACACACAGCTGCTGCATTGTATTCTCTTTCTTCTTTTTAAGCACAGTGCAGCAGGTATTTTGTCTTCTAGTGGGCAAGAGCTGAGCTGGAAATGATTTTATCTTATAGTGACTCGCTCCTCCAAAGCTGCAGTATTCCAAAACATCCCAGAGTAATTCTTTCAGCAATTACACTTTTAAAACCTGCTCAAAACTAAATCAAACCTTCAGCAATAACAGATTAGAATTTACAGCTTTTCCTAATTAATCAGATTAACACAGATATTTACTCAATCAAACAAAACTTGAAGTTTTTCTCTAAAATTGATCAAAACAAAAATAATGATTAAGCTAAAGGGATAGTAATAACTCTTATTTCTAAGAGTTATCACATCGATTTTGCTCTTAGATGACTACTGGTTAACCTCGGTGGTCAGTCTCGCCACTCCCCTGCTTTATTAAGTGTGCATTAGGCTTTTTGCCTTGAACCCTTGAACATTGTTGTTGGTATTTATTTATTTATTAACTTAATTAATCTTCACTTATCTTTAGTGAAAGAAGAAAACACAAGTGAAATTTTATTTTTGGGAGAACAGTTGTGACTTGTGACACATTTAAGCTGAACTAAGGCAAATGCCATGATAAATTAAGTGTGAAAAAGTAATTTCTTAAAAATTAAGTAAATCCAAACATGCACTAATGTAGTCCTACCCAATTTAAAATTTGTACCAAATTTCTCATTTCAAATGATATGCTTATTTTGAATCAACATCGCAACAATATCAATCACACACATACACAGACACACAACATCGTAACAATATCAATCTCTCTCACACACACACACATATATTCAAGAAAAAAAATATTTTTTTATTATGAATAATCTTTTAATTTATTTCTATAACTATTTTAAAACTTAGTCAATAATGTAAAATTCCATCAAGTGAAACAAATGAAACTTCTCTATCATTATTTTTTTTATTTGTTCGAAATCAAAGGTTGCCTAATCAGGCATCCAGTTGAAAATTAGAAATATAGAGCAATACCAAAGTGGTGTTATAATTTTAATGGAAAAATGATAATTGCACGTAGGTATGTCAAAATTGGTCAAATTTTTCAAGTTCTTTTGTTTACCAATTAAAATTAGGTTAATTGAGCGTTAAAAATGTTGATCCGTTTAAATTAATTCATTTTTAGCCTAACTCATTTAACTCGCATATTAAACTTGTTGGCTCGATTACTAATTAAAATTAGGTGAGTTGAGTTTCAAAAATTTTGACTCATTTAAACGAATTCACTTTTGGTCTAGTTCATTTAACCCACTGGTTAAACGACTGCGGGCAAACCCTTTGGTTTGTTATTTTTTTTTTAGCAATATCTTTCAAATCCCAATCCCACCCAAGTTTAATCCTCAACCCAACCCATTGCCCTTCCTTGTTATTAAGGTACGACCTACTAGACTATAAAAACAAAATAAAAGTTAAAAATTAAAACAAAGTAATAACCAGTTAAAAAGTTAAATTAAACAACATAACTTAAAACAAAAAAATACTTAGATCAAAATTTATTGTTGTTAATTTGTTATGATGAATTTGCTTTGGAAGCTTGGATTGATATGACCTTGCTTGGACTTTGGAAGCTTGGATTTGATATGGCTTTGCTTTAGAGTTTGGAAGTTTTGATTTGTTATGTTGAATTTGCTTTGAAAGTTTGGATTTAATATAGTTTTGGAGTTTGTAAAGTTGGATTTCATTTGATAATATTAATTTGTTTGGAACTTGAAAGCTTTGACCGTTAATTTTTTTATGACTTTACTTTAGAAATTAGAATTAAATTTAGAAGCTTGCATTTGATATGATTTGGATGTTATTAAACTTATTTTGTATATTTTTTAAAGTGAAAAAAATTGCTAAAAATAAAGGATTGATTCGTTTAAACTCGTTAGCTGTCCTTAAATGAGTTGATCTGATAGAATGTCAACTCATTTAGCTCAATAATTTCCTTGATCTAGCCTATTTAAGCTTGTAGGCTAAACAAATCAAACTTGTATCGGTCAAGCTAGTCCATTTAACACCTCTAATTGTACATATAATTAGGGCTGCACAATCTGACCTGTAGACTTGCGAACCCGAATGACCCGACTAGACCCGACCATATATATCCGGGTTGGTTCGGGTAGACGGGTCAGTTCGGGTCAGACTCGATAAACTCGTCTAGCCATCGGTTCGGGTGACGAGTTTGGTGAACCAACCCGATGACCCGACCCAATGACCTGATTACTTAAGTACGACGTCATTTTGGGTAATACCTATTAGAAAATGTTCATGGATCGATCTAACTCAACCAACCCGACCACTTAACCCGACCAACCATATTACCAGACCCGACCCGAACCGAACCAACCCGATTACCATCGGGTTGGTTCAGGTCGAGTTACACGAAAAAAACTAACAAAACTCGACCCGACCCCGACTTCAATTGATTGGTTTGAACATTTTTCTCTCAAACTCGACCCGACTCGACCCGTGTACACCCCTACATACCATACAAATTATGTGTATGATTTTGAAATAATATTATCCATATCTATTTATACACACATCATCTACATTTACATAATTTTTACAATTCATCATACCTACCTCATTTTTTTTTTTTGACATTTTAATTTTGCCAATTCACAAAAGAATATAAGGTGATGTGTCCTGTAATGATATGCACTAAAGCTTTTCTCATGATTTTTACCATGCGGGTCCAAAATCTCCAAAGCTCACCTCTCATCAGGTAACGCAGGTAATCTCGACAGCTAGCCCGTGACTGCTCTGGAGACATGACCTTTATGGCCGTTGCACCCCTGCCTAATTTTCGCTAAACGGGCACAATGGATATATCCCTCAAGTATATAAGTCTGGTTTCACCCTTCCAGGTATAACATATTTAATGCATGTTTAGTTTTGATTATAAATAATTTAAAATATAAAATAAGCTAATTTAGATAGTTTTTTTTTCCTTCTCTTAGAACACTTTTTTGATAGTGTTAGAGTGTCATTATTGGTATCCCGACAGCTCACCAATCGGAAGCTCGAAGAACTTGGACTCGGATTGCGTTGGAGCGGAACAGATTTGAATTAATCAAGAAAATTATAATTAGATACAGAGTGCTATCTAATGATTTTAATTTACACAAGAGTATAAAAAAAGAGATTTACTATATCTTCTTACAAGTTTTTTATAATAATTTTTTAATATTAAATAAATAAAATATTAAATAAAAAATAAATATATTTAATGTCTTAAAAATATAAAAAAATTAATATTTTATTCATTTAATAATTAAAAAAATTAATTAAAAAATTGGATAAGAAAATTTAAAATTAGAATAATATTATATCATCTTATAAATTTTTATAATAATTTTTTTAATATTAAATAAAAAATATTAAATAAAAAATAAATTCATTTAATATTTTGATAATATATAAAAAAATTTAATATTTTTTTATTTAATAATTAAAAAAATTAATAAAAAATTAAGTAAAAGATAAAACATTTTTTTAGAATTATTCATAAAAAATGTAAATCTGTAATATATACCAACTCCAAGGCCTCCTAATCCATTAAATTGTCTCACAAAGTCTTGAGATGAGTTGGCCCCACTTGGACGTTGCCTTCTTGCCTGGGGAAAAATAGGTGTGCATAAAACTTGCACGCTTCAAGGCGTAAGTTAATCCTGGCTATTTGTATTATCTTTGAAGCTACGCATCCCTAAATTTGTCACATATATAGTTTTCATTATTAGAACTTAACTAAAACCTTAAAATAAAGCTATGTCGCTAAACATCTTTATCTCACTGATCAGTGTTTCGCACTAAAAGGCCATTGGACCAGATTTTATTAGTTGAAAGTTCACTACGTTGTTCCACGAGAGCAAAAGCAGTTATTTCCTCCTTTTTACTTATTATTATTAACCACTTGCTGTGACCGTGTTACATACTGTGAGTGTTGGATTGACATGCACAGTTACGCTATATCACGTAAAGCAATCGCAAGAGTACACTACGCTTGCTCTTATGATTAGCTCAAGGTCGTACTTATGTATAATATATATATGGTTCTTCTAAGTGAATCTTGCAGTACTGGGGCTAAGTTATATGTAGAGAGACCGGTGGCTTTCCCTGTAAGACAATTAGGATCTTACTGAGAATTCTAGCTAGTACTTTGTCAAATATTCAAAGGAAGCTGAGAGAGCGAGCGATAGGGATGGCCAAATTGTATGGGTTGAGCCACCTCTTCATGACAGTATTTCTTCATAACTTCTCGTCATTCATGGTGGCACCAGCCATCACCGATGTCACAATGGCTGCGCTTTGTCCCGGACAAGATGAATGCTCACTTGCCATCTACCTCACTGGTTTTCAACAAGCGGTGAGTTCCAGCAATATTGCATACAAGTAACACGACCTTCTTCATTCATTCTGCTTTCTGTCCGAGGTTTGCGTTCTTTATTTTAGAAATCCACTAATCTGTCAGGCGTATATATTGAGTAGGACAAATCTTAGATTAATTTTTTTATGTTTATTATATCTATTTTATTAATTAAGTCATGATATATATTTATTAATATTTTATTTATTTTTTTAAAATATAGATATATTATAATTTAATTAATAAAATAAATATAAAAAATATAAAAAATAAATTTAAATTTTGTCGAGTATTAGTGCGATTGAAAATTGTGTTGTGTCAGTTTTCAGATACTTTAATTAAACCTTTGATATAAAATACTGTTTTCTCTTTTTAGGAGAATCTAAACTACTTGTTTAATAACAGCTTTAAATTAATACGCAATACAAAACGTACGAACAAATAAGAACTGTTATTGAACAAATAAAATCTATTAACCTCAAAATTTAACAACAAAAATTTGGTAAAGTGGGTATATATTTTTATTAAGTTTTTTCATGTGTGAATTTTATATTATTGGACTTAATAATTTTCTAATGCAACAGACATCATTCAGCATATAGATTTTATTATTTCAACAATAATATTCTTATTCATTTTTCTCTCATATCACTTTTTACATTCTTTCAATACCATTTATTATATATTTTTTTCTACCAATTTTTCTTACTAAATTACACATCTTTAAAAAAAATATCAACAATATATATATTTCTAAAAAAGATGTGTGCTTAACATTTTTCTTATTCTTTAGGAAAAAATTTCTATGAGTAGTGATACATGTTTCTAAAGAGGTGTTTTTTGCACACGGTACACCACACTTTCATCCCTCTCATGTTATATTTTATTATTAATTACTAATGTGAGTTAACTAAATTAATTTAAGAATTTAATTTAATACGAGATTAATAATAAAATGGTGAGATGTAATTTTATAATCAATATATTATAATTTTTAATATAGTAATAGCCTTTCATGTCTTCTTAAATTGTGATAACATAGGAATATAACCGTGAGTTTGTGATATTTATTTCACATTTATTTGTGTGTAATGATATGTAAAAAAAAGGTAAAGCTATTTGGAGATTAAATTATTGTTAGTGGAATTAACTTTTTAATTCATTTTTTCAATTAAATTATTAAATAAAAAATGTAAATGAAAAGTTTGATATGCATTTTATATATTAAAGAATCCAACCTTTTTTTATTGTTGAATTAAATTTAGATTTAATAAAGAATAAATTAAATTGTTTAATATAAACTTTTTTTTTTTGCAAAACACAAATTTAATTTATTGATAAATCAATGACCAGCTCCATTCTTGTACCAATGATTGTTTCATATATAGACTTGGCCCCTCAATTAAAAATTCCATTCATTGGGAAAAAGTTAACGTCCCTTCATTGATCCCTTTATCTGTTTAGGCGCCCTGTCCTCACCAAGCAAAGAAATTTCCTTCCAGTTTCCGGGAGTCTGGATTTGGCTACCATTTTCTTTAACTTACAACTGACTCGGTTGGCCCACTGCTCAGCCGTTTCATTGAGACGCATTGCAATGCTTTTTCCTCGAGTTTTCGTGGTTTTTCTTATATTTTCGTTTGTCTTGTCTTTATGTGGGCTGAGTTTTTCTTTTGATGCACAAAACTTTTTGTCCATCGTGGATAGTGTACTGCAGAAGCTTTCAGGAAGTGTTTGTCACCTTCTGTAGCCCGTTTTAACTGGGCCGCTTATTAGGTAATAGGGAGTCTGCTACTTATTTTTTATTGGGCACTATGGTAAGACCAAACTAAAAACATAATGTTGAGCACAAACGTGACAGCAGAGCGTAAACCCCATCTCTCCACTGACTGCACATAGACATTTTAAAATAAAACTTACTATCTATAATTTAAAATAACCTTTTCAATTATGATATATACTATAAGGATCCCGGATCCTCAATCATGACTCACAATCACATATATATTTTTTTCACACATTATATGAACTCCGATGCGTTTTGTATGCTCATTTGGTTTTGTCACAAAACACAGCTTGGCACATGCACTGTGCCAATTCCTTTTAATTCTTATGTTCTTTAACAATATCAATGTGCAGTACTTTATATTCTTACCTGTGTGGAAAAATAAATTTGTGAATTGTGCAGATGATAGGACTGGGAACGCTTGTGATGATGCCCCTTTTGGGTAATCTCTCAGATAAGTATGGGAGGAAGGCCATTCTCACACTCCCTATGACCCTCACAATTATTCCCTTGGGTACTTTTGCGTCAAATCTCTTTCCTTTGTTTGATTGGTTGTGACTTTTTTTTACAATAGTGTTTTTTTTTTTGCAAATTATTACAATAGTTTAAATTTAATCTATTGTTAGCCTGAAGTTTTTTTATATTATTATTTAATTATATGTTAATATATCATTAAAAAGAGTTAAATTTTACAAGTAATTATTATAAACGTTAAATTCATTTAATAATTTAACCATACAAGATTAAATAAAAGTATACAAATCTTTTTGGTATAATGTAAATAAGTTGTGCATATTTAAAAAAAATTTACGCTTATAATGAATCAAAATCAAGTCTTTTTGCATCTGTTACTGGTATTGTAAATCAAAAGCATGACATAAACTGGTTGCTTTAATGACAGTCAAATGATTTTATGATTATAATGCATTGCTCTCTGTTTCACAGGCATATTAGCTTACAGCAGGACGAGAAAATTCTTCTACGTGTACTACGTGTTTAAGATTCTCATTTCCATGGTTTGCGAAGGAAGTGTCCCTTGCCTTGCTCTAGCTTATGTGGTAAAGTGCTCGTTAATTTAGACATATGGAAAAATGAAACAATGAGAAAATGTTTAATTGATTTTTTTAATAAAAAATAAAATTGAGATTTCAACAATAAGAGTTTAAACGATAAATCTATTTTATTTAAAACGTTGTAACTTTTAGTATTGAAAGTCTATTAGCAAAAAATATTAATATTTAACATAATAGATTACATTAAAAATAAGTTATTTTACAATTTTTTAAAATATGTATTACTAAAACTATACAACTTTTTAAGTAATAAACTGGTATATATTCCGTACATCACATTAGAATTAAAAAAACTTCATAATATTTAGATTAAAAGTATTTGAATTTAAGATTTATTTATAAAAAATTAAGATTTGATTAAGTAGGTATATAATAAATTAATAAAAAATTGATTAAGCAAATTTGAAAATTTATTAAGAAGATTTGATCTATAACTAATAAGGAGAAGAAATTAAAAAAATTTGAATGAATAGAAAAAATAAATTTTTAAAAAATAAAAAAAATGATATGTGACAATTGAAAAAAAAAAAGAATATAAAAAAAATTCTTACTCTAAAAAATATCTTACTCGTAAAAAATAATATTTACATTTATAATATAAGAGTAGATATATTGCAAAGCCACATTAAATTTGTGTTTGCATTTTTTATGGTTTGTTTTTAAGAGTAAAAGCCATCCGAAATAGATGACTTCGTTTTTTCTTTATTTTTTATTTTTATAAATAGAGATAGAATTGGCTTGATCTTAATTTGAAAACTAAACTATACCAAATTCATATTAATTAATTCGGTTCAATTCGATTTTATAAGTAAAATTAAAAACCGAATCAAATCCATTATTTTGTTTATCAAAATTAAAATTAAATAGTTTTGTTTAATTTTAGATTTGTTAGTCAATTTATTTTATTTAAAATAATTTGATTTGATTTGTTTATAAAATGGTAAAAAAAATAAATAAAAAGAATTTTTTTTAAAAAAAGCAATACAGAAGGGTTTGTTTACTTTCCCTTGATTTTGATTTTCAGGCGGATAACGTTATTGAAGGACGACGAGCTACTGCGTTTGGAATTCTTTCGGGGATAGGGTCCGCTGCGTTCGTATGCGGCACCCTATCAGCTCGATTCCTATCTACTGCCCAAACTTTCCAGGTGCTTTGCTTACACAACCAACTTTCTTTCTCTCTTTCCTCTCTAATTGCATCCTAATCCTTATCCTAATCTATGTCATTAATTGTGTTTTTGCATGAATAAGGTTTCGACTCTTGTCGCCGTGATCGGAGCGGTGTACATGCTAATTTTCCTTCGGGATTCGGTCATCGATGACAACCTTTATACCCCAATCATTTCACAACGGAAACCCGCCACTGCTAAAATCGATGGAAAACCGAAAAGCAATATGCAACAGTTTAAAGCATTGCGTTTTTTGCAGGACATAACCTCCTTCCTCAACAGTAGGTGGGGCAATTTTCCTTCCTCTGCTCCTATCTCTGCATTTGCTCTGATTTTTTATTATTTTTTTCTTTCGGTGTTGAACATATATATATATTTTCCCAATGCAAGTTAAAGATTAAGTGTTACTCATTTCATTTGACTTGTTTGTAGAACATTTTATCTTGACAAACAGGATTTTTTGTTTTGTGCATCATAATTATACATGTATACTCAAATTTGCAGCTTGACTGTTACTCAAGCAGCAATTGTTGCATTCTTCAGCAACCTTGCAGATGTTGGCCTTCATGGCTCACTGATGGTATTTTCTGATTTTCTCCCTTCTTCTTCTTATTCTTTTGAATTTCGTATCCTGTTCAAGTTTTATCATATATGTTTTACCTTGATTTCTTTTGATCTTCAATGCTGCTAAAGTCGTATGCATTATTATATCACTGCCACAACATACATTGATGCTTACTCATATTATTTGGGTCTTGATGATGATGACACATAGCTTTCCTGTTGGTTGAATCTGGTCCTCTAGGTTCAAATAAAATTGGCCAGCGCATTGTATATCTTAACCAATCATACCTTTCTTGGCTGTTTGAAGCTGTATTCTTTCTGCTATAGGCTTCTGAATCTCTCTAATCAGCTGTCAGCAGTTTACTGACATTTAATTTTCTTGCATCTTTCGTATTTTTCATTGTGGAGTATCCAAGTCTGTCTGAAATTGCATTCTTTCTTTGGCAAATTCATGATAAAACAGAATATTTTTACATAAATTAGATCTAGGAATTCAAGTGTTGTCTGCGATAACAACTTTTTTTTTCCCTGTGCACTGGTGCAGTATTACTTAAAGGCTCAGTTTCATTTTGACAAGAATCAGTTTGCTGACTTGATGGTCATTTCCGGGATTGCAGGAACTGTGTCGCAGGTAATTTTTGCACGGCTATATTTCAGTTCTCATCTGAATTCGGTTTACATATTGTCCTGTCATAAATCTTCAGTTTCTTTGAGTTTATTGTGAATCTAAATATTGTCCTGTCACAGCTTCTTCTTATGCCCATTTTGGCTCCTACTGTGGGAGAGGCAAGGCTGCTTTCAATTGGACTTTTTTTTAGCTGCATACATGTAAGCATTTTGCATTTTGTGAAGTCATAAGATAGTCATTCATTTATAAAGTTCTAAATTAGCAATATGGAATGGAATGCAGATGTTCATTTACAGCATAGCATGGTCCTCCTGGGTATGTCTTTTGTAACTCTATTGCTAATTACAAGTTCATTTCTGTTAATTATTTTTCAGTATGTAGTATAATTATAAGTGAAACTTGTGATAGTTTCTTTGATTATTTGTGCCTGTAGGTGCTTCTAATATCCTTCTTTGCCCCGGCCCCTCTTTTTATGTTGTATAATGGCTAACATGTGAATGCTGACAGGTTCCTTATGCTGCTGCAATGTTCTCAATCTTGTTTGTTTTCTCACAGCCCTGTGTGAGTTTCTTTTCTCATTTTATCTCTCTATATTATTCTTTAAATGGATAACCCTTTTTTTCCCTTGACCCTTGATGAAGTATTTGTTCAAAACATAAAGTCGAGTAATTTATTTTGCATTTTGCAGATACGGAGTATTGTGTCTAAACAAGTTGGTCCCCATGAGCAGGTATCATGTTTGTAGTACTAGTAATATTTCCATGTGATGCACGGGATTATTTCATCATTTCTTTTTTCTCCCCCCTTTTCCCACTACAGAAAAAATGGAAAAAAAAGTTTTACGCATAAAAATATGTTGATTAGGATAATAAAGATAGGAATACTATACTCAACAGTGTTCACTGAAAAGTGATACTGGTTTAATTTGAAGAAGACAAAAATTTCATATAGGTTTTTTTCGTGTTTCTGTGCATGTTTTATTCATTTTTTAATGGGTGAGTAAAAGTTATATATTTGAAGCAATATATAGGATTTGAAGGATGTTACAAACTTTTAGGTTAAAGAAAGCTACTTTGGCTGTTAAGAGACATTTTTCTTTATGAAATTGTTGTTATTCAATAGTGCAAATAATTCTATATATACAATAATATTGTCACAATATGAAGGAAGAGAAGCAAACTACAAATCCGGAAAGTTACTTAAACTGCAGAATTATAAATACTAATTGTCTGTTGTTTATAATCTGTATAAACACAAATACACAATCAACAAAGTGAAAGGCATATAATTAATAAACACTAAGTGTTGACATAAGCAATTGGCAATTCTAGTAGTAACACTTCAAAAGAAGTTGCAAGTCGTTTTAGCTAAGGCATTATCAAGTAACAAGTAATGCTATCAATCAGACTTCTCTGTTTTGATTGGCTTCCTGTTAGTAAGCCTCCTATCACTAAAGTATATGTGAGGAAAAAGGATGTGGGCTATGGGAAATCAGAGGCCCAAGTGGGCATGGGACATGTTGTAACCACTGCTAACTAACTGCCAGCTTGGCAGTGTAGTGGAGGGGAGAGGGAATTCGGTTAGGATCCTTGTAGATCCCTATAGATATAACAAAGAGAGAGAGGAGGGAGGAGGTAGGAAAGAAGTGAGTAAGGAAATTGGGAGAGAACCAGGCCTCTAGAATGCCTGGACTATCAATTTGTTTCTCTTATTTTTCTGTTGAATATCAGTAAATTCTCTGTTTCTGTTGCATTTTCTGATCTGGTTTCTATCACTTCCTCAATTTGGTTTTTGAGGGGGTCAGTATATCTTCGAAGCCAGAATTGTCTTCTGCTTTAGGGGCACTCCTTTTGCATGGAGTCAATGTACATGAATGTTCCCTGCAATAAAATGAGGTGTGAGTGGGAGTGGGACTGTACTAAATGGTGTTGAAACTTGTAACATTTGTAGCTTTTAGTGCGGGATACAAACTAACTAGTGCACTAACATTTTCATGCATTGTGCTTGTAGCGCCAGATGAATTAATATAAGTATTTGACTGATCTTGTCCAGGTGAAGGGTGCTAATTTAAATGGAGAATTTGTTAAAAAATATTAACAGAATAAGTGATGGGGTGAATGATATTTAAGAGTACTGTATTACATTAAAAGAAAAAAAATAAATTCAAAGATGTAATTGTGTAAACTATAACTTAAAAGATACCCCATTGGCTGTAGAAGTGGAATGAAAGGCATTGATGAGATTTTCATCGTCGGTCCCTTTTGAAAGTGTGCTAACTTGAATTTGGCTTATTAACATTAAATTTGGAAAATGAGAATTGAGAAGAAATTTATTCTTCAGCAGTGGTTCCAGCTTAGCTAGAACTGATTTTCTTTATCCTTGTTGATAGAGTCAAATTTAAATTTGAATTTTTTTCTATATAAGAGGTAGAGTCAAATTTCTATTTGCAGATACAGAGTATTGTGTCTAAACAAGTTGGTCCCTATGAGCTGGTGTCATGTTAATAGGATAATGTAGGGCTCTGTGGATTTATTTATTGTTATCGTGTTAATAGTATAATGTAGGGCTGTTCTTTTAATTAATTCATGCATATGATTTCTTTTTTCTTTACTCTTCTTTGAGTTGGCATGTAAATCAAATTCAAATGGTACCTAAGAACACACTAAGAGGCAGACATTAGTACAATTTACTCAACTTTTAATGGAGGAAAGAAGAGCTTAGTTTTGCGTGATAGAATGCTGTGTGTTTAGTCTTTTTCCTATTTTTGGTAGACAGCTTGGAATCTGTTCAGTTCATTTTTTTTCTCACTTATCTTCTTCTTTCAGGGAAAGGCTCAGGGTTGCATTTCAGGCATATGTTCAGTTGCACATATTGTTTCTCCCTTGGCTTTCTCTCCATTAACAGGTGAGAGGAATGTCACTATGTCTTATTAGGTTTTCAGATTGCCACTGAAATTTATTAATAAGCACTTTCTTTCTCAATTTTCAGCTCTTTTCCTGTCTGAAAGGGCACCTTTTAATTATCCTGGATTCAGTATAATGTGCATCGGATTTGCTTCGGTGAGAACTTAAATTTAATGGAATTTCTCTTTTCTCTTTTCTGATATTGTTGGAGTCCATATTTGTATAGTTCTCTCTTGTCTCTGTGAATCTCCACGATTACATGCCAATTCTGGCGGATATTTTGACTGCATATGTGGGTAGTATTTAGTCTAGGCCTGGTCTGGAGTTGAATTGTGGTGATCCAATCACAGAATACAGGAACAAAGAATGAAGTAACTTCATAATACTCTTCTCGTGTTAGATTTTTTAAACTTTCAACAAATGCCTAGACTGGACCTTAGATATCAATACTAATAGGTAAACTGGATTATAAGCCTCAGTGATTTCTGGTTGTTAATACAATACAACTCTCAGATCTTACTCATCTAAGTGAGGTTCTGCCGTTTAGGCTTTTATTAATGCAAGCTAGGTGGCAGCTATTTTAATTTGTTTCCGTGTGAAAAGCTGCTGTACTAAATATTTGAAGCATATTTTGGCCAGATTCACTTTATTTTCATGTGTTTCCGTATATATCTTCATTTACTTTTATTTTTTATATTTTTATTATATGGCTCAGATTTAAATTTTGTTTTGCAGATGGTATCTTTTGTTCAGAGTATGATGCTTAGAGTGGTTCCTCCCATTCTGAGTTAGACGGACAGAAATTATTGGAGCCCTAATTTTAAAGAAAGTGAATATTTGCTCAATGTGGAACCGTTCCTCAGCTTTGCCTTCAGCTGTGCTTTTGATGAGGAAACAAGATGTTGAAAAAGTCTATTTGTAGAAGTAGATATTTGATAAGCTTTTGTAGTTCATACTAGTGAACATTCTGTTTCTTTGTCTGTCTGTCTGGGCTTTAGATTAAAAGATAGGAAGGTAAATTTTGATTTTTACAGTCATTGATTGACATTTTGTTATGTTGTTGCAATTTGGAAACGGTAATCAGATGTGCATGTACAATACATATAGTGCCTCTGCTTCTGTTACGCTGCCCTCTTACTTCTGGTTGGTCTCTTTCCTATGATGAGGACATTCATTTTGGGGATGATACAAATTCAGCAAATGGGAATGTTTGGGGAGAAGAAAGACGACACTATGTATATCTTAAAAGGAGAAAACTTAGATTTATTTTTTTATGTTTATTATATTTATTTTATCAATTAAGTTATAATATGTGTATTTTTTTAAAAAAAAGAGAGTAAGAGAGAAAATATTAATGAACACATGTCATAATTTAATTAGTGGAATAGATGTAATGGACATAAAGAAATAGATTTAAATTTTGTCGTATTTTAAACTTGTCAGCAATGAATATGGGTGTAATCGGGTTGGTTTGATTCGGTTCTTAGGAGAAAATAAATTTGAATAAATTAAAATCAATTGGTTTAGTTTGGTTCAGTTTTTTTGTTTTCCGATAATCAAATCGAATTAAATATTTATGGATTGGTTTGATTTGGGTGATCGGATTGGTTATTTTTTTTACACAAAAATTAGTTAAAGAATTAGCTTTCTATATAAAAAAAAATACTAATCACTATATTGTTTACTAATTTAAAGTGTAATATAAGACTTATAGTACTATCATCTTGCTGGGAAATATACCAATTTCATAAACTCAACTTCTCAAGCAAAGCAACACTTTAAAATTGACATCACAATTAGTATAATACTATTTACCAATTTAAAACACCTAAGGTCTATCAAATCAATTAATTTTTTTAGAGCAAGACCAAATAGAGGTAGTAGAAGATATTTTTATATTTGTAACTGTTCCATTCACATGTATTGTACTTCTGATTTTCCTCAATTAACTTAGCAACATAATAAAATGCTATATTTTTTCAATAGAAAAACACAAGATTATTGAACATTGTTACAACTTACAATGCACTTTAAATAACGTTACTTGAAGACAAAGACAACACACTTACATCACCCACCCTCCATTAAGCGAAAATGAGTAATTACCACCGCAATATAGTGAAAAATATTAGAAATAAAAGGTGTTTATATATTTATGGACTTAAACATATTGTGCGAGCAGTGATGAGCAACGATAAGCGGTGGCAGGATAGAGGCTGATATGCAGCAATTAGGGTTCAAATGAAAATGAAAAAGAAAGGTAAGAATATATATAGTTGGGTTCGTTTCGATTTTCGAATTTGAAATTTTTAATCTTATAATCAAACCAATTAAGTTTCATTCGATTCAAATTTTATTCGAACCAATCAACGTACCTAAATTAAATCAAACTAATCTAATTAATTTGATTAAAATTAGTCGAATTAGTTAAATTATTCGAGCCAATTTACATTCTTAGTGATGAGGACCTTCACCTGCACTGCGAGTTCATATTCGGAATGTAGGTCCAATCTTACATTTTAGGTCTAGGATTATCGATTATTAGCTGAAAAGCCTCCAAATCAAGATGGGTTTTTCATTCTCAGCTGTGTCGCGACCGGGATCGCGGCGAAATAGCAAACTCGCGATGATTTTTTTAAAAATGAAAATATGGAGTCGCCACCAATTTTATTTAAATTTAGGAAAAATTAGAAAACCTTTTTTAAAAAATGGTCTTTGGAACCAAATCGGATTCGGGAGTCGGTTATGGATAGAGAATGGTGGAAACTTAATCCCACTGCACCCCTACCACACCCATCTTGAGACGGTACCTTAAGTCGGTTGTGCAAAAACTTGATAATCTCAAATTTATTTATTTTACCTTTATTAAAAAGATTTTGTAATTTATTATTATTATTTATTTTATTTTATTTTATTTTATTTGTTTATTTGTTTATTTTTTTTAAAGAAAAGAAGAACCAAATTGTGAAAAATTAAATTTTGACTTGACAGAATGAAAATTCTGCTCCTACGTATCCTCAGGTGCAATAAGGAACTCAAAGTCACGTAGTTCTGTAAAAAATAATTGTGAGTTGATTGATCTTAATTAAGAAAAGATTCTTGAAAATGAATTTTATTTGAAAATAAAACCAATTCTTGCACAGATTTCAAGTTAGCATTAGGCTATTCAATAAACTCTTATGATCCAAACGACATTGAAGATAGTATCCGCTATTCAATCATCATCGTTGGTCATTGCATTGATTAATAAAAAATTTATGGGCCACCTGAAGCTAATCCAAAACTTTTTATTATTATTTTTTTATGTCCAAAATAAGCCCAACCACGTATGAGTGGGCTGGGGCTTCAACTGAGCCAATTTCCTTTTGCATATTGTTTCTTTTTATGATTAAAGACCACATGACTTAAAAGTGACCAGAACAAAAAAAAAATAAAAAATAAAAAAATCATGAGAAGATAGTTTCAGCAAACCAACACAGGCACAAGAGAAAACCAATGAAAAAGAGAAACTGAGAGTGAGGTCTCCGACCTCTCGTACACGCAGGTAACGCGAAGGAGTGGGGGTACAGCAGCTCGGCAGTGCAGGTGGTCGGATTTGGCGGGCCGTGCGGCGGCAGGTTGCGAGGTGGTCGGATCTGCGTGCGGGGCTCGTCGGTGCGTCTGGTTGACAGCTTGGGCGGGTGACAGCGGGTTCGAACAGCTGGGCTACTGGTGGCGCGGCGCTGGTGCGGTGGAGCTCTGGTCTGGTTCGGCGGAGTGGCTTTGCGACGGTTTAGCTTGCTGCATATCCGACCAGCGCGAGCCGCAGAAGGCGGCGCGGAACGCGGTTCCGGTGCGGGCTGAGGACGTGTGGCACGACGGTGGAGCTCGGGCGCTTCTGGGCGGCTCGCGGTTCGCTGGTGGTGAGGCTGAGCGACGGTCTGCGTGTGGGACGGTGGGCGGCTGGTCGGGACTGGGCGGTGCGACGAGCTGCGTAGTGGGGATCTCGGCGGTTTGCGGGCTCTGTTGCGCGGTTCCGACGAGGCTGACGGCGGCGTGGTGAGGCTGCAGAATGGTGATGATTTTAGAAGCTTGGGGCTTTGGTTATGGTGGTGGTGTGGGGTGGCTAGAGGTTGAAGGTTGAAGATGGATTGATTTATGATGGCTGTAGTTTTGTTTAGAGATGGAGGGGGTTGATGATGATGAGTGAGGTGAGTTGACTCGGTTGGATGATGAAGGTAGTTGAGAATGGAGATGGTGGATTGTTAGAATGGAGGTTTTGATGGAGGTTGGGTGGTGGTTAATGGTTATTTTGAAGGTTGAAGATGGGTTGAAGGTGATGGAGGAAGTGGTGGTGAATGAAGATGATGAAAATGAGATCCTCCCCCCAAAACGAAAATGGCTCTCTGTTTATTGTTGGCTGCCTTCTTTTTTTTGCCTCCCTAAAATCAGTCTGCGTCCCCCTTCTAATGACCTACGTGCAATGAATAAAAAAAACCGTTTGCGTCTGTGCAAAGTGAGTGAAAATGCCAGGATATGCGTGTGTGAGTAAAAAAATATGAGAGTGCAGAAAGTGGTCTCCGTGAGTGCAGTGAGTGAGTGGACATGAAAAGTGAGTGGAGTATGGGTGCAGTAGTGCAGTGATAGTAGGTGAGTCTTCAGTGAGTGAAATTGCAGAGAAGATATGCGTGTGTGCGAGTGAAACGTGAGAGGAGTATGGGTGCAATGTTTTTTTTTTTTTTTTTCTTTATTTTAGTTTTTCTTTTCTAGTTTTTTTTAGTTTTTTAGTTTTTTTTTTTTTCTTTGTTTTTCGTTTTTTTTTTTAAAAGGGCTTATGGGTTTGGGTTAAGAAAAAGGCTAAGAAAAATGGACCACAAATTACTTAATTAACTTTTTTTCTTTTGTTGTTTTTTATTATTTTTATTTTTTATTTTATTATTATTATATTTTTTATTTATTTTTTATTTTTTTTAGTCTGGTCAAAATTGGGTGTTCACAGTTGCCCCTCTTTACTTGTTTTCTTACTAGATAATAAGAATAACTGTAGTTTTCATATTATCGTCGTAAGAAACGAGTAAAGACATGAACTTCAATTTTGTCCGGCAAATGCAGAAGATAATATGCATAACAAAGCAAGAACAAATAAAATGCGAAAATAACAAAGAATTAGCGAGCTTAAAGTGCAGAACAACGAGTAAAATTAAAATGCAAAGCGTAAAATTAAAATGCAAGGAGCCGATGCGCTCAACTGGAAATTAAAATGCATGGAGCCGATACGCTCAACTGGAAAATAAAATGCATGGAGCCGATGCGCTCAACGGGAAATTAAAATGCATGGAGCCGATGCGCTCAACAGAAAATAAAAATGCATGGAGCCGATGCGCTCAACAGAAAATTAAAATGCATGGAGCCGATGCGCTCAACTGGAAAATAAAATGCATGGAGCCGATGCGCTCAATGGGAAATAAAATGCATAGAGCCGATGCGCTCAATGGAAAATTAAAATGCATGGAGCCGATGCGCTCAATAGAAAATAAAAATGCATGAAGCCGATGCGCTCAACTGGAAAATAAAATGCATGGAGCCGATGCGCTCAACAGAAAATTAAAATGCATGGAGCCGATGCGCTCAACTAGAAAATAAAATGCATGGAGCCGATGCGCTCAAATTAAACATGGACTTAAAATTCTTTCTTTCTCTTTTTCTCTCTTTTTTTTTTATTCAAAGTTATCTTAACCAACGACGATCCTAGAAAGCTTTGACTAATCAAACCCTTTGTCCACGTGCTTTTCTTCATCAGACTCTTCGGTTGGCTTGGAATACTCTTTACTTCCCTTATCCCTTCTTCATTTCTTTTTCTTCTTTTCTTCTTTTTTTCATTTTTGAACACCTCATCAGGCCTTGGACCCGGAATGTTGTAAAGCCATCAAGAAAGGGCTTGGTATTCTTTTTTGACACAATCATCAGGTCGTGGACCTGGAATTTTGTAAAAACGATCAAGTACAGGACTTAGAATTCTTTTTTTTACACAATCATCAGGCCATGGACTTGGAATCTTGTGAGAGCCGTCAACCAAGGACTTGGGATTTCTGAATTATCCCTTGACATATCACTTCCTACTTCAATTGGAACTTCGATCTGAGTTTTTCATCAGGAAATTACCATCAGATGGTCAAATCATAGTATTGTACCCATGTTCACCTTACTTGAAGCATTACGTAACAAACATGCATGGATTCCAAAGCACAACAATAAAGAAATTGACCAAGTGAACAACTTTCGGACTGGAATTAAAATTTTGACTACACAAAAGGATTATTTACAAAGGATAGACACAAACAAAGATATGAGATTCGAAGAGGTGTCATCTCCGTATGGATTGGTTCAACTTTCATAAAAATGATCTTTAGTTGGCTTCTGCTAAGCATGTACATCAAGGCAAATTGAACCAAAGAGAAATTTGCCCAAGTTTAGAACTGAATTGAATAGGGCGGACGTCCTAATGACCAAAAGATTTGCCATAACGTAGGTCAAATTGAACCAGGGAAATGAAAAATTGCCCCAGTTTGGAGTCAACTTGAACAGGATAGAAACTGGTCCTAATGCAAGACCAAATTGAACCAAAGAGACATTTACCCCAGTGTAGGTCAAATTGAACCGAAGAGAAATTTGCCCCAGTATAGGACTAGCAAGCACCTCTTTTTTTTTTTTTTAAGAGCAAGGAATTGAAAACTCAAAAGAGCACGAACCTTTTGTCTCAAAATTAAAGTTAATGAAAATGACAGCAATCCTTCATTGATCAGAATGGACTTTTTAAGGCTTGTTACGTGGCTAAGGTTAGTGGTTATGAAATGAAGGATATAAGGCTCAAACAAGTGTTTAAGGGTTGAATGGGACCAAGGATCCTTGTTCAAAATTAAACCTCGTCAACTGACTTTGTGCTTTCAAGCACACTTTTCTTTTATTGTTCTTCATTTCTTCCCATTTTCTTTTTACTTCAATAATTCACCTTTGTAGTGACCTCTTTCATTTCATTTTCTTTCCTCTTTTTTTCAGAAAAAACACAATTTTCACTTTGTGTTAACCCCTAGTGTAGGGGTGATCCTTGTCCAGGGTTAAATTGAAGAAAACTTTCAAGCTCAAAAAGGGACAACAAGAGATGATGAAAAGATGAATTCATGTGAAAGATAAAGAAAAATGGTCAATCTTCATTTCAAATCTTGAGTGCTCATTTTTAAAAATTTTAATTTTGAGACAAAAAGACAGTACACGCTGAGTGAAGACTTTCCTACTCCCTTTTATTTTTTCTTTTTTGTTATTTTATTTTTTTTTGCTTTTTTTGTTTTTGTTTTTTGTAAATAACACCTACACATATGGCCTTCGTGACCACCAAATTTTTTTCAGAACGAGAAATCCATGGGATCCGAACCAAAAGACGACAAGTAAAGGAAAGAAAAGAATGATAAAAAAAGACGTGACATGAACATGAGTGTCACAGACATAAGAAAATAGAACAAGACATACTGAGATCCATATAAATCCATTACATTAATGCTTCAAGAAAGCTAACATGAATTCAATATCATAAAATTCTAAGATGGCAATCTCATCAATTAATGCCTCAGATCATCAGCTGTTCAGAAGTTCCAAATCGCTGGAGGTCAATTGGTATAGGCAGAGTGAGATAGTGGAAAGCGAAATTATAAAGGTTGTTGATTTCGCATGTAGCTCACTTCCCACTTTCCTTTCCTACGGGAATAATCCTTCTTTAAAACCAACTTCATTGTTGTCGGTTGCCAATTTGCCAGCTTTTACCAGAACTTCAATCCTTTCCCCAGCAACTATTAATTCAGCAAAGTCTCGATACACAGCACCCGTCATTATCTCAATATATGGAGCTCCCAAAGTCTCTAAGAAGTATGAACACATTTCTGTCAGAGTCAACAGTGGTTGCACTTGTGCTGCGAGAGCCCTCCATCTCTGGGCATACTGCTTGAAAGTTTCCTCACTTCCTTTCTGCGTCGAGCTCAATTGTTCTCAGGTAGGAGCTGCATCCAGATTAAACTTGTATTGATCCATGAATAAATTAGCCAACTCTGTCCAACGAGAAATCTTACAACGGTCTAATTGAAGATACCACTCTAAAGCAGGGCCTGTAAGACTCTCGTGGAAAAAGCTAATGAGGAACTTATCATCCTTGGACCAAACAGCCATTGTGGTTCCATAACTGATCAAATGAAACCGAGGGTTACCACTTTCGTCATACTTGGCAAAATCGAGAATCTTGAAACCTTTAGAGATTATGACATCAGTGGTAGGACACAAATCTTCTATTCTAAGACGTCCATAAGCACTGAGACCTTTGATTGTCTTGATTTGTTCCTCCATTTTCTTCATCCACTCTTCTTGCATCTCGGCTTTCTCAGTCATGACATGGCTATTTCCAGAGCAAGGCATTGTTGCCTGCTCCAGAACAGATACATGAAGTTGTTCCCATGTAGGGCCAGTATAACCAGGAATTTTACCACGAGCTCCTTCCAAGGTGAGATACCCCTCCCCAATAGGCATGCCCATCGTTGTCATTTGAGGTGGTTGCTCACGTATCCCTATAACGATGCCTGAGGTTACAGTTGGAAAAATCGGAGCAGTCACCGATGGCATATTTACATATTCTTCAACCCCATTCGTACCTCTATTTCCACTGATTAAGCGGAGAGACTCCCTCACATCTTCCAATATTGCCTCCATCCTTGCTTGATTCTCAGATATCTCCTTCATCCTCCTTTTCATTTCATCGATTTCTCTACTTAAGTTTCTCCCTGTCTCAGGATTATTTGCAGCCATTCTGGTCCGAGATCTGGTATCGCGAACTCAGGTTTGATTGGTCTCTTCTTTCCTAAACCGCGCAAAGGTTCCTGAACCAGTTTGATTTATTAAAATAAAGACTGAGATGAAATGAATGAGATGCATGAGAAGCATAAGGTAAAATGAATGAACTCAGAAGACATTTTTTCTTTTTTTCCTTTTCTTTTTTTTTTTTAAAGAATGCGATCAATGCCATGAAAATGTAAGATGTATATGTTTTTTTCTTTTTTTTCTCAAAATATTATGAATGACATGAAAAATGCATGATTTTTTTTAATACTAAAAATGCTATGAAAATGCAAGGTATATTTTTTTTATTTTTTGGAATGCAAGGAAATGACAAAAAAAAATGTAAGATGAGGTATTTTTTTTTGGAATGTCATGCAAATGCAATATAATGCATGTCTTTTTTATTTTCTCTTTTGTTTGAAAAAATGCTATGACTGTCATGCAAATGATATGAAAATGCAAGATGAAACATTCCCCTTTTTATGATTTTTTTTTTTAACAAAGAATGAATGATATAAGAAATGAACAGAAAAAGAAAAAGCACGCTCCATTTGTGTCCTAATCAGGTAAAACTTAAAGGTTAGACAAAGTTACAACTCTAATTTTGATAGCCACTATATTCCATCTACTAGTGCAAGGTTTTTAGGACAGATCTAGACCTCTAAAAGTCATGGTCCCCAGATTGCCCCTATCTCGAAAGACAAGGATCCACTTCATGAATTAATCACAAGTAGGGATAAACCCTCTCAATATGATTAGTCCATGATACTGGTAACAATCTGAGTGGTGTCCCAACCAATATCAAGTGAACATGAAGCCCCTCAATAATAAAGGTCGAGACCCCTCCTATTCCTCGGGTTCGCACAGACTCGGGTATAGAACCCAAAAAAGTATGTGAGGTAAGTGGCAGTGACGTGTGTGAGGGAGCATACAAACCTGTACCAAAAATTAAAAAGACCAAAAAATACCCCCAACCTGCAAAACATATATACAACAGTTAGCCAACAATCATCTACCCTATGGTTTAAACAATTAATCACAAAATATATACAAGTAAAAAAATATATATAGAATAATGATATCAGATATTTACAAAATAAAATAAAATCTATTTACAAACAAATAAGAAAACAAAAACAAGAACAAAATGGGTAAAATAAATAAATAGAGATTATTAACAATTTGCACAACTAATAAAAACAGGCTTGACTCTCCAAGTGTCCCCAGCGGAGTTACCATCTGTCGCTACCGGGATCGCGGCGAAATAGCAAACTCGCGATGATTTTTTTAAAAATGAAAATATGGAGTCGCCACCAATTTTATTTAAATTTAGAAAAAATTGAAAAACTTTTTTAAAAAAATGGTCTTTGGAACTAAATCGGATTCGGGAGTCGGTTATGGATAGAGAAGGGTGGAAACTTAATCCCACTGCACCCCTACCACACCTGTCTTGAGACGGTACCTTAAGTCAGTTGTGCAAAAACTTGATAATCTCAAATTTATTTATTTTACCCTTATTAAAAAGATTTTGCAATTTATTATTATTATTTATTTTATTTTATCTTATTTGTTTATTTTTTTTTTTTAAAGAAAAGAAGAACCAAATTGTGAAAAATTAAATTTTGACTTGACAGAATGAAAATTCTGCTCCTACGTACCCTCAGGTGCAATGAGGAACTCAAAGTCACGTAATTCTGTAAAAAATAATTGTGAGTTGATTGATCTTAATTAAGAAAAGATTCTTGAAAATGAATTTTATTTGAAAATAAAACCAATTCTTGCACAGAGTTCAAGTTAGCATTAGGCTATTCAATAAACTCTTATGATCCAAACGACATTGAAGATAGTATCCGCTATTCAATCATCATCGTTGGTCATTGCATTGATTAATAAAAAATTTATGGGCCACCTGAAGCTAATCCAAAACTTTTTATTATTATTTTTTTATGTCCAAAATAAGCCCAACCACGTATGAGTGGGCTGGGGCTTCAACTGAGCCAATTTCCTTTTGCATATTGTTTCTTTTTATGATTTAAGACCACATGACTTAAAAGTTACCAGAACAAACAAAAAATAAAAAATAAAAAATAAAAAAAATCATGAGAAGATAGTTTCAGCAAACCAACACAGGCACAAGAGAAAACCAATGAAAAAGAGAAACTGAGAGTGAGGTCTCCGACCTCTCGTACACGTAGGTAACGCGAAGGAGTGGGGGTACAGCAGCTCGGCAGTGCAGGTGGTCGGATCTGGCAGGCTGTGCGGCAGCAGGTTGCGAGGTGGTCGGATCTGCGTGCGGGGCTCGTCGGTGCGTCTGGTTGACAGCTTGGGCGAGTGACAGCGGGTTCGAACAGCTGGGCTACTGGTGGTGCGGCGCTGGTGCGGTGGAGCTCTGGTTTGGTTCGGCGGAGTGGCGTTGCGACGGTTGAGCTTGATGCAGATCCGACCAGCGCGAGCCACAGAAGGCGGCGCGGAACGCGGTTCCGGTGCGGGCTGAGGACGTGTGGCACGACGGTGGAGCTCGGGCGCTTCTGGGCGGCTCGCGGTTCGCTGGTGGTGAGGCTGAGCGACGGTCTGCGTGTGGGACGGTGGGCGGCTGGTCGGGACTGGGCGGTGCGGCGAGCTGCGCGATGGGGATCTCGGCGGTTTGCGGGCTCTGTTGCGCGGTTCTGACGAGGCTGACGGCGGCGTGGTGAGGCTGCAGAATGGTGATGATTTTAGAAGCTTGGGGCTTTGGTTATGGTGGTGGTGTGGGGTGGCTAGAGGTTGAAGGTTGAAGATGGATTGATTTATGATGGCGTAGTTTTGTTTAGAGATGGAGGGGTTGATGATGATGAGTGAGGTGAGTTGACTCGGTTGGATGGTGAAGGTAGTTGAGAATGGAGATGGTGGATTGTTAGAATGGAGGTTTTGATGGAGGTTGGGTGGTGGTTAATGGTTATTTTGAAGGTTGAAGATGGGTTGAAGGTGATGGAGGAAGTGGTGGTGAATGAAGATGATGAAAATGAGATCCCCCCCCCCCCCAAAACGAAAATGGCTCTCTGTTTATTGTTGGTTGCCTTCTTTTTTTTTGCGTCCCCAAAATCAGTCTGCGCCCCCTTCTAATGACCTACGTGCAATGAATCAAAAAAAACCGTTTGCGTCTGTGCAAAGTGAGTGAAAATGCCAAGATATGCGTGTGTGAGTAAAAAAACATGAGAGTGCAGAAAGTGGTCTCCGTGAGTGCAGTGAGTGAGTGGAGTATGGGTGCAGTAGTGCAGTGATAGTAGGTGAGTCTTCAGTGAGTGAAATTGTAGAGAAGATATGCGTGTGTGCAGAGTGAAACGTGAGAGACAGATGCGGGTGCAACCGTTTTTTTTCTTTTTTCTTTATTTTAGTTTTTCTTTTCTAGTTTTTTTTTTAGTTTTTTAGTTTTTTTTTTTTTTTTAGTTTTTTTTTTAAAAGGGCTTACGGGTTTGGATTAAGAAAAAGGCTAAAAAAATGGATTACAAATTACTTAATTAACTTTTTTTTTTTATTTTTTTTATTTTTTTTATTTTTTATTTTATTATTATTATATTTTTTATTTTTAATTTTTTTTATTCCGATCAAAATTGGATGTTCACCGTTGGCAACTGGCATCTTCTTGTTTATGGAATATGTGGAAAAATTTAATGATAATAATAAAATTTTAAGGCAATGAACTTACAGTAACTACGACAAAGATAACATAAAGCTTAATAATAATAACCACACGGAGATTTATACTGAATGACGTTAAAAGAAAAACGCCGTATCACTCATAAGGTTATTGAACAAATATTTACTTTAAAATTTAGTCAAATTTATTAATTAACCTCGTATACTTTCAAGATTTATGTAAAAATATATAAAATTAATAATAAATATCTTCATAAAAGATATAATAATTTCTCATACTTTTGCGTGTGTTGTTTAAACGAGTTTTGCTTTTTAAACTTAGTTTTGCTTTTAAATAGTGGCAGCGAAAGGTCATAAATATCTTCTTAAAAGATATAATAATTTCTCATAGTTTTGCGCGTGGTTGTTTAAACGTAGTTTTTCTTTTAAATAGTGGCAGCGAAAGGTCTGGCCCGATTTCCTCGGGACATGCGGTGAGGTTGTTTTTAAGGTTGTACAACTCGATTCACGGATTCACAAATTCGAACGATTTGATTCGATCCGATCATATATATTTGAATTAGTTTAAGTAGATGAGTCAGTTCGTGTCAGACTCAATAAACTCGTTTAGCTATCAGTTCGGATGACGAATTTGGTGAACTAACCCGATGACCTGACCTGATAATCCGATGATCCGATGACCCAAATACGACATCGTTTTGAGTGATTTCTATTAGAAAATGTTTATGTATCGGTTTAACCTGACCAACCCGACCACTTAACCCGACCAACCTGATTAACCCGATTACCTGACTCGAACCAACCCGATTACCATCGGGTTGGTTTGGGTCGAGTTACACGAAAAAATCGACAAAACCCGACCCGAACTGACCCGAACCCAATTAATTAGTTTGAACATTTTTTCCCCCAAACTCGACCCAACCCGACCCGTGTGCACCCCTAGTTGCTTTAATACTGGGTTTTTCATCAAACTGTCGTTCATGGTAAAAATATTTATTAAAATATCATTGTTTTTAAGTTATTTTTCAAAATGTCACCATTTTGGCCACGGTGACATCTTTTATTCTTTGTTGGGCCACGTAGGATACGTCAGAGCGCTTAGCGTATCCACAAAGGAAACGCTAGAGCGCTTGGCGTATCCACGTAGGAAACGCCAAGCGCTCTGGCGTATCCCACGTGGCCTGACAAAATTGACCAAGTCAGAAAACCCCCCAAATAACCCAACAAAATGGCTGGACTGGGTTAGGAAAATGCCAACCCGAAACTTACATGACCCGAATCGGCCGACTCGAAAATGACCAGACCCCTAATGGGCTAGGGCTGGCCCGAATGGGCTGGGGCCCGGCTGAATGGATTGAGCTGGGACTGACCCTAATAGGCTGGGACGGGCCCAAATGGGCTGTGACGACTCAAATAGGTCGTCCCAGCCCATTAGGGCCAGTCCCAGCTCAGTCCATTCAGGCCAGTCCCAGCCCATTTGGGTCGTCCCAACCCATTAGGGTCATCCCAGCCCATTCGGGCCAGTCCCAGCTCACTAGGGGCAGTCCCAACTCAGTCCACTCGGGCCAGTCCCAGTTCAGTCCATTCAGCCCAGTCCCAGCCCATTCAGGTCGTCCCAGCCCACTAGGGTCAGTCCCAGCTCAGTCCATTCGGGTCAGTCCCAACCCATTTAGGTCGTCCCAACCCATTTAGGTCGTCCCAACCCATTCAGGTCATCCCAGCCCATTCGGGTCGGCCCCAGCCCAGCCCATTCGGGTCAGTCCCAACCGAGCCCATTCGGGTCGTCCCAGCCCATTAGGGTCGGTCGGCCCCATCCATTCAAGGGTCCTAGCTCAAATTGTTCGGGTCGGGGCCCACTAATCGGGTCATCCCAGCCCATTAGGGTCAGTCCCAACTCAGTCCATTTGAGTCGTCCCAGCCCATTGGGGTCGTCCCAGCCCATTAGGGCCAATCCAAGTTCAGCCCATTCGGGCCAGTCCCAACCCATTCGAGTCGTCCCAGCCCATTAGGGCCAGTCCCAGCTCAGTTCATTCGGGCCCGTCCCAACCCATTCGGGCCGGTCCTAGCTCAGTCCATCCGGGCCAGTCCTAGCCCATTAGGGGTCTAGCCATTTTCAAGTCGGCCAATTAGGGTCATGTAAGTTTCGTGTTGGCATTTTCCTAACTTAGTTCAGCCATTTTGTTGGGTTATTCGGGAGATTTTTTCTGACTTGGTCAATTTTGTCAGGCCACGTGGGAAACGGTAGAGTGCTTGGCGTATCCACGTAGGAAACGCAGAGCGCTTGGCATTTCCTACGTGGATATACCAAGCGCTCTAGCGTATCCCATGTGGCCCAACAAAGAATAAAAAATGCCACCGTGGCCAAAACGATGACATTTTGAAAAATAGTTTGAAAATAGTGACATTTTGATAAATATTTTTGTCACAAATGACAGTTTGGTCAAAACCCCCCTTAATGCTAGTACTGCGGGTGTCAGACAAGTTTAACAGTATTTTTTTGACTTGACTGATTTATTAAAATAATGAATTGGATTAGGTTAGATTAAGAAAAAAAAATTGCTCAATTTGACCTAACTTGATCGACTCGAAAATGTATTAGTTTGGGTCAAGTTCGTGAATCTGATATATATTTTTTAATTTTTTTAAAAGTATCAAAATATAAAATCTAATAAATTAATATCACAAATCTCAATCTCAAATATAATAAGTCTGAATCTAATAAATTAATACTATAAATCTCAACTTATCTTACTTAAATATAATAGATATTAATCTCAAATAAACTAAACACTATAAATGAATAAGTGTATAACAAATTAATATCTAACAAGTCTTACTAAGTTTGAAATAAACTAAAAAAAGTTAGTCATAACTCAAATAACAAATTAGTTTAACTAATTAAAGTCAGACATGTCATATATATTGACATAATTATAGAATTCGTTCTTTATTTTTTTCATATACTCTTTATAATTTAAACAATCTATTAATTTTTTAACACAACTATCATTTAGATACGTTGAGAGTTTTATGAACTTAATTTATTGTTCACTTTGAAAGTGACACAATAATGTATACACTTAAACTTGATTGGAACAATAGAAAAACTAAGAGAAAATATCCTAAATTGTCACCATGAGCATTTAGTATCTATGAACATCTCATAAAACTCTGTATGACGACGTGTCCTTCTTTCCTTCTTTGTCTGCATAATCAATAAGACAATTGTCAAATTATATATAAATTTAAAATCAATAATAAAATAATAAGTTTATAAGAATTAGAAAGCAAACCATTAAATCATAAACAACTAAAAAAATCAATATTTAAGACTCACAATTTCTTCTTTAATAATTAACATATTTAACATATCAAAAAAATATTAATAATTAATAATAATCAATCAATAAATAACATTTTATTAAAAAAAAATTGCGTAAGTTAAGTTTGTATGAATTGAACTATTCAACTTATACATTACAAATTAAAATATTTTTTAATTCAATCTAACTCATCAACTCAATATAATTCATATTTTATAAATTAAATTAAATCATAATTTATAAATTTACGAATTAACCCAATCTAATAAAACTTCTAGCTAGCACAGCCCTTTTCTTCGAGTCTTCATAGTACACAACAGCATCTTCATTTTTATTTTATTTTTTTTAAAATGTGGACAACGGCACATGTCATCTCAATGCGCGCCACAAACATCGCCTGTATTCAGCTCGCTGTAGGTTTTCTCATAATTTTACCATAAAAGGGTAATAATTTAGTAGTAATCGATCTATAATCTAATTTCTAATTAAAGCCAACAAATAATTAAACGACTATCAAATTCGGTAGCAAAAAGAGAAGGAAAATTCACCTTTTGAAGTTGGCATGGCATCAACAGATCATTAAATGCACTTTTGAGGCAAAAATGAGTCAAAAGACTCTAAACTTTTATCACCGTGGGCCCACCCGATGTCGTTGTGACTTGTAAAAGCTGTAGACAGAGAACATATTCTCTTTCAAATCCTGCTACCTACACGTGTTCACAAGTTCAAACTTAGACGCCAACAACAACGGACGAATGGCCAGTCCCTTGTGTTTCCCGCTAGCTCCTTTTCTATTTATTTTTTTTTTCTGCCGTTAAACAAAACCATAACCATAACCATAACCATACCAGAAAGAATAGAGACGCGTGTGGAATTGGAATTCGGTTTCGCCGCCGGCGAATTGAAAAAGAGAAAATATTAATGAAATAATGCTGAAGCCGTAACGCCGATCCACGCCGTCTGTGATAGTGAGCGTTTGCGCTTCGCATTATTCAAACGCTCCCTATCACTCTCCCACCGTACATTTTAAGCTGAAACCTTGTTCCTTCGCTTCAACGGTGGTGATGGCTCATAAATCGGAGAATGTGGTCTACCTTCACGGGAACCTTGATTTGAAAATCGTGGAGGCTCGGTTTCTACCAAACATGGACATGCTTTCAGAGCGCGTTCGCAGATTCTTCGCCGCTCTCAACACCTGCAGTTCTTCAATCACCGTTAAAAGAAAGCAACGCAATCGCCATCATCATCACAAGATCATCACTAGCGATCCATACGTCACCGTTTGCCTCGCCGGTGCCACGGTGGCACGCACCCGCGTCATCTCTAACTCTCAGAATCCCACGTGGAACGAGCATTTCAAGATCCCTCTGGCTCACCCAGCCTTGCAGGTCGAGTTCTATGTCAAGGACAACGACATGTTCGGCGCTGACTTGATCGGAATCGCAACCGTCTCCGCCGAGAAGATCTTATCAGGTGAAGCCATCAGCGATTGGTTTCCGATTATTGGTTCTTTCGGGAAACCGCCCAAACCTGATTGCGCCGTTCGCCTCGAGATGAAATTCACGAGATGCGAGGATAGTCCTCTGTACCGAAACGGCATGGATCCGGATCGTTTCGTAGTGCGGGATTCGTATTTTCCGGTTCGGCATGGAGGGTCCGTGACGCTGTATCAGGACGCGCACGTTCCCGATTCCATGTTACCGAAGATTGAATTAGACGAAGGGGTTGTGTTTCAACAAGGGAAGTGCTGGGAAGATATCTGTCATGCGATTTTGGAAGCACATCATTTGGTTTACATTGTGGGTTGGTCCATTTTCCACAAGGTGAAGCTGGTGAGAGAGCCCACCAAGCCCTTACCTAGTGGTGGGAATTTGAATTTGGGGGAGTTGCTCAAGTACAAGTCACAAGAAGGTGTACGAGTTTTGCTATTGGTTTGGGACGATAAGACTTCACACAGCAAATTTTTCATTAACACGGTATTATATGTATAGATATATACATATTTTCCCACTAATCATTTTAAGATGAAAATAAATTAGATTCAATCATATGTTTGTTGGTTTTCATTATTTTCATCTTTTGTTCTTTGTCATGACTTCATGTTCATATTTCTGATATAGGATTGGAACATATCTGAATTCAGCTTTTGTTACTTTCATTTTACTTCTAGTGATTTTCGTACATGCAAGTTGCTTAAACAGAGATACTGGTTTAGGCAGATTTACTTTGTTTGGCATTCTGCCCAGCTCCATATGGTGTTTGTTGAGTTTTCTACACTCTAACAAGTTAGTCATTTGGTTGCAGGCTGGAGTAATGCAAACTCATGATGAAGAAACTCGAAAGTTTTTCAAGCATTCTTCAGTTTCATGTGTGCTGTCACCTCGATATGCCAGCAGTAAGCTTAGCATTTTCAAGCAGCAGGCATGCTTTATGCTATGGTTCAGTTGCTTTCCCACATTTTGTCACGTTTCTGTTAAAAAGTTCTCTGTACTTTATCACGCTTTCCATCCTTTCAAAATACCACTCTAGTTTAACATATGCACAGTATAAACTTTCTTGAATCTTTGCATTGATGTGTTACTGAATTAGTGGGCATCCTTCACGTTGTATGGCCCAAACTGCATATCTGGCATATGTAAACTTAAAAACTGTTTCTCTAACAATCAATAATTGGTTTTTGTGAATCCCAACTGGGATCTTCTAAAAGAAAAATAGATTATTTTGATTTTTAAAAATTGGAATACCTGTTGACAATATTATGTGACACCAAACTTCAGGTTGTTGGAACCCTCTTTACGCATCATCAGAAATGTGTGATTGTGGATACTCAAGGACATGGCAATAATCGGAAGATAACCGCATTTATAGGTGGTCTAGATCTTTGTGATGGCCGGTATGATACACCAGAGCATAGAATTTTCCGTGACCTTGACACTATTTATCAGGGTGATTATCATAATCCCACATTTTCTGTAAGTTTATCATCTCTGAGGATACTTTTACGTTACTTATAACTTGTTAACATTCCAAAATCCACATGGATAGGATCTTTTCTGTTTAACAGGACATTTCCAATTCGTGTTTCCTTCTCTAATAAGCAAAAATAGAGTTGTTTTGTTGGATGAGGTTAATTATTAACCATATGTTCCTCTTTTGGTTTATAAGCTGATAGTGATTTCTTAGTCTTAAGTCTTAATATCCTTATGGGCATTATTTTGGCATATGTTTAGTTGTTAACATGTTAAAGTAGTGACAGAAAACTTTCAGCCATCCTTCCATTCAGTCAGCAAGTTTTGCATGGTAGAAATCCAGCAGTGTTATTGGCACTTCTCATCTAGCAATTCATAAACATAAATTGTTGTCTAAGGTTTTGGTTGATACTGAGAGATCACAAGTGCACTCTTACCAACTGAAATTTCTTTTATCTTCCATTTTAATAATAGGCAGGAACCAAGGGTCCAAGGCAACCATGGCATGATTTACATTGCAAAATTGAGGGCCCTGCTGCATATGATATACTCACTAATTTTGAGCAGCGCTGGAGAAAAGCCACCAAATGGTCTGAGTTGGGTCAAAAATTCAAAAGAGTATCCCACTGGCATGATGATTCTTTGATTAAGTTAGAACGCATCTCTTGGATTCTTAGTCCTTCTGAATCAACTCCAAATGATGATCCTGAATTATGGGTGTCAAAGGAAGATGATCCTGAAAACTGGCATGTTCAGGTTACCAGTTCACTGCCTTTAAAGCATAGCTTCTGTTTGCTTCTTTTTCTTTCAACTGCGAATTTGTTTACTTATATTTTATTTGTCTTTTTCACAGGTTTTTAGATCCATAGATTCTGGCTCTTTGAAAGGATTTCCTAAGGATGTATTTGAAGCCGAGGCTCAGGTTACTTTAAATTTTTAATAAGATGAACTTATCCAACATCCAGCTGGTCTATAGATAAATATTATAGAACCTTTTGGTTTCCCTGTCTCACTAATTTCTATTTTATTGCCTTTCATTGCAGAACCTTGTTTGTGCAAAAAATTTGGTCATAGACAAAAGTATTCAAACAGCATACATACATGCGATCAGATCTGCTCAACATTTTATTTATATTGAGAATCAATATTTCCTTGGATCATCCTTTGCATGGCCATCTTACAAAGAAGCAGGTTTTGCCAGAATATTTGTGTTTACTCATGTAACTTGTTGCATCTGCTTACAACTTTTGATTGCTCAGTGTTGGGACTCAACACACATACACTTACACAAAAGAAATTAGAGAGAGAATAGAATATTGTATATTGAAGAATTACTTTCTGTATTGCATTAACTATTCAATTGATTACAACTTCTATTTATAGGCTTTACAACCACTGCATACTCTAAAGCAGTTAGCCTTTACAAAACCAACTAACAAACTAACCAACTAAGCCTAACAGACATAACAGAAACCACCTATCTTTAGCTGATACAATTGGATTAGTTACTACTTCAACACACCCCCTTAATCCAATGTATCTAATGACACTAGCTCTTGCTTTATAGGCTTAGTCATGATATCTGCTTGAATCTCAGACCTGTAGAAAACTAATTCAATCTTTCCCTTGTTCACTCGGTCTCTCAAGAAGTGATACTTAGTCTCAATGTGTTTGCTTCGACCATGAGCCACTGGATTCTTTGCCAAGCTTATTGCAGACTTGTTATCAACCATCAACTGCACTTTGCCTTCCATTTCAACCAGTATTTCTGCTAGCAAGGATTTAAGCCATAAGGCTTGGCAAGCTGCATAGCAAGCAGCTATGTATTCAGCTTCACAAGTAGAGAGAGCCACTATAGACTGTTTCTTTGAGCACCAAGAAATTAGAGCACCAAGAAACTTGAACACATAGCCCATAGTACTCTTTCTATCCATCTTATCCCCACAGTAACCGAAAATCCAATGAGGCCAAACTTCCCGCTAGGAAACAATGTAGTTCCCTTCAAGTATCTCATGATCCTTTTGTCGCCACCATGTGAGATTGTCTAGGATCATCCATGAACCGCCGATTAGGCCTACTCCATAGGAAATATCAGTCCGTCATTGCTACATACATATCTCGTAGATCCTACCATTTGCTTGAACAAAGTGCTATCAATGAGTTTTTGTCTCATCCTTTATCGCCTTCAGATTTGCTTTACTGGAGTTGATGCAGGATTGCAATTGACCATGTTAAATCTCCTTAGGACCTCATGTATATACCTTTTTTGATGCAAGATGATACCTTTCTCAGTATACACAAACTCTAATCCAAGAAAATATGCTAATTTTCCTAGATCAATCATTTCAAACTTGCCTTTTGAACTCCTCAATCTCTACATTAATTAAGAGATCATCAACATATAAGCACAGCAAGATTAGACTTCCACCATTACCACCTTTCACATAAATTCCATGCTCAATTGAGCACTTAACAAAACCAAGTTCCAACAGAAATGAGTTGATCCTCTTGTTCCAGGCCCGAGGAGCCTGCTTCAAGCCATATAAGGCTTTTCTAAGTTTGAGCACCTTGCCTTCTTCACCCTTTACTTCAAAACCTGGAGGTTGACACACATAAACCTCCTCTTCTAATAGCCCATTGAGGAAGACAGATTTCACATCTAACTGAGACAACTCCCAGCCTTTGTAGTTGGCAAGTGAGTCTCACTGCTTTCAAGCCTTGCCACAGGTGCAAAAACTTTCGAATAGTCCAAATTTACAGAAGCCTTTGGCCACCAACCTTGCTTTGTGCTTAGCAATAGTTCCATCAAGCCTATGCTTCACTTTAAACACCCATTTGACAGCTATTGGATGCTTATTAGATGGCAAATCAACCAAATCCCAGGTCTGATTTTTCTCAATGGCTTTCAACTCCTCTTTCATTGCTTCCTTCCATACATTCTGGTTCAAGGCTTCTTCAATACTAACAGGCTCAGCATCAACAAAAAGGGCTAGGTGAACAATATCACCTTCTGTTGTAATAAGATTGTAGTATCATTTGATAATCTTCCAACCTTAAAGGTGGAACCCTTGTCCTCTCGTGGCGTGAGTCTCGGTCTCCCGATGGCAACATCTCGCTCTTCAACTCGGCCGATCAAGTATCATTGTGGCATGAGAGTTAGAGTCGGCATTTTTTTCAGATTTGAAATCCCAACTATGTTTTTCATTCACAAACAAGTCTCTGCTGATCACAATCTTCTTAGCCACAGGATCATATAATCTGTATGACCCCAGAGTGATAACCAGTTAAAATCATTGGTTCACTCTTATCATCTAACTTCTTCCTCTTAGCATCCGGTATGTGTCTATAGGAGAACGAAAACTTTATGTGGCCGACAGAATGATCTCCTGTGCACCTTGCTTAACCTTTTGGTAGGACATCAAGCACATAGCTCGCGCTTCAGTGTGGCAAGCCTTTTGTTTTAAGCATGCTTCTAGCCATATTTAGCACTGTCCTATTTCTCCTTTCAGCTAGGCCATTATGTTGAGGAGTATAGGGAGCAGTCACCTCATGCTCAATGCCATTTTCAACACAAAATTGCTCAAATTCATTGGAAGTATACTCACCACCACCATCAGTTCTCAGCACCTTGATCATTTTCTCCACTTGCTTCTCAACATTCAATTTGAATCTTTTAAAGACAGAAAGCACCTCTCCCTTAGTCTTTATCAAGAAGATCCATAATTTCCTGCTAAATTCATCAACAAAGGACACAAAGTATCTATTTCCACCAAGTGATGGCACTTCAAATGGCCCACAAACATCAGAGGATATAACTTCTAACACATTCTTTGCCCTCATCAAACAACTTTCGCATACCTTTTCTTTATGATGAATCAAGGAAAGTCCAGTGACCATTCCTTTTTCTTTGAGAAGACTCAAACTCTTGAAATTCAAATGTCCAAGCCTTAAGTGCCATAGCCAAGATTCATCATCTATCTTTTCAGCTGACAAGCACTGATTCTCTGCAGCATGTATCTGCACTTGGAAGGTTCTCTGTTCGTGCATGGGGCTTTCATGATTCTCCTTTGATTCTGATCAAGGACTTCAAGATGATCATGCTCCAGCTTCATAGTAAATCCCCTTTCTAGTAGCTGTCCCATACTGAGCAGATTCCTCTTCATGTCTGGAACATATAACACATCAACAATCAAGGCATGCTTCCCATCCTTCCTTTGAATCATCACGGTTCCAACTCCTTCAGCAGCTATGGTCCTGTTATCAGCAAATCTTACTTTGCTTTTCTTGCTAACATCAAAGTCTATTAGCCATTCCTTATGACCTGTCATATGGTTGGAACAACCTGAATCAAGGTACCAAATATCAGGGTTACCAAGATCAGTGTTGGTTGTAACCATTAGCATTACAGGATCATCTTCTGAATCATAATCTCTTGCCAAATGAGCATCACTTTCTGATCTCCTTTGCTGGTTCCTGTTGCCATAACATTCACTAGCAAAGTGACCATATTTTCGGCAATTGAAGCATTTCACCTTCCTTTTATTGAACTTCTTTCTTCCCTTATTTGAACTGGTTCCCTTTGATGAGCTTTCACCGATCTTGATCGGGCTTTGCACCGATCTTGATCATGCTCCTATTGCCATTCTTTTCTTGGAACTCCATTCTTTGCCTTTGCCTTTCTTGTTCTTCCATTTGTCGAACCTCCCTTTCTTGTCACCCGAGCCTCGCAATGCTTGATGTGCCTCTCTCCCAATTCTCTCATTAAGCCTCTGCTCATGAGCCTCAAGTGAAGTAATTCTTCAATCTTCAGATCCTCAAGAACTTTAGACTCCTCAATTGCCACAACAATGTGATCAAATCGAGGAGTTAAGGTTCTCAAAACCTTCTCCACCACTTGTTGATCTGAAATCGTATCTGAAAGTCTTTATAGAATTCACTAACACTTCTCGTTGAAGTATTAAGCACACACATTCTTGATCAATCATAGACAACAACTCATACTGTCTTCTTAGTGATTGCAACTTGACCTTCTTTGTCTTTTCAGCAGCACCATACGACCTGGCCAAAGTATCCCAGGCCTCCTTTGCTGTCTTGGCTTTGGAAATCTTTTCAAAGTTAGCAAAATCTACACACTGATGAAGGAAGCACTTAGCCTTGTAATCCTTCTTTCTTGCTACTCCATCATCCTTCTCAGAGACACCTTCTTTCACAATTTCGAGTATCTCTTGGAAGCCAAGAATGGCTTCCATCCTCACAACCCATTGGTCGTAATTCTTGCCATCAAGATCTGGCATAGATGATAGGAAATTTCCATTGCCATTAGAGGCCATAGCTTCACGATCACAGCTCTCGATACCAATTTGTTGGGACTCAACACACATACACTTACACAAAAGAAATTAGAGAGAGAATAGAATATTGTATATTGAAGAATTACTTTCTGTATTGCATTAACTATTCAATTGATTACAACTTCTATTTATAGGCTTTACAAACATTGAATACTCTAAAGCAGTTAGCCTTTACAAAACCAACTAACAAACTAACCAACTAAGCCTAACAGACATAACAGAAACCACCTATCTTAAGCTGATACAATTGGATTAGTTACTACTTCAACACTTAGCATGTCACATACGTTTTGCTACTTGTAGCTCTTGTTTTGTGCTTGCAATAGCGGCAATGCCATGCTTTAGCTCACTCTGTAAATTGAACAACTGCTTAATACAGATGATGACTGACAAATTGGGTCAAAGTAATTATAGGCCATGTACTATGATTGTGTAACCTTAAGATCTACCTCACTTGAAAAATCCATTTTTTGTCATTGTTTTTCCTCACAGCGATCTTGTTCATTAAATCCCGCCTCATTGGATAAAGCTTGGTTATTGTTGTTGTTGATTTTCTACATTAATTTTGTCGATAATATTTTCTAATTATCTAATTTTCCATTCAATGATCAGGTGCTGATAACTTGATTCCTATAGAGTTGGCATTGAAGATAGTCAGTAAGATAAGATCCAAGGAGAGATTTACGGTTTATGTTGTTATCCCAATGTGGCCTGAAGGTGTCCCTTCTTCTGCCTCAGTTCAAGAGATTCTCTTTTGGCAGGTAGTATAGTGTAAAATACGTAGCTAGTATAGCATATAAAATTTAAAATAATAGATAATTTGTTCTTCAATCAATTGTAATTGTAAGTTTGTTGAAGTCATTCACATTTTCAGGGACAAACTATGCAAATGATGTATGAAATCATAGCTCGCGAGTTAAAATCTATGCATCTTGACAACAGGCATCCACAAGATTACCTCAATTTTTACTGTCTTGGAAACCGAGAGAAGTTGACAACTGAAGTTTCAAGTTCAAGTAATTCATCTTCAAATAACGGCGACACGGTAATTATTAAAAATATTTTTCATTGACTTTCTGTTGCATTAGTAATGGAATGAATCAATGACCTAGCAATTAAAAATGTATTTGGACCGTAATTTTATACTTATATTATGTTAGTGATCCGTACAATGCATGGATATGTTATAAATAATACACTTTCTCTTTAACTCTTAAGAATCAACTCAGCCAAAAAAAAATATACATGTTCTATGTAAAAGTATTTATTCAAGTTATTAATTTAAAAATTAAAATAAATATTATTGTTTCATTATCTATATTATATTTAATGAAATAAATAATACTCATCTCTAATATTTTTTCCTTGTTCTAGCAGTTTCATATTTGTAAATTTACTTTTGTTCCTTGGGCTCGGCAAATGTTACTATACACCTTCCAAACTTTGGGTGGATGGTATACCCTCCAAAGATCCAGTTTCCTTTTTTTTTTTTAAGTTGTACTGTATATTTATTTATTTGTTTTAAGGCCAGATAATTGTGTAAATAATACTTATTAAAATTTATAAGATTTTCAATAATATATATTTTTTAAAAAAATCCTTATAGACCCACACGGAAAAAACTGTATCAGTCTTTATATTTTTTTATAAATAACTGTGCATATTAAAAATTTTATAGATTTTAACTAATAATATTTACATATAATAGTATTTTATTTTTTAAAAATCCCTTATAGTTTTCTACATATGGATATGGAAGGAGTTTTTAAAATATATATATATATATATATATATATATTTTATCTGGTAACCATATTTTAATTGATAAAAAGAATTATCAAATTTTAAGCGGTAATATTTATACACAATAATATTTTTTAAAATAAATATTATTTTTTTTTATAAATAATAGTGCAATGTTGAAAATTTTATAAATTTTAACTGATAATATTTACACAATTGTGCAACTTAAAAAAAAAAATAAAACAGTGCAACTTGAAAAAAAAAATCAAATCATCAGATTACATGTTATTCATCATTGTCATTGATATATTTTTCAACACAATCAACAACTATGATCTCACAGTCCACCTACACCTTGCTAAGCAAGTTGTGTATTAGACAAGGCCCTTGGGCTTTAGTCATCCTCGAGCATACCTTCAATACTAGGTCTTGATTTAGTTAGGCACTACAACTACAGGTCTTGGTTACAGCAAAAAATATGGATGAGGTGTTCTTTGGGTTGAATAGATCTTAGGTTCCAAATTTGGCACAAAAATTGAAGAACCACATGAAAAGGGAAAAAGGAACTGAAAAGAAGAAAAGAGAGAAAGGATTGAAGGTCGTGATTATTTCTTTTATCTTTTGATGTTCAGATAGTTAATCCACTTCATTTATCATAGATCTTGTTTGCAATGTTCCTCTAAACTACTGGAGTGTGAAGTAATGACCAATCTCATTGTTGGTATATATGCAGTTCAAGGTTAATATTCTTATTTTGTGTTGAGAGCATTAGGTTAACATCTTTCTGTAATGATCATTAGGTTTCAGCTTCGCAAAAGTTCCAACGGTTTATGATTTATGTACATGCCAAGGGAATGATTGTGGATGACGAATATGTGATACTTGGGTCCGCCAATATCAATCAACGATCTTTGGCTGGATCAAGAGATACTGAGATAGCAATGGGTGCATATCAACCCCATCATACACGGAGTAAGAAAAGGGAACATCCACATGGTCAGGTTTGTATAATAATTCATTAAATACATGCTGTAAATCTAACTACATAGTTTTTGTTTCATCTTTCTAGGCTTTTTAGTGGGCTAAGGCAGTTCCCCAGTTCACTTTCACGAGGACTCATTCAATTGAGGTATTTGCAGGTATATGGGTATAGAATGTCTTTGTGGGTAGAACACTTGGGGGTCACGCATGCCTACTTCCAGGAGCCTGAAAGTTTGGATTGCGTGAAGACTGTGAACATGATTGCTGAAGACAACTGGAAGAAGTACACAGCTGATGATTTTACCCCATTGCAGGGGCACCTAATGAAATATCCTGTTAATGTAGATGCAAATGGGAAGGTAAGCTCCTTACCTGGATTTGAATCCTTCCCAGATGTCGGGGGCAAGGTACTTGGCTCCCGGTCTACCCTTCCTGATGCTCTAACTACATAGGCATAGCCTCTTAATTTCTATGGAAATATGTATGCAATCTGAATCTCAAAGAAGGGAGGGACATGGATCGTTGGACGCGCTTGGCAAAGTTAAAGGGGCCTTACCCGGAATTTTGAATCATCTACCCGTACAATACGTAATAGGCTGTGCATTGTAGTTACTAATTAGTTGATTGCATGCCACAGCTTCATTGTATATTTGTATTGTTTCTTTTCTGCATAGATGTCGGACGCGTAATAAACCATTATTTCTTGCATCAGCCATCCCACCAGTCCCGAAGGCTATTGATTTCAAGGATGTCGTTCATCACTGTTCTAGTGCTAATTTTACATTTCAGTAGGAAAAAAAATTATTATGTAAAATATTTTATATTATACTAAAGGTTGGTTTTCATCCTCTAAAATATTTAAGTATCATTAAATTAGTCCTTTGTTTATAAATATATTAAAATGACCTTTTAATGTTAATTTTTAACATTAAATTAGTTCTCATAAATTCAAAATTGATATAGAAAAATTGACATTAAAAGATTATTTTAATGTATTTATAAATAAAAGACATAACAATTATATTAAAATTGACATTTATTTATCAGCTAAAAAAAAGGACATTTAATTTTTAAAAAAAATTGTTACTTTTAATGAAATAATCTCAACCATTAGATGAAAGTGGATCTCATGGTTAAAAATGAGTGTAAGTCGAAAAAGATTTACACTACAGAATCGATCCCCTCTTTAAGAGGGAGAGGGATCAACTTACACCAAACTTATTTTTAATGTTAGATCCAATCTAATGCTACTTTTAATGAAATAATCTCAACCATTAGATGAAAATGGATCTTAACAGACTTAACTACAGAAAGAGGGAAGATCAACTTACAATATTTTTTAATTGTTAGATCCACTTTCATTTAATAGCTTACTTTTCATAAAATAATCTCAACCATTAGATGATCCATAGTTAAAAATGAAGTGTAAGTCAAAAAAGACTTACATTTGGTGTAGAATCGATCCCCTCTTTAAGAGTTGGAGGATCGATTTACACCAACATGAATTTTTTTTGACTTACACTTATTTTTAACTGTTAGATCCACTTTTATTTAATGATTACTTTTAATAAAATAATCTCAACCATTAGATGAAAATAGATCTCATAGTTAAAAATGAGTGTAAGTCAAAAAAGACTTATACTGGTGTAAATCGATCTCCCCTCTAATATTAATTTATTAATATCGTAAACAATTTTAATTTGACTTCTCAATACGCCAATGGATGATATATATGAATATCTTTATCGAGTTGAGGGCGAAGGGACTTAACCCAAACGAAGTAAATGAATTATCAGGGCATATATTGGTTCTTCTCATACAATATCCCATAAAAAACCAACGATTTGTTAAGCTCTTCTACAAAAAACAAAATTAACTTGAACCATATGAGAAAGATGAGATGGCCCTTGTTTCAGAAATTTAATTAACAGTGACTTTTCCCACCATACCTGCTCCTTGGTGAGGGGCACAGTAGAAACCGTAGGTTCCCTTGACATCCAAGGTAACGCTGTAAGTCTCACCGGGACTATTGAGAAGGTCTTCTTCAGGCATGGAGATGTTTGATGCATCAACACCGCTAGGAATCTCGTCCTCGTCGAAGATAACGTTGTGTGGGAAACCAGCGTTGTTCTTGAATACGATCTTTTCTCCAGCACTTACTGAGAAAATGCTGGGAACAAAAACCAGAGACCCGTCATCGCCACCAAGCAAGATTTCAATGGCCATGGCATTGCTAGCTAGCACTGCGCTGGCAGCAGTGGCCACAATAGCAACTCCAACGTTTTTAAGTGAAGCCTTGACGCTGAGCCTTAGCAATTGGGAAGCTGACACCTTACATGTGACACTAACTTTGGCTGCGTTTGTTCCAGTTGCCTTAAGGCCAGTCAATGATGGAATAGCAACAACGGCAGAAGTAACGGTGACCATGTATGAAGATTTAGTCTCCTCTACTGAGCTTGTTTGTGGGAAGTGTTAGAAGGGAGACACAGAAGGGATGATTCTTTTGTAGCACGAATGAAGGGGTCAAGCTGTGGATTGATTTTTGTGTGGTTCAGATGTGTGGAGGAATGAGTGATTTAGATAATGGTGATGTGCCATTAATTCTCGAGTGCGTGGGCTGGAAGTGGATTATCTGATCTATGAGGATTGCTGTAACTGATCCGATTGGACGTTATCCTATGATGTGGCTTAGATTTTCTTCTTAGTGTGAGGTAGATATTAAAGCTCAGAGTATGCCAAAGTTGTGGCAGAAGAAGAAGCACTTTAACCTCTTCCAAATTTCTTATTATTGTCATGTAAGATTGCATAATCATGAAATCACGCAGCCGAATAATATGATAGTAATCTAAATATGATTGTTTTGTGTTTATATTTATTTTAATATTAAGAAGATAAATTTATAATTATCTGGTTAAAGATCTTTGATATTTTAAAAGTTTTTTTCGATTGCACGAAGATTCTATGTGTATCCACACCGAGATCAACTCTTACTATCAACTCTTTGAAATATGGAACTTATACAAAAATCTCAGAAGAAAGAATCAAAGCAGAAAAATAATTTTCTGTTTTGTATATATCAATATATATATTGCTCTTGTTCACTCCCAAAATAAACATTTGTTGCACATCTCATTGAATAGCCATACACTTTTGTGTAGCACGTACTGGAGAACTTGTGCATGAAATGCTTAGAACATGCAGCAATTGCTTGGAGTAATAAATAAAAATAAAGTTTAACTGCAACACGTTTGCTACAAATGTAACTGCAACACATTTTCTGCAGCACTTCTAAAAAGTGCTTGGAATAAGTCAATACGCGTAGTAGCAATTTTGCTACTTGGAGTAGCAAAAAGTCCAACTTGTAGAAATTTTTGCTACTTGATGTAACACAAAGTCTAACTTGGGAGAAATTTGTTGCTTGGAGTAACAAAAGTCCAACATGCAATCTGGTACAAGATTCTTATCTAATAAGATTTTAGTTGCTTGTTGACCTTTCCAACAGCAGTATTACTAATTGCATGTTGCCTAGTAATTATAGCATTATTACCATTTGCACGTTGCAACACTTTGAAAAAACTTTGATTTTTCTATTCTAAATAGAATTTTTCAAATAATTGTATCATATATTAATTATATTTTAAGTGCTAGTAAAGAATATAATAATATTTCATTTGGATTAAAAATTATTTATTTGATTAAATTAAATTCTCTAATTTAATTTATCAACTAATAAATTAAATAATCATTTAGCAAAGATTGAAACACTCGTTAGTGTGTGATCCCATAGGTTCAATACTAAGCCGGAAGTAAATTAGTCGAACCAAAATACTAATCAAGGTTGGCGTCTAGTAACACTCTTTAACGACCGGATAGTATGAAGTAGTATCTTTCACTTTTCAAGAACCTTTAGAAGAATAATGCAATATTTCCTTTCATCGTTCCAGCTCTGAGTTAACCTTAGAGTATGGTATAATTGTCAAACTCTAATAGGTAAACCTTTTTAGAAGAATAACCAACTAGTGAATGACTTAAGAAACTCATTTCTTCGTTCATTCAATTGCATTGGCCAATGCCTTAATTTTGTTGTTATAATCATCAAGTTCAAACTCATTACCAAGAGTTGATGGATTCCTTCTTGATATATCATTAATCCTACAAGTATTTAGTCATACACAATATCCATTCAACTAACGTCCTAGGACATTAGGTGTTCGGAATCAAAGTATAACAAGTAGCTTGTTAATTACTATGATAATCTTAGGTTAAAGGAAAAGTTTACATCATGTCCTTCATGAGAATATCCTATTGACAGATTAATGGTAATATAAACATTAGGAATTCTCATTTGAGTCAGTTCAATGATCATATCTCCATATGCATCATCTATAAATAAGATCTATTAATCTCTATCCAATAGAGACAATCACACATATATTGATCTATCCGGATTACTAATATCATATTCTCAATAATCCTACGATCAAGAACACTTTAGATTAAATAATAAAAACTTGTCTCTTATTATCATGATCCCTATCATGATGACAAGTGCTTAAATTTAATCAAGGACTTTGTCATATTAAATAAATAATTAAATAATGACAAATAAAACTAACATAAACTGAATGTCATGTTATTTATCAAAATAAAATGATTACAATGTGTTCTAAAAATTACACAATAGATTGGATCTAGGATAGACTAATTATTCCTAACAATCTCTCACTTGCACTAGAGCCAATCTCTTATGTATTTCATTCCCAATTCCCATTTATGTTTGTCAAACTCCTTTACACCAAGTGCTTTGGTGAACGAGTCTGCTGCATTTTCTTTTCCATTAACCTTTTGAATCTTAACGTCTCCACGTTCAATGATTTCTCTAATTAAGTGATACTTTCGCAAAATATGTTTAGACCTTTGATGCGATCTCGATTCTTTTGCTTGAGAAATGGCTCTATTATTGTCACACAACAATGGAACTGGTTCTTCTATTGAAGGAACCACACCAAGTTCAGATATGAACTTCTTCATCCAAATCGCTTCTTTAGCAGCTTCATTTGCTGCTATATATTCTGCTTTAGTTGTTGAGACAGCTACTGTAGCTTGTTTGAAACTTTTCCAACTCACTGCACCACTATTTAAAGTGAAAACATAACCAGAAATGAACTTGCTATCATCCTTATCTGATGCAAAACTTGCATCTGTATAACCTGTTAGTTTTAGTTCTGAATCTCCATAAATGAGGAATTGGTCTTTAGTTCTTCTCAAGTACTTTAGAATGTTTTTAACCACTTTTCAATGTTCCTCACCAGGGTCTGCCTGATATCGGCTTGTTACACCCAGTGCATAAGCAATATCAGGACGCGTACAAGTCATGGTATACATGATAGCTCCCACTGCACTTGTATATGGTATTCTATTCATGCATTCTCTCTCTTCAAGGGTTTTAGGACTATCCTCCCTACTGTGAGAAATTCCCGTGCCTATTGGTAGATAGCCTCGTTTGAAATTTTTCATGTTATACCTCTTTAAGATAGTATCAATGTACATAGACTACGAAAGTCCAAGCAACCTTTTAGATCTATTCATATAAATCTTTATTCCCAAAATATAGGTTGCTTCTCCCAAATCTTTCATGGAGAACTGTTCAGAAAGCCAAATTTTTGTACTTTGCAATGCTGGTACATCATTTCCTATGAGTAATATGTCATCAACATACAACACCAAGAAAATAATTGTGCTCCCACTAAATTTTTTATAGACACAAGGCTCCTTTTCACATCTAATAAAATCAAACTTTTCGATTGTCTTGTTGAAGCGGATATTCCAACTTCTAGAAGCTTGCTTTAATTCATAAATGGATCGTTGTAGCTTGCAAACTTTATTATGATCAAACGATGATGTGAAACCATCAGGTTATATCATATACACTTCCTCTTCGAGCTCACCATTTAGGAAAGTAGTTTTCACATCTATTTGCCATATTTCATAATCATAGTATGCTGCTATAGTAAGTAGAATCCGAATTGATTTGAGCATTGCCATGGGAGAGAAGGTTTCATCATAATCTATTCCCTCTTTTTGACGATATCCCTTGGCAACAAGACGGGCTTTATAGGTCTTCACCTTTCCGTTCACTCCAATCTTTTTCTTGAAAACCCATTTACAACTAATAGGCTTTATATCCTTTGAAGTTTCAACTAAAGTCCATACTTTGTTGATCTTCATGGATTCTATTTCAGATTCCATGGCTTCTTGCCACTTCTTGTAGTCAGAACTTTGCATGGCCTCTTCATAGGTTCTAGGGTCATCATCATTATGATCAACCTCATTTGACGTATCATCTTACACCAATAAGTTTAATCTACTCAGTGCACAATGTGTGCGACTAGACCTTCTAAGAGGTTCATTTCCAACTGATTCACTGTGTACTGGACCTTCTATTGGTTCTAAAATTGGTTCATTAACCTGTTCTTGAACCTCAACCATCGAAGGTGGTGACCTTTGTGTTAACTTCAGAATATTCAATAAAGGTTTATCAACTTGCATTTCAAGCTCTTGAGCTTGCGTAATTTCATTGGTTTCTTGAACTTTATCAAGTTCTATTTCTTCACCATGATTTCCTTGTGAAAGAAATTCCCTTTCTAAAAAGGTTGCTCCTCTTGCCACAAACATTTTGTGGTCAGAAAGATGCTAGAAATAATATCTCATTGTTTCTTTAGGATACCCAATGAACCTACATTTATCAGACCTTGCATCAAGTTTATCTGTTTGCAATCTCTTGACATAGGTCGGACATCCCCAAACTCTAATGTGCTTGAGACTTGGGTTACGAACTTTCCATATCTCATATGGTGTTGTAGAAACTGACTTTGTGGGAACTTTATTTAACAAATATGTTGTTGTTTCTAAAGCATATCCCTATAAATTCATTGGAAGATCAGTGAACCCCATCATGGATCTTACCATATCTAATAAGGTTCGAGTCCTTCTTTCAGATACACTATTGTGTTGTGGTGTTCCTGGAGGTGTCCACTATGATTGAATTCCATTTTCATTTAGATAATCAAGAAAATTGTCACTAAGATATCCTCCTCATCTATCGGATCTGAGTATCTTGATACTCTTACCAAGTTGTTTCTCAATTTCACTATGAAATCTTTTAAACATTTCAAATGACTCAGATTTGTGTTTCATAAGATATACAAAGCCAAATCTAGACATATCATCAGTGAAGGTGAAGAAATAAGAATATCCTCCTTTGGCTTGAATTGTCATGGGCCCACAAACATCTATATGAATTAGTCCCAATAATTTCGAAGCTCGTTCTCCATTTCTAGTAAACGGAGATTTGATCATTTTTCCTTTGAGACAAGATTCACAAGTTGTATATGATTCATAATCATAATGGTCAAGGTAGCCTTCCTTGTGTAACTTGTTAATTATTTTCTCTCCTATATGACCAAGTCTACAATGTCAATGGTATCCACGATTTACTTGATTGTCTCTTTCTCTTTTAAGACCAGAAACATGCATAATCAGTTTTACATTCACATCAGGTAAAACAAAAATATCATGCTGGAGATAGTCAATCACATATAAATCATCATTATGATAAATTGAGCAAATGCTATTATTGAAAACAATACGAAAACCACTCTTGTTTAACATAGAAATTGAAATAACATTCGAAGCAAATTTCAGAACGTAATAACAATTCTCCAACACCAATATTTTGCCAGTAGGCATTTTTAAAGAAATTGATCCTACAGCTAGAGCTGTAACATTTGCACTATTCCCTACCTGAAGATTAACTTCTCCTTTCTTCAACCTTCTACTTATCTGTAGTCCCTACAACATATTACAGATATTAAAACTACTACCAGTATCTAATACCCACATTGTAGAATCAGTAACAGTTAAAGAAATCATGAAAACATTTTTCATTAAAGTCTCACCTTGTTTCTTTTCTTTCAGAGAAGCAAGATACTTCTTGCAATTTCTCTTCCAATGACCCTTCTCCTTACAGAAGAAACATTTAACATCAGACTTGTCTGGCTTACCCTCTTTAACCTTAGGTTTGGTCACACCACCTTTAGGTGCAAGAGGTTTCCTTTTCGACTTATACTTACCATTACCCTTCCTTTTAGAGGATTTACCAACCAGCATGACAGTTCCTTTCTTCTTCTCAGATGCAACTTGATTCTCATAATCAATCAATAAATTGAGCATCTCATGAAGTTCACAACTCATTTTATTTATGTTGAAGTTAACAATGAATTGTGAAAAAGATTCAGGAAGTGACTGCAAGATCAAATCTTGAGAAAGCTCTTTTTGTAATGCCCTTTTTTGGGATGGAGCGTCACATTGTCAAATAGAAGAAAATGCGAAAAATAAAATTTTTCTAAATTAAGACCCAGTTCATTTAGTTTAAGGTTAACTTGTTCGATGCTTTAATACATGGATAAAATGGCGGTATATTTTTTTTGTTAATTAATAAATAAAACTAAGTGACGAAGCTGGAATGGCAGCAAAGAGTAAGACAGAAAATAAACTTCACATCTGAATGACATGCACTTATACATATATATTTAAATATTAATTGTACTTTAGATACAAGCCTGGAAATTTCTAAAAAGCAAAACAATACCTGCCTATGGATTTTACATACACATCTCCCAGAATATCAAAATATATAGCCCACCAAAAATAATACAACAGGCCCTCAAAATAAAACCCTGGTAGCCATCAGCAGCTACCAGTAAAATCAGTCCCTCAGAGGAGGAGGGACCGTATCAGAGTCCTCAGCAGGATCCTCCTCGTCTGAGGAAACCTCCATCGGAACCACAAAACCATGGGCAGGAGCCCGAGCGGTGGAATTGAAAGAGTCCTCCTGCGGGGTGTAGTAACGATCACCCCACATCTCACGGATGGGCAAGTAGAACTCCAGTCGCAAGCTGACACAGCAGGTAAAAATAGGCGTCTCATGATGTCTCCAGGAAAGAGAAATCGACACGTCCCCTAGATAAACGCAACGATCGGAACTCAAGTTAATGTGCCAACACTTTGGCCCTCCGAGAAAGGTTAGATGCACATCGCCTAGAAATCCGTGCATGCGTGCCTCCATCATCCTCTGTAGATGCTAGTCTCGATCTGGCCAGAAGCCGGGGAAATCAGGGGCTTCAACCTCCTTGCCGTCGTCTTCGGTAAATACCGTATACACACAAGCAGTAAATAATAGGAATACAAGAAAGAGGTAAGACATTCTACCATTATTACCAATTATAGCAGCCAGAAACAAAACGGCGCAACACACCTAAATAGTAATTTAGAACAGCATTTCCGTATAATAAGCAGTAAGTCTGACAGTAAGCAATTAAACAGTTCCAGGCAGGCATTCATTGCAATAATAATCAGACAATTCACAGTTGCGGAAGGTAATGATTTACGATGACAGGTTATATCATGATGCACATGCCTGCTTTCCTAAATTCCTACTCCATAGAACTAGACACAAACACTCAGAGAGAAAGATCAGGGGACATGTCTGTAACTTGGCTGCCGCGGCCAAAGTGCTAAAATCAATAATTCTCACGTGCACATTCAGGCATTGTACAGACAGTCCACACTCGATCACGATATAGGACAGTGTCTCGATCCGGATCATCGGTGCGTTTGCATCGATTTGCCCCACGTGTAGGAGAGCTACCAACTGCCCATTGTGGAGGACCCGCACCACGACGCCCCCAAGGTCAAACACGACCTACACTAGTCTACTCGCACCCGCACTAAGGTGTGTTCAATCTCCTAGGCAACTTGGTCTTACAACAGTCCACAGGACATTCACAATGCATAAGACTCTATGCATGAACATGTATGATCATCAATTTCATACAATTCCATAATATACCACAATTGGCCAAGAGAGCATCAATAGACAAATGGTCACTCATATGGACCCATAACATCATAATATTGAGATAAAGTCAAATGGCACATTCTTAGATCCATTATGAATCCTAACTTAAATTTTGTCTTTCCTACAAGGTCCATTTCCAATTAAACTCTTATGATTAATTTAGTCTTCGTATCGTAATCCATTCTTTTACAATTAGTAAATCATTCTAAGCTCTTAAAGACTCACACTCTCTTGTTCTTGCTCTCTTGAATTTACCCTAAGTCTTATGAAAGTTTCACTCATGGTTCCTTTAAAATTTATGAAATATCTAATCATATTGAATTCTTCCGATTTATTGATTACCTATCTCCTTACATAGATTTTTAACTACTTGATTACCTAAGCTTCTAAGTTACTAAAGTTGCATAATTAAGCCTCAAAAGGCCTTAGAGGCCGTAGCCTCAAAAGGCCTTAGAGGCCGTAGCCTCAAAAGGCCTTAGAGGCCGTAGCCTCAAAAGGCCTTAGAGGCCGTAGCCTCTCAAGGAATTCAATTCCCAAATTTTGTCAAGTCATCACAATACATGTTATACTCTTAATTCATTTCATTATTCACTTGTTAAATTAGTTCACCAAGAACCCCAATTTGGGCTCAAAACTGTAGCCTCTCCTAGAGGCACTCTCCATGATTTTTTTTCTTCAATTTCCAAGCCATTCAATCCAATCCAATAATTCAAAATACATAACCAATCAATCTAATGTCACAAACATCATAAATTAAGCATGTAGACAATTAATCCATCAATTTAAAGAAAAACCCTCATTAGGGTTTTCTCACAAACAACACAACCAAGGTTCCTAGATGCTAATAGAGGTTGAGGAGGAGTGTCTTCCTCTTACCCAAGTGAAGAAATCAAGAGAAACCTCCAAGAATCTCCTTGAAATTTCGGATTGGTGCCACACAAAACCCTAGAAAATTCAACTTGGTTAGAATAGCATAAGGACTTGAAAAATGGAGTGTAAGTGGTCACAAAAACACCATTGAAACCGAAAATGAAAAGAAGAGAAGAAGAGTCTTGAAGCTTATCCAAAAACCCTAACTTTGAAGCTTGAAGGAGGTGATGAAAATGGTGGAATTTCAAGATGCTCCAAGCAAGAAAGATGTTTAGGAGAGGGAGAGGATTAAGAAAATGTGGTTGGTTGGAATTTTTGTGAAGATTGAGTGGGAGAGAGAGAGGGCTGTCGTGAGCTTCTCCTAGAGAGAAGGAGGAGAAAACTAAAATGAAGAAGAAGAAGAAAGGTAAAGAGAGAAAGTGCTTTGGTGAATTTTGGAAATTAATGTAGTATATTTGATTAAATGAAACAAAGCATTTTCCTTCCCCAAAGTGGGCTGCTGCCATGCATAGAGAGAGGGAAGAGAGAGTGTTTTGGCTTCCCTTGGAAGCTAAGGGCTTCTTGGTCATTGTTTGGTCAAAGCTTCTCAAAGAAGCTTTGATTATTTTACATTAAATTTGAATTAAAGTGAGTTAATTAGACATAAAGTAGATTACATTAGGATAATGTGATAGAATTTTTATTACATGCTATTATCCAATGGATAATAGTTACTGATTAATGATGTGAAGTCAAGTATTTAATTAATCTGACAGATAAATTTCGTGCAGTATTATTTTATTTTATCTATTAAAATTTTTTTAAAAACGTGGAACCTCGTAAATTGTGTCCAACCTCGGGTTTAGTAAGATCACCCGTCGACATGTCCATAGTTCCAGGTTCACAGAGAAAACATCGCGTTTCTCAGGTTAGTTAGTCTTGCTATGCGTAAAACGAGGAATATATTAAAATATTCGACGTTTCCAGAAAAATCCCATAAAATTCTCAAAAATTGCAAATATTGTAAAACGATTATTCGTCTAATCATTTCCCAATTTTTGAAGTATTACAGTCGTTTTCCCGACTCTGCTCAATACTCGCGCAAAACGAGGAATATATTAAAATATTCGTCGTCTCCGAAAAATTCGAAAGAATTCACATAAATCACAAATATTAGAAAATGACTATTTGTCGTAAAATAATTAATTTCCGGAGCGTTACACTGACCTCAACAATTTTCAGCTCAGTGTGCACGTAAAACGAAAAATATATTAAAATATTCATCATTTTGGAAAAATTCCAGAAAAATTCTTAAAAATCAAGAATATTATAAAATGATAATTTATAATTAAACAGATACTTTTCGAGATGTTACACTTTTCCAAGTTTGCACCCCAACTACTCAAATTGTTTAATAAGATCAATCATCATTAAAACATAGGGCCTAACTGGAGAGCTTGCAGTCAATGTGGACTTAAACAAATTTTTGGACAACTGATACCTAGCTGTCTTGCTTTGTCCACCATACATCTTCTTAAGATGTTCAATGATTACACGTAGGTCCATATCCTCATGCTGCCTTTGAAGCTCAGAACTCATAGATGCTAAAATAATGCATTTAGCACTAAGACACTCTTCCAAGTACTTTTCATAAGCCTTGGTTGCTTCAACATTTTCTTTGTCAATAGGGGCAGTTATGGCAGGCTTATCAATCACATCGATAAGTTTTTCATGCATAAGAATAATTCTTAAATTGCGGTACCAATCATCATAATTGGCTCCAACCAGTTTACTGGTATCAAGAATGTAGCGTAGTGATAAAGAAGACATGTTGAGAAATCTAAAACAAGAAAAGAAAATATAAGAACACATTTATCATAAAGATATGGACTTTTATCTAGATGATATTTCCACTAACTACATTACTATTAAGGTAGTTTTAGAAATTTCTATTTCTTTTAGTGGAGTTAAGAAATCCTTTTATATATATATATATATATATATATATATATATATATATATATATATATATATATATATATATATATATATATATATAAATAAGCCCCTTAGTAGTCAAGTCGTTTCTCATGCATATATATTTTAAAGTAGATAATTTTGTATCATATACAACTTAAAAAAAAAAAATTCCGCACCATATAATTCCCTGGTTGTCAGGTCATTCCTATTAGTATTAATGAATTAACCTTTATACATCTCGAGTAGTCCAGGCGTTTTGTATAAATTAATTCCTTCTATGTATATGCATCACATACAATAAATAATTTTTATTTTATTTTATATTATCCTTTAAACCACAAAACTCCTTATTGTTAGGCCGCTCTTTGTGAACAAGAAATATATAAAAGCATACAAAAAAAAATGATATAACTTATATCATATTTTATCATATAAAATTTCCACAAATCACAGAGATCATATTACAAGTAGTCTAATTCACAAATGGAATTAACAAACCAATGACATGCTTCAAGAATACTAACGCATAAACTCATAAATATAATTTGTCATCTTATGCGTAAAAATTAACCATGAATAAATAATTATATTACTTGTAAATACAATTCATGAAAGTAGTGTATAATTCCAAATTATACCTAAGCACATGAGTGAGCAGTGCACACAATAATTATGCACAAAAGACATCACAAGAAAATAATTCATTATTTAAAACTTGCATGTACATCACAAGTTCATGAATTATAATTTTCATAATAAAATTTAAACACAAATAGTCTTGCTCTGATACCACTGTAAGATTGCATAATGATCAAATCATGCAGCGGAGCAGCACTTTGAAAAAACTTTGATTTGTCTATTCTAAATAGAATTTTTCAGATAATTGTATCATATATTAATTATATTCTAAGTGCTAGTAAAGAATATAATAATATTTCATTTGGATTAAAAATTATTTATTTGATTAAATTAAATTCTCTAATTTAATTTATCAAATAATAAATTAAATAATCAATAAGTAATGATTGGAACACTCGCTAGTGTGTGACCTCATAAGTTTAATACTAAGCTAATAGTAAATTAGTCGAACCAAATTACTAATCAAGGTTGGTATCTAACAACACTCCCTAACAACTGGATAACATGAAGTAGTATCTTTTACTTTTCAAGAACCTTTAGAAGAATAATGCAATATTTCCTTCTATTGTTCCAGCTCTAAGTTAACCTTAGAGTATGATATAATTGTCAAACTCTAATAGATAAACCTTTTAGAAGAATAACCAACTAGTGAATGATTTAAGAAACTCATTTATTCATTCATTCAATTGCCTTGGCCAAGGTCTTAATTTTGTTGTTATAATAATAGAGTTCAAACTCATTACCAAGAGTTGATGGATTCCTTCTTGATATATCATTAATCCTACAAGTATTTAGTCATACCAAATATCCGTTCAACTAGCGCCCTATAGCATTAGGTGTTCGGAATCAAAGTATAACAAGTAACTTGTTAATTACTATGATAATCTCAGGTCAAAGGAAAAGTTTACATCATGTCCTTCATGAGAATATCCTATTGACAGATTAATGGTAATATAAACCATTAGGAATTCTCAATTGAGTCAGTTCAATGATCATATCTCTATATGCATTATATATATATGTGAATTAATAAATAAGATCTATTAATTTCTATCCAATAGAGACAATTACATATATATTGATCTATCCGGATTATTAATGTCTTATTCTTAATAATCTTACGATTAATAACACTTTAGATTAATTATAAAAACTTGTCTTTTATTATCATGATCCCTATCATGATGACAAGTGCTTAAATTTAATCAAGAACTTTGTCATATTAAATAAATAATTAAATAATGACAAATAAAACTAACATAAACTGAATGTTTTATTATTTATCAAAATAAAATAATTATAATGTGTTCTAAAAATTACACAATAAATTAAATTTAGAACAGATCAGTTATTCCTAACATGTCAAACTTAACCAAACAATGGATTGCTTAAGTTCCACTAAGTTGAAGGCAAGAAAAAACTCAAATATACCGGTATACACTATATATACAATTAATCCCCTGCATAAGACAGGTTTGAGCAAACCTGTTTGACGTTTCAGCTTATTACACAGGGAAGACGTACCCGTCGTCGTCCAACTCATGCTTAGAGCCAACATTTCAGTTTGCACCTTGGTAATTAAATCTCATGTTCATGTAGCACTTTATCTCGTGAAATAGATTCAAATTATTGACTAGCTAATATATATATCAAATACTCAACCATACTGTACCCAAAAAAAAAAAAAAGACCATATGAATAAAAATGTAGTTTTGAAGGATTCTTCCCATCCCTGTTTCATTCATATTGAAGGACTCTTCCCATTCATACATACATACGTGTGTGTGTATATATATATATATATATATATATATATATATATATATTGGTACAGCATTCATACATATTTTATAGGGAAAGAAAAAAATGTTTGAATACTTTTTCTTGTTATTTTTCTTCTTGAAAAACTCAAATTATATTTGAAAAATATAAAATCAGTTAGAATATTGATAAATATGTTCGAGTTCGGATATTTAGGTAATAAGGACTAAGCAGGTACGTGGCCTAAATATTTTTTCCTTACTAATTAGAAAGAAAAATGAAATTTGTATATTTAAAATATGATATATGGGCAGACATCAGATCTAATGTGAGTGTAATTCAATCTTATCATATGTCATATACAAAATTGATATAAATGTATTGTATATAAATGTGAATGAAGTATTATTTAAATGTTTTAGTAAAAAAAAAAGTGTTATTTAAATGTCGTACTCTAAGTATTTAAATATCAGAATTCATAAAAAATAAGAATTGGGGTTTTAATGATCTTTCTTTCCAGTATTGGTTCATGTACTCTGTTGTTAGATGTAAAAAACAGAAAATAAATTGGTAAAAAATATAATATTATAAAGTGATGTATATATAAATGTGTGAATAAAAAAATAAATTGAATTTATAAAATCGTCCATCCTGTCACAAATGTCACATAACAGATGTCACAAACGACGGATTTGCAGTAGTTGTTAGCGATAGTACCAAATGTCACCTGTGCCATATGGGTGCTAAAAGATTTGGTTGAACATACATGTACAAAGGAATAATGCTAACAAAAAAATAGTGCTTTTACTATACCCACTTATTTAAAAGGGTAGTGTTAAATTTTGAATATTTATGAGTATCTAATAAATTTTTTATAAATAAAAAAATTAATTATATTCATTATAAATAAATGAAACAATTATAAAAAATAATAATTTTATTAAATTCTTATCTTAATTAATATTATTTAATACATATTTAAACATAATGTTTATCTATTAAGATGTTCTTATAAATAACACACAAGGTAGTAAAAGTATGCATCAAATTCCAAATACTACTCACTATGTACACGATCTAACTTGAACATTAGAGTATTTTTTATAGTTATCCACAACTCGTACCGCCATTATAACTATTGTGCATCAAAGGAAATCATCTATATTAACCTTATTCAAGTGATTCTCTAAAATCTGTTCAAAACATTAGTGCCGTCTATGAGAAAAGATAAATTTTAATTCACATTACTACCATCATAGTTGTTACTAGACGAAATCATGACTTTGTCACTCAAAATCAACCTTCTTATGACCGTCGTCCGACATCCTCACCCGTTCATGAGCCAATTTAAGAGTCAGTTGTAGCTCAATTGAAACCCAGGCAGGAAGTGTAGAGACTTTATGCTGGTGAAAATTTCTCTTCTCTAATGAGTTTCAGTAAGGCAATGACTCGGTTCACAAAAAGTATCTTCTAAAGATACTAAGCAACTGGTATTGGTCCAACCAGCTGAGCTGGTCCATGTTAAACAAATATAATTTACATACATCTTTATTTATTTACATACTTTTTATTCTTTTCTATTAAATAATATCAAATAAAAAGAAAATAACTCTTTTACTTCTTCTTTCTTTACTTTCTTTTTTTTTATTATTATATCCTATCTTTTCCTTTTTTCCTGCTATATCAAACTAAACCTTAGAACTCATTTGGACAATTTCTATAATCTAATTAAAAGTAGTTCTTCAAAAAAAAAAAAACAAAATTGCATGTCTGCATTAGTTGAAGGACACCGTGTAATGTGCAACAAGCATTATTAGACCATAATGGGGGGCATTGTTTTGACAGAGGCATTTGCTCCAGTCTCCTTTCACAAGTATCGAGATCCTTATCTAAACTAACAGCTCAGAATGTGATATTTGGATGAATATTTATCAATGGGCTTATATATACCTCAGCAGGTTTTTCATTAATTTGAAGCCCTATTTGCTGCGAATGACAATTTCTACACTACACGTCTACTCCTCATTTGCTAACCAAATAATTATATTTTTCTTTTATAAACTATCTAATTATTTCATTACATTTTTTTTTACAACAACAATTGTAATGAAATAATTATTTGGCTTGTAAAAGAAAAATAGAATTAAGATTTTCTTCCTTTTTCTGCGTGACTATTGTTTTAACAGCTCAGCTCCATACCAAATACGACGATCATACAATGTATACCACATTTGGCGTTTCAATAATTATAAAAGTAATGTGTTATCCAATCATATCATATATACTTTGTTTAATGTCCATTACCAAATCGGATAATATTATACAATTATGACTTGTGTATTTAAATATGCATTTGATTTGAAGTGTTAAATGATTAATTTATATTTAATTAGATTTACTTCGTTGGGGAAAAGTCGAGGAACGTTCCGCCAAAAGAAAAATAAAAGGTGGCTGCTCCGGTGCTTCATAAAATTGATAGTCACCGGTGGCTTCAATTAATGTTCCAATTAGAGTGTGACAAATAAGCATTTGACCAAGTGTTGAATCCATGTCACCAAGGACCTTTTAAATAATTTGTGGATTGTAAGGACTGTTTTGCAAATATGCAAAACTTAACACCCGAAACACTTCAATCGTGTTTCACTCCCCCAAATTCGATCGTGAACTCATTCCACCAAATATCCAAAGAACCCTAAATTCCCATCCCCATCACCCACAGCGTGAGCCACCGAAGGCCACCTTTGACGGTCGGCCGAAGCCTCCATCTCACCGTCGTGGAAGAAGAACAGCGAACCCCCTCCTCCCCTAAAACCCGTATTTCGTCGTGGAAGGTCAGTGTTCCCCCAAGGTGGTGAGTGTTTCGGGTGTCCGAACCCTAAACCCCAAAATGAAAGAACCTTTAACCCCTGTTTGTTCAACGTTTGCAGTGAGCTTCGAACGGAGATTACCAATCCAAAGCAAGAGGAAGAGCGAGGTTCGAATGGTTAGCCGAGCGGTGGAGCTTCGAACGACGGGTTGCAGTGGAGATTCGACGTGTTCGCAGCTTCAAACGGTAAGCAAGGGTTTTCTTACTTTCTCCGCGCTTTAGGTTTCAGTCACCATTTGAGCTTTTCATTTTGTTCGTGCAGTAGTTTGAAAGGAAGAATTTCTGCTCTTCTTCACTGTGTCATCTCCCAAACCAACCTTCCGTACATAGGTGCATCACTGCTGAATTCTTTTAGGGTTAGTTTTTTTTCTGTGTTGTTTTTCAATTTTTTCAAGCATGCGTTTCAGTTAGCTCCTATGTTTTGGCTGGATTTGTGTTTGTGTGTCTGTTGTTGAGGGGTAAATATTAGTGGCTCACGTCATGTTATGGGTAGAGTCAGAATAGCATACATCCTTAGCCTAAGAACAAAGGGTGGAATTGGGTTGCCCATACTCCCAAATCTTGATGCTGAATGAATGTCCCAGCCTAATTTAATACCCCGTAAGTCCGTGGAAACCTCTAAGTCCTTTTATATTCTTAGGTTTAGGCCACAAACACATGGCTTCTATCTTTTTTTTGTCAGCTGCCACCCCTCTTTCGGAAATAACGTGGCCTAGGTACTCCAATTTGGACTGACCAAAGTTGCACTTCTTATTCGCCTTCAATGAATTTTCCCTCAGCACCTCCAGTACTTGCTGTAAATGGTTGATGTGTGCTGCCAAGTCCTTAAAAAGAACATTTGGTAATCTAAAAGGCATCACCACAAACTCATAGTGCCCTTCATGAGTCCTAAATGCAGTCTATGTCTTCCTCCCGCATACGTAGTTGATGGTAGCCGGATTTGATGTCCAACATGGTAAAAACAGTGGCACCTCCTAACTCATCCAGCAACTCTTCAATAATGGGAATAGGGAATTTATTCAGTATGGTGAACTTGTTTAAGGCCCGGTAGTCAACACAAAACCTCCATCCTCCATCTTTTTTCTTCACTAGGATGATTGGACTCGAATAAGGGCTAATGCTAGGCCTTATTACCCCTGCCGCCAACATTTCTAGCACCAATTTTTCTATGTCGGACTTATAAGGTGAATCGCATGATGATGTCTCCTATTAGGGGGAAGACCTTGGGGATCTCTGAATACCTCATCAAACTCCTACAATAATCCTGTGACTTCTGGCGGAATGTTTGCAGCTTGCTCTTGGGATCCCATCACAGAGTCACAATGGATCACCATTCCCTCTCCTTCTTCCTTCAAAACTTGCTTGAATGCACCAAAGGATAGCTCTGTTTTGGTCAACGCTGGATCCCCCACGATTTTATGCACATTTGTCCCTTTTTTAGTGAGTTCTAACCTCCCAAAATCAGCTTTGACTTCCCCAAGGCTAGCGAGCCAGTCTAATCCCAATACCACATCCACTCCATTTAAGCCAAACAAGTAGAAGTCTTGTGTTACCTCTAAATTCTGCATTCGCAGCACCAATCCTTTGCATTTTCCCTTGCATGTCACCTTGTGCCCATCACCTACCTCTACCATATATGATGGGGTCTCTTCCACTTCTAATCGTAATCGACCCACTAACTCTTTTGAGATGAAATTGTGGGAAGCTCCACAATCTATGAGAATGATAATTGAATGATCCTTTAACTCGCCCCCTACCTTCCAAGATTTGGCAGATGTGAGGCCAGCCATTGAACATAATGAGAGGTGTAGGGAGTTATAGTTTTCAGGTACCCTGTGAATATCTTCTATGTCTTCCCCATCCTCCTCTTCCTCCAATATGATAATGCGTAATTGCTTATTCTTGCAGCGATGTTCTCGGTTAAATGGTTCATCACAACGAAAACACAAACCCTTCTCCCGTTTTTCCTTCATTTCTGCGCCTGTTAAATGCTTAAATTCCCCTCCTCTGTTTCGGAAATTGTCTGCTGTCTGGGCGGGACCAAAATTTTCCACAATTCTCCCTGCTGATTGTACCTCTGTTTTCTTGTCCAAATTGGTTCTTGGATGTACTGTGACTACTCTGTTTGATGGATTGCCGAGATAGTACCCTACTGATCTTGAATGGCTGCTATTTACTGTCTTATGCAACACTTGATTTTTTTTGTTCAATCATCAAAGCCTTTTGAATGCCTTCCGAAAGAGTCTTGGGTTCATAGAGCCTAAGCTCAACCTGGATTTCCTCCTTTAACCCATTCAAGAATATTCCTTTTACGAATTCTTGGTCTATTTCTTTCAAAGCACCCACTTACCTGCAAGCTTAAATGTTTCCAATGTCGGAGTCCAATCAAGATATTAAAGGAGAAAAAATATTATCATTTGTCTCTTTGACCATTCAGCAGTGAAGAGGCGTAAACGGGGTAGCATATCATAGCATAGTTGTGTGTTTGTACTTCTTCCACTTAGTAGTCTGAAGAGGTGTAAATGGGGTAGCATAGCATGATCGTATATGGACAAAAATTAAGGGATAGAGGACAGTAGGTTGTTTGCCTTTAATAGTAGCGATGGAAATGGTTGATAGCTGCTGAACAGATCTGTATCAGTAATTTCCATTTGCTTCCAAAGTTAGGTTTACTAAAGTCAGATTAACTCTGGCAGTTTGTGTAGCATGTAGGTCCCATGGAACGGCACAGCTTGACCTTTTTGATTTTGCCCTTTTTTAATTTTCTTTTGTTTTGTGCATTTTCACATTTGCATCCGTTGCTTAGTCCTTTCCAAATTTCCCTTAGTACACCAGTAAATGTGCTTCAGCCAACAGTGCGGCGCCTGATATTTTATTTTATTTTGTATTCTCAATTATTTCTATAGCAATTTATTCACCTTACAGATTCGCTTTACTTGCTTACATGTTTCGTTGATATGGATCCTTTTATCAGTGAACTGTAATTCTTTTTGATGTCCTTCAACAGACAGTAGGACTTCTCTTCCTTTTTTTTTTTTAAATTTTACCAGTTTATACATTTATATATAGTAATATCAAAGAAAAGAACATATGGCGTCGTATGGACTTTCTGGAAGGGGTTTTTACATCCCTATTATGAAGTCACAGAACTGGATATAATTTGTAAATAAGTCATTGTAATACATGTATTTATTAGTAGCGGAAATTAAAAGTTATTATCTGTTAATTTATATACTAAATTTTTGTGAATTCGTGTATCTATAAATTGAAAAAGATTCAAAGAATTATTCAGCACCGAGTTAAAAAATTACTTAAAATGATTACTTGAATCGCCTTCATATACAAGGATCATTTTTACATCTAATATTCTTTTATCCATTATAATAATAACAATGGTTATGTTAATAATTATGTTGGTATAAACATAAATAAATAGATTTTCTAACTTTATTTATGTTGTTACCCACTAAATTTAAACTTCTTTTGATCTACACAAAAATTCAAAACTCCTTTTGGTTGTTTCGGTGGTCGTGGAGGTGGCAGGTTTGGTTATATAAATTATATTTGAAGCCAACATTGTCACAAGTCTAGGCATGATGCTTCAGTTTGCTTCCATAGGTTTGATCAATCATTTGTGCCTGCTGGTTCTTATCCACAGTCCTCGTATCCCTCTCAGTATCGACCTTCTGTCATGGCCCAAACAGTTGTCAACACATTAGCCCTCTTTTCTATCTCGTAGTTCTTCATGCTATGCAGTCCTGTCATGGCATGGGTAATGCTCAGTATGGTTCTCATTGTCGGGTTCAGTCTCAATTTGGCTTTTCAGCTTAACCTAGGCCACCTTTGGCAATGGTGGCTGCACCAGAGGGGTTTTGAAGTCAGGCTTGCTATACTAACTCTGGAGCCACACATCATGTGACCGCAGATTCTCATAATCTTCTACAGCGGACTAATCTCCTTGGCATAGATCAGATTTTCATAGGGAGTGGCCAAGGTTTGCCCATCTTATCTGTTGGTTCGACTGTTTTTTCTTTTCCTTGTAATCTTAGTATTTTGTAATCTCTTAAAAATTTACTCCTAGTTCCTTCTATAACTAAAAATATGGTTAGTGTGAGTCAATTTCCGCATGATAATTCAGTCTTTTTTGAATTCCATGCGTCACACTGTTTTGTCAAATCTCAGGTGACACATGAGGTTTTGTTTGAGGGAATCCTTGGATTTGATGATCTGTACACCTTCAACAACCTCCTCCTCCCTCGTCTGGCTTCCAAGATTTAAGCTTGTAGTTCAAAATATTCTTCACGTGCAATACCTTGTACTGTTCGATCCGTGAATTCATTTGTTTATAGTTTTCTGCATAACAATGATGTTCCTATTACTTACTGTTTGTGGCATTGCAAATTAGGGCATTCCCATTCCTGGAATTGTAAAGCATGTTCTTTAAGCTTGTATTATACCCATCAATAATAAAACAGTACTTGACTTTTGTTCAACTTGCTTCTCTTACCGCCTCTGTTACTACTTATAATGATCCTGTGGACCTCATTTTCAGTGACTTATGGGTCGAGCCCCTGTTTTGTCATCTATTGGTTATTCTTTTTATATTACTTTTGTAAATGTATAGTATATATACTTGGATCTACTTACTTAAACAAAAGTCTAAAGCCTTTATTATTTTTTCAACAGTTTAAGACCATGGTTGAAGTTCAGTTTAACAAGAAAGTCAAAGCTGTCTAAATTGATTGTGGGGGGTGAAGTTAGACCATTTTCTAAATACGTAACTAACTTAGGCATAATTCATCGTGTTATTTTTCTTCACACTCATCTTCAAAATGATATTCTTGAAAGAAAACACAGGCAAGTTGTAGAAATAAGTCTATCTTTACTTGCTAAAGTCTGTTTACCTTTTAAATGTTAGGACCATGTCTTTCTAACTTCCATTTATGTGATTAAGAAGCTACTTACTGTTTCTGTTCATACTGAAATTCTAGTTATTCTTTTGTACAATAAACCCATTGATTACTTGATAAGTAAATAAAAATATTCTCTAAATATTTTACTATTTAATTAAATCTGTTAAATATGAATATAAATAATTAGAATTAATGTATATTTTAAAACGAGTTTTTATTTATTTTTAAATATTTAAACAAGTAGTTTATATATACATTATATTTAAACTTGATAAATTTTTGTTGTATTTATGTTAATTAATTTAGTTTCACTATCAAAATCCTTGCCTCTTCACTTTAGTACTATCAAATGTGTATTATCTTAAGTATTTGGGTTATCATTATTTGTTCATTTTAATTACATTTTTAGTACTTTTAGAAAAGGAGAAAAATTATTAGGGACTATAAGTTTCTCTGACTTGAGCTTATTGAAATATGTATCACTTTAACTATATAAGTCATTATTGTCTCACTTGTACTTTAAGAACATTTTTTTAATTACCAAGATGATATACATTAAAATGCAAGGAGCAATAAAATGTAATGCCAGATTGAAGAAGACATAGTAGCCCACCAACCATTAATCTAATGTCAATAGCTTAGTGGGCATTTTAAAATTGTAGACTACCTAAATTGTTGGTCTAAATAAATATGATTAAACAATGTTTCAAATAGCTTTTATCATTAGGGTTGTAATTATAATAGTTTAAAAAATTATTTAAAGAAAACGATGCAAATTGAAATAGCTGGATAATATCTACAATTGTAATGACCATTCAAATGTCAATGTATCAAACAATCTTTGTGACAGCCATTGTTTCTATTTATGCAACTGTTTTTGAATGTCAAAGTTTATTAGTTAATGTGGTAACTATTGTGATTAGTTAAAAATGCAAAAATTTTATAAAGTTAGTATACTTTATTGTATGTTTAATTTTGATATTCTTAGTGGGACAACAAGCCTGGTGGTTATAATAGTGGTTCCTCTGGTGCAACCAAAAATTGTATGGTATCAGTGGCATCATGCAATTGTGTGATAGTATTATAACATATAAGTAAGTAAGGCCAAGTCAGCATTCCATGTAATGAGACCATTTGTAAATTTTTTATCTGTTAGAGACCCTTTAATTTGTGCATAACTTTTTTGTATTAGAACCATGTGTTGGTTTTGTACCTTAGTTTGAGTTACGAAGCATGATCTTCATGTTGTATGACTATAGTTTATGCCTCTGTCAATGACTATACTTGGTTGGTTGAATAGCGTCCTTATCCATTCTGTTATTCATTCTCAGTGTGGCAATGAAACATGGTTTTATGGTATTATAATAATAATATTAACAACAACATCAACAATTACTTTAATTTGTTTGTTTTTTTTTAATTGTTTCCAGTTATTGAATAGAATGTCTTCTGCATCGTCCACACAACGAAGTCATAGCTACGGCCAGATTGGTGTGAGGATGTGCTACTGCGGTCAGGTGGCAAGTATCACGACCTCTTGGTCTGAGAGAAACCCCGGTAGAAGATATTACCACTGCCCCATAATGAATGGGAGGGAGCGTGTAAGTATTAGTTACTATTTTGGCATTAAGGCTTGTCTAAGAATTCTTCCACAACTCAAATATTACTACTGTTTTTGTCTGAAATGGTTCCTAGAGGAAATGAAGACAATTATGATGTATTATGGTGCAGAAAAAAGGAGTTGGCCAACAATTTTACCTTTCGCCTTTATTTTTAATCAATTGTTTCATTTGTTTAGATAGTAGGGAAGAATTTTTTGAGTCCACATGATCCTGTGTTGGCTTATATTTTACCTCCATTTGTATGTATGATTGGCTTAATAGGGTGAATTTAAGATTTTTTTTTTGTATGTACGTGTGTATTTTGGCAGGCATGTGGATATTTTGATTGGGCTGAACCCCCTACAGATCGTTCAATGCCTGAAACATCACGCGTTGGGAGAAATACTGGCATGAATGACGCTGGGACAGATATAAGTGATGCACTACAACGGCCGGGCCGAATGGACAAGGAGTTGGGAAGCTTGCTAGTCGAACACATGAGAAGGGAGGAGTTGTATTTGAGGTTGCTGGTAGGCACATGGTTTTTGTTTGTCTTATTTATTATTGTAGTAGTTATGACAATGTAAAGGCCCGATTCATGTTCAAACAGAGAATGATTTAGCAACATTAGTAGACTTTAGTTTAAGTTGTAGTATGTGATTTAAACAATGTTGCATTACCGGACAACCTATTATTAAATATTTGTATTCATAGTCCGTTTAACTTATATAGAGAAATTGCTATGATTTTCCGTACCATGTATACAATGGGCCATAGGCTGGGCTGTTTTTAAGTCTTTTATTCGTTTATTCTGAAACAAATTATAGGTTAGCCAAATATGTCATAATGCCCTTTTCTGGGGCATATAAAGAAAGGCTTTGATATTGATTTGTTTCGTACGTGTATGGCACTGAAAGCACAACGATAAGATAATTATATATTCGTTGTCAAGGTCGATCTCAGTTTTTCCATCATTCCATTTTCCCAGTAAAAAAGAGTGTATAAATCATCACATGTACCAATCATGGGTAAAAATCCTGAAACTGCTATCCCATGCATTAGATGGCATGACGTCAAAATTTATTTTCCCTGACCCTTGTAGAGTGTATATCATGTCATTCTATAAATCGCATCCCATTTAGCATTTTTTGGGAATTCATTTATACATTGTATTTATGTAAAACTTATTCCTATTGTGAGTCTATGTTACCGTACATGGCTTTAGAATGGGAACTTATGTTTATGCATGCCTCTTAATTTCAGAAAAAAATCCAAGCTCCATAATCTTCACTGTCGTATACTATATAGGCGCAAAAGGTGTGTCTCCTTCCACTTCTTCCCTTTATATTAATAATTGCAATGTATATGCATCATGGTTTGATAAGATTGGTGTTTGATATTTTTAAATATGGTGTTATGTAAGTGATATTTAACGATGTAAGTAGTAGTAAATTTTGTACATGTTTGTTGAGTGATATATATTGCCATGATTAATACCATGTCTTTGCGTGCTAGCTACGCTAGTATTGTTTAAGCAATTACGGCTTACCACCTGTGCGTCAATTTTTTAGAAAACATGTTAATTAAAGAAAGGAAATAATGGGTTTACCATTCCTATGACCCTTCACACTCTTCAAATGCTAATGGCATACATGCCATTAGTAGTTGAGCATGTACCTGACCATTAGCAAAATTCAAAATACTAGCGCGTTATCAAAGGAAAATTTTAGGCATGATGAAGTACATTTCACATAAAATCAATCTGTTTGTATGCGCGTGTTGATCTATGTTAGTTTATTCGTTCTCTGCATGGCCAAACTAATAACTTGCTCATGGTTGCGATTATATTGGCCCATAACTAAGTCTAGCGCAATCCTCAGCCTGGTTCCATCATCAACCTGACAAAGACAAACAATTGTGGGTTATAGTATCTGATGGCTTGGCAGCAGAATATGTTCAAAAATCCAAATGACTGAACTTAACTTACATTGACTGTGAACTTGTTCCGTACATTCCTTTTCGAAAGCTGAATCATCCAGGCTGCAACCCAAACTCCGCAATCATTCCTGTTAACATGTTATTGACACATTAGTTGTCTAACCACCGTAGCTATATTGATTATTCTCTGCCTGATTAGAAAATAACATAAAATGGTATTGTCTATACGAGCCAAGTCTCTGCCGACCCAAGCCAACAGGTTCAGTAATCTCAAATCCAGAAATGGTAGGTTTCTCTGGACGACGACAATCGTAGAAAGAATTATGATGCAACAACCGTTCAAAAAATAGTCCCTGCACCAATCCATATAAGTAACATGAATAACAGGTGTTAAAATATTAAAAATGGTATGGAATATCAAATTTGTAAGGAGTTAAGTTAGGGTTGACTGTAACCGTACCAGAATCTTTAAGCTTCTCAACTTTGATTCATATTTCTCCGAAGATGGATTGGAATCCAACAGAATCATGTGTGATTCAGTGAAGTCAATGACAAGTAGATACCAGTGACTGTTGTCCTCATTGATTGGTACTAAGATCTGAAAATTTGATAATTATTAATTATAGCAATTTTCATCTACATTTTGTGACGGTAATAACATGTGGTTTTTTCGTGCACCTGAGACAAGTAGTCAACTTTTCCCATAAATTCTTGTTGATAGTAAGCCATGATTGTTTTTGGATCTTTATGCCAATTCAAGACGTATTGCTATAGCATGGTTGTGAGGCATGTTTTTAATAGTTAGTGATACTTAGAAATTAATAGTAAATTTACAACACAATAGATGGCTTACAGAGAACGTGGTTGGAAGGAACCAAATTGTGGAATGGTTGTACATTGATCTATAATCATGTGTAAGCATACAGACTAACAGATTGAGTACCTGTTTGTAGTCAATAAGGCGAATAAGTGATAATTCCAAATTCAGATTCAACATTTACATTAAAAAGTACCATGTATTAGGTCTTACGTCCTGGTCAACGCGCTGCCTTGGCATTAGTGTTTTGAATGTATCTCTAGATCCATCACAGAACATTGTCGTGCTTAAAATCTCGGTCCTGTAATGTGATTAATATAAGTAATGGATGAATAAGATTGCTAGCTATAACAATAGTAACATTTTCTTAATAATTGTGACTTACCCATGACAAACATTGCTTTGAAATACATAAGTTGCGACTGCAGCCTCTATCTCGCTCAACCCCATTTCTTTTGTAGGCGTAAATGTTTCTAGTACCCACTATAGTTCATATGATTAGCTAGACTAGAAAACATTAAATGTATAAACACGTCGATGCGCACGCACGCACTTACATTAGGGTTGTCCATTGCTGAACGTTGTAGGGTTAGTAGACTCATTTAGATGTGAGTCGACTTGTTGACTATGACTTGTAGACTTGCTTCTCTTTGGGGTTGCTTGCTTGTGTTGGTGATCCTGTTGGTATGATATGGCTGACTTTCACTTGGCCCCTTCAGTTTCTTCATTATCATTTCAGTGCCACTAACCTTACTTGACAATGGGCTGAGTGTTGGAACAGTGCTTTTGTGCCCTTGGTAGATAATCATGGCTTCAGGTGCTTGGACACCTTGATTCATGTCTTCAACAGATGACCCTAAAATGTCAACCTTTGCCAAATCAACCTATGCATAGTATGAGTGTGTACCCATTTGTAATTGACAAAGTCCTTCTTTGAAAGAAGCCTAATTCTTTTATAATAGTGTACAATTAATTGTTATTATCATGCAATTATCTGCACTTCAAATTTGGCATGCACACTCATTTGGATTAAATTATAAAGTCATTCGGTGTCATGTTATTTTTCATGTTAATACACCTCCCACCCTTGCCTGTGTATTTATTTTTTTATTTTTTTGCAAACACTAGTGTATGAATTGGTATTACAATGGTTTGTTATTCCACTAAAAAAATGAGGTTTAAGATTTCTGTGCTTTAGTTTTGATTTTAACTTTATGGTACACTAAACCAAAAAAAGTTTAACTATGTAAATTGGAAATAAATCATATTCAATATTACACTTGCGTTACAATTGTGTTCGGCCATATTTAATTGGTCAATATTTTTACATGTAACAGTTTGCTCTATTGACCCCTACCAAAAACATACAAAATGTCCAGCCTAACCCAAAATCAGACCTCCTTGTTACAAAAAAAAAAACACTTTTAACTTAATAATGTCGTAATTATAGTGTTAGGGTCTAGGAGATCTAACTAGTATGAAGGCGCTTGTTTTTCATTTGAATGTTCTTTAAATGTTGGAATGCCAATCTTGTGATGTGGTCTTTGTGATGGTTATAGGGATTCAGAACCAGGTCAAGCGTGACCCTCATCCTTGTTGCATCTTGAACCTGTCCCAAAAAAAAAATATGGTCAAGTATTGTCATTCGAAAAGGGTCATTCTATAATGTCTATTGCTGCAAAATTTACACCTTGTTGCTGCATTCATTGTTTATATAATGTGTGTTGCTTAAGATTCTGCTAGCCTTTTAATTGAATTAACAGTGTAATGGTCTTTGTATTCGTAGTATACCAAACTTCAGATTTAAAGAAACCCATGTCCTTTTAATTAGGCAATTAAGATTAAATTAAAGTTACTTGTATGTTGTAGTAGTCTTCGTAGTAGTCACTGTTGAAAGCTTGCTTCATCCAAGTGGCTACAAATATTCCACAATCATTCCTACAATAACAGATTAGGAGTTATTGGCCATATTAACCTACTTTAGTAGTAAATTTTAAAATAGGTAACGAAGTCATACGAGTCAAGCCTCTGTGTTTGAACCCCTTTGGGCTCAAATAATTGGAAAGAAGATATATTTGGTTTTTCAGTTGAGATGTGCTCATAGAATCTTTTGTCCACTAGCATCTCCTCCAGAAACAGTCCCTATAGATGCAGAATTTATAAGTGGTTATCATGCGTGAAAACACTGGATCTGAAACCTATATTAGTATAGTATTACATTACCAGCATCTTAACAGATCTCATCCTTGAAGAATGATTTGATAGGGAGGGCATTGAATCCAGCAAAACAAGTCGTTTCCTGAAGAAGTCGACTACAAGCAAATACCAATGCATGTTCCCCTCATTGATGGGAACACAAACCTAGAAATATATACACAACCAACTAGTTAGGAATTACAATCACATTGAAAATTAAGTGAACTAACACTGAAGTGGATTGCCAATCGCATTTCTCACCAATCTCAAGTACTCAACTTTGCCCATGAAATATGGGTGAAAGTGGTCCACAACACTTGCGGGATGTGTGCTCCAACTCAACCCAAATTGCTGCATTTACCATCACCACTTACATTGTTAATCATATTAATATTGGCATTCACATTGAATGGTATGCGTTCCATTTTCATAATGATGGTCGAATGTATGAATGTATAATATGGCCATATTCAGAAACATATCACTATTAAGAAGCTGGTAAGTTCGTCCCTTACATGCTCTAATTGCACTAATGTGCCAATAATTAAAACTAGAAAAAGATGGGATGGGTTACCCTACATTTTATGGACTGAATTATATTTAAACTGAACATTTCTTTGTTTGAGTGTTGAGGGTATGTGTTCTGTAATGTGGCATGACGCATGCACTTAGTTGTCATATCAACCCTCCTGAGATTTATTTAATGTCTAGGTATGATATTGTCCTATACATAAGAAGGAGGCTCATATAGCTAGATAACATTACTGCATAAATAAAAGGATTTCATATTCTTGCATAACTTTGTATATCCTACTACTAACTATGAGCCCATCTGATGATAAGTCCATATGCCTTCCTGTTGGAAGAAGACGACTTTGAATGTGTTTGGTGGCTTTCATTGGTAAATATGTCCTCTGTTGACACTTCTTCATGCTTAGGATTTTACCGCGGTTGGCTGTATTATTTTGGTCAGACTGTGAAGATATGGACCACCTTTGTTGGGCTTGCATTGTGTAATGTGTTTACATAAATATCACATTTTATTATTTTCATGATTATAAGTAGACTTTTGTATATGCATATTGAATTGTGTGTTTTTGGGGATGTAAACTGGTAATTAGAAGGTCTAAAGAATTGTTTGCTTTCTACCCTGTCATAGTATGTGTAATTGTGCATCCAATTATTCTTTGTATTTGTGTGTACCATACATTGATAGTATGATATCTTTTGAAACCACCCTGTGTCGGTTCACAGCCAAACATAGCGGCCTCGTTCCTGGTCATTTTAGCTTTGTGTGAACTTTAATATTATATTCCTACAATTATTCCACAGCATGTGAAGTTATTCTCCATTTCGTTCATTCAACTACATTACAATTCTACAATTGGGAACTCTACGAGTATTTGTGTATATGGGTTTTAGCTATTTAGTATTGTTGTGGTTATATATTTAATATATTTAATATATTTAATGTTGGCACCTCACCTAGTGTAATGACTCTCAGACTTGTGCCATGGTGTATTATATGTTATTCATACTTCCATAGTACGTAATACATGGTTCATATTTTGGTTACTAGATGGTTTTTTGACATATTTGTAGGATTGGAGTTTATGGAGCTTAATGAGGAATTGCTAGTGAGGAAATAATTCAGATGAATAAGGGTATAATTGTTAAACCAAGTCAACTTGTCATGAGCTTCAGTTATTTTTTAGTTAAGCTTTTGTCCTATAAAGAACTAGTACTCTCATAGGTGGATAACATTTCTGCATAAAAATAATGATAGCTGAATGGAGGGATAGATACAATATCACATCAAGGTTTTGTCAGACCATTACTATTATCACATATTCATTACTGTATAATACTAATTTTTCCTGTATATTGATATACATTAGATGTTTAAGTATTACTGAGAAGCTTGTTGGTAAGAACCAAATAGATGCCAATCTGGACCTTGCCCGCTCTTGATGTGTTAGCATGCAAGCCATTAGATTAAGAATCTGTTTACCATTCAAAAATCTGCCGTTAATCAAGTGAGTAGATATACATGATATTATACATGTCGGTTCGTAATGTGTATTGACCATACCTCATTGTCCACCATTCCCTTGGGCACAAGAGTTGTAAATGCATCTCTATGGTCGTGACACAGTCCATTCGTGGCAATAATCTCCTTCCTTCATGGAAAACATTTACAAACAAGAGGGTGGGGTTTAATTTCTTTAACACCCGCTTGAGTAATAAATTCCAGCATATGGCTTATAAATTAACATTTGGACTCACTCATTGTACTTGTTATCTACGAACAGATAAGCACATACAGCGACCTCAACTTCGTCAAGTTTCATCTCTTTGGTTGGTCTAAACAACAAAGGTACCCACTGCATTAAAATAGGCAGCTTAGTATTATGATGATTTATATGGTAAATACTTGCATCATTATGTGAATTTTCATGGGACTTACACTGGGAAGCTCTATTCCTGACGTTTTCGGAGGGTCATGCAAGGTTATGGGCGATTGTTGTGCCTGAGACACAATGTAGTAGCCATCATGGTTGGGACTCAACCTGCCTTTGAATTTTGTATCAGGGGTGAAGATTATTTTGCGAGGGTTGAATCCTTTATTTCCCATAGAAGCACCGGTCTCTTTCCCACCCTCCTGTTCTGGGTTAAGTGGTTCCTTGGATACCCTCGAGTTGTGCCTATTTGCTGATTTAGTAACGGGTTTTGAGTGAACTTTTGAGCAATCAGTCAAACCCGCAGCAGCCATTTGCCCTTTTTTGGTTGATTTAGTTGAGGCAGATTTCGATGGAGTCATGAATGAATTGTTTGTGAGTTCCAGTGTTGTTCCTATTGGACAAGTATTTCCTGATACATGTTTGCGAAATTGGGTCAACAATGGTGTCGTCTGGATAGGGTTCTGGTTTGCAAATATTGCAGCCAGATTATGAACTACTTGTTTGACTTCCTCCACAGCAGACCCTAGTAGGTCCACCCTTGCCAATACAACCTAGCAAAACACATACAGCAACATATGTAGTGTGAAATATTTGAAGATTAAGTTTTTGTCGAAATAAAAGTATTTGAGTGATATGTGTTTACCTCATCATTACTCTGTGGTTCTTTAGTAAATTCATTCTGTGCTGTATTCCCTGCCCCATTGCTTGTCCATTTTAGGCTTTCATGTTGACTATATTTTAACAAGAATGACTTAGAATAGCTGACCATGCTCATAAACTACATGAATATTACATAAGTGTAAAATGTCAAATGAAGCATCATCTATGGTTAGGTCCTTTCAAAACCCAGTTGGATATAGTATACCAGACATTAAAACTTGAAATTAAAAATTCCTAACATATACCCTAATGAATAGCAACTACCACAGTAATGTGTTCCTATATCAAATCAATGTGCAACGACATACACAAACATGGTATAGGTGCATTCACATTCATGGGACTGATGGTCATGATTGAAAGTTTCCTGTGGTAATGTGGTACAAATATGTCTACCTAATATATGATTATCTATTTTTAATATTACATAAAGCTTAGGAAGAGAAGATGGGAAAGGTTGCTTGATAGGTCTGTCTTCATATTCACTAAAGTTGTTATTTCGAATGTTTTATGAGTTAGGTTCATATCCTCATGAACATGTTCTGTTAAATAAATTTCTGTTGCCCTTGTAGGGTGATCAACTCAGCCTGCACAAAGTCTCATTTAGTGCTATCTGTTGTTGTATGGATTGGTGAGATGAGAATTAGTCTGGTTTCTTAAACTACTGTACGAGGTACCCAAGCATTTAACAGGCAGTTGTTACAAGCTGTTGTGGATAAATGTTAAACTGGTTACATGTAGAAACTAACCTTGATGATATCTGAATAACATGTTTCAGTTTTGGAGCCTTGTTCATTAGGGTCTGTGATAGTTCATCCTTGCATTTGCTTGTGATGTCAGCCTCCATCCTCTTGGTGGCAAGTCTTCCTCTGCGTGCTGAATGTTTACGTCCACCAGCCATTTGTTGATACTAAAATGTGAGTGTGTCTTCTGTAATTTGTTGAGGGCAAGGGCTTGTATATTCTGAGAACAGAACCGCCAATTACACTGATATTAAAATTATAATATTATATTGGGGGCCATTGTGTACAGCAGCATTTATTATTATGGGTTGCAGAAATAGGGTCAGTCTGTGCTAGCCCAACCTTTTTCACCTGGGAGTATGCAAAAATAGCCTATGTGTGATATAGCCAACTTTGAAAGCCCCAAAATGACTATAGGTACTCTATTCCTTTGGTACCAAGTGGTACTGACACTAGAGGAACTCTAACTCGGTCGTACGTTTCGAGAAAAAAGGACTGAATTTGTAGTTATAAACGATGGATTAAATTTGGGTGGTCACCCTCTCGTAACCATTATATTTACGTGTATGTAAGCCAACGTGATGCATCAAGCAATGGGTAATATTATATATATGTATATGACTATAATCTGATTCAATTATAGGGACCAATTAATTGTCAATTTTGTCCTACAAGAAATAAAATCAACAAATAATTACATGAAAATGTATCTATTAAATGTAAGGCTTCAGGGTAAGTAGAGAGAAAACAAATTCCAAAACGAGAAGGAGGGAATCAACTATGTCAAAGTAAAACAAATCAAAGTTCAACATACTGTATAATACACACACGAAAGACTTAGCCATTTTCCCCCATTTATACATAGATTACTATTTTAATTCTCAATTATGAAAGATTTTATTTAATGGGTTTCAGCCAAAGCCAAAGATTTATTATCATTATATTAAAAAAGTTACAAAGACGAGTAATTAATTTTTGGGCCATTAATATCAATTATTATTTACTAAATATTTATCAACTAAGTGTTTTGTATTTGTTCAATTTATGTAATACAGTGACAAATCTTAAGAAATACAAACTTAACTTAAACATATCATATCTCGAATAGTTCAGATGATTCAGATTAAGTTATAACTAATGAAATTTACAGTATCATCCATTCAAAATTTATTTTAAATTTTTTTTTGCCGCTTCCCTATTATGAAATTGAAGTTATGTATATTTTTTAAGTTAATATTTTTTTAGATGACCTCCCAATAACTAATTTGTTTATATGATTTCAGATAATTACTCATTTTTTATTCCATATTTTGTTCCCTGTAATATGATCTTCTATGCGTTTATTCTTGTAGACGTTTTATCAACTTATTATTAAGAGTGCACTAGCTTCACTCCTCGAATCAAACTATATTAACAAAATACTTTTACATGAATATATATTACAATTAAAAATAACATTAAAATGTATTAAAAACTGATATGTTGAATGACAATATAATCAAACGATAATTAATGCATTCAAATGTCTTCATATTTTTCAATCCATGTTTTTAGTTTACACAATATTTTAAAAAAAACTACGTAAAACCAACATTTTGGTTACATCAATCAATTGACATGTGACTTCTATGGTTCTTCTATATTGCTCCCTTACATAACTATAATTTGTTACAAAAATGCCACAGAATTATATATTGTTTATTATAGATGTTCCATTAGTGCTCGCGTTTATGATAATTTCTTCACCCATTTATCCACAAGTACAATAACTTCGAATATGCATTTACATTTCCTGTCAGTGTATGTCTTACATGCCACTACAATCTTGACTCGTACTTGTTTACATTGTGTTATGTTGTTTAATTAATACAGTATATATCTTATTTCTTGTATTATTTATATTAAATATACTAAAGTTCACGTAATAGTAAGTTTAACGTCATAGGACATCAAGTCGATGACTTGATCGTGGCATCCCATTAAATAGAATTAGAACATTATTCTTAAATGTCCCTGTTGACGTGTATATATTAATTAGGACAACAATAATGTATTGACATTAGTATGCATGTGGATGAACCATGAAAATGTATATGAAGTCATCACATCAGTACATATCAGAGTAATAATGTATGTATGACAATGGTCCATGTAGTTCTCTTAATAACAATCACTGTGAATCCCACAATGAATAGCTGTATGTTTAAACGCCATCAAACATCATTTGTGACAAGGTGATTATAAAGTTTGTGATTATAAAGTTGGTTATTGGACATATCACGAAGCTTGCAGAGGGATATGAGAAACCACGGTCAGATTTGTCGTTCGTACATAACAATAACGAATTATTCGGGGGACGGGCTGATTCAGTGAGGGTACGTATTGCATGCCCATACTCAAATGTTCATTGTACATTTCTTATTGCTGCGTATACTCAAGCATTAGAGAACGGGAAATTGAACTATATAATGGGTGACACATTCCATTCGTTGTGTTCAACATATATATATTGACTAGGGGACCAGATTACACGAAATCATTGGTCACAGAAAGGTTGTGCCAAATCAATAATATTCTCATTACCATGGTGGCAGTGATGTGTTGCTTGATACCACTTACTACAAATAATATTAAAATAGGGGGCGATCAATATGTGGCATCACGAACCGTAGCACTACCCCAACAAATAATTGTGAGTTAGCGAGCAAGTGACTTTTCTTCTCTTCGCTGCTCATATTGTGTTAAAGACATGGGATTCCAACACACTTTGTGGACGTTTATGTGGTTTTTTAGGTTGATAACGTATGAACACTGTCATCATCTGCGGTGCTGGTCATTTGCATTGATCGGGTTTCGTATGAATTCAAAGGTTAACTCCAGCATAACAGGAATTATGATCTTAATTTTTTAGGAACTGGTTAATTGGTGAGAATTATCCTTTTCGTTGTGCTTTTGTTCTTAGGATTCCAACCTTTTTACTGAAACCGTAAATGACATCTTAATGTTATATGATACAAGTATTTGATTCGGCTTTCACTGATCTTACCAAATAAACTTTATTATAAGAACACTAAATGGTATTCTAAATGATATATAATAGATATATTAAATTGAAAATATAATTGATCAAGTCAAAGTGACTGTACACATACTAAAAAAAAAAGTATTAAACACATGAAAACTTTACGATTTCTAAGATGAGTCACCATTGAAAACAATTAATAACGTGGTCAACTAAAGATAGGTTAGAACTTTTTGAACTTTTTTTTATGACTTAATATGCAAGCGAATATATACCAAGATAATTAATGTCGTGATTAAAAAAATTATATTTATATGTATATGCAATAAATTTAATATATATATAGTCACACAAGTACATATTCCTTTTTCATCGTCATATGGGATATCACAATGGTCGTGATTCGGAACATGTGTCCACCATATGATAAATTCTTAAACATGTTCTATATCAAAATGACACATGTAAAAAAATGAATACGTGTACCTTATATTTATATATTAGATGACTATTATTATTATTATTATTATAATTTTTATTACTATAACTAGCACTACTAATATTATTATTATTATTACAGTTCTTTCTGTTATATTATTATAATGATTGATTAAATTATTCATTATAGTGATTGATTAATTCTATTTTCTCTTGTATTTTAAGCAAAATGTTAAGTCTTTAACGTTTGTATACATGTTATCCAAGTGTGAAAACACATCAATGTCGTGTTGTATTTTTTTTGTGGTTCTTTATTAAAAAACACATGACATTTTAATACATAGGTCATTTTTAACACATTACAGGCCACTGGTCTATATTATTGTTAGTTCCAATTGACACATGACTAATTTTTAGATTATGTATTTTCATTTTCAATACTATTATAATGATCGATTGGTGATAATATTGATAATTGATTGACTACAAATCAACTACTGACTACTATATATATATATATATATATATATATATATATATATATATATATATATATATATATATATATTTGTTTATATATATATTTATTTATATATATTTATCTATATATATTTATTTATATATAATATTAAACATTAATTACACACCCTGTAATTAATGTCAAAATGTATTTGAAATTTTAACAGTGAGTGTACGATATTTAATTCAAAGGAATAAAACATCGTAAAATTAATTATTAGGGAGCATATAAATTTTGATTAGAGGATTTAAACAACTAATTTTACCTCCTGGTGAGGACTACGTTTGATGAAATCCTTAACTACTTATCTGTCTCTTGCCCCGACTTTCTCAAGTGCCTTGTGTGTTTTCCTCAAGTCCTATGTTATTTTAACAACGTCCTCTTCAAGTTAGGAGTGAATCTTCGGCACATTCTCCAAACTACTTTGATAATTTTTTTATCTTAATTGCCACACTGTATACCTGCGTGCAATTTTTTTATTTTTTGTTTAAGTCAGGTGGGATGCGTCAAAGAGGCATACGCATCCCACTTACACTGCGCCAACATGCTTGACGTAATCTACGTGGATCCGTTAGTCACTTTAACGCAGCTCACGCGAATATGTCATCATATATGGTGCATCCATGTTTCACATATGCTTAATAGTAAGGTCAACACGCATTCACACAATAATTTTTAATTCCTAATCCTTCATTTAAGTTGCTTCATTGACATGTCATTCTCTATTATATGTTTGACATTACTTTCGTCTGATGGATCTTCTTTTTACTTTTTACTTAAATAAATGCATCATAACATTAGTTTGTAAGTGGTTTCACGGCTCCTTTTTTTTTTTCCAATTTGACGGATTATACTAAATTTATATTCAGCAGACACAAAATAAAACTTTTCTACATAGTGTGGTAAATGTATGATATAAAATTTGAAAAGAATACATTTTTTTTAGACATCTTCCTTCCTACTACGTAACTTCCCCAATTACAAATTGGAATATTTATGCTCATGGAGCAAGTGACCTACATCAACAACGTCAATGTGACAAGACAAGACTACTGTGACATAGGCCTGCTGCACCCTAATCTAACTAATATAATTATGTATCGTAACACGTTTTATAGTACTTATTTTGTACTTAACTTTCATTGCTTTTCATCTCTATTCTGTATATAGATATTTACTTTTCTCTGAATGGCCACATTTGCTACTCACTAGTCACAGTCGTTTCATACGGTTTTCACTCTTTCCTTGAATTCCAGTTACTGTTCATTAAATTTCAATATGCTGGTAAAGGAAATCCATATCATTGCATTGGTCTTTGTCATTTTAATCCCACTAAGCTCATTTGTAGCCACCAACGCATCCCACAAGGCAAGGATTACCATAATAAATTAGTATGAACAAATCTTTGTGGGCAGCACATATTTATTAAAAAATGCATATCGTTTAATACTTGTTTAACAATTTAGAAACACTAAATGAGTAGTTATCGGTTTCTCTAATTTTATTTAAATTACCATTAACTATCCCTTACAACCCACATTTTATTATCAACTACAAATTTTTGATTTTTTTAAATTTTGTCAAATTGGAATTCAAGGGCCACATTTTTTTTTCCTGTTCGCGTACCTACTTGCGTTGGGATTTGGGGTATTCAGGTTCATATAACAGGTGGGTTTAAGTCAGCACAGATAATATGACAAGACATGAAAAACAGCCATAGGCCTGCTGCATCCATATTCAAACTGATATACCTAATATAAGTGCAGCATAAAACGTTTTTACAACCTATATCACCATACATATTTGCTTTTCATCTATATTCTACATGTATATATATAACTTTCGAAATCAGTATACACTGGCCGCTCCCAACCATAATGGCCCATTTGCCATGTTGCATTCAATTATACCATGAATATGTGATATTTGACAATGGGCATAGGTTCTACACGGATGGCTGGCCATATTACATACAAGGGCATATGCCCACAACGAAAATTTAGTAATGCATAACATGCATATTTTGGTCTCAAAGCCCATTCTTCTCTCCAGACATATTAAAGCACTGGGTCCATTTATTAGCATTGTTGAAGTTGGTGCACAAATTTCCAATTTACACAATTAATATTAGTACTAACTACTCTACAAGTCATGGTAGAGTGTAGAGTTGATCAATGAGATGTAACCTTGAACCCAGGATTTTTGATATCATAAATCCACTAACGCAGAAAACAATAAAAACAAATACAAACATGTAAAACAAAGACACAAATATTATTTATGATTTGCATCATCAGCCCAGCATGTAAGGCCAAGCAAAATTGAAATATCCATACTCTCAACTCTTGCCACCGCAACTACATGCATGTACATATACTTGACTGCTAATTAAAAAAGGCTGGAGTCATACTGTTACACATTGTCGCTAGATAACTGATCAACCAGCTCAGATAAATTCTAAAAAAGAGTTAGCCATCATCACATTAAATGGAGTCAATCAATACTTGTATCAAACAGAGGTGTCCATCGTCACATGGTGAGTAATAGGAGATGTGCTTAACCTGCAATGCGCTACCAGCAAGAGAAATTATTGTACACAAATGTGCATCATAGTACAAAAACCCATACAAATTGATTATTTTTTACTCAGTTAATCCAAATCTGATTTGCAACCTAAACTGATCCCAAATCCAATCCAACACCGACAAAATGCAAGATCCAAAAAATGGACCCAAACAAATAAGTAAAATCCACTTACCCATTTTGACACAGTGGATCTAACCTTGTAAATACAAGATAATATGTTCAATACTATAGAACTTCCAAACATATGAGTGGAGGTAAAACAGTATAATTGACCCACTGAAAATAGGAAGCATATCATCATCATCATGCATCTGTTCATGTTTAGGGCATCCAATGGGAGTCTAACTGACCTCTTAATTTATTTATTAGATCTGAATCAAATAAATTAAGATGTTCAATGATTCTTTTTGTTTATATGCGACTGACAAAATTGTTAATTGTAGGTCTAAAAATATCTACATATCTAATCATAGTAAAATCATTTTATTCAAAATAAAAACAGGCTCCAGGGCCAATGGACATTGCCATAGACTGGAAAAATTAGCTGACTATAAACATTGAGACACATACGTAAATAACAATCACCTGCTACTAAGTAAGCAACGGTAAATTTGAAATTACAATCATACATGGTTATAGAATCACCAGTCACAAACAACTTCAAAAGAGAAAGTATGTCAAGCAATCCACACAGTTATCGTATTTCTTCCCAAATATAACGTTTGCTTCTAACAACCATTTTCTCAAGCATGTAATATGCAACCAAAACAAGAACAAAACGCTACAAAGGTGGAAACTTGCCATGGACAACTCCAAAACATACAGCACCAAAGTCAATGAATTGATATACCTTTCACTTATGTGGTAATGAAGAATCCGGCTGCAAACTAGGCCAAAGTTTTGCACCATCTGCATCTTGGGTACAACCATAATACTGACAACGTAAAAAAACCCAACGTTATGATCCAGACTAATTATGACATTATTAATGCACTCACTAAAAAAGGAATCAACACACAATAACTAACAACTAACCTGGTTCCATAACCCCGCTGCTGGATTTTGAGGGTAAATGGCAACAGGGGGGATATGTGGGTAAAGTTGTACCCCAGGGTATTGTGTGAAGAATGCCATCCCATGCTCACTGTATTGTGGATAGGCATCCAATCCTTGTCCAGGGTATTGTGCGAATGCTGCCATTCCTTGTACGGGCATTCCATGCCCAGGGTATTGTGCGAATACTGGCATCCCTTCCTGAAAGGACTTGTGAACATATGGTATTCCGTCACTTGTTGAAATGTCTACTGCTGGCCTGCATGCTGCTATTGGTACTCTATTCAAACCATGGCATGCATTGGTGTCCTACGTAAAACAAAACATTACATTAAAAACAAGATAACAACTCAATTTATCTGACAAACCTATATAGGTGCAATTAGAATCCAATTACATTATTAGTTGTCTTATGGACATTAACAACAGTATGCAAAGGTTCAATTGGAGGAATATCATCTTGCAGAGGGGCAGAACGTGAAACTTCAACCTTGTGTTGTTTAATCTGACAACCAAACCACACAAATTAAAAAACCATATAACTACTCAGTCGATGAAATATGTAATGTACGCTAAAATGCATGATTACAATTTAAGTTAACTTGTTTTAATATAATTAATTTTAATTATTCTAACATTTTCCTTCACCGAGTTTTGAGTTGAAGGTGCTAGTTTACTACGATTTCTTCTAAACGCAGCCGCACTTGCCATGTCTGCACTCTGCATTAAAACATTAAAAAATATATATCAACTTAATCCTTAATTTCAGTAAACCACTAAAGGAAAAAAATTAATGCATACATCGTCCTTTGGATGTGATGTCTGAAACGAACCACTCTTCCTCATGTACATACCGTCAGACAATGAGTCATTATCCTGCAACAAATATAATTTATTATGTCACATAAGTTAGTCTGTATGTAAATATTAACTAAAACTTTTGACCTAAAAGGACGTACTGCTTGGTCGTCAATATCATATTCCGAGCTTGAGGATTCTTCCTTATTACTAAATTCAGCCTCGTTTGTTATCATCCTTGGGCACTTTGCAATATTGTGTCCAGATTTGTGACAATATGAACACTTATACTTTCTCTTTCTCCAGTTCCTTTTCTTTGACGGAGCACCTTTAGTCTTAACCATCATAGGATCACCAACCACCTTCTGATTACCCTCTTGGTTCCGACTAGGATCATTACGGGTCTCTAACCTCGTAATAAGCTTCCTTATTTCATCCCTCATCTCCGTAAAATCATCCAATTTTCTTGCTGCAATATGACATAACCTATTACAAGTGGCAGCCAATGCACCAAATCGCAGCTTGAAACCCATTTCTGAATCAATATCATCCATCTGAATGGACGGTGTATAATCGCTCTTAGCAGTCTTTGTCCACCGTTTCAAGATTAGGCTGCTAGGAATGGAGTCCATGTGTTCATGCTTCATCGCACAAAAAATATGCCTACAAGGAAGACCTCGTGATTCAAAACCTCGACAATCACAGACAAACTTACCCTGTGCAGGGTCATAAGTCACGTCAAACACAGTCAATGGGCTGCAAAATTTATTCATTCTGTACCTCACAGTGTTTTCATCCACAGTTCTGTTTAAAACAATTAACGCACCAGCCTGCTCCATCTCCCCTTTAACTTCTGCAAATATCTGTGTTGTATAAATTTTAGAAGCTCCAAGCTCAATATTCTTAAGACAAGTTGTCATCACTGGCTCACCACCATACAAGGACTTATAGTCCGCCTCATGCTCATTATTTCTATAATCGTTTAAGACACGATCAAAATTGCGCAAAAAGTCAACAAGACTATTTTTTTTACGAACGTGTTGCTTGATGAAAGAGTTTATACCTTCACACCGAGAGGTTGTTCTTATGCGACCAAAAAATTCCTCCCGTAGATAAGCAGTTGCCCACATTCTCTTCCTCTTATATGTCTTCTTGATCCACTTTTTAGCCTTCCTACTGGAAATATTATGTTTCTCTATCATTTTCTCCCAAAATTCTTCAAACTCAGCCACAGTAAAATTAGCATACATAGCTCTGTTAAAATCCTCCAAAAATTCAGCATTCTTTACATTCTCACATGCATTATTTTGGAGATGCCAAGAACAAAGTCTATGTCTTGCCTTTGGAAAAATAGCCTTGATAGCCTTTCTCATTGCATTGTCACCATCAGTCACAACTGCATTTGGATGTTTATTTAACATAGCTTCCAACAGAGTTTCCAACACCCATTTATAAGTCTCAACTGTCTCGTCATCAACCAACGCACATGCAAAAATTGTTGTCTTCCCATGGTGATTCGTCCCATAAAAAATTACCAATGGTTTGTTGTACTTGTTCTTTTTGTAGGTCGCGTCAAATGCTAAGACATCTCCAAAGCATTCAAAATCAACACGGCTAGCATTGTCGCACCAAAACATATGTTGCAGTCTACCATCGCTTGTTGTAGTGAACTTTACAAACAATGAAGGATCACTGTCCGCCTTTGCTTGCAAATAACTAAGAGCAGCAAATGCGTCCCCATCTTGTATCTTAGCACGTCGCTTCCTATCAAGGTGGTTGTAGACATCCTTCTTGCAAAAACCCAAATCAGAATAACCGCCTTTTTGACCAACCATTAAGCCCATTATATGACATGTTCTCACCCCATACAAATGCAAGCTCTCTACTTGAGACTTATCCGTATCTGTCATTCCACGATAAGCTGGAATTAAGTGAACAAACGAAGACGGCACAAGTTCATGGTTGTGACCCTCCACAAAGCCCCCCACTACCCATCTACATGTCTTGTAGTCAAAGCGTACCCGGCCCGGGCACGACGGTCGATTACGGTCAAAGGTTTATGCTCCTTACTCTATCTACTCTAGTGAAGTGCTTCTTGTCCCTCAACCCCTCTCTGTTGCATACTAATTGACGCATAACTACATTGCCCTTGCAATCGCGACGAACATTTTTCTTCCTAATTACAAATCCATGCAGCTTAGCATATGTACTATAAAATTCAGTAGCTTCAATTTCAATTTGCCAAAATCAAGTTCACGAATATCATCCCCCTGTCAATTCAGTAATTCTTTTATAAGTACCGTCTACCTTTTTCCTCATGCGACCATCATTTTCATGTCCATCAACATTGTCACCATCTACGTCATTCTGCTCTCCAACATTCCTGACATCATTCTTACAACCTCCATCGAAACACTCATCACTACAACCTCCATCCGAATACTCATAGCTGGAATCTCCATCAGATTGCTAATCATCAAATTCGTCAACGCTTGAACCTCCTTCGGAATGCTGACCATCACATCCACTATCATCATTGGACAAACCATCAGCCCCATCACCGTCACTAACAAACACATCTGTTTGCTCATTCAAATTAACATAGCAGTCTTCACTATTGCTATTCATCTGAAAAAATGTTAAAACCTTCCTTCATTTCCAGCAACTTAAGCAGTTCAATATGAATAAACCAAACAATATTATACAAACCACACCAAACACTAGTATATAAATTGCCATTAAACCGAAAAATATAAACTATCATTCTTGAATTTCGATGTAAATTGAAATATAGGGGCTATGCAATGGTAACTAAAATTTTTATTCAAACCCGTGTCATATGGATTCAACAATATGACTTCTTTTACGATGTGTCAAACTCGTATATGACGGTGATACATTGCCACCGGTGGCACCACTTTTTTCGATGCACCTTAACTTTTACTTACTTTTTTATAAATTTATTACATATCTCAGTCATAATTATATATAATATGATTTTATATCTTTTTTACGTAAATATACAATCAACATGTGATAAATATATTTTTACTTGATACCAAATATTATTCTTTTAAAAAGATTAAGTGTTACATACATGTTATGTTGCCTCTCACTCCTCACCAAATATTACGTGAGAGAAAGTGTGTAAATATATAAAAAATTAAGAAAATTTTATTATAATAAAAAATATATAAATAACAAATTATATATATGTAAATATGTATATAATATTATTCAATAAAAAAAGAGGCAAATATGGAAAAGTACATGACAGACAGGCCATTATAAGAATACAATAATGAAAAGGGTGGTGGGATCTTGGAGGGATGGATGTTGTTGTCTTGTTGTGAGGTGTAGCTTTATGACAGAGGAATGACTAGAGATTGCTTAGAGCTTAGACTTTTACAGGCTCACGTTGAGGAAAAGGAAGCACTGAAAATAACGAGGACCACCAAAACAAAAGCACGGGAAGGGAACACGGGCCTCCACAAGTGCAGTTTTCTCATTATTAAATTAATGTTGGGGGACGTGGGAATCACATATGTAAAAGGAAAAGTTATGCAACTACTAACAACAATGAAGATATCTCCATCTTGGAGGCAAAGTGTCACCGCCAATGGTCTTGCTTTTAAGTACATATTACTGTTATTTTTCCTACTGAATGGAATACATGTTGCTGTTATACTCACGTATGCACACTACAAATATTCTCAAATATTTTAGTGTAAAATCTCATTGTAATCTTCGAAAGTTACAATCAAGTTGATACAAATAATGAATTGATGAACTAGATTTGATTGAGAGACTAAAATATCTAAAATTTAAACTTTGAAGAATTAAATTGATAAAAATTTATAAGAGACTTGATAACTTGTGTATCTGTTAGGGGTTAAAATTGGATTTAACTTAATATTTTATGATACATATATTAATATTTTATTACTATTATTTATTTTTACATATTGTTTACTAATTTTTCATTTAATTTGTTAAAAAGTATATAATATCATATTCAAGAGTCTCTTTTTTAGAATGTTTAAATAGGTCGTTATAGTTTATAATTTATACTTAGATTCTTATAGTTTCAAAAAAAAAATTATTAGCATCCTATAATGCTTTGAATGTGAATTCAGGTATTCCATTTGAAAAAATTATAAAACTATAGAAGCTCAATTACGATGTTTAAACTATAAGGAGTTATTTAAAAATTTAAAAAAATAAGAAGCTACATATTAATTTAAGAGTTTAATTTTAATAAACTTTCAGTACAAAACTTTTTATCATTGCTATATAATCTTATGTTAATATATTGATTAATGATTTTAATTATGTTAACAACAATATAAAGTGTCAAACTCAATAAATGATATAGAAACATATCATGTAAATGTTAAATGGTTTTACATTACGGTGCATCAAAAGTATATTATTAATTTAATCATACATTGACATATAATTAATTTGATAACTTTAAACTCTTTTTATCATCTTAAATATATTTTTTAATATCAATAGCTTAATTACTAATACTAGCTTACCCTATTCGTTATTCCATTCCTAAACATAGTACATCTCTGTTGCTTTTCTAAGTTTTCTTTGGTTACGCTTCTGCAGGAAGGTAAAAGGAAAGGATTTTAGGTACACGTCATCCACTGCAACATTTATTTACCAAGCCAATATCATAATCACACTTCAATATTCATGCATCAAGCTAATTATATAGAGCAAATACTATTTTATTTTATACAGCAACTACTATTATTTTGGAAAGGTAAAATATATTTACACAGACTTAAAACAAAAATTCTTCATAAAAGAGTAAATCAGTGGTCCAGAATTTTTAAAGCTGTACGTGGCAAAAGGGATGAAAAAATTTCATGCCTTTATTTGAAGTTTGTGTAGCTTTTTTAATTATTTGTTGTTGTGCATATACGTGAGCACTCTTTTGAAAATGAGGACCTAAAGTCTAATCCACCATAAAAAATGTGCATATTATATTCGTTATATCAATTTCTCCTTCACACCTATAATACTTTATTTTTAGATCAGTTGGACTTTTATTTGATATCATTAGGACGGACAAAATATGATGATGAATAATCTATCCATACTTTAAACTCAACACACTCTTTTTAATAAACCAATAAAACATGTGAAAAATGTAAATACTAGTAATTGAAACTTTAGAAATAAATTAATTTTATCATTACAAAAACATTTTGTGAATATAAGCTATCATGTCATGTATACACTAAACCAATTGTGGAGTACATACAACCTAGTTCATGTGGTCTACAGCTTGAATTTCAAACTTTTCCCTATTGGGAAATTAACTACCTACAAGTTTGTTTGTTGTCAACAACGAATCCTATATTGATACTTGTAACATATTACATATGGACATAAAAAAAGTATTGCACACACTGTAAAAGGATAAATAAATGAAATATATGACCATTCGCAAAAACCATTTGTAATTTGTTTATTTTATTTCTAATAACTAATGATTAGGATTGTTTTAAGCGCCACCATCAACCTAGTACTTTTTTATTTGCTAGACTATCATACAGTACATAGTTCTTAAATTCAAAGATTTTATGTCATCAAGATGTGGTGTGATATCAAATGAAAACTTCAAATTTTTGAAATGATGGTGTGGCTGAGAACTTGTGTTCAACTTGAGCTGTTGGATGTGTTGGGGCCATAAGGGGAAATAAAATATCTAGAGATTTATTTTAATAGACTCCATGCAAAAATTGAGTCTAATGTCATATCTTAACCTAAATTTAAAATATTATTTTTATAAATTTATTTATTTTATATGATTTTTATTTTGTTTATTTTTAGCTGATGCAAAACTTTTTTACTTATACTCACATTGTAGTAACATTTACATTTATAACAATTTTGTCTTTCACTATAAGTCCTTAATATTCTTTCTCAAATTTTTTTCATGAGTATTCAACTATTACCAGCCTTTACCCAACCGCACCAAACCCCACTTCTTTCAAGAGTCATCTACCAAAGTGTTATCATTCTTTACTAGACTGGCCATGTCTTAGCTGATCTGAGGTTGAGAAAGAGAACAGAGGAAAAGCTAGAAAGTGCAACGTCAGAATTAGCCGTAGGGTTCCCCCCTCTGGGTTTGGGGTTTCCAGTATTGTTTTGGACTGCCTGAGGTACAGAGGGAAGCCCTCTCCTCATCTCATCCACATCTCTCTCTTTCTCTTTATCAATCTGTGTTGAGTTTGAACTTTGAACAACTGGGTCTGTATTTTTGTTCATATTTGTGTAGCTATCACTATGATATTATCAAGCATGATTTTCAAACCATGAAGGACAAAAGTGGCAACACCGTCTGCTTTCATCACCACTTCTCTTTACCACTTTCTCTTGTTTCTTCTGCTCTATCCAAAAACAAAAAAAAATAATAAATTGACTCTTGGGTTGGTGCCAAACAAGTTGACGAAAAACCATCAAAGTTTATAGTGGGGATTGTTTTCTTTGCATACAGATATAGAGCTCTCTCCACTTTTTAATTTTTTTTTTCTTTTTCTCTGCTGGGATTTGAAAGACTATTAATTCCTGACTTGTATATCAGTTTTGCCTCTTTCTTCTGTTCTTAGTCTGTACTATAGTATAGCTTTGTTCTTTTTTCTATTTTCAGTAAGGGTTTGTCCTTAGATCCCACAAGCAAGCCCTTGTAACATACGAAAAACAAAGATCTATGGACCATGACACAGCCTGAACATTCAAAATTTGACTAGTACAACAAAGGATGATGAAGGGTTTAATGTTCCAACAACAACAGCAGCAGCAGCGGCCAAAACCATTACTAGTGGAGGAGAACATGTCTAATTGAACTTCTGCACTCGGGGAGCTAGTGCTTCTGAAATTCGTACCAATTACCCTCAACAATACTTGGCTCCACCACCAATGTATATGTATATTTTTTTGGTTTGTTTAATATAAGTCCTTGTCTTGTTTATCTGAGTTGGGTTAACTTTCTCTTTTATTTTTTTTTTAATTTTTAGACCAAGATGCTGAAGTTATACCCGTGTCACCCAACATTCTTCTAGCCACAAATAGGTTCATTTGTGAGATCTGTAACAAAGGATTCCAAACAGATCAGAATCTTCAACTTCATAGAAGAGGGCACATTTTACCATGGCAGCTGAAACAGAGAACAAGTAAAGGGATGAGGAAGAAGGTGTATGTGTGTCCACAACCAACGTGTGTGCACAATGACCCATCAAGGGCCCTGGGGGACCTAACAGGTTTCATTTCCACTTATACAGAAAACACGATGAGAAGAAGTGGAAACGTGATAAGTGCTCCAAGATGTATGCAGTTCAATGAGACTGGAAAACTGAGTCAAAGACCTGTGGCACAAGGGAGTACAGATGTGAATGTGGAACCCTCTTCTGAAGGTAACCAACACCTGAATCCATCAGGAAGGAGGCTTCCACCGTCCGTGAGATGGGAGCCTTTGGCAGTGAGATGAGAACAAACCTGGCCATCGAGAGGGAGGGTTGGGCCAGCAGCCGTGACGGAAAGAGCGGTTGGGTGAAAGAAATTGGGGATTTAGGGCAAGTGGGATTCGTTTAATTTGGGGGTTCACATCTATGGCAGACGGGGGGTCAGGGGACGTTGCTGCGAAAGTGAAAAGAAAGTAAGAGGGAATGAAAATGGAAGTCAGCCAAGGTTGCTGCAGATGAGAACCGGAGCAGTAAGCATGAGGTCAGCCACTAACTGTCGCTACCTGGTCGAGCCTCCCATCACTGCCTCCACCTAAACCTCTTATCGTAGATCTGTTTGTTGAACCTTATATAGATCTGTGCTGACCAGATCTATAGTTTCTGTGACTCCATCTTCGCAAACATCGTGTAGTTCAGTTCACCACAGCTTTGCCGCAACATCGCTGGTTGGTCAGGCCCGTTCTTCAAACTTGCCTCCCACAATGAGAAAACCAACTCGCGAGCAGCGACCCCCTTGTGTAGATTTGTCAAGACCAAATCTATGGTATGTGTGACTCCATCTCTACGAACCAGCACCAGAGCTCAGTTGCGACCTCGTACGTTGGTCAGGTTGCAGCTTGGGGTGGCCATATGTGGTGAGATATAGGTCTGGTTGGCTGCAAGGCTCCAGGTTCGTTCTCGGCTAGCACGAGTGGCGATTTGGCTCCAAGTTTGTGTCTGAGGTCTCTTCGGTGGTGGCTGAAGCGGTGGAGAAGCTGGTGGGTGTGGTCGTGTGGGTTGAAGACCTACGGTAACTTGTTGGAGTAACCCTCTATTCTATTTAATATTCTATTAGTTAATAACCTAACTACTCGACCCGAACCAACCCAATTGTACTCGGGTTGTTCGATTCGAGTTACTGAGAAAAAAATTTCAAATCCAATTCAACTAAATCGGACTTCAACTAATTAATTTAGATTTTTATTTTTCTTAAACCCGATTTGACCCAACCTGTGCGTAGCCCTAATGAATTTTACACATCACCTAGTACAAACCATGTGGTGTATAGAGAGTCATACAATTACATTGAACTTCATATATTTACCAAAAAATAAAATAAAATGAAGTGAATATAGTTAAACTCAGATGTTTATGTGTGTATACGTGCAATTAGTGTGGAAATTGCATGATCTACTCTTGATGAAAAGCTGAAATGGTGACTGAAACCTAAAGCGCAGAGAAATTCGTAAAACCCTAGCTTACGCAGCACCAGTGTAAAAGACAAAGGCTGATTTCTCCAAAGATTATGCAGAAGGGGAAAACTACTCTAATCAATCGCAAGAAAAATTCGAAAGGCTTACCGTTTGAAGCTGCGAACACGTCGAATCTCCACTGCAACCCGTCGTTCGAAGCTCCACCGCTCGGCTAACCGTTCGAACCTCGCTCTTCCTCTTGCTTTGGATTGGTAATCTCCGTTCGAAGCTCACTGCAAACGTTGAACAAACAGGGGTTAAAGGTTCTTTCATTTTGGGGTTTAGGGTTCGGACACCTGAAACACTCACCACCTTGGGGGAACACTGACCTTCCATGACGAAATACGGGTTTTGGGGAGGAGGGGTTCGCTGTTCTTCTTCCACGACGGTGAGATGGAGGCTTCGGCCGACCGTCAAAGGTGGCTTCGATGGCTCACGCGTGTGGGTGATGGGGATGGGGATTTAGGGTTCTTTGGATATTTGGTGGAATGAGTTCACGATCGAATTTGGGGGAGTGAAACACGATTGAAGTGTTTCGGGTGTTAAGTTTTGCATATTTGCAAAACAGTCCTCACAATCCACAAATTATTTAAAAGGTCCTTGGTGACATGGATTCAACACTTGGTCAAATGCTTATTTGTCACACTCTAATTGGAACATTAATTAAAGCCACCGGTGGCTATCAATTTTATGAAGCACCGGAGCAGCCACCAAAATAAAAATAGGAAACACAAAAGCATTCGCACTCAGTCAAAAAGTACATGCACATGGAAGACAGACATAATCACAAAATAAAATGGCTGCCATGATACTACATGCTCGAGATAGCACTCCCGTGCTTGAGGTTTTTTATCATTGGATGCATGGGACCTTTTTTGAGATATGTAACTATTTTAATTAAACAAACAAAAAAATTCAACATAAGCAGTGGAGACTCGACGTTTCAAAGCACTGTCCAATAAAACTTAAGATGTTGAATTATAATTTTATGTATCTAGATTCTTGACTTGATACACAATGCTCTTTTAAATGTGAATGCTTTGAAAACACTCAATTAGTCCCCTATTACTTGAGAAAAAACTAAAAATAATTTAAAAAAAGTCCCCTATTACAAAAAAAAAGTCCCCTATTACATGGATACAAACCACCTATCCTCAAAGTCTGTCAATTTTTCTATCTCTCTATTCAAATTTTGTCAGTCAAAAAATAATATACATGTTCTAGACCAGATTCTGAGTTAATGGTTTAAGAATAATTCGACTCGCTAGAATTATATTTCAGATATTTATGAGTGTTATTGGTGTTGATATTCAATTTTACCCATAAAATTTTTATTTTTGATACCTAATCAAGGACTAATAACTATATGTTAAATGATATTTAACTACAACATTTTTAGCACATTTTTTTTTATTTTTTTTCAAGTTTTATTTGTTTCTATCTTATTTTCATCTTTACTTTTCCTTTTATTTTTTATTTTTTATTTAAAAAGAAAGAAACAAAATTTTTACAGCCCAAAACAAAAACAAAGAAAAAAACAAAAAACGTAATGCTGCTTATTCTTCTATCTTTGGAAGGAAACAACTTTTTTGTTTCTAGCTCTATGTTTCTTTTCTTTTTCTGGCCATACACTCCACCACACTGCAACATACTGAAGGCCACTACCTGCATTGCAGCAGACCACACACACAGGGAATAAGGTTTTGCTCCCCACCCACTACTCTTTTCTGCTCCACGTTCCATCCGCACTACACGGATCAGAACCAACTCCTCACCCACGACACACACTTTTTCAAGCCCTTGATCTTCGTTTATGGGAGAGCATCTTTTATTATTGGGGGATCGAGACCACCTTGAGGGAATCTGATACTCCCTCTCCCCTTCATCTAAGACTCACCTTCCTCAACCTCTTTCACTCACCTTCATCTCCTACAAACCTCAAACACACCACTCACAAACCACCACTCAAAAACCACCATAACCACCATTGACAACCTCCATCCTCCAACATCCTTCCCCTTCACCCACATAACCAATCCATCTTCAAACCATCTCCCACTACATTCACTCTCTTTCATCAATCTCCACCTTCACAATCAAAACAACCATAAACTAGAAAAAGAAGAGAAAACACCACCTTTGCTCCCTTGCTCATGTCGCCGCCGAGCATTGCCTAGACCAGACCGCTGAGCAGTCATTCTAGCCACACCTTCGAAGCCGTCGTTCCAACCCGTCAAACCCGCAACTCAGCCCAACCGAACCCACACAAGCACAGCCGCCCAACCAGCACCAACCGCGACGCACCTGCCGACCTGCAAGCAGCATCCAACTGTCGCCGGCCACGTCCAGCCGCACTCAGAACTGCGCCACCCGTATCGCACCGCTCCACCACAGTCGACCGTGACCCCAGCTCCACGAAAAACCAACTCAGCCCCGGAACTCGCAGACCCGTTCTGACTCGCACCACCGTTCTAACCCGCACCACTGTTCAGAACTGGAACCGCAACCCACCGCTTCCGTCCGCCCCACGCCGCCGTTTGAGCCAAAACCCCATCATTTCCCATATCTCTTCTACTTGGCTTTTTGGTAAACCAAAGCACCTTCCTCTATTTCTTTTCTTCGTCACAGAGCTGGAACCTTCTTATCTGGTTTTACTTTTGTTTTCATTTAAAAACAAATGAATGACTTTTTTACTTTTGATTATGCTGTTTTGTTGGCTCGGTAAGTATAAAAAAAAAAAAAAAAAAAAAATAAAGAAAGAAAAATCAAAATATTTAGATAGGTATTTCAACATAAAATAAAAAATGAAATTGTTTTCTTCCACTTTGTTGGCTTTATTGAAATTATTTATCTTATTATGTGTTCTAGTTATTAATTTTACGATCTCTTTTTTTAAAAAAAATAATAATAATTGAATTTTGTAGAGATCAATAAAATATGATTAACTGAGTTGCGACAGCTTAAGTTGCGACAGCTTGTTAATTCCATAACTTTTAGAATCATCTGAGTTGTGACAACTTGATAATTCATTTTTTTCTAAGCATAAGAAAAAACCAATCAAATGGATTTTCAAAACAAAGATCTTTTAAAATTAAAAAACTTTGTTGTTAATATTATCTTCATAGTTGTTGATTTTACAATCTTCTTTAAAAAATAAATAAATAAATAAAATAATATCATTAAACCCCTTAGAGAAGAATAAAAAAAGGATTAACTGAGTTGCGACAGCTTGTTAATCCTATAACTTTTATAATCATCTGAGTTGTGACAGCTTGATGATTCAAATGTTTTCAAAATTAAAAATAATTAACCAATAATCAATTTTTTTTTAAAGAACTACGTGACTTTGAGTTCCTCATTGCACCTGAGGATACGTAAGAGCAAAATCTCTATTCTGTCAAGCCAAATTTAATTTTCATAATGTTTGTTTGTTTCTTTTCTTTCTTTTCAAAAAAATAAATAAATAAGAAAAAATAATTACAAAATCTTTTTAAGGGGTAAAAATAAATATATTTGAGATTATTTAAATTTGCACAACTAACTTAAGGTATCATTCTTGGAATGGGCAGTGTAGGGTGCTAACACTTTTCCTACCTGTAATCGACTCCCGAATCTAAACTCATTTTCCAAAAGACCAGTTTTCCTATTTTAGGGGTTTTTTCTAATGTTTTCCCAAATTAAATAAACATTAGTGGCGAGTCCATTGATTTTCAAAGTCTTTATATTTTTCGGTCGTCCCGTCGCGATTCCGGTTGCGACAATTGGATAAATAAATATATCCATTTATGAAGAGTAAATCTTTAATATAATCCTTCATAAATAAATGAATTAATTATACCTTTCATAAAAAGAAGAAATAGTTATAAGCGATAACGATCTTATTGGATTCTTATCTTGATTAACATCATTTAATGCATATTTAAACATGATTCTTATCTACCAAGATGCTCTTATAAATACCATACAAGAGAGTGTAACACCCCTTTGGGGATGCCACACATATAAAGAAAAATAAAATAAATAAATAAAATCTACCCAAGTTATAAAACATTTATTACATAATAATATGGGTTGTAAAATAATTCCTGTTAAACAGATTATTAAAAATAAAGTCTTGCGGAAAACATAAACTAAATAGAACAACACTACTCATAATATACATATGTTCCAAGTTATAAGTTATACAAATAATTTACAACTACAATTACAATTATTTAAACAGAAACAGTAAATAAAAACAATAAAAGAGTCAATATATACATCCATACGCAGACGCGCCCAAAAAAACATCATGCATATTTAATCCTCTGAAGGATCACTCTCAACATGAAAATGATCATCAGGAGACAAATATCCAGGATGCCTCGACTCTCGGCGGAAATGTGACCGCGCAGTCGACACAAGTGTCATCTCACTAGGCTCAGTGGATATCCCACCAAAATGACGCCTAATGGATAAGGGTAACTTTAAATACAAAAACACCGTCGTCGTCATCACTGGCTCGTCATCAAATCTATGGCGTAGGGTCACCGTCATCCGTCCCGCATACGTCACAGAGTCTCTATCTCCTCTCATGTGCCACGATAGCGATCCACCGTGAAACTCGAGAGTCACGAACTCCAAAAATTCTGGCACCGCCATACCAAAACTAATCAATCCAATGGGTATGGATGATCAGATGGTTCTTGATCGTCAAACTGGTCGTCGACTAGCTGATCTTCCTCCTCCTCGGGGTACAGAACCTCAAGAGGCTGTTCCTCTTCTTCTTCCTCAAACTCTTTACAGCGTAAAATAAATATACATGAAACATACACAATACAGAAAAGAGGTAAGACAACCTAAAATCACCATAAACATGGTCAATAAGAAGACGACAACCAACAGTTATACAATTCATGCAATATGAAAAGCTATAACAGAAATCTGTAACAAATTCAAGAAAGAGATTTAATTATCATAACGACACCTAATATCACAGATAAAAAAAACATTACAGATAAGATAATAGAACAGATAAATAATCCTCATAATACTAACCAGATAAAATAGACAGATAAGATAAAATAAAGTTCCAGATATACTCATAAGAAATATGACACGTTCCTACTCCATGGAGCTAAACAACACGATACCACAGATATCAGAGGGAATGACTCGTAAAATCTATTAGTACCACGGCTGCCCACCAACTATTCCGCGGTCATACGTTGCCTCATAGCTCCACATCACCGGGAATTTACCATCCAGGCGTGGGTAGTTCAGTTCACTGCCTCACGTCGTGACACTACGAGCAATTGGACTACTAGACTTCACAAATCTCGATTAAATATAGTGCGTGTCGAGTCCATTAGTGTGCTTATCGGTTACCACTACCCGTGAACAACCGACTGTCCATATATGGAATTTCGTACACTAAAGTCTCCAAGTTCATTAGAACAATGAATCACACTACGTTTATCGCATCGACAACACGATGTGATTCACCTCATCAACCAAAATTTACCAAAAATTAGTAAATTACCAAAATACCCTCATGGTATAAAGATAGAAAGCCTGTACGGGTTCACATTTTTTCGACAGCGAAAAATCCTCAAAAGCCTGTACGGGTTCACATTTTCCCGACAGCATAAAAATACAAAAAATTCCAGAAAAATATTGTTTCGGTCAATCGCGTAGAAATTTTATCGCGTTTTCGAAATCTCGTCGTTTTTATAAACGTTTTGAAATCGCAGTAAATATATTTTTTCTGTTTTCAAAATCGCGTAGGATTTTTAATACGTTTTTTCAATCGCGTAAGATTTTTAAATCATTTTCTTGACCGAATTCCTTAAAAATTATTGTTTAAATAAAAGTAAATAATAAATAATACTTTTAAGCTACGTATAATATTTTTCATATCGTATATCTTGTCTTTTGGATATCTTTCCTATCTTATTTGTCCATTTTTACTAAAAATTGACAAGTATTTTGTTTAGAAAATAATATTAATGGTTTCTTAATTTTACCGTAAAAATTTGTTTATTAAATTTTTAAACCATATAATTAATCCTTTTGAAAACTACTAACATGCTTCAAAATACAGCATGAGCTATATGTTAAAAATTTTTGAAAGTTACTGTATTTCATTCCTAATAACAAAATCATTAGTTCTAAGTTATCAAACTTAATTCTATTTGATTCTTTTCCTTAAAACTCATTTTAGAAAAATTCTTTTTAACACATATTGCATCCTTATACTTAGAAAAGGTTTGGATTTAATTTTAGAAACCATGGATACTTGGTTTGGCATGTTGGCCGAATTTCCTAAATACTTTGAAATTGATTTCTAAATTATTTCTCATCTTCTAAATATATGTCAAACTTATTGTATTGTCTAATTCATTTAACCATTGTTTTAGAAAATGGTTTTTGAAATCAACACATTCATTTTAGGCATGTTGGCCGAATTTACTAAGTCTTACCCCTTTGATTTCTAAATTCATTTTCTTTGATCAAATCAACTTAAAACCTTCTTAATTCTCCTAGGTTAATTAAATTACCTTTTAAGAAAATTTAGAGAACATTTTGGTTCTCCATTTGATTAGTGGTCGTGAGCCTCATGGAGTGTTCTTTGGAACACACATGCATTTCCTTGACATGTTATTCACATCCTATACATTATCATGCAATTCTATACTTTATCATGTCATTCTAACACATACAATATATTTCTAACACATATAACCTAAATCAAAGCTTGTAGACATGCAAATTAAAGCTTGTAGACATGCAAATTATTACAAACAACAAATAGAAAAACTACTAACAAATACACAACCACATCAAATAAGCTACTAACAAGCACAAACATGAATCCTTATGGATTCTACAATCACAAAATCAAACTCCATCCTCTTACCACCATCCATAGGTGATAAGATTTGTCTTCCTCTTACCTTAAATGAAGACAAATGGTTTTCTTTCACTCCTCCTAGGTCACGATTTTCTCCTTCAAAATACCTAGCAAACTTAAACAAAAACTACAAGTTACTAACCATTAAAAAAGAACCTAAACCATGGATAAATCATGGCTTAGAACTTTGAAAAAGGATTTAGAAAAGAAAAACAAGAAATTTCACCACCTTGGTACAAACTTCCAAGTAGGTTTTCAAGCTTCACATGAAAGAGTTTGCAAGAACTCTCAACTAGAGATATTCTTAGGATTGTGTTTAGGTTTAGAAAACTTGGTTGGATAGAATTTTAGGTGGTTGGATGGTGGAGTATGAAGCTTGGCCGAATGGTGAAGAAAGAAAGCAACAATGGTGGCTAGGGTTTTTGGATGAGAGAGAAGAGAGAATTTTGCATGAAAGAAAAGTGAAGAATGGTCTCCTAACCCTCACTTGGCCGTAGACTTCATGGCTTGCAAGGTGTCCATGGCTTGGCTTCATCCAAGCCCTTGGATGCTTCAATGGTTAAGATTAAAACTTGGTTAGCAAGCTTGTTTCCTATTGGTTGGTTCAAGCATAGTCACCATGCTTAGTCATTAACTCTTAAGCCTAGTCATTAAGCTAGTCACCATGTTCTAGAGAATTCCTTCACTAATGATGATTAATTAAGCTACTAAGTTAACTGTATTAGCTAAACGTGGGTCCCGCAAAACATTTAGGGTCCACTTTGTCACTAAGTTATTCGACTAATAAAATAATATTATAATAATATAAAATTATTTTATTTGATGATTAAATCCTAAAAATTAAAAGATTAATTTTAGGCCATTCAGACCGTGGGTTTAGTAAGATCCCCCTTTCGAATAATTAAAAACAGATTTTACCGGTCCGAAAAATATTATTTTCCCGCTTGTAGCAAATCACACAAAAAGTCCATATAAAATCACAGACAGTAATATTGGACACTAAATCAAGTAGAAAACAATTAAAAACAACAAAAACAGTACAAACAGCACGTTCGGGACGTAACGGTCATTTTCCTATTTTTTTCCACAACGTAGCTAATCGTCCAAAACGTTCAAATAAAATTACAGACAGTATTAATTGTCTGTATATCATCCAGAAAAATTAAAATAGTAGCTCGAAAAAACTTTTATTTTACCGTCTAGAAACAAATTACGTAAAAAGACCAAATAAAATTTGAGCCTGTATAAACGTATTTGTATTTCATACAGAAATCGAGAAACAGTAAAATAGGGACACAACGGTCATTCACACAAAAGTTTGAAAAACAGCAAACAGTACATTCGGTACATTTTCTAAAAATTGGGGTGTTACAGAGAGCAAATGTATGCATCAAATTCCAAACACTTCTCACCTTGTATACGGTCTAACTTGAGTTTCGAAGTACCTTTTACAGGTACCCACCCCTAACATCGCCTTCGCAACCACCGTGCACCAGAGGAAACCATTTACATCAACCTTAATCAAGTGATTCTTTGAAACCCGTTTAAAACATTAATGTTGTCTATGAGAAAACATAAATTTCAATTTCAATTACCACCATCATAGTTACTACAAGGTAAAATCACGTCTCTCTCACTTAGAATCAACTTTCTTCAAGCCACAGTCCAGCATCCGCTCTCGTTCATGAGCTAATATAGGAGCCAATCGCAGCCCAATCGGAACCCATGCAAGAAAGGGTAGAGACTTCCCTTACTGGTGAAAATCTCTCTCCTCTACCACAGTGAGTTCCAGTGAAGTAACGACTTAGTCCACAAAGAGTACCTTCTAGAGATACTAGACAACGAGTATCAATTTGATCAATTGAGTTGGTCCAAGTCAAACAACTATGATTTACATACACCTTTATTCATTTACATAATTTTCAGTCTTTTCTATTAAATGATACCAAATAAAGAGAGAATAACTTCTTCACTTCTTCTTTCTTTTCTTTCTTTTATTTTTTATTATATCCTTTCTTTTCCTTTTTCCCTACTATATCAAACTGAACCTTAGAATTCATTTGGACAATTTCTTTTATCTAATTTTAAGTGGTTCTACAAAAAAAAATTACATACATGCATTAGTTGAAGGACACCATATAATGCACAACAAGCATTATTGGACCATAATTGGGGCATTGTTTTAACAGAGCCATTTGCTCCAATCTCCTTTCACTAAAATCAATATCATTATCTAATCAATATAGTATTGGTCCAAGTAGTAATAGACTTAGACATCTTAAACATGTACTCACAAGTTTGATTCTTGACTCGTGTGTAAGGAGAAAATACAGTTAAGAACAATTCCTTTCTTCGAAGCCAGACAGAACTGCGACAAATTAGTTCATCACCTTCTGGACAGAGGAATATTACGAGAAACCCTAAAAAATGTCTTTATTTAAACTAACAGCTCCGAATGTGATATTTGGATGAAAATTCATCAATGACCTTATATATAACTCAGCATGTTTTTCATTAACTTGAAGCCCTATTTGCTGCGAATGACAATTTCTACACTATACGTCTACTCCTCATTTGATGACCAAATAATTATATTTTTCTTTTATAAACCAACTAATTATTTCATTACCTTTTTTTTTTTACAACAACAATTGTAATGAAATAATTATTTGGCTTGTAAAAAATATATAATTAATATTTTTTTTCCTTTTTCTGCGTGACTATTGTTTTAACAGCTCAGCTCCTTACCAAATACGACGATCATACAATATATACCACATTTGGCGTTTCAATAATTATAAAAGTAATGTGTTATCTAGGGACGGATTCAAAAATATTTGGTGAAGGGGTTAAAAATTATAAATTATATTATTAAATATAGAGAAAAAATTAAAATTAGTAAATAAAGATGTATTCACCCTTAAATTATTTAATAAGTTAAGATCAAAAGATACTATTTTAAATTAAGGGTAAATATATTCTTATCATTCGCTTTAGAAGAAAGTATTTTTTTTCATTATATAGGAAAATTTATGAATAACGTAAAAAAAAAAAAAAAATATTTATATTAGATATTAAATGAATCGTAATAGTAGTTATCTTTTACATCATGATTTATAAACAAAATTGAGTTTTTATATATATAAATTTAAAAAAAAAAAAGTGAAACTAAAAGTAAGAGGAATTAATAACTTTATTATATAAAAATTAAAAATTAATAGAAAAATGAGTTGAAATTGTAATATCAATGTATATAAAATAATCATGAATCACACGTCAAATACATATCAAGTAGAAACTCTTTTAACTTCATCATTTTTATATTTGGTATAATTATATTGACTTTTTCTTAAGTTAGTGTTTATAATAATGACACTCTTTTTGTTTGAGAAATTACTCATATTTTTTTACTTTGTATTTTTAATGAGACTTTGTATAATATTTGTATATAAAGTATGAAATATATATATAATTTTGTAAATAAAGAATCATATTAAAGTATAATAATAATATATAAAATCAAAAATACATATATAATTTTTAAATAAGAGTGTCAATATAATAAATATTAATTTTATAAAAAATTAATATAATTATTTTTTACTTTTTAATAAATTTAATTTAATTATTAATATTTAAAAAATTAATGAAAAAAAGGAGGAGACCCGTGCTCGCCCCTTGAATACGTCTTGGTGTTATCCAATCATATCATGTATACTTTGTTTTATGTCCATTACCAAATCGGATAAATATTATACAATTACGACTTGTGTATTAAAATATGCATTTGATTTGAAGTGCTGAATGATTAATTTATATTTAATTAGATTTACTTCGTTGGAGGAAAGTCGAGGAACGTTATGCCAAAAGAAAAATAAAAATAGGAAACACAAAAGCATTCGCACTCATTCAAAAAGTATATGCACATGGAAGACAAACATAACCACAAAATAAAATGGCTACCATGATACTACATGCTCGAGCTAGCGCTCCTGTGCTTGAGGCTTTTTATCATTAGATGCATGGGACCTTTTTTGAGATGTGTAACTATTTTAATTAAAGAAACAAAAAAAAAAATTTAACATAAGCAGTGGAGACTCGACGTTTCAAAGCACTGTCCAATAAAATTTAAGATGTTGAATTATAATTTTATGTATCTTGATTCTTGACGTGATACACAATGTTCTTTTAAATGTGAATACTTTGTAAACACTCAATTAGTCTCCAAGTACTTGAGAAAAACTAAAAATAATAAAATGAGAAGTCCCCTTTTACCCCAAAAAAAAAAAATTCCCTTATTACATGGATACAAAGTTACAAACCACCTATCTCCGAAGTATGTCATCTTTTCTGTATCTCCACTCAAATCTTGCCACCCAAAAAATAATATACACATAATATATTTTTAAAGTTTTAACCACTTAACGCAGCTTTTACACCATTAACATTAATTCTCATATATGTCTTATTCTTTCACCAAAAATATTAATAATATTTTTTTTAATATTTTTTAAATATTTATTTTATTATTAATCTAAAAATAAGTATTAATAATATTCATCCCTTAATAATATTTATAAGTATATAAAATAGATTAATAATAAAATAAATATTAAAAAATGTGTTTAAAAATGTGTTGTTAATATTCTTCTTCTTCCATTTCTACCCACGAGATATTTTTAATGGAAGACAAATGTAACACATCATATTTAAATATATTTATAAAAAATTAAATAAAGATGATAATTTTTTGTGATGAATGAGTCTAGTGAGATTAAACTATTATTTCTCTTTAATTTTTTATGAGTATACCTAAATGTGATATGTTATATTTGTGCTCATATAAAAATATCTTTCTATTCAGCACCTTTTCTGTTGTTGTTGGTTTTTTTTTTTTTGTTTTGGTCAGAGCTGTTGTTGGTTTGAAAATACACAGTATCTACTTGTTGGGGTCATGGTATTGGCATCCTTGAACACATAGCTATGGCCCAGACGTAGCTATGGCCCGGGATAATTAGGCGGCAAAACGAGCTTGTTACAAAGGAAAATACTTCCATCTTTAATTTATTGGATATCATTTTAGATTCAATCCGGTTAAAGTAATGTTTGCAAGATAAAATATGTTTTGATTTCGGTATTATGATACCATTAATCTTACTTTCACATAATATTTTTCTCATGTACAGTACTAGAGAGTTAGGACTGATTTTTTTTTTTTCGGAAGAGACCGGATGCATGTAACAAATTCAATTTAAGTGGTCCTATTCACAATTCATGTGGGTCTCACACAATAAAATTAAAAGAAAACACTTCATTCGTGTCATCCAGGACAATTTTCAGTCTGGACGTGTATTTGTACTCTTTTCTCATATAAACTGATATACTTTTTATCATTGTCATCAAAACTACTTTTTTTTTTCTTTCTCTCTCCATTTTCTTTCACACTAATAATGCTCCACATTCCTCAATGCGAATTATACATATGAGAACATTTTTTTGTGCAACTAACATTTTTCTTAACATATTTGCTTTCTATCTTTATTTCTTTAAGGTGAGTTTGGTGTCAAAAAAATAATGATAAAAATCTAAAAATAACACTTATTTAGTTATATATATATATATATATATATATATATATATATATATATATATAAAACTCATTTATGAACCTTTGCCTTTAGGAAGATTACAAACTGACTATTAGACAGAGTAACATTATTTGTCAAGTTACTTTTTCATTTGAGAATAAATTCTAAGAGTTGGGATCTATTAAATTTCTTATATTTAATTTAAACAAACAAGATTAAATATTTTCTTAATAAATCATTTTAAAATAAAAATAAATTTATTTAAAATTACTCAATCAATTTCAGAATATCTGATATTTAAGATTTTTTATATGAATTAATAAAGTTATTAATTTTTTTTGTTTACATCGAAATAACAATTATTTAGATTTATATGGAAGATGTTAATATCAAATTCCAATATTAAGGACTTTGACGATTTAAATTGAACTACAAGCTAATTGCCATCTATAGAGATGTATAATACATAATCTTACTTCCTTCTTAGAGTTCTTAGTTTCTTGCGAATATTTATTATCCTTTTGATAATAATGCTTTCCAATACATGTAAAAAACATAAGTAATTCCTAAAAAAAAAAATAAGTTATTAAAAAATATTTAAGTTTTTAATTATTTTATAATTTAAAAACATATAAACAATGTGATTTAAAAATGAAAGAATAATATCTATTTATTATATTTCCCTCACCAATTTCTCGTGTTTTTATTTTTGGCAAAGCCTATGACTCATCCTTTGGGCTTGGCAGAGGGTCCCCCGTAACACCCTCCTTAGGGTATCATATGTCTGACTCTCGACTCATAATAAAAAAGAAGTTCGCACAAAATTTGAATTATAAAAAGATGAGTTTTAAAATTTCTTCTTATTACAGAAACATAAACTTGCTGAAATCCATAAGTATTACTGAAAATATATTTAAACTAATTAATATATAATATTGACACCACTTAATATTTAACAATTTAAAGAGAAATATAAAACTAACAGACTCTTTTTTTTTTTTTTTAACAAGAAGCAAACCCTATGACGGGTCCTACTTAATAAAGATTAAGTATAACACTAACGATAAAACTTAACATACTCATTCCTTCTCTTGATCCAACTTGATGCATCGAACTCTACTCTTTGTCTACTCTCAAGACATCATCGAACCTGGGAATACCACTCTTCAATGTTGTCACGATCTTAGAGTATCTACCACCCATTATATGTCTAAGACAACTCGTTCCTTCTACTGTATAATTTTAACAATACGATTACGTCAAGACAAAATAGCAAAGAGGTGAGATCACCTACACCAATACCAACATGGTAGCACAGAGATAACACAAACAACATATCATACAGATAGATCATACCAGAATTATGATCATGCCATCAATATTAATCAACTATCATCATCCAATCATTCATCAGTTCAATTATCATAAACAACAATTACGATAATGCCCTCAACATTGTCTAATTATCATCATCATCATCAAAGTATTCAAAACAATCATGTCGGTAATATTCCTCAATTAATATATCAAACAGATATAAATGCCGATTCGTGTATGTGCACATTAGACTCGGCTTTTTCAAAAACAACTTCATGGAGTTTCACAATTTCGAGAAGAATGCTTTGATTAATTGCTCACCTAAGCCCACAAACAATCTCCTAGTCATTGAAAAGAATCGTGTTTTGTTTGATCGTCAATGCGTTAATCTGATGCATCGCAAGTGGCATATGGTCCAAACCTTAACCCACGTACGATATCCATTGGTTGATCGCGCGCCTTGACGCTTCCCAAGATCCATCATAGATCTCACTATCAATTCTCATTCCCTCTTCAACCATAAGGGCGAATAGCTTTTTAGCTTTACTTTATACAATGCACGAATATATCAAGGTAAGTCCAACCACAAGGGCCAAATCTTTTCAATTTCATTTGTTCAATGTAATCATACGCCTCAACGCATATTTTTTCAATGCATGTATAATGCACCAATGCCAATCACAAGCATATCTTTCCAATGCATATAAAATGCACCAAATACTAATCACAGGCAAAACTCGTCATTTTCTCATACAGTGTTTATACACTGTTTTGGCAGTAATCATCATGTTATCATGTTTTTTTTATAGTCATAAAACACTTTTGTCGTATTTTCACAATCGCATAACATTTCTGCTACGTCTTCACAATTCAAAAACGTTTTAGTTATATTTTCACTATACCGTAACACTTTTGTTACGTTTTCACAATACAGTAATATTTTTGTTACATTTTCAAAATACTGCAACTCTTCTGTTGCACTTTTAAATCACGTATTAATTTTTTAACGTTTTTTTCAATCGCGTAAAAATATACGTTTCTCAAATCGCATAGTATTTTTTCACTGTTTCAAAATCGCGTCACTTAAAAATCATTCTTTTAAGTCGCGTAAATCATTTTCCATCATTTTCAAAATATTTAAAACACTTTTCAAATCGCATAGCGATTTTTCGTCATTTTCACAATCACATAAAAATATTCTATCACTTTTAAATCACATATTGATTTTTCAATAGTAGTTTAAATTACGTAAAATATTTAAACTAATTCAAATCGTGTAGAAATATTTTAACGTATTCCAAATCGCGTAGAAATATTTTATCAGTATTTCAAATTATTTTTAAGCTACGTAAAATATTTTTCAATATTTTACAATCACGTAAAATATTCCTCAATATTCCAAACATTATTTTGGACTTAAATAAATCAATATAATTTTCAACACATTTTTCAAATTATGTAGCTTAAAAATCACGTTTTTAAGATATGTAAAACATTTTTCATCACAATTTCATTACGTAAAATATTTCTTAACCTTCAAAATTTCCTTTTCAACTTTTCTCAAAATAATATAACTTTATACTTCATTTAATATATTTTTTTACTCAAGAAAATCTTTTTTCATAGTTCTTTACTCAAGGAATTCTTTTTCAAATTTAACCCACAAAATCACTTTTCCATTGATTTAAATCAACGTTTCAAAACTTAACATTTTATAACGTATTTTAAACGTGAAATAAGTTATACATTAATAAATTTTCAAAACACCATTATATTCTCCATTTTTTCCAAATCATTTCCAAAATTAGTCTTCTTCAAAATAAATTGAAATTCAAATGTTTTTCAACCTCTCTTTGTTTTCCATTACGAAAATTTCTATTATCTCAAGTGATAAACCGCTCTAATTCCGTTTCCAAATCCTTGTATGAAAATCATTTTCATAAAATCAAGGTATCCACAAAAACTGTGGACATGGTCATTGAAAACTATCAAATCTTTCAAGTGACAAGGCACTTTGTTTTATAAAATTGAGGCATAACAAGCTTTTCAAAAACCGTAAGGTATTTGGCCATTTGAGCCATCAAATATTTTTCCTTCTAAATTGATATGATTTTACACAAACAAAACCATTAAAATCTTTATTTTCAAAACCGAAATAACGATGGTCATAAAAACCAAACCCATTTGTTCAAATTCATTTTTACTTTCTTTACAAATCCTTTTTCACCTTCTTTGTAAATCCTTTTTCAATTTCTTTACAAATCCTTAAAATCAATGTTTTCCCGTCTCTTTTTCAAAATCATGATTAGTAAACATTTAGAAACTTTTTATACAAAAGAAATCAATAAAAATCCTTTCAAAATCGTGTTCTTGTTCTCTTGAAAAAACAAACCCTTTGTTTATTTTTCATACTCTTCAAATCATCCATTTTCATCCTTCATGAAAATATTAATTTGTGAACACCTATTTTGAGGTGTCTTGACCGAAATTCACTAAGTTCTAGGGACCCAAAAATTAATTCCCTTGTTCTTGAAAAATTTCAACATTAACCCTAATTAAAGGCATCAAAAACCGTAGCCTTCTCCCTTGGCTATTGGAGCCAAAAATTATTTTCCTTTCCATCAACACATCATGGCACACACATACATATTTCATCATAAATACTACAAGCATGCCATATACTTATCATACATAATTTAAGCATACTATCAAAGCTATAAAATCATGCAAAGCATACCAAGCATAGACAAATAATTAAAACACATAAACACTCACAAATAAATTACAAGACCATGGATATGAATCCTCACATGGATTCACCATCCACCAAATATAAAATCATCTCTCACCACCATACTTGGTTGGTGAGGTGGATCTCCCTCTTACCTCTTGAAGATTCGTAAAAGCTCTTTGTTTTGCTTCTTTTTCCAAGCCCTTCATCACCAAGGACTTCTCAAATACAAAACAAAATACATAAAAATTAGTATACTAAACTTGATTAAAAGGAATCATGGATCAAACATGGTTTAGATCATGAAAAAGAGAGAAGAAATGAAGTTTCCTTACACTTCACCATAAATACCCCATAACATAGATCTTGAAGAAAGTCCATGAAGATGAATGATTTAGAGAAAGTCTTCAGCATGAAAGTTGCTTAGAATAAGGTAAGGATTCAAGAAATATAGTTGTATGAAATTAAAGAGTGATGGAAGGTATACTTGGAGTGCTTGGCCAAAACTTAGAGGAGAAGAGAAATGGAGAGAAATTTTGATAACTTAGCTTCTTGAAAATGAATCAACAATGACCAATAATGACCAAGACAACATATAATTGATGTCTTGAAACTTGGCTAATTTCCTACACCAACATAAAACCGTCCCCCCTCCTTGCTTCTTCAAAATGTGACTAATCTCCAAGCCACCATTATTTGTGCATTCTTAGCCATTGATGAATTCAATGGTTAAGATTAAGGTAGACTTTAAGTATAACTTTAGATAGAAGACTTAATTTAGGCCATTGGATCTTTCTTCTTTAAATCCTAGCCCTTAGATGTGTCTCCAAAATGAAGGGTTAAGATTACTCCTTCAAACTTTACATCTAATGGTCATAAATGGTCTTTGTCACTTTTTAAGACTAAATCTCCACCATAGATTAAATCCAAATCCAATAGTCATAATTGATCCATCTCCACCGTTGATTAGATTCAAATCCAACGGTCACAAATGGTCCTAGCCACTTTGCATGACCAAATCTCCACCATTTATCAATTCTAAATCCAATGGTTATAAATGGTCATAGCCATTATATTAGACTTATCCTACACCGTTGATTAAATCGACGGTTAATTTCAAAGTTTTCAATATTGATCTTGCTTCCTATTGGTCCATCAAAAATTATCATAACCACTAATGTTGATTTAACAGTATAATATTTATTTTTATCTGCTAAACCCCACAAAAATTATATTTACTGCATTTTTATCGTCCGATAAATTAAATACAGTACAAAACACAGTACAAGAAATTTTGTAAAACTGTTTCCGAATTCAGGTTTAGTAAGATCCCCTGTCTCCGTCTAAATAGTACAAATTTTTCTATGCGTAGAAAAATGTTCACTTTACGAGACCCACTTGGGCCCACGTATGGCCACCTGGGCCCACATACACTCTCTGAGCCCACAAACAGTAAAAAAAATTCATAAACATCCATAAAATCATAAAAATTAGAAAACGCACAAATATCAAATCAGATTACGTAAAATAATTAAAACCTAACGGTAAAAATTAAATTACGTAAAGTTTTCCCCGGCCCGAAAAATTTTTATTTTTCTGATACGGAGTAAATCACTCAAAACGATCAAATACACTGATGGAATAATCAAAATAATTTTACAATATCTAGAAATTACTAAACAGTAAAAATTTTTTAACTGTCAAAATTACTAGTTAAAAGATACGAAATTTTTAGGGTGTTACAACCCCTAGATGGCCCCTAATGGGCTCGAGAGAGGAGTGGGTGATAGGAGAAAAGAAATTGAGATAGAGAGCATTTGTCAGAATTAAACTCCGATACTCTCTCTGCATCTGCATATCTTTAGTTATTACCAACTAAGCTATCAAAATGAGACATTTCATGTGTTGTTTTTAAGAAGAAAAAAAAATCAATATTAAAGAAAAAGATAAAGAAAGATGTGTGTCAAGTGCACACTTAAAGGCATAAATTTATCTTTTGATATTTGACCAATTGCTCATGCAATTTTGGATTAGGAATTGTGATTAGTTAAAGTCATCTCCAAAGTGACGATTCAAAAAATTTATCTTTTAAATCATAGTTAAAAAAATAATGAGAAAATTAATGTCGACATTCGTTAAGAATAAATATTTAATTTTAAGGGACAAAAAAATATTCAAATTATAAAGGAACACACAAATCTGTTTAGAGATAATGATAATTAAATTTTATTTAATATTAAAAAATACTCTTATGAACAAATTTTTGAATAGATATTACTTGTTAATAAGTGAGTATTTATTTTTATCGAGTGGTTAAAAGTTATAAATGAAGTTAAATATTAGTTATATGAAGTCTGAAAAAAAATTAAGAAAGGATATTAATTAATTTTTATTAAATGGTTTCATTAAGTGACTAACAATTGTTAATAAAATTATATGTTAGATAATTGAAGTTAATAAGAAATTTGCAAATTTCTATTATTTGTTATTAAGTGATCATTTATTTCTACTTATTGAATAACATCAATAAATAAAGTTATATATCTAAAGATACATGAAGTTACAAAGAAATCTATAAATAACTAGTTTGTTAATAAGTGGTTATTTATTTTATACTGAGTGACTATTACTTCCACTATGGGGAATTTTATCCATTAAGTAAGATATAGTGGTCCTTCTTTCTAAATAAATTTTGCATAGTCCTTCTTAATAATTTAAACATTTTATGTCTGTTGAGATTAAATATTTCTCCATAGCAATTACTGACATTAATTTTGCCAAATATATTTGTCTATTCATGACAAAATTTGATAATTTTTCTTCTTCCTTTTGGGCCTAGTTTTCTTCATTGCCTCTACACCTCATAGTCATAATCTCTGCTGAAACCGATTAGTGATATATAGATGACAAAAATAATGTTACTCATACATATTTATACACATATTATTTTATATTTGAATATTTTTTCTATTCTTTTGATATTATTATAAGTTGAAATTCGAATTTGTCTGTGTGTATCTCAATTAATCCATGTGTCTCTCGAATCTAATTAAAGACAAGTAATACACACAATGACACTTCAAAACTTAAGTTAATAGGTGATAGAGATGAGATTAGGAGTTATAGAATGAACATACCTAAGATGTTTGAGGTGGTAGGTTGAACATGTGCCATGTTTACCTAGCGAGCTTAAGTAGAGAAGGTAAGGCTCTTAGAGTTTGAGGTGGTGGGTTGAACATGGGCTATTGAACTTGGGCCAAATAAGGACTTATCAGTCCACCAAGAAATAATGCTCATAAAACAAATACAACAGAATAAAGTAAAAAGTACTAACAGAAGAGAGAACATTATTCCAAATTTCGAAATGTACGTAGGTATTCACATATATTAGACGATAAAAAGGGAGAAACAAAAGAAAAACCATGGCTGCATGGCTGACCACCCGTGCCACTATTATTGAGTTCCCCTCAAACTATGGTTTTGGAGTTTCAAAACTTACTATTAGCCAATAGCCCAGTACCACACCACAACTGATTAGAACATAGTTAGTTCCGCGCGATAGGACTGGAATATGCAAGGTAGGTGGAGATGGCTGAGGTGCTAAACCCATTGAAGTTGGTCCCAGACGACGTCGTATAAGCACCCATATTCGGGAACACAAGCCAATCGTTGAGTTGCAGTTCCGGCAGCTGGTAATCTCTGAGAACCGTATCTAACGAATCGCACGTGGGCCCGAACACAGTTGAACGGTAAGTTTTGGAGTCTTTGCACGTGGGATCCTTAGGTTTTGAGGTGCACGCGAGTGGTGTGCACGTGACGGTTGCGAAGTCATACATGATGCAATTCAGGGACCCATAGATCCCATCGTCGATCCAGTACTCCCTCATCTCTCCCCTTACACGCTTCCCAATAATTTTGCTGGCTAAGGTAAAAGCCGATTCCGCAAAGTAACGACCAGGCTCCCCAATAACCACGAGACCCTCTTCATTTCCGAAGTTAGCTTGAAGAGCCAGATTAACGTGCAAAGCAGCAGCATCAAACTGCTTCCCACATGTGAAGCCACCACCAATGTCGAGTATTTTCATTCTAGGCATGCCTAGCTCAGAAGCCATATCGAAAACGCTCTTAGCCGCTTTGATGGCTCCATGATAGGTTCGCGAGTCAGCTCCTCCACTGCCGATGTGGAAAGAGACGCCAGTGACCTTCAAACCAGCGGCATGAGCGGCTTGGAGGAGGTCCAGAACTTCTTCAGGAAGCGCACCATATTTGAGACCCAAGGCATTTCGTGCTCCACTGTCTTGTGGAGGTTTGATGCGGATGAGCAACTCGCATTTGGGGTGCCACTTTCGGATCTTTTCGATCTCTTCTTTGGAGTCAAACGTTGTCACGTTGACACCCACACTGGCAGCGTATTTGATGTGGGACTCCGATTTGCATGGGTTGGCGTAGATTATTCGTTCCCGTGAGACTCCGAGTGACAAAACGGATTCGATCTCGGCTCGACTGGCGCAGTCAAAACTGGAACCCAGTGCAGCTAGTGTGCCGAGCAAGGATGGGTTAGGGTTGCACTTGACGGCATAGAAAGGCTGAACCGTGGGAAGCTTGCTTGCCCACTTGTTCATGAGGTCCATGACGACCCCCAAATCAAGCACCAAAAACGGTGATTCCATTTCTGGTTTGTCCAGAATGACTGACTGAATAAAATCAGAGATGGCACCTTCCGCAGATAATGCAGTTACTCGCTTGCCCTTAACCCCTGAAGCACTAAAAATGGGCTTCAGGCTCAAAGGTCGTAAACCCATGGTTTGGAATGCCTCAGTAACTAGTGTAGGCATTATTAATGGCCTCCCTTTGTGGTTATGGGTGAAGGACTATGAAAACTTGGATGTTGGAGAACACAAATGACGACCATATTTATAGGAATGCAAATGATGGATTGCTGCGGACTAACCTTTGGAGTGACGGGGCACTAGCACCCTTAAACATTGTTTTGTTTTTGTCTTTCACCGCATATATTTTCATAGACATTTTTATGAGACCTAATGCGATTAAGAGAAGCTTTTAATAAATTTTTTTTTTTTTAAGTTTTAACTTTAATCTATATTTTAGAGTGCAACTCACTACTAGAATAAAATATTTGTTGGGAGGACCTTCAACCGGTGACTCACACAAAAATTATTGCTTGTTAACGAATAATTATTTGTTTTTATTAAATGATTAATAATTATAAATAAAGTTAAATATTAGATTCAAAAGTATTAAAAACAATCATAAATAATTATTATTTTTTGCTAACTGGTTATTTTTTAACTAAGTGACCAATAATTGTGAAAGAAATTCTATGTTAGATTTATGAAGTTAAGAAAAAATTCATGAATGTCTATTACTTATTATTGAGTGATTATTTGTTTTCATTAAATGACTAATAATAATAAATAAAATTATATATATAAATATACATGAAGTTATAAAAAATTTATGAATAACTATTACTTATTAATAAGTGATTATTTGTTCTAATTAAATGTCTGCTATTTTCATTGTGAGTATTTTTTTCTATTAAGTAAACTATAATTACTTATCTTTCTAAATAAATTTTGCATGGTCTTTTTTAATAATTTAAATTTGTAATGTCCATTGAAATTAAATATTTAATTTTAGTGTTCACTGACATTCATTTTTCAAAATTTACTTATTTATTTATGACAAAATTTGATAAACAACTTTTCTTCTTCTTTTTAGGTCTAGTAAGCATTTCTTCATTGCCTCGACACTCTTACTCATCTAATCATTAATCTTTGCTAGAACCAATCGGTGACATAGGAAGAATAATACTACTCCCACTATATCTACAGACATTATTATAGTTTCTTTAACTTTTAGGTATTATAGTCACATAGTATCTAGACTAGTTTATATGTACTTAGATTAATTTGTCTCTCTAATTCGGTTAAAGGTAGGTAATCAATACTAAATTAAGGGATTCATTTTTGCATGGTCTAATTATCGTCAGTTTCTGCATTTATTTTTTTTGGTTTCATTTGTTGGAGTTTTTCATCTATACGTGAGCATGTTGCACTAGATGCATGTTCCTTTGTTTGCTGCGACAGTCATGCCTTTTCCAATAATCTTGTCGTGCCTTTTACAATCATCTATTGATCTCGTCGTCCCACCCCAATAGGATTTCTTTCATTTGCACAGGGGTTGCAATCTCCCTTTTTACAATTTGGGCAAATGAAACTAACACCCCTATCGGGTTCGTCAATTCAATTCTATTGGAATTTAATTATTATTTTTTATTATTAATAAGTTAAAATAAAACTGATTATTTTAAAAAAAATATTTTGTGCGTTATTTTAAAGAAAACGAAAAAAGGTTAGAAAGTCAAAGTTAACATAATATTAGATGAAAAATTTAATTGTCACAAATTTAAAAGTTTAAGTGTCTAATAGCTACTTTTATTGTTGAGCGGTGTAAGTGCAACTTAGCCAAAGTTGAAGGGTTAAATAATTATAAGTAATGTGTTATTCAATCATATCATATATATTTTGTTTTATATTTGAGAATGACTTGAATGTCAAAGTATTTTTGTAGATAGCTCATCGGCCGCCTTTAACTGGTGGAGCACCATTACTGATGAAGAGCTATCAGGCGTAATCAGGTTGTCTCGGACCACCTCCTTAGGTAGAACATAAAACAATATCCATTACCAAATATGTTAATATTTTACAATGTTCCGCTTGTGTATTTAAATATGCATTTGATTTGAAGTGTTGAATCTATCCCTATATTATAAATTAGAATATTCTTTTTTGAGAGTGGTAAACTTTATATCGTACTCTACTTCTCATGTGATCACATGTCATTACCTAACATTTTTTCTCATCTTTTCTTTCATATGTGCTTATATTTCCAAAAGTTAATACTTCTTCTTATCTATGTAATGATCTCTTCACTAATTATTATCTTAATGAATCAAATTCTTTTCTCTTTAATTATTTTCAATCAAATTTCAAGTTTTTTATTTTCTAATTAATTTCAATATAAAAAATTATTACCACTTTTAAAATTAAAACTAAATATTCTTTATTTTTTTAAAAAAAAACTAAACATGTTCGTGTTTTTAGGAAAAATAGCATCTAGCCACCCTAAACTTTCACTTAGTTGCAAAGAGTCACCCTAAAATATTCCAATTTAGTATCTAAACTACTACAATTGTTGCAATCAGTCTTTGATGCAAATCATCTTAGGATAATTGTGTGTCGTCATTAGACGCCACTTTGCATTAAGTAGTAATAATTATAAATTGGATTCTAACGTTGTTGGAAGTAAAAATAAAGATTATAAATTTGGATTTGATAAAGAGGAAGATTCTAATGAGGTTAAGATATGATGTCGGTGAGAAGAAGTATCCGATAGTGGGAGATTGCATTAAGTCGATTTAAAACCGTTTAAGAGTAGTTTCGAAAGTCGAAAGTACTTATTTTGAAGAATAAAACCGCCGAACGTCTTTGGTCTTTTTAGGATGTCGTCAGTTATTTTTTATATTTGTCTATAAATACCGGTAGTCATAATGTAAATTTTGATACAAAATCCTAACATCTCAACCCGAGTTGATTAAAGGATTTTTGTCCAAGTATGCCTTCCTTTTCCATTTCATGTCATTTAAATTAATGCAATGTTCCTTTAAAAAAGCCTCGCTTTTTATTTTTTTTCGAGTTTTTCGCACTTTTATCTCTTTTCTTTCTTTAGTTCCATTTAAATTTCGCACTTTAATTTCGTACCATTTACATATAATTAATTTTCTGCATTTTCGCAAAGTTTCTTTAAATTTCTTTAATCTTTCCTTCTCGCATTTTCCTGTTTATTTTACTTCAAATTTCCTAAATTTCTTTTGTTTGCTGTTAAAACCATTTTTATAACGAGATTACCACATAACTCGTGAACCCGCATTCGTTTGATAAAATATATTTGTTTGTTGGAATTAATTCTGAATCTTTGAACCAAAATTCCGCATAAACAAACGTATATTTTAGGGATCATAATTTTGATGTTGATAATTTGTTTCCTTCTAAAGATACATTTGAGTCTTCTATGTCTTCTCTAGCTATTGATATAGATCATTCGACTGCTTGCATGCCTAAAATTCCACCACAATAACTGCACAAGACTGCTTGCATGCTTATAAAGTTTCACCAATTCCACCACAATATCTAGATCAAATTAATATAATGCTGCTTGGGGATTATGCAATGTTGATTGTGGATGATCGATACATTGTTGATTGTGGATGATACATTGATGATTGTTGATTCTTCTCCTAATCTTATATGTCATTATCTTGTGAAGGAGTGCCACCTTGATTTTGTTACTATTTTGATTTTTGAATATCATTAATTCTTACTAGATGAAGTTGAGATTTAACTCTTCATATGTGAGTTCTTTCAAAGGAGAAGAATAATGCAGATGATATTAGGATAATTATAATATTTATTATTATGAATTTTTTATTATTTTATTTTGTTAGTTAAAGATCTGATTTATTTTATAATTAGGATTTTAGTGAGATTTTATCAAATCTCAAATCTTATCTTTAATTAGTTGTATTTGATTTATGTTTGGTTTGTTTTATTTGAAGGTTATAAATACTCTCCTATGCACTTTGAAAGTTGTTGAATATTGATTATTAAATTTAGTGAATTATATTCTCTATTTTGAGATTGAGTCTCTTAGTGCTAATTACGTGTCCTTGGAACCCCAAGGGTTCTTTGTTCATTTCCCCATTAGTCCTACATCAATCCTTCATCCAATCTCAATTAATTGATTAACGAAGCATTGCATCGCGTATAAGCATATGAGTCATTAATTGACATGGCAAATATATCATTAATGACTCACTTGCTTGCATGTGATGCACAAGAAGTTCTTACTACATTACTTCACTCAAATTATAACACATGGTACTTATACCAAAGATATCGTTGGGTTACAAAATAGAATATTATTAAATTAAATATAAATGGTTACAAACTTACCTAAAGTATATATTCTGAGAGTATTTTAAAATTTATCATAAAGTAATGTTCTATTAGTTAGCTAACTTAGATTGAACAAACTATGAAAGATTAATTGTAAGAATTAATGTTGTTTAAGGACTACATTGAAATATTTAAAAGTTTAAAATGACTATTTGAAGTTGAGTAAAAATTTAGGATAGTTGAATGTTATTTTTTCGTATTTTTACACCGGCTTACTTACTAGTTATTAATTTATGTTTAGTTAGATTTACTTCGTTCAAGAAAAGTCACAAAACATTTTGCCAAAAGAAAAATAAAAAGGATGTTGTTAATCATTAAAAATAATATTTATTATTAATTATAATTATTAAAAAAGAAAATATTAAATATTTTTTCAATTTTTAATATATTAAATACTTATATTTTTAAGTAATAATTTTTAATTTTAATTTCTTAATACGCATGTTAATAAAATCCAAATAATAGAAAACGAAAACATGCAGCATAGTATATGAACATGGAAAACAAACATTGTCACAAAATAAAATCGGGAGATGATACTACATGCTCGAGGTACCGCTCCTATGCTTGAGGCTTTTTATCCATCGTTGGATGCCTGGGAAATTTTTTGAGATGTGTAATTATTTTAAGGGTGATGTTATTATTTATACAGAGAAAACAGTTCGCAGGTCCTACACAAATTTAATAATTACCCTTCATTTATCTTATTCTTTCTCTCTCTTTTATTTTATTCCTCATATTCGCGGCCCATCTTCCTTTTAGGGGAGTCAGTGAGGACGATGTTTTCTTTTTAGTTACAAGTGAGATGATGTTTGTGTGTAATAAACATTACCCTTATTTTAATTAAACAAAATTAAAAGATTAAGCAGTGGAGACTGTTGAATTATAATTTTATATATCTTGATTCTTGACGTGAACACAATGTTCTTTTTAATGTGAATGTCTTGCAAACACTCAATTAGTCTCCTATTAATTAAAGCAAAAAATAAAAAGAACAAAAAAAGAAAAAGAGCAAAAGTCTCCTATTGTGGCTTTTTACCCAAATAATACAACTTCTATCTTTATTTCTTACGAAACCACAGTTCAAACTTTTTATTTTATGTTTGAATGTTTTTTCATTAACGAAACGGAACGGAATAGGTAGGGATGAATTGGAAAGGAAAGGAATAGAATAGAACATAATTCCCTCCCTCTTTATTTAGAAGATTCATTAATGGAACGGAACGAAACGTGTGTTCCTCCCATTTCATCTCAATTTTGGGGGGAACAAAAATTAGACATTTGAGGGGAAGAGGGGAGAAATGATTCCTCATGTGTTCCGTTCCATTCCTATGCATTTTAAAACTTCCAAACACAAAAAATTATTTCCGTTCACCTCATTTCCTTTCCGTTCCTCTCATTACCTATCATTCAAACATAGTGTTACTTCCTAAAATACGTTCTTCTTTTACAATGTTGCCCGAAACCAACTTCTTAACATAAATTTATTTATTTTTTTAACTATATATTGAGAAGTCGATTTAGTTTTAGGTTTAGGAAAATCGACTTCCCGACATAATAGTTTTTTTTTTTTTCAAACATAGTGGGAGAAGCCAGTTCCCAACCATGTTTTTTTCTTTTTTCACATCAACTTTTTTATTTTAGAGTTTACTTACGTATTTTTTTAGGATTTACCTTTTGTTAATATTTTTGAAATGTTTATGATCCAGTTTGACTCGACGACATGTCCCAATCCAAAATTAATTAGATCGAGTTTAAGTTTTTAAAATTTGATCTGATATATTTTTAAGTTAGATTCTGGTCACCAATAATAGTATAATTAAAGTAAATATCGTACACCACTAAATATAATAACAATATAATTTTATAATAGTATAATTAAAGTATAATAATAATATAATTTTTTAATGGTGACTAATAACACTAGATCTTAGAAAAGCCCAAGCTTAGCCGTGAAAATTTAACACTTTGAATTTCAAAAATTAAGCTCAATAACTACAATTGAACAAACTTTTAGCCCCCATTTAAAATTTAGGTTCGGATTTGATAGTGAACATTAGACTAGGTGCTCAGGCCAGATTTTATATATCTTTTGCGCTCTTATATTACATATTATAAAATATAAAACAAAATAGTAATTAAGCTGGTTAATTGTAATGTATACATAGAATTATTAATTTAACTACAGAAGTATATGATTTTTATTAAATATTAGATTATGCATTTTTTCAATTAATTGCTTTAAAAATGTTAGAAAAACAAACATATTTTTTTAATTAGAATCATATAAGGTCAGGCTTATGTGTTCTTGAAGTTTATTTAAAGTTTTAAAGTTCAACGTGTGGTGCAGACAGATATTTAGGGGGTTTAATAATTGTTTTTTTTTTTTTGTTACATCATAAAACAACGAAACAACTAACTCCTAGCAAGAGGTAAGTCTATCGTATTTGTTAACAATGTAGAAGACAACATGCTTAGGAGGTGCCCTCTCCCACAGCTTGTAAGATATTTTGCTATACGTGCAAGATAGTCTGTTAGTAAATTTGCAGCAGCATTTCCCATAATCGATTTAGATTCAGGTTCAAGTTCAACTGTAATTCAGTGATATCAAACCTGTGATATTCCATCTTATAAGCAATTGATATTAAGTAGAATAATTTAACAGATATATAAATTACACTTAAAATAGTGAGACAGGTTATTTGAGACTTTTAACAAAATTCATGCTTTAGAAACCCGCACATTCTTCTTCCAAACCCCTCTGCTACACAGCTAGAGCAGCACAGAGGAGATGGCGGACATGCTACTGGGATTCATGACGATGGGTGTTCATCAGATGGCTGAGGTTCAAGACGGTGTCCACTCCATCACGACTCCCTCAACAACTACGCATCGTCTCCGTCTCTGGGACATGGGACATGCATGTTCACCCCCCTGCTCATTGAACTTCATAGTTTTTGCTACGTCCCCAGTACTATGCAAGATGGGTTAGTGGAAAACGAATTGAAGATGGGTTTTTTTCTTTTTTTAAAAAAAAAAAATTGGGTACACAAATTGTAAATTTTCTCGATGACGTTTGGAAATGATCTGTTCTATTTGGAAAAATTAAAATCTCACATTGGATTGCACCAAAAAAAAAATCTCACATTGGAGGATTTTCCTTTTGCTTGGTTTATGGGTCTAATTTTCTAATTTTGATCTATATTGGAGGATTTCCCTCTCACTGTGATAGGTGTCAAGCAGTGGGATTTTTTGAAATATTAACACATTTTTAAAAAAATTATCTGAAACCAAAAATAGGAATATAAAATTCTTAGCAATAATTTATATCATTCTATCAGAGTCAACTAAATATAAATTTGATAGATTTTTAAAAATGTCATTTTTAAAAATCTTATTTCCAAAAATCTTATTCTGAACAATAAAAAACTAACCCTTAAACTAAACGCCCCCTTAGTGTGTACTCCATCCCCATCTCCCAATCCGCACCCATCAATTCCTTTATCTAGGGTTCGTATCAGATTTGGAGAAAGGAATGGAATTATGAATAATGAGTTAATTTGTTTGGTTATGTTAAAAAAGATGGGATGGGATGGGAGTGGGTGGGATGGATCCCACTGTAAACCATCAATTTTCTTACCCCAGATAAATATCATCTCATCCCACCAAAAATTATCCACTTCCAAACAATGGAATGGTAGCTTTTTACTCCATTCCATTCTAAAATATCCAAACAATATCAATTGGCATTTTTTTTTCCATTCCATCCTATTCCATCTCATCTCATCCCATCTCATTCCATTCCATTCCATTCCATCACTTACTAAATATCCAAACATTTATCTTAGAAATTATTGTCGAGTACTTATGGAACGTATGGTCGGTCCTCTTTCGTGACAAGCCTGATTGTGTGTGTCCAGAGAATCTGAGTGGCAACGCAATTTGCATACCTCAAACTCCCACGCCATTTGTAGACCAATTATTAAACCAATTGGTTTAATAATTGATTAATAATTGGTTAAATAATTGATTTAATAAGTTATCTCTATACAACAATTTTTTTATATATATTTTAAACCTTCAAAAGTTATTAGCAAATGAAAGGTGTGAATTGACCAAATGTTCAGTATTTATAAAGCGAATGAAAAAAAATGAAAATTAAGTGATGGTAAGGGAATGTGAAATAATAAGATAATTAGAAGACTCTATAAATAATTATGAGTAGGTATTTAATATTAAAATAAATAAACTTAAAATGGCAATATGTAGAGAAAGGGATGTGAAACCCCTACAGTTTTAAAGTAATTGCATTGAGTGGAGTTTCACATCTCACTGTTCAAAATTACTTAATTATATTTTTATTCTCAAGGGGTATGAATAAAATTAAAAAAATAAAAATATATTTTAAATTTTTTTAAATGATAAATAAAATAAAATAATTTTTTTCTTTAAAATGACATATATTTAAAATTTGATGGAGTAATAAATATGTAAATAAATAGCAAATTTCATCATTAATTAAAAATAAAATATCAAATGGTAACTGGAAGAAATATAGTTTATGTGATTTTCTATGTGTATATATAATAATTTTTCACATGTTATTTAATATAGGACACGTGGCCATTCGCAACAGGAAAACAGCCTTGGCCCACGATCAGAAAAAAGCCAAGTGGGCCCAGACAAATATGATGCCCAAAAATCAAATAGCATGGCAACGTGAGAAAAAAAAAATAGCCGCAGGTGCGAATTGCGATTGTGTGAATGCGAGCGCAAGGAGATAACAACTTGGAGGAAAATAACAATATGTTTAGAAGATAAGTAATAAAAAAAAAAAGAAAAATATTTTTTTTTTGTAAATTTTAAAATATATGAAAAGAGAATGAAATATATAAAGAATTATTTTATTTTCTTTTTCTCAAATATTTAACTTTTATTCTTGTAAAAATTGAGGTAGAATAAGAAAAACACATATGTAACAAAATTTTGTTATGTTCCGTTACTAAACTTTCAAACAAAGAATAATAACTATGTTTCATTTCTTCTCTTTTTTTTTCATTTCATCCCCACCTATTTCGTTTCATTGCATTAATAAAAAACATCCAAATACAAAGTAAGAGTAGTTATTACTATATACCCTACTTAGTTATAGTGTATGGTGCATCACTCAAAATGATTTGTAGTGACATGTTAAAAGGTTGATTTTTTTTTTTCTCGTAAAACTCCCAAACACAACTAGAACCACCCCACCACCACCACCAATACCACCAGGACAGCGCGGTGCAGACGATGACGTGACAGTGGGAATGGACCCAGGCAACGTTCGTGATTTGCTGTTGGTGCTACGTGGTGGTTTGTGGAGGGACACGGTGACTTGCGATGGTGGTTCATGGTAGGGATGGCAATGGGTATTGGACCCGATGGGTACCCGCAAAAATTACCCACAATGGGTAAGGTAATTACCCGTTTAATGGGTATGGGTAAGGATGAGTAATTATCCGCAAATTTTGATGGGGATGGGTCGATATGACGGATCATAACTCCACCCCGCCCCATACCCGCACATACTTATTTATTTATTATTTATTTATATATACATATATACATATATAACACATTATACTGATAAAAAAAATATAATTAGTATAATAACACGTTTGTAATCTTTTCAAGATTCTGATTCTGATGATGAGGTATAATAACATAATAATTTATGTTATTAATTATGACTTTACTATCATAATTAATTAGTGTAATGTATCACTTTTTGCAGATTTTGGAGAGCATCAAAGACGCGTGACTTGGAAGCTTATGAATTTGTTGTTTATGAATTTCTTGTTACATTAGATTTTGGAGAGCATCAACACTTTTTATGACGACTGAATAGTTTGATGATTGTATGACATTGACATTTTTAATCAATGTCTTTTTATCAATTGATTTTTTCGTAGTTAATAAAAGTGCGGAGTGCAGTGCAGTGGCACAGTTTAGGACCCAGGAGGGTAAGAGTACGGGCATCAAAGGTTCACTACCACGCGAGTATGGGGACGGGTACGGGTATTTTTTTTAAATGCGGGTATGGGGATGGGTACTATAGTACCCTACCCAGACCCTACCCATTGTCATTCCTAGTTCATGGATGCGGGTGAGAGGCGTATCTGCATGATGGTTCACAGATTTGGCCCTGGATTTTCGTGGTAGTTCACGTGAGAGGCAGATCTGCGTGGTGGTTCGTGTGAGAGACGGATCTGCGTGGTGGTTGTGTGTCGAGACAGAGGTATGCGGTGCTTGGGTGTGGAACAGGGCAGGGGTTCTCGGCTTGACTCACGTGTCACATGCTGGTTGGAGCGGAGGCTAAGGTCGTGGTGACTGATGTTGGGTTTAAGTCTCGGTGGCTATGGTGGCTCGCGAATCTGGCAGCTCGGCTCATAAGTGACGGATCTGGTGGTTTGTGAGTTCTGGGAGCCATGGTTTCTGGCTGGAACAGAAGCTGAGGTCACGGTGACTAGGTGTGGAGGCTAAGGTCGTGGTGGCTTGGCATAAAGGTTGAGAGCGTGGAGGCTGAGGTCGTGGCTGAGCGCAGAGGCTAAGGTCACAGTGGCTGGGCGCGGAGGCTGAGGGTGTGGGGGCTGAGGTCGCGGTGTCCGGGCACCGAAGGCTAACGACTATGGGTGCGGTGGTTTTTGGGTAGTGGTGACAAAGTGGAGAGAGGAAGGGTAGTGGTAGTGGAGGGATGAATGGTGATAGTGGTGGTGCAATTTTCTATAATCTACTTAATAAATTTCTTGTGCTTGATCTAAATTATTAATATTTTTTATGTTTAAATTAATAACTTAAGATACAAAGTATATTATACACCTTAATTTTTAAGGTGTATATTAGACACAACTAAAAACAAGTTTGTCGAAATTGAAACCAGAAGATGACTCGTGGAAATAAAAGAATAAAGTATATTACCTAATAGCTACAAGTTAGTTTTACAATATCAATATGGTATCATTCGCAATCCGTTTCTGCTTTTATCTCTCTGTTCTTACATGATTTTGAGTTTTTCCGCCAATGTTGTCATTCTGATCTTTTTCCTTATTCATCATTCATGGTGACTCAGAACTACTCCGATTATCTCACTAATGCTGCCAATCCATTTTACCTACTTCCCAATGAGAGTCCCATTGTAGTTCTTGTTACTCCTTTCCTTGATAACAATAATTACCACACTTGAGCGCATTCTATGCTAATTACGCTGATCTCGAAGAATAAGAAGAAATTCATCGATGGCAATCTTCCAAAACCCTCGACTTCAGATCCAATGTTTGCTCCATGGACTCGATGCAACACAAGGTACTTTCCTGGATCCAAAGATCTACTTCTGAATCCATTGTCACGTCTATTCTATGGATTAACACTATTGTTGGTGTATGGTGTATTTTGCGCAATCGTTATTCTCAAGGTGATGTTTTCCGCATTTTTGATATTTAGGAGGATCTATATCGTTTTAAGCAAGGAACTCTTGATGTTTCTGATTACTTTACACAAATGAAAGTACTTTGGGATGAGCTAGAGAATTATCGACCTCTTCCTTTTTGTAAATGCTCTAATGCTTGTTCATGTGGTGGCTATGAATCCATGAAGAAATTTCATGAGCAGGATTATGTTATCCGCTTTCTAAAAGGACTGAATGAGCATTTTTCTCATACAAAATCCCAAATCATGATGATGGATCCCTTACCAGATATTGACAAAGCTTTTTCAATAGTCATCCAACAGGAAAGAGAGTTACTTGGCTTTGTTTCTCCTCCAGGTGCCTCTGAAAATTCCATGGCTCTTCTTGCCAATTCTTCACAAATCAATTACACCGATTCCACTTCAGGAAATAAAGGTCACTATACTGGTAAAGGCAGGGGACAAAATTCCTATAACAAGTATCAAAATTCAGCACCTACAAGAATGTGTACTCATTGTGGAAGGTATAATCATACCATCGAGACATGCTATCTCAAGCATGGATTTCCCCCGGGATACAAGCCCAAAGGGAAGGCCCACGCTAACATCTCTGTTACTGATTCCAAGAGTAATGTGGCTCAAGAATCTTCTAAACAGTCCTCATAATTTGGTTTTACTCAAGAGCAGTTTCAAGATTCTTGCCTTGCTGCAATAATAAAAAATGCACCCATCATCCACACCTCAACACATGACTAACTCTGTAATCACTACACCATTAGCTTTCAATACTAATTCTACAGCTGACAATGATAAGGATTCTCACACCTGGATCATTGATATAGGTGCCACTAACCATATTTCTTTTAATTTTCAAGCCTTTTCTGATTTTAAAAACATTTCCCCTGTTCCTGTGTCTTTACCAAATGGCTTTCAAAATTTTGCTTCTATTTCTGGTACAGTGTCCATTTCTGATTCTTTGATTCTGCATAATGTGCTTTACCTTCCAAATTTTAATGTCAATCTCATTTCTGTAACTAGGTTAACACAAACCAATAATTATCATTTTACCTTCACTCAGAATTCTTGTCACATTTTGCAGAATCTTTCCAGGAAGATGATTGTTACAACTAGGCTACATGGAGGCTTGTATATGATAGGAAGTGTACCATACAAAATTGCTGAGAATTTATGTACTTCGGTTACTAATAATTCTTCTCATCTTTGGCACCTAAGGCTAGGACATGTTTCTGATTTTGGTTTACAATGCATTTCAAAATAGTTTCCCTTCATTCCATGTACTAATACTTTGTTTCCTTGTGATGCTTGTCATTATGCCAAACAAAGAAAGTTACCTTTTTCTCATAGTAATACAAAAACGTCTGCACCTTTTGATCTTTTGCATGCTGATATTTAGGGTCCTTATGCAACCCCTTCTTTCCTTGGTCCTAAATATTTCTTAACCTTAGTAAATGATTTTAGTAGATTTACTTGGGTTATCTTTCTTACAACCAAAGATGAAACCAGAAAATGTCTTCAAAATTTTATTGCTTACATTGAAAATTAGTTTCACACTACTTTAAAGTGCTTGAGATCTGATAATGGTAGTGAATTTGCCATGACAGACTTCTTTTTTTCAAAAGGGATCGTCAATAAAAAATCATGTGTTGACACTCCCCAACAAAATGGGATAGCGGAGAGGAAGCATCAACTCATTTTGAATGTTGCTAGAGCTCTCTCTTTTCATTCTCATCTTCCTATTGAAATGTGGAATTTCAGTATTCAACATGTAGTTCACATTATAAATAGAATTCCCACACCCATTTTAAAATCCAAGTCTCATGAGGTGTTTCACAATCAACCTTCTTCCATGATTCATCTAAAAGTTTTTCGTTGTTTAAGCTATGCAACCACATTGCAAGCTCATAGTACCAAGTTTAATTCAAGAGCAAGGAAAACTATATTTCTTGGATATAAAGAGGAAACAAAAGGTTACATTTTGTATGATATTACTTCTAATGAACTCTTTATTTCCTGAAATGTTATTTTTTATGAAACCCATTTTCCCTTTAACTCTCATTCAAATCCCAGTCCCAACACTACTTTTGCAGTTTCTCTTTCACTACCTGCAACCAATTCTCATACTCTCAGTGATGATCTACCTTCCTTATAACCAGTTATCCCACTAGCTTCTACTCCACAACCTGTTGTTCCTACCAATGCTGATCCACCTCTTCCTACACGACAATCCACCAAAATCAAAACTAGGCCTAGTTACTTACACGACTATCACTGCAATCTTGCATCAACCAGTTGTTCCACTGCATCTTCAGATACTTCTTTATATCCTCTTTCTTCTTTTCTGTCACATGATAAATCTTCACCAGTTTATAAACATTTCTGTTGTACTATCATTGTTGTTTCTGAACCTAAAACCTTTGCCCAGGCCTCCAAATTTGATTGTTGGAAAAAAGGCAATGGATGTTGAATTACACGTTCTTGATCAAAACCATACTTGGTTTGTTGTTGATCTTCCTCATGGCAAAACCCCTATAGGTTGTAAATGAGTTTACAAGATCAAATATCATGTCAATGGCTCTATTGAGAGGTATAAAGCTCGTTTGGTAGCCAAGGGATATACTCAAATGGAAGGAATTGATTATTTTAACACTTTTCCCCTGTTGCAAAACTTACCATTGTTCGGGTTTTGTTGTCTTTAGCAGTTATTAAAGGTTGGCATCTCGAACAATTAGATGTCAACAATGCTTTCTTACATGAGGATTTACATGAGGAAGTTTACATGACTCCTCCCCTTAGCTTCCATCTTTCCAATCCTTCTCAAGTTTGCAAGTTACACAAGTCACTCTATGGTCTGAAACAGGCAAGCCGACAGTGGTATTCTAAACTTTCTTCTGCTCTTATTTCACTTGGCTACATTCAATCTCAAGCTGATCATTACTTATTTGTGAAAGCTGCTGGTTCCAATTGTACTGTATTACTTGTTTATGTTGATGACATAGTATTGGCAGGGAACAATTTCAATGAGATTCAATCTGTTAAACATTCCTTGGATAGCAAATTTTGCATCTAAGATCTTGGTCAGCTCAGATATTTTCTTGGTCTTGAAATTGCAAGGTCTAAATCAAGTATTCTGCTCAATCAAAGAAAGAATATTCTTGAGCTTTTGGAAGATTCATGTAATTTGGCTGCTAAACCATCTTCCACACATTTTCTTCCTACTACTAAGTTGGTTGTTGATCAAGGCACTCTTCTAGCTGATGCATCCTCTTATAGAAGGTTAATTGGCATGCTATTGTACCTCACCACCACAAGACCAAACATTTCTTTCTCTGTCCAGCATCTTAGTCAATTTCTCTCTAAACCTTTATTGCCATATTTTCAAGTTGCTCACATGATTTTGAGATATCTTAAAGCTTCTCTAGCCAAAGGTATATTTTTCTCTGCTTCCAGTCCCTTGACATTCCATGAGTTTGCTTATTCAGATTGGGCATGCTGCCCTGATACAAGGCGATTTGTCACTAGATATTGTGTTCTTCTTGGTTCCGCACTTATATGCTGGAAATCTAAGAAGCAGAGTACAGTTTCTAGGTCTTCTACTGAGACTGAATACCGAGCTTTGACTTCCCTCACTTATGAAATACAGTGGTTGCAATATCTCTTCAATGATCTGAACATTCATTTCTCTCAATCGGCTTCAGTTTTCTGTGATAACAAGTCTGTAATTTATCTTGCTCACAATCCAGCCTTTCATGAACGAAGCAAACATATAGAATTAGATTGCCATGTAGTTCGGGAGAAGATCAATTCTAACCTCATTTATCTCCTGCCTATGCCCTCCTCTTCTCAATTAGCAGATATTTTTACTAAGTCACTGCATTCTACTTCTTTTTTCTCTATTTTGTCTAAGTTGAGACTTTGTAATATCCATAGTCCCACTTGAGAGGGGGTATTATCTAATAACTACAAGTTAGTTTCAAGTTAGTTTTAAGTTAGTTATTAGGCAATTAGCTTAAGTTAGCTAATTACAGCTGGCAATGCAGTTATGCATGTACATAGATGAGCTACTGTATATATAAGCATGTTGCCTAATCTTTTATGTAACTAATTTCATTCTATTCAGTGATAGAGAAAAATCTATTCTTTCATTTCCAGTTTCTCTTTGTTTTGCAATATATCAACAAAGTACATGCGGAAACAAAAACAACATTAAGATATTGAAGTAACTAATAATTATTTATTAAGAGAGCGGGAGCAAAACAAAAGGAAGCAGTAAATAAAATGCCAATTTGGAAGCATTTATCTAGAGAGAAGCATTAATTTCTTAGTTAGACTAATGGAGAAAGGAATTTCTCCAAAGAGATGGCATACAAAGGATAGGTCTGAATTAACGATGGAATTCACCATTCACTTATATATTATTTTTAATTTTTTTAAAAATAAAATTTAGATACTCCTTTATTTTAGAATATTTATTGTTTAAAATTTTTGTATATAAATTAAGAAAACTAATAAATAACTTCAATTATAGTAAAAAAAAAAAGTGCATTTGATTAAATTACATTTTTTAAATTATCACTTTATTTATATTCTCTATCATTTCATCAAGCCTAAAACTATTATTATTACATATGAATTATGCACAGGTTGGAAAACGTTTTGGGTTTTTATACCTTTATACCAAAAATTCAATATTTAGAGGATAGATATTAACACTTCTTTCTTATGAAATATTTTAGGGAAAAAATCAATTAATTTGTAGAAGAAAGATAAATTTTTATCACTTTGAATATTTTAAGAAAATAAATCAATTAATATGTGTATTTATTAAACATTTAATAGGGATAACAAAAGATAAGGATAAAACTAAAAAAAATAAATACATTCTTAATTTTTAAAAGTAACAAATAAAATGAATTTTTCTCATCTAAAACGATAAATATTTTAAAATTAATGAAGTAATAAATGTGTAAATTAATGATGGACACTATCTTTAATTAAAATTAAAATGTCAAAATATGAATAAAAATAACATAATCTTATCTGTAATAATTTTTCGCATGTCATATAATAAAGGACACGTATTCGGCTCACAATCAAAGGAAATCCAAGTGGGCCAAAACAAATATGCAACCCAAAAGTCAAATAGCTTGACCCCATGAGTAAAAAGAAAAGAAAAATTAAAGATTGCCAGTAGGTGCGACTAAGCAAGTGCAGGCAAGAAAGCACGAGAAAAATAACAATTTTTAAGTGGAAATAATTTTGCTGTAATTGACAGGAAATGACATGTGACATTAAAAGTAGCCCAACGATACATTCATAATAGATTTATTTACATTTGTTTAATTTACAGTTTTAACTCAACCTCACTCATATATAAACAAATTAGGATGAGTTTGATTGAAGAAAAAAAACCCCTCAAACTTAATTTGCTACTTTTATGAATGGGTCGAATTCAAAAATATCACAAACTTAATCCATGGGAACCCCTATCCAACACCACCATGCAAGTTAGAAGGTACACACCCAAGATTTATATATAAGAAAAATTTCAACAATTTCCATGTTTTGTTATATTACTTTTTTCTATATACTTAACCACTTTATATTTTTATTGACATGGGCGTCGGATTACTTGGCAGGAATCCACCCCTGTGGTCGACCAATTGTAAAGCTCCCGAACATAATCAAGTTTATCACAAACAATCCCACAGAAGCAAAAACAGGAAGAAGTTGAACATTTATATAAAATCATATTGAGTAGGACTTTCGACATATAACCAACCCAACAATTATTTCTCCCCCTAACTTGTGACCTGTTCGAACCTTCCTAACTCAAATCAAGTATTGTCAGGGTCTATATATATATATATATATATATATATATAATCATATTGATTGGACTTTCGACATAAATATTATATAAATGTTATTATGTGTTGGATCTCAAGTATTTTTTTTTCCGCCTTAACTCGTGATCTGTTTAAGCCAGTTTAACTCAAATCAGGTATTGTCATTATATATATATATATATATATATATATGATATATATATTGAAGAATATTTAAAAGTTGAGAAAAGTGAATCTTAATCATTATATCTTATATGAATAGATAAAATTAAAACATAAATATATATAATTTTTTTAAGTGATCACATAAATTCATAAAATTAGAAACATAAATATATATGATTTTTTAAGTGATCACATTTAATTTTAAGTAACATTTAATTTTAACTATCCATATATAGTTATATAGTTAAAATTTACTTATTTTACACTCTTACAAAAAAATTCTTCTCACAAAATATGTCATATATATATATATATATATATATATATATATATATATATATATATATATATATGTGTGTGTGTGTGTGTGTGTGAAGCGTATCTAACGAGAAGATATTTATTATAGAAAGTGAGAGAAGTGAATATTAATCATTATATCTTATATAAAATTTCAAGATTAAAACATAAATACATATAATTTTTTTAAATAATTATATAATTTTTAAATAATTTTTAATTTTAACTATTTATATATAATTATATAATTAAAATTTATTCTTCTTATTATCTCATATATATATATATATATATATATATATATATATGGAGATAACTTCATGTAAGTTTTTTACTTACACTCATTTTTAACCGTTATTATCATCTATATATATCATCTCAACCATTAGATGAAAGTGAATAAGTTATATATATATATATATATATATATAACTCAATCCATGAACACCATATTCGGCACCATCATCCAAGCGAGAAAGTACACACCCAAGGCTTATATAAAAGAGGAATTTCAACAATTTCCAAGTTTTGTTATCTTTCTTTTGCCTATACTTAACTACCTTGAACTCTTATTGACAGGCCAACCAATTGTGAAGCTCCCTAGCATAACCAAGTTTACCGCAAACCATCCCACAGAAGCAGGAACAGGAACAAATTGCATATTTAATATACTCTAAAATCATATTGAGTTGGACTTTTGACATATAACCAACCCGCCAATAATTATTTCTCCCCATAACTTGTCCCCTTCTCAAACCTACCCAACTCAAATCATGTATTGTTTGGCTATATATATATATATATGTATATATAAAATTAGTAAATAAAAGTGTTTTTTTAATTATTTAATAAAGTAAAATTATAATATATTTTAAATTAAATAATAAATAAATATATATTTATTTATTTATAGACAAATTCAATTTATATATAAATACTAACATTCAATGCTTCACGTTAAGATTAATATCATTCACTCTTTTTTAGACAAAAAAGCTACTTTTTTTATTTAGTAATCAACTTAAATGCTATTTCTATTTTAGTAATTAAAAACTAATAATTAAATCAACAAAGCTTTTTTTTTTTTCTCTCTTAATAAGTACTAATAACCTAACCTCATGAATTTTCACTCTCCTAATAAGTGCTACCTTTATTTTTTTTCTCACTCCTAATAACCATTAACTTCATAAATTTTTATCTTTACTATTATTCTTTAAAACTAATAATATAATAATTTAATTATTTTAAAAAATTAAATAGTAGATAAACACTGATCGAATGTTTTTAAAATAAAATTAAAATAATTATTTTAAAAAGTGTAACGTTATTTTATGTTTTAAATTATTAAAATTACACCGATTCACTTTTGTAACGTGGTTTTATGTTTTAAAGTATCTAATACTAAATTGATATAAACAACTGTCAATTTACTATTGTTTTTATAAAATAAAGGTTTTGTTAGCATATGCCTTATAGGCTTAAGGATTAAAATTAATATTTATTACTTATTATTAATTATTTTTTAAAATATTAAACATTTTTTAGATTTTCAAGATAATAAATACTTATATTTTTTATTTAATAGTTTCTATTTTTTATTCGAAACATGAGTCTTAAGGGCATATGTTAACAAAACTCATAAAATAATATTAATTTTTGTAAAAAATAAATTTGTAACGTGATTTTTTTAACTTAATTATTATTAAATTATATTGGTAATTATATTATTACTTTTTAAAAAATAATAATAATTTTAATAGTTATTAAGAGAGAATGATTTATGAGGTTTATAGTTATTATGAGATAGAAGAACTTAATAGTTATCAAGAAGAGAATAATTTATAAGGTTGATAGTCATTGGCAAAGAAAACATGCATTAATTAACAAGATTTATATTTACTAAAATAACTTTTTATATATCCGTTTCGTAATATCTATCGTTTTGGATATAAAAATTTGTTTAATTTTATAATTTATTTTAAGAAGGCTCGATTCGTTTTGGATTTTCAATCGTTAGAACTTTTATCTTGTTGAGATTATTTTATTAAAATATTATTATTGGATTAACAATTGAAAAAGCAAAAATGGCATATATATATATATATATATATAAATTTTATCATTGTCTCTTGGTATATCCAATAAATAAAATGAGAGAATATTAATGGATTAAGAAGTTAATTTAGTCCAATATAATTACATTATACTAAAATCGAGGATATTTAATATATTTTTTAATAATTGTGTAAAAAATTAAACAAAAGATATTATAAAATAGAGTGAGTATTATATTGAGATTTTTTGTAAAGTAAGTAAATAAATATATATTTAATCTTAAATTATTTAATAAGTTAAAATTATAACATATTTTAAATTAAATATAAAATATATGTTTATTTACTTATTCATTTTGTAAATAAACTCAATTTGGAGAAAATTTTATTTTATTTTATAAACAGAGAAGCTTTTATTCATGTGTATGGAGGGAAAGAAGCCCCTAAGAACGAATTACATAGGGGAATGAAGCCCCAGATGCGTCGTCCAACAACAAAGATCCACGTACAGGAAGATAATAATTTACAGGTATGGGTGTTTTGGGTAATGAGACCACAGATGCGTTGTCCAACAACGAAAAATACACATCCCGGAAGATGATAATTTATAGGTATGGGTATTTTTGGTAATAACTTTACATGTTATGATATAACAACTATAGAAGGAGCATTTTTTCCAATAACAAATACGAAAATTGTGAAATTGAATGGGAAATCTTTTACTCTTATGAAAAATGGGAAATGTAGGAATGAATAATTATTTGACTAATCACATTGAGAATAATGTACTAAATGGAATGAACAATAAATTTAATTTTCAACAATTTCCTTGGTGATTTTAAAATATAAAATCTGGAGAATAATTCTGGAACATAGTTTTTCATTGTGCACATTAAAAATTTTAGATATAATTAAGAGTCTCCCCACTAGGCCTTGTATCTAGACACCTTTACTGGACGTGCCATTTCAGACAGGAGTGTCAATTGTCTCTGAGCTCTGGACTCCGGGCTTTGCCTCTTTTTAAGGAATGCAAGACTCAGTCCAGATTAAGTTAATATGGGCCATGTTAGACTGGATTTTAATGAAAATGGAAATTTGGGTAGGGTATTAACCAAAACCATTCGACTCGTAATATTTTTTGGCTGGGATCATGCCACTATTTGAGTCACCCGCCTCTCTTAAAGAATTTAAGACATAAGAGATGTCAGCTTATTAAAAAACATTTTATTCTTTACACTTTTTTTTTAAAAAAAATTCAAGATATTTCTATAGTCTTTTAAGTATGAGACTAATTTCTTTAAGTTTAAAATGGTACGATTATGTTCTCGCCACATGTGGTCTCTAGAAAGCTTGAATATTTGTCTTCACTATAAGTATTTTTATTGGTTATTTTCAAATAGTAGCTTTTATGTCGATATAAATGAATTAATGCCAAATAATTTCGAGTAATGCATTTTGGGAGCATATATTCTTGTAATAGAAATGTAGAATTGATTTTTTTTTATGGCAAGAAATGTAGAATTATTATTCTCTACAAAAAGTAGATTAAAACATTGTTTTTAGACGTATCTCTGATATGTATCTAACTAAATGTATTTATTAACATCTTGGAAGCCATGAAACTATTAACATATGGTGTCACCCTTCAAATAAATCTTAGCATAAAATCACATAACATGCATACATATAATACATAACTGGGTCAAGATTGGGCCGGCTTGATGTTTAATAAAATATGGACAATAATATATTATGTATTATATGTATGCATGTTATGTTATTTTATACTAAGATTTATTTGAAGGGTGACACCATATGTTAATAGTTTCATGATTGGGTTAGGACTTGGGACCAAACCAAGTCAAACCTAACTGAACCCAGTCTTGAACAATCTTAGTTTCTTTTTTCTACGCCACTTACATTTAGTTTTATACCACACTAATAAGTATCCCCGTGCATTGCATACATTTTAAATTTAAAAAAAGCATAAATAAAAAAAAGAAAATTTAAAGTTGAAAAAAATGACATGTATAATTAAATTAAAAGAAATTTTGAATTTAAAATTTTAAAATAAAAATCAATAATGACACTTATCATTCTTTTAGGAGAGTAAAATATAAATTTAAGTGACTTTCAAGTAAATATATTTTAATTTAATATATATAAGAGTAGATAAATAGGCTCTACTACTTTTTTTATTATCCCTATTTTCTATTGCTTTTCACTTTAAATATGATAGACATTATTATTATATTTTGATTTTTCAGAATCTTTCACTTAATAAGTAAGAAATTAATCTTTTGATAATTGCTTAAGTAGAGATCATTCTTAACAAAAGTATTATTATTATTATTTTTAACTAAATGAATAACTCATTTTTTTGTTTAAAAAATGCTAATCACTTTTCAATTTAATAATTAATACCTAATTAATTATAAATTTAATTTGAATACATTGTCAATTTATTATAATCCAATCATGCATTGCTTTATTATAAAGAAATGTTTACCTCTCATAATACATATAGTAATACATGATTAATTGATGATGTAAAAAATTTTATATTAATAATGTGTTAAAATTAAACTAATTAATTTTTATGTCTGTGAATTTAAGTTGTGTTTGGATGAAATATTTTAAAATTTGAAATAATTTATAATGTAAGGAAATTAAATTACATTAATTGATAATCAATGCAATTCCCAATTCCGTTTTAGGGTAATTATTTTTGAAATTGAATTTCAATGCAAAATATTACAAAACATGATAAATATAAGCGTGAAGTATACTTTGAGGATCTAAAGTTTTATTCTGCAATCAATTGAGGATCTCACTTCTTTTTTTTCTTTTTTTACTAATCAAGGACCTCAAATAATTTTCAGTCACCGAAAAAGGCTTACATGACAAATTTAAATTACATCACTAATATATATATACATATATATAGTGTTTTGGCTAAAATTAATTTTTTTTCCTCCTTAATCATCTCTTTTAATTTTAATAAAAGGTATATCAAAGAAAATCTTTAGTGAAATGAATAGAAAAGATAAAAAAAAGATAAATAATAATCTAAAACTAGAGCTTCAAGTTTAAAAAAATACGGAAAAGTCATAAGTACATTGAGTAAATCCTTATCCAAACCTCTTTTAATCTTGCTTTTGTCTTTTTTTTTGTACTTGTCCTTTTTCCGCTTTTGCCTTTTCTAGATTATTCTTTTTTACCTATCTTTTATGCTTTTTTTTTTGCACCTTTGTGCTTTTTTTTACGGTCCATTTGAAACACAAACCAATGGATTAAAGTAGCGTATTCACTACGTGTTTTCACTTAGTTTTTGGCTTTTACGCAATTCTACTATAACAAGGACGCACACATATAAGACCAATATTGATAAAATGCATTTTTTGTATTTGATAGTATGCTAGTGAACTTGAATATGCCAATGTTATGGTAGTCTCAATTTTTGTTACACATTTATTAATATTAATATTATTATTAATTTTAAGGATGGTTTTAATAGTTGGATATTTGAGTTTGTATTTTTCAGAATTTTTATTCACCTCTTTTTCTAGATTTTTGGCATGCAAAGTGGACGTAATATTGTGGGATGTTTCTGATTAAATAAATTGGTTTTCAACTAAAAAAAATTGAAAAGTGATAAAAATAATTGGCATTTCAATTTTTTTGGTGAAACAATTTTTATTTTTACTTTTACATAAAAGAGATGCTACAAATTTATTCAACAAGGATAAACCGTGTCTGGTAAAGCTAAATTACAAATAATTGGTAAAATAAATTAATTTTTATTCAAATTATAAAATTACTGAAAATAATACAAAATTTATTTGAATTGAAAAATATTTATTAATATTTAAGACACATAAATACCCATAAGTTTTAGTTGACATTTTTCGATGCCAACTAAATGTCAGAAATTGAATTGATTATCTTGAAATCCTTGATTCAAACATTTAAAAATTAAGACCTTTAAATCAACTTACACCTAAAGTTAACATCCTTGCAATATATTTTTCTCATAAATATAATATAAACATAATATGATATAATTGTACATGCATTATTATTATTATTATTTCGATGTAAGTGGGTTGATTGATTTGGTTCGGTTCTTTAACAGGCCTAAATGTGTACACCTAAGCGAGCCTTACATAGGCGGACCTACAATTAGAGAAAGGGAGAGAGTTGCCACAAGTGTTCAATTGGATGGAAGCCCATTCGAATGCAGAGGGGGCAGATATCGGACAAGAGGATGCAGCCGGTACTCAACATCGAGTTCCCTGAACACTTGGATAATCTCTTCAATCAATTGGGCTCTCCTGGTCCATCTTTCTTTTGTGTACTGTAAATTCATTGCGTATGTAAGCCACACTGACATGTTCAATTTCTTCCGAGTCTTCCACATCCTTCATGATCACCATTTGAGCCACATGCCACTGCTCATTCTTCCTTTCAATATACCTGCAAAATCTGCATAAATAAATGGCCGCCATTCTATAATTCTACGTACTTCAAGTAACAAGTGAAATGGCTGGTATTTAACATGGATCTATGTGTATACACTTCGCAACTAGGCAACAAATATAGACAGGATAACTAAAAAACTCATCACTCATCCACATACTCTATAGCTCTCCTTTTCATGGCAGCAACTTTATCTAATGGAGTGTGGAGATATGAATACAGAAGTCGACTGCATATCTGGACTTCACTGATAATTATTGATGGGCTTGGTTTTCATACTTCAAAAACACTCTAGTTAGTATATTCATCTCTTCCACTAACGTCTGAGAGCCAAACAAGTGTAGTTAGAAAGATACTCAAAACTCTTAAGACATATGTTATGTACAAATTAAACTTGGAATTGGTTGTACCCAAAAAAAAAGAAAAAGAAAAACTTCGAATTGGAATTCACTTTTCCTTTACCTGAACTCCATCTACTTCACGACGATCACCAACATCAAATGGGTGCATTACAAATAAGAAGATGATTGCTTCAAAGCCAATCCTACAGGTATTCCCGAACATAATTACCAGAAACGTAGTATGTGAAGATACGTGGTACGGGTACTTCGTCACTTTTTGCAATTATATTACAAGACTTTCTTTATGATAAATTTGGAACGCGGTACGTGATACAGTGAATTTGGTATGCAATTCGTAAGGTTGTTGAGTGAATCCGACAACTATGTTCCTGAACACAAACACTGCCAATAGAAGCTGGGATTCGATGAAGACAACGAAGTGTAGGAAAGGAGTTCCAAGGATTACAAGCCAGACTATATCAAAATGAGGGATGATGTATTTGGTTCAGTTCATAAGTAGTTATGAGATGATTTGATCCCTAATTATTCTTATTAAAAAAAGAGTTTGTTAAAATATAACTATCATGTAGAAGATGGACTAGTAAACCATGTTAGGCCACGAGGAGCCAAAACGTGGATTGGGCCTGTGTACACATGGGTTGCTTTTGCCATATCCAGGTTCCAGAATACTGGTCCATAACAGATACATTATGGAGCTCATTTACAGCAGTTTATGTGTCTTTTGAGTGATAATGCTAGTGCCCTTCTCGTCTGAAATGCATTTGTTGAAAATATTCAACATGTGTGGGTTCACATATGTATCTAATAATATTGTATAGCTATCTTAAAAATATAGTTCAAAATTAATTGTAATCTAACAAGGTTAAAGTTAGACTCAGGGGTATTAAATTGTCATGGAATTTTATGTGTAGATATCATTAAGTGATTTCTAATTTGATGAGGGGCCAAATTAAAAATAAAAGAAATATTATAATAACTGATGATTGTCAATTATTATAATAGGGGTTATGGTCCCCATTTCAACGTATCATTTGGTTTCTCAATGTAATCTTTCTACAGAAAAAACACACTAAAAATACGTATCAAGTGGAAGATCTTCAGACCCTCATATCTCTCTGAAGAATTGCTATGGATCAGGATACGCTTCCGCTCTTGTGTTCCTCATTATATCTTTCTCTTTGAATCTAAGTGGAGAATGGTTAAATCTTTTGGATTAGATCTATATTGAGATTTGATGTTTCTCTGTATGAATATTTTAAGAATTGAAATTCAATAAGTGGTATTAGAGACATCTCCTTTTTTTTTTAGATTCTTTGAGAAATTTCAGATTTTAAACTTTTGGGGAAAAGTTTGCTATATTAGGGTTCTAAAATTTTGTGAATTTACTCATTTGAAAGTTATGTTTATGGTGGTTTCACACCAATTTGTTACGATTGGAAAGAATTTTTCTTTACGATGAATCAAATTTCATTTGAAATTTCCTTTCTGTGTTGTTACGTGAAATTTCCATAGCGTGAAATCACCCAAATTTCCATGAAATCACCCAAATATCCATCACGTGAAATTTTGTGTTGTTACATTTATCTAGATATGAAATATATATATGCAGAATTGATAGGATCATTGCTTACTTTATATATTGACACTGTTCATCTTTTGATATATGTTGACATATATTGTTCGGATATATATATATATTAAGGGAGATCGACTTACAATAGTGTAAGTTTTTTTTTTTACTTACATTCATCTTCAACCGTTAAATCTACTTTCATCTAATGGTTGAGATTATTTTATTAAAAGTAACCATTAGATAAAAGTGGATCTAACAATTAAAAATGAGATAAGTCAAAAAACTTACACTGGTGTAAGTTGGGAAAGATCCCCTATATATATATTGGATATATATGTATATATGTATATGTATATATGTATATATACATATATACATATATACATATATATATATACATATATATATATATATATATGGATCAAGTATATATATAATGATTGAATCAATTTGTGGGCGTTGAGCCCGTGGACAAAGACAATGATATATTTTTTTTTTTGTGCATCTAATGACTTGTTAATCAAGTTTGTCTAATATTTAAAAGAACTAATTCATACAAGATGTCGCCAAAGTGAACTCTCTTGTGTAGATTAGTTTATTGAGAGTGTTAAGATGTTTTTTTAAGTATGTGAATTCATATGGGTATTGGTTGGCCTAAAGGAAGGCTAATATTTGGCCGAATTGCATATATATTTATGGTGATAAATATGTGAAAATTGTAAGGTTTCCATGTGAATAATAAGTTGATCCAAAGATAAACTCATTGTTTGACCGGAGTTATTTTCAATATTTGATCACTACACCAAGAGTATCACTTACAATTAATATTACTGTCCAAAGACTTGATATTAATGTTGTACTAGGTATCTTGACATGCATCTAATTGTTTAAATTTGACAATCATATATTTAGTTTATGATGTGAACATGTTTTTTATTTCGATTAAATTCTCTATACAGTTATTGCATCTGCTACTACTATATCTGTAAACACAAATAACATTCTCATGCTTAATGGGACTAACTTTAAGGATTGGAAAAAGAATGTGTTAATCATTCTTGGCTGCATGGATCTAGATCTTGCGCTAAAGACGGAGCAGCCCACTCCTCTTACAGATGAAAGTTCTTCTGAAGCCAGAAGGTACTTTGAGAAGTGGGACCGCTCTAACCGTATGAGTCTAATGATCATAAAGCGCGGCATTCCGGAAGCCTTTCAAGGCGCAGTATCTAAAGAGGTAACTCTGGCTAAAGATTTCCTTGATGAGATTGAAAAACGCTTTGCAAAAAATGATAAGGCAGAAACAAGCACGCTTTTAGCTAGCTTGACTTCGATGAGGTATCAAGGCAAAGGAAATATAAGGGAGTACATCATGCAAATGTCTCATATTGCTTCTAAACTTAAGGCACTAAAGCTCAATTTGTCTGAGGACTTACTCGTGCATTTAGTGTTGAATTATCTTCCTGCACAATTTGGTCAATTCAAGGTCAGTTATAACTGCCAAAAGGAGAAATGGACTCTCAATGAACTCATTTCATATAGTGTGCAAGAAGAAGAAAGGATGAAACATGAGAAATTTGATAGTGCTCATCTGGCTACTATCTCAAAAGATAAAGGCAAGAAAAGAAAGAAAGATTCATTCATTAGGGTCCAAAGACAAAAGAAACCTAAAGGAAGCATTGAAGGTTGTTTCTTTTGTGGAAAGCCTGGACACATGAAGAAAGAATGTCCGAGGTATCATGCTTGGCGTGCCAAGAAAGGTATGTTCTTTACTTTGGTATGTTCTGAGTTAAATTTAGCTTCAGTACCTAGAAACACTTGGTGGTTAGATTTCGATGCTACTACTCACATTAGTGTTTCTATGCAGGGTTGCCTGAGCTACCGAAGGCCAAGTGATGTTGAAAAATGCATCTTTGTGGGCGATGAAAAATTGGTGGAAGTCGAGGCGATAACATATTTTAGGTTGTTATTAGGAACTGATTATTATTTGGATTTGAAAGACACTTTTGTTGTACCGTCTTTAAGACGAAATTTGGTTTCTGTTTCTTTATTAGACAAATCTAGATATTATTGTTCTTTTGGAAACAATTAGTTTAGTCTTTCTTTAAATTCAAATATTGTTGGTACTGGTTCGTTGAGTATTTATGATAACCTATATTTACTTGAAACTATTGCCTCATATAATGAAACCTTGCATGTGGAATCACATGGTACTAAAAGAAAGCTAAATAATAAAAAAATTGGCAAAATTATGGCACAAGTGTTTGGGTCATATATCCAAATCAAGAATAGAAAGACTTGTGTCAAAAAGTATTTTAAATTCACTTGACTTCTCAGATTTAGATGTTTGTGTTGAGTGTATCAAAGGAAAACAGACCAAACAAAAGAGATTATGTGCTAATAAATCTTCAGACGTCTTAGAATTGATACATACAGATATTTGCGGACCATTCCCGACGGCTTCTTGGAATGGTCAACGATACTTTATTTCATTCATAGACGACTACTCACGCTATGAGTACCTATATCTCATTCATGAGAAATCAGAGTCGTTGGACATGTTCAAAGCTTTCAAGGCTGAAGTTGAAAACCAACTTGATAAGAAAATTAAGTGTATTAGGTCTAATCGTGGTGGTGAATATTACGGCAGATATGACGGTTCAGGAGAAAAACATCCAGGACCATTTGCTAACTTCCTGAAGGAATGTGGAATCGTCCCACAGTATACTATGCCGGGTTCACCTAGCATGAATGGTATAACCGAGAGACGAAACAGAACTCTTAAGGATATGGTAAGGAGTATGATCAGTCAATCCATCTTAACAGAATCACTACGGGGAGAAGCAATAAAGACAACAATTTATATCTTGAATAGAGTACCAACTAAAGTGGTTGCCAAAACACCTTATGAGCTTTGGACAGGCCGAAAGCCTAGTGTTAGACCATTTGTGTACCGCAAGTATACGGGCCGTTCAAGTAATACAAATATGAAGTAAAAGTTCGTTCCCACGAGGATATATGATTTCTATTACTAAGTAGCAACTAATAGCTTAGCTAAATTCTATCCAAGGATATATAAAATAAGGAAAGTATAAATAATCTAAATCTAAACTACAAAAGCAATAAAGATACAGGTTTAGAGATCTAGGAAATCCTTCTTCACCTCCTACTTCATACTAATGATATGCAATCCTTATAAGCAACATCAATGATTAGTTAGTTTAGCTTGAGAATCTGATTTAGTCAAAAGCTTATGTCTAGGTCGATCAACCCTGGTGTCATTTACCTAATCCACTATGGTTCTTATGGTTGCATGAGGACTAGTATAAACTCTACTAATGAATGATCTATTCTCAAACACACGCTAATACATGGCTAAAAGGTATATTTCTATCCAGTTAGCAAATCAACTCATCCAAGCCAATTGAACTCGTCGAACATGCATCAACCATACCATGTCCATCTCCACAAATCCCTATATCTAGTTCATTTGCATTAATTAGTATCATGCAATTGTTGATCAAATAGAAGCAAACATTAAGCATAGGCATGGAAGAACAAAGCTAAACATCAATAGAAACTCAAAAGATAACATAAACATCAATACTCATATAAAGATCCAAAGTATTTCCTAAATACAGCTACTAATCCATTGAACACGAATTACAGACAAAAACCATGCTCAAAAGATAGGGAAGAGAAGAGAAACAAAGGGAGAAGAGGAAGGAATCCATGGATAGCATCCTTGAAGCTTGAATCTCCTTCCCTAAGGAAGATGGCATCCAACCTAGCCTCCCAAAGCCTTCAATTAGCCCAAAAATGAAGTACAAGCCGCAGCCTCTCTAAAACCTAGGAAGCTCTCTAAACTCTCTTTTACAAAATCTGTTAAAATCTATTTATTGACTCAGTAAAAACAGAGGCACACCACGACATTTACTTTCCACGCCGCGGTGCATATCAAATTAGGTCACACACGCCGTGACATTGTTTTCCTTGCGCCGCGGCGTTCAATATTTCATAGCCTCTGACTTTGGATGCAGGGGATTCTCACCGCCGCGGCGTACGCTCCTCAGCGTCGCGGCGTAACAAGTCTGGTTGCAGAATTCTACAGCCAACACAATTTTGCTGTTGTTTTTGCTCCTTTGGGTTCCTCTTGAGCTTTCTCATCTGTGTTGGTCCAAAACTTCCACCAATCTACTCATTTGCAACTCTTCCTGCAATAGAGAAATTACCAAAGTATTAGCAGATACAAAGTCTACTTAATCCTTTACACAATACGCTCAATTTGCTTAATATCATACTGGATCAGTCTCAATATTAGATTTATTAAATATAAGCATAAAACTATCCCAATATGCATCATAATAAGGACTTAAGCAACCAATAAAGTACAGATATGAGGCACAAATAACTACACTTTGTGAAGTTATCACCTACTCTAAAGCACCTTTACATTTAGGGAAGTCTATCTGAGGCTCGACCTTATAGGCCAAATAAAAAGAAATTGGACTCCAAAACATTGAGCAACTACTTTATAGGTTACTCTGAGCGATCTAGGGACTATAAGTTTTATGATCCCACAATCAAGTCAATTTTTGAAACGGGAAATGCAACATTTTTTAGGAAGTTGAGTTTGGGGGGAGAAATAAGATTAGAGACATTGTTTTTTAGAAGGAATCAATTCTGATTCCTACTTATACTACTTTTGACAGTGTATAAGTTTTAATACCTATACCTGTCATTGATCAAGAATCAGTTTTGGAGCCTCAACAAGATCATGCTGAACAACTCCCCAATCAAGTTAGGGTAATTATTCCTGAAGAACAAACTCAACAACCTTAAGAACTCATACCATTAAGGAGATCCACAAGAGAGAGGAGAAATGCTATTCCAGATGATTATATAGTATTCCTCTAAGAACATGAGGACGCTGATGGCTTAGTGGAAGATGATCCAATCAACATCCATCAAGCTATGCAAGATTCTAACTCTCAAAAGTGGATAGATGCCATGAATGGGGAGTATAAGTCTATGCAAGACAATCAAGTTTAGGATCTTGTCCCATTACCTGAAGGAAAGAAGCCCATTGGCTGCAAATGGATATTTAAAACCAAAAACAGATTCTAAAGGTAATGTGGAAAGATATAAGGCTCGTCTTGTAGCTAAAGGCTTTACACAAAAGGAAGGCATTGATTTTAAAGAGACTTTCTCTCCGATTTCTTCGAAAGACTCTTTTAGGACTATTATGGCTCTTGTTGCACATTTTGATCTTGAATTACATCAGATGGATGTTAAGACAACGTTTCTTAATGGAGACATTGATGAAATAATATATATGGTGCAACAAAAAAAATTTGTGTTTGGAGACCCAAAGAACATGGTTTGCAAATTAAAGAAATTCATTAATGGACTTAAGCAGACTTCCCGTCAATGGTACTACAAATTTCATCAGGTAGTTGTCTCATTTGGTTTTGAGACAAATGTTGTTGAGGATTGTGTGTATCACAAGTTCAGTGGGAGTAAGTTTATATTCTTGATTTTGTATGTTGATGACATACTACTTGCCACTAATGATAAGAACATGTTGCACGAAACTAAGACATTTCTATCAAAGAGTTTTGATATGAAAGATCTTAATGAAGCATCTTTTTGTATTAGGAATCCAGATACGTCGTGATCGCTCTCGGAGTATTCTTAGATTGTCACAAAAGAGCTACATAGAAAAGGTCCTCAAGCGATATGGCATGCAAGAATGTAGACCAATAGACACCCCTGTCGCTAAGGGAGACAAGTTCAGTCTCAATCAGTGCCCAAAGAATGACCTTGAAGTTAGAGAAATGCAGAAGATTTCCTATGCCTCACTTGTTGGGAGTCTAATGTATGCTCAGGTTTGCACACGTCTAGACATAGCATTCATAGTTGGAATGCTAGGCAGATATTTAAGTAACTTTGGGATGGATCACTATAAAGCAGCAAAAAGGGTTTTGAGGTATTTACAGAGAACTAAGAACTACATGCTCACATACAAGAGGTCAAATCATTTGGAGATCATTGGGTATTCAGATTCTGACTATGATGGATGTCACGACAATAGGAGATCCATATCAGGCTATATTTTTTTGTTGGCTGGAGGAGCTATTTCTTGGAAAAGTGTCAAACAAACACTCATAGCTTCCTCTACTATGGCAGCAGAATTTGTAACATGTTTTGAGGCACCCAACCATGGATTATGGCTGCGAAACTTTGTCACTGAGCTGCGTATTGTGAGTGATATTGAAAGACCACTAAAGTTGTATTGTGACAATAACTCAGCAGTTCAATATTCCAAAAACAACAGGAGCTCATCTCGTTTAAAGTTTTTTGACATAAAATTCCTGGTTGTGAAGGAAAGGATACAGAGTGGACAAATTTCTATAGAGCACATTAGGACAAATTCTATAATTGCAGATCCGCTTACTAAGGGATTGACACCCAAAGTTTTTCATGAGCACACTACTTATATGGGTGTTTTATCATATGAGGAAACTATGGTTTAGTGGGAGTTTGTAATTGTCTATGTTTTGTTGCTCTATTTTGTACTTTAGACATGTTTTGTGTATTTGGATATTTTCTGCAGAAATATAGTATTCAGTTCATTTGCACTCTGTTTTATTAAGTTAAACTTTGATCTCAATAAAGTTTAAAGTAGGACCAGTTGAAAATAGACATGTTTAGATCACGTTACATGTAATTTCCATGCTACGCATCCATGATTGATCTATGTCATTTGGTTGTATTGGTATATGTGACTACTAATGGATTTAGTTACACTAAATATAACGAAAGTTCCTTTAATCCTATATCAATGTAGTCAATGAGTGAGATTGTTAGGAATACCCCATTATGTGATAGCAATATTTAATGCTATGTTTGGATGATAGGTAATGAGGGGAACGGAAAGGAAATAGGGGGAACAGAAATAAGTTTTTTGTGTTTGGAAGTTTTAAAATGCATAGGAACAGAACGGAACACATAAGGAATTATTTCCCCCCTCTTCCCCTCAAATATCTAATATTTGTTCTCCCCAAATTGAGGTGGAATGAGGAGAACACATGTTCCATTCCATTCCGTTAATGAATCTTCCAAACAAAGAGGGGGTAAACTATGTTCTATTCCATTCCTTTCTTTTCCGATCCATCCCCACTTATTCCGTTCCGTTTCGTTAATGAAAAAAACATTCAAACACAGGGTAAACGCATAAGGTGTATACATTTATAAGGTTACACATGTAACCCAAGTGGGAGATTGTTGAAAATATTCAACATGTGTGGGCTCACATAGGTATCTAATAATATTGTATGGCTATCTTAAAAGTATAGTCCAAAATTAATTGTGATCTAACAAGGTTAAAGTTGGACTCAGAGGTATTAAATTGTCATGGAATTTTATATGTAGATATCATTAAGTGATTTCTAATTTGATGAGGGGCCAAATTAAAAATAAAAGAAATATTATAATAAGGGATGATTATTTGGTTATTATAAGTAGTTATGATCCCATTTGACGTATCGTTTGGTTTCTCAATGTAACATTTTTACGGAGAAAACACACCAAAAATATATATCAAGTGGAAGATTTTGGACCTAAACCATGTCTAGGCCAAGAAGCCAAAACGTGGATTGGGCATTTCTTGTGTTACATTACATCTTTCTCTTTGAATCTAAGTGGAGAATAGTTAAATCTTTTAGATTAGATCTATATTAAGATTTGATGTTTATCTGTATTAATATTTCAAGAACTGAAATTAACAGCATTCACCTAAAAATTGATAAAAGTGGAGAACAAAAGAATATTTAAAAACGTTTCAGGGTCAGAGAACAAAGTTACTGATAAAATAATTTCACAGTATAAAATTGCTTTCCACAATTCCCTGACAACATTTTCTCCTGAATATGAGGATTGTTGGTCGTTTTCCTGGTTCTGCAGATCTTGCTTCCTCTTAGTCTTTTTTGCAGACTCTCCTTTGGGTTTCTCCCTGCCAGTAACTATTGATGTTAAGCTCTCTTCTTTGCTGTTGCCACGGCCATAATTACCTTCAAAATCAACCACAACTTCTTCTCTTTGGGCCATTATATTTTTGTTTTCGCCACGGAACAGAGCCTTTGGCTCTTACTTTCTTTATGTAGTTGTTTAGTAAAAGAAGGTTGGTGATCTGATCTCTAAGTAGCTTTCCTAAAAGCTCCGTATAAAGAAATTTATGAGTATGTCTGCATGCTAAAGCTTCCATACAATCAAAAGTAGAGCTGTCTGTGGTGATTGAGATTTTTGGGAATATTTATCCATGACCGCTTTTTGGATGCCAAACTATAGAACTCCGTAGAAAGTGACGAGGCGTCTGGTTTGTTGAAGAATCTAAACTCTGTTATGTAGTTTTATGCATTGTATTCCGGTGGCAATATTAGGCTTGCCGCATGCAACAATGGTGAAAAAATGAAGTGTTGGGAAAGGGTTTATTATCATGCATTGAGTGGTGGTAATGTTCCATTACATATGAACCTTCAACAAACTAAATATCCTTTCATTTTATTTATTTATTTTCGGTGAAAGATCACAGTGAAGCATACATAGCTTGGGCCATGATTCCATTTACAGCCTTCATCTTTCATCATTTTCGGACGTTTATTTATTCTTTGGTAAATCACTATTGTAGGATGCATGTCCTGTTTAACAAAATTCTTTAGCTTTGGCCAAAAAAGGGAAAAAAAATTGCCCTCAACATCAACTGGTAATCACTGTTTTGGGCAGCCCCTTATTTTCTTCTTTTCTATAATATATTATATATTCCTTTTGTCCTCGTTTCTGCCAACATTAAACTAAAAAACATTCTAACATTAATTTTTTTTTCCAACAAGTATAAATATTTAATATCATTTAGAATCATTATAGTTTTACACTTGTAATTCACATTTTTTCCTCTTTTTAATCACCTGATAACAACTGAATACCACTTAAAGTTTTCCTAATAGCTCACATGTGGATCGTCTTCCCATTTATCTCTTTACTATTTTTTTTCTTGGGGTAAATACACGGATCTCCTCACTAGTTTTATTAATTTATTGCATAGTAGCTGCACATCCAAGTCTATATACATCTTGCCAAAGGGATAATATCAACTTCATTTTCATATAAGTTGGAGGTCAAAGGCTCCAATCACGAACCTTTAATTTAAACTGATAATTTTCACATATTTACATGTGCTCTCAGCCTCTAACCACGTCAATGGCTACCTTGCTCAAAAGCTAATGCAAGTCTTGGTGAATATTCGTTCTCATGCATCCCCTCCGCGTTCACCTTCCCCAGTAACCTGTTTAGAGATCTTTAACTACAGGGGAAGAAAAATTAGCATGGTAGAAGATTCAGAAAAAGGAAAAGAAAACCTTAACGCAAAATAAGTCTAGATTCCTCGACATACCGTCTTGGTCACGTGCTATACAAAAATTCCAGAATTTCTGAGAAATTGGGTCTCAAAGATGGATCTTGGTGCCAACACCGGTGAAGCAACTCCACTAACTTTGGATGAGTATGTCTTGGAATTTTAGGCCTCAAACCCTGCAATTCATATCTACAAATCTTAATTCTTTTTCAAATATTTTTGTGCCTCAAGCTTGAGCCACTATAGAGCTTTCAAATTAGTAATATTTTCTTATCCTGCAAATCTTCTTCCAATGAATTCTCTTTAGTGATACCCACATACTTTACTCAAAATACTAGTGCCAATCCATTGACATTGGCAATTTTGTAGCGACAGACAATTCCTAAGAATAAACTACAATCTCTCATTTATACTCAAGGCATGCAAAGTAAGTTTACATGTTTAACCAACTCCACAAACCCACGCACACGAAGTGAGAAGTGCATATATGATTTCTTAGTGAAGGAATACGTGAAGGAATACCTTCTGGACCACTCCAACGGCTGCTTGCAATGGGGACAAATGCTCATAAGGAAGCTGGCATTCAGTCAAAAAAACATAGATGATAGGCGTGAATTCTGACCAACCATAATATTAACTGAACGAAAACAACACAAAAACAAGTTTCTAAAATACACCTACTTCCTCTTTAATTCTCCTTTTATGTTAAATTCATTGTTACTCACTTGTAAACCACTAATACTATCATTCCTTACTCTTCCCTATACCTAAGTCTGTATTTTACGCATTAACCCTCCTCTAGATATGTGACTTAATGTAGTCAACATTGGCTATAAACTTCTGCTTAGTACATGCTTCAGTTTCAGGAAATAATCCAGCTAGTAACAGAGGAGAGATTCTTAGGTGTTCATAGAGCAAGACATTTCTCTTGCTTTGTACCATTGAATGAGTGTCACGTCAGATTGGTAGGTCATTCTTGTTTTCGATTTAAACTATATTTTTAACTACATTTTAATGGTAACATTAAAAATATAAAATAAGTGAGAGACAAAGATGACTCACAAATGTAGCATGGTACTCATTCAATGGTATAAAACAAGAGAAATATCTTATTCCGAGAGCACCTAAGAATCTTTCATACAACAGAGAATCCATATACATGTATTAGAAGGGTATTTTGCAGGACAGTGTGTCAAGGGTCTCCACACTTAAAGGCACAAAAGTCGTGCATGTCAATCGCTAAGCTCTATTAGTTCAATCCCAATTGTAAATAGTAGGGCGTAGCTGATAAAAAATTAATAGGTTAAATCAGTTTTCAATTGAACACGAGAAGTGGAGGATTTAACTCTAGGCTCTTTTGGATGTCAAGCAATAGAAAGCTAAAGAGCGAAGAAATGCAGAGAGCATTACCTTTCCTGTGAGCAGCTCCCAAAGAACAATGCCAAAGCTAAAGACATCGGCTTTGTGATCATATGGTTTATGTTCAATAACCTTCCATATGTCAAGGGAATCAGAGGTTATAATCAATACAATGAGTGGTAAAAGTAAAAGCAAGAAATATCAATTATTTTAGATGTCTTACTTAACCAAGTGAAGCATCCATAGGTAAAAAACTGGAGTTAGTTTTGGGTTCAGCCAACAAGAGAGAAGGAAATTTGACAGGAAGGGCCTACCCTTGTCTTTGATTGAAGATTATTACAACATTGTCCTTTTTTTTTTTTGGTACAAAATGGGGGACAATATTGTTATTACCCATTTGCAAAGCGCATAAGCAACCAAAAGAAGTACTGAAAATCATGTTAGCTTTAACAGATGTTCGAGTTCCAGCTATTACACTCCACAAAAAAGCCGTCATTGCCATTCCAAATTATCTAGATTTGTCTTATTAAATAACAATTTGCTGCCTATTTTAACCTTAAACTGCCCCATCCATGCCTATAAGTTGTACAATTCATAAATTTAAAGAGAAGTAGTCAACGCTATGGCAATACTTATAAATATATAGACCTCTGAAGCCATCCACCGATAAGTTCCAGTTTCTGCAGTCATGATACCAGACTGATCGTGCACTCTAGCTACACCAAAATCAGCAACCTTAACTACCTGTTGGAAAAGTTTTTTAAAATACAGGCACAATGGCATGAGTTCCCACAAGCCGTAAGATCATGTATGCCTAAACTTTGTGAAGTGGTATTAAGTAAAGATGAAAACATATGTAGCAGACCAAATTGTTAAACAGAACTAAAAAAAATCAGCACAAAGTATGTGAAATTTTCGACACTTTATCATAAGCATTTCAGTAGTTACTAGTTAGTAGATCCTTCATTACAAGAGAAGATATTTGATGCAGCACCTTATAGCATCCAAATGATGACTTGTATTATGTTTTCACCATAAGGTTTTCACTCTACTTCACGATTTCCATGCTGTAGCTAATTTAAAGTTCTTACTTCCTGAATTATATCAACCTGAGCTGTACAAATTCTATTTTTAAGAACTTGAAACTTATTTTAACATGTTATTGTAATAAACTGAAAGGATGCTTAATCAATAACTATACTGTATTAATTCCAAAAACTAAAGCAAATGTAAGTACCTTAAAAAAAAAAAGCAAATATATTTTGTTTCCTTCATCTGCCAGGCCTAGCTTTAAGAAGGTTGATTCAATCAATTTTTTTATAGACTTCTAATTGATTTGCATCACCAATCAACTTGAGTTTCCATATATAATCAGATGGAAGACATGCAATAATTTACTCAACCAAAAGTGAAGAGCGGTTAACAATGCTGTAATGTATAATATGACAACATTAACAAAGAAGCTATAGCCAGTAAAATGAAAAGTAAATATATAATGTAAAATTACCCCTTTCTCATCCATCAAAAGGTTAGCTGCTTTGAGGTCCCGATGTATGATATCATTCTGATGCAAATATTTCATTCCTTCGGAAACATCAATAGCTACTTTGAGCAAAGATGGAAGGGCAAGGACGGCCTTCTGAATATGCAGAAAGTCATACATACTTCCACCAGACATATATTCTGAGAAAAAACAAACTATGCATTGAAATTGACAACATTGTACCCTGTTACATTGACCTTGCAATCAATAAGCAAAATATGATCTGAAAGGACAAATTTTACCTGTGACAAGGTAAAGGCTTGGGGGTTTTGTACAAGCACCAACAAATTTGACAACATTCTTGTGCTGAATTTTGCTGCCAGAATTCAATTTTTAAAAATCCATGAATGAGATACATATTACAAATTTTATTTCAACAAAAAGGCTGCGCCAAGGAGATAGTGACCTATAATGCATAGAAAGAAAAGATTATTAATGTATCCTCTGTCTTTCCCCACTCTCTAACCTTAGCTAGGAAGGATTTAGATAATAGATTTGATTTGATATGGATCATAAACATTTGAACGTGCAATTTAGGATAAGAAACTGGATAATATTTCATTTTTTATTTTACATTTAATCAGATTGAATGATTGGACAAGTCTTCATATCCCATTGAAATGTTACTGGAATTAGAACAAACCTTAGGATATAGACTTCTTGAGTAAAATCCCTCCGTATATTTTCATTCAAATTCTCAGCCTTAAGAACTTTGATAGCCACATTTTGATTACAGAAAGTACCTTTATACCTGTGTCAACTAATTAGTAACTCAACATTTACTGGCTCATAAACATATCAAGCAGATAAAATGATAATACTCACAAATCACTGAAAGATCCAGATGCAATTTTCTTTTCATATCTCAAACACCTTGCATCAATTTCCCAGACATCATTTCCACAAGTGGGCAAATTTACATGATTAAAGATAAAGTTGATGCCAGTTTGCTCTTGCTCTGCAGTAGGAAGACTGCCATTTTCTTTCAACTGATGTTGCTTCTGGATTTCCACCCAAAAAACTTATAAATGATCCTCTATTAAATGGTGGGAGGATGCGAGCAACACTTAATTTATTAACTTCCAATTATTACAGAAAGCTAATATTAATTTAGCACATTTGAAACATCTTGTAGATGTAATATTTCTCCACTAGTTTTATTCAAGCTAAAGTGAGAACCATTGAACTTTTAATATGTGAACATGTTAAAAATGATCAACTTTTGTTATTAAATAAGGCAATTGAACTACTAACATAAATATAACAAAAAAATATATACTACCATAAACAAGATATGGGATTTTGGGGGCAAATAGAGAGATGGATGCAGGGGGCGTGGGGGGAGCCATTGATCTTTTCTATTAAATTAAAAATAGATATTAAAATATATCCAATAAACTAAACGTGTAACCACAAGTAGCATATAAAGGGCCTACCTCAATTTTCTGAATTTTCTTTGCTAGTACATGCTTTAACTTCTCAGTCTCCTATCAATTTCAAACATGGACATTTGTCAAGTAAACTTGTTAAAAAGAAATGAGAGACAAAAATAGTACATCCCTCTTTCTTTTGTGATAAAAAGTGTCAAATGGTACATCCTATGGAAGTCTGAGAGCTAGTTAGTTGTCAAAAGGGTTATATATGCAATTTGTTTCAAAACAATTTCTAAAGACAATAAACATTTTTTTTTCAGTTCCATGAATTAAGCTACTTCCTTCTCTATCAGTTTCAATTGATTGAACTACTATACTGCAATTAAGAAAAAAAGGCGATACCTCAACTGCCCAACCACCAACAACAAAAACATCCAATGAATAGCCATCCAATGTCGAAAAAGCATGTGCTTCTTGAATGTCCAGCCCAGTCTCAGACAGTAAGGAAGTCAACTGTAGTTGCAACACAAAAGCTTAAAGTATAAGAACCTTGATTTCTGCACATATTTAATAAAGGAACAAAAATCTCATGAATTTTCTGGATGGTGTGAAGGAAATGAAAACTAATGCTACAAATTGTTGCTCCCTTGTTTGTCAAAAAATATACAATCTGTACTCTGTAATATATATTCTTGAAATTGCTTTAGCAGCCTAAAGTCTGAAACTTATAATAATAACACTGGCATCAACTGATACACAAAGATGACTCATCTTCAAAAAGTCTCTAGTAAAGATTGAAATGGAAATCCGTAAGTTCAGTCCTCAATAATTATTCAACAATATCAATAGTTGTATAAGACCAAGATCAATGAAATCATAACAGAGATTCTGGGAGCAGTAAATTTTAAGGTTAAGAGAGCTTTCAACTAACAATAGCATTACTGATAATTACTATAAGCACTATGCAATTAAGTTCAAAGATATAATTCCTGTTTATTATAGAGGTTTAAAATTTGTTTGCATTTTACTAAATATGTCCTATAAGTGCAATCAAGTGTGAAACAAGCCTCCAATGTCTCATAATTGTTAGCATTGTTAATGCAAAACATAATATATAGGAAATATGGATTTAGCTTCTCTAAAGTGAGGGGTGCACTTTAGAGAGTAAAGTGCAAGATCGTAACCGTTAATGAGAAAATAAAAAGAGTAGATTATCACATATGTATGATCTATTATGTAGATACATGTATATTATAAAATCCTATACCCTTGATTTTCTCATCAATGGTTAGAATTCCGCACTTTGCTCTCTAAAGTGCATCCCTCACTTTAGAGGAACCAAATCTAGGAAGTATTGCATAAAAATGCTGAAACATCAGAAAAATAGAAAACTGTAGGGCATAGATTTTCCACTTTAGCTAGAAATATTTGCACAACAACTACAAGATCAGCTACCTGACTGAGAAGTTTTGGCTTGTCATTTGTTGAAATTGTGATTTCATGCATTGGCCTGCCATAAGCAGTAGAATGAAAAGTGATAAACAGAATCAAAAGTTTCAAGCAATCAAATGACTAAAAAAAAAAAGGCCTCCTCGAGCAGGAAAGAAAAAGAGATATAAGAACAAATATTACGATGTTTCTTGACACAATGAGAAAATGGGCAGAAAGGCAAAAAGGAAATATAAATGAAGGAAAAGTCCAAATATTAAATAGAAAGGTAAATTTAAACAAATGAATAGTGGATTAAGAGCAAAAAATGGTACTAAGGAAAAAAAATAAAGATTATCATTGAAGTTTTACCGGGCATAATGTGCATAAAAATTCAAATAGTTATCCCTATCTTGAACTTGTAACTGGCTCGCACCAAGATCAAGTTCAAGGTTAGCTGATGAACCGAAGGCCGGGGTTGGATGGAAGCTGAGAAAGCATGAAAAAGAAAAAGCAACATTTGGAAATGTTTAATAAATGTATCTATAAGACATAAATATATATGATAAGTATAAAGAAGGATAAAGAAGAAAAGGACAATAGGGCAAGTAAATATTCATATAATCATGCCTCATGTTGCCTGGAACATCAGAATCAGGACTGACTTTACTTTGTGAGTTTGAATGAAGGGATTTACTCACACTAGAAGCAGAACGAACCTGCATAAAAGATATAGTGCAAAGATCTAGCAAATCAATTGGCTAATCCAGGTACCAGCAAAGTTTCCATATCCAGGTAAAATGAAGAAATTAATTTTCTAGATACTAATGAAATCAGAACATAGCAATTTACTCAAAATGGAGCATGAAATGTCTAATAAAAGTTAGAAACAGAAATAGGGAGACAAATATGGATAATTTGTGTATATTTCGGAATGAATGAAAACAGGAAGATTAACCTCTATTTATACAAGAAGGTTGTTGTACATAAAAAGAAAATAATAAAATATAATTATGCACTAAATTAATCTAATTATGTACTAAATCAATTACAATCATTCCTAAAATCAATCGTGATCAATCATAATCTCAATTATAATTAATCACACTAACATTCTCCCTCAAACTCAAGTAGGTATAGAAGAAACAAACTTGAGTTTGGAAACCAAAGTGCAGAATCGGCTAGGATGATGAACTTTGGTGAATAGATCGGCTGGTTGATCAAGAGTGCTAATGAAAATGAGACAAAGATCACCACAAAGAATGTGTTGACGAATGAAGTGACAATTGATCTCAATATGTTTGGTGCGCTTATAAAAAACATCATTGTGAGCAATCTGAATAGTACTCTTATTATCACAGTAAAGAACAATGGGAGAGGACTGAGAAACACCAAAGTCGTCAAGAAATCAACGTAACCAAAGTATTTTAGATGTGGTGTCAGCTAGTACCTGATATTCTGCTTCAATTCTGGAACATGCAATTAAAGTCTGTTTCTTACTTTGCCATGAAATAAGTGCATCACCAAGATAAATACAGTAGCCAGTGGTGGATCGGCGATCAATGGGATCTCCAGCCCAGTCAGCATCAGAATAATCCTGAAGAACTAAGGAGGAGTTGGCTGAGAAATGAAGTCCATGAAACAGAGTTCTTTTTATATACCGAATAATATGTAGAACAGCAGCATAATGAGTAATGTGCAGAGCTGACATAAACTGATTGACTAGATGAACAACATATGAAATGTCTAGATGAGTAACAGTAAGATAAATTAAGTTGTCAACCAATTACCGATAGAGAATAGAATCATCAAGTATAGTACTATCCAGAGGTGTAAACCTGACATTAGGTTTTAGAGGAGTGGACTTGGTGCAACTATCTAAGAGACCGGCTCGAGAAATAAGATCCGAAGCATATTTAGCTTATGACAAATAAATATCATCAACAGAGGAAAGAACCCCAAGACCCAGAAAATAACTGAGAGGACCAAGATCCTTCATCTCAAAGTTGTGGCTCAAAGATGCTTTAAGATCAGCAATATTAGAAGTATCATCACCTGTAATAATCATTTCATCAACATAAAGAAGCAGTAACATAGTGCCACTATCAGTCTTACGGATGAAGCGTGTTAAATCATGAGAACTAGAAGAGTATCCAAGCTGATTGATGGTAGAACTAAACTTAGCAAACCAGGTTCGAGGAGCTTGTTTAACACTATACAAGGCTTTGCGAAGAAGACATACCTTGTTAGGTGGACAAGAATAACCTGGTGGCGATCGCATATAGACTTTTTCTTCTAAGTCACCATTAAGAAAGACATTCTTTACATCCATCTGATTAAAAGTCCAGTTGCGAGTGGCAGTAATAGCAAGAAGAGTATGAACTGAAGTAAGATGAGTAACTAGAGCAAAGGTTTCTTCATAATCAATCCCATATTCCTAAGTAAAACCTTTGGCCACCAAGGGGGCCTTATAACGATCAACAGACCTATCAGATCGAGTTTTAATCTTGTAAACCCATTTACATCTAACAAGAGCCTTGTCAGAAGGAAGATTAACCATTTCCTAAGTACCATTATTCTCCAAAACTTGTAATTCTTCATTCATAGCTTGTTGCCAACAAGGGTCAGTGGATGCCTCTGAATATATCTGCGGTTCATGAAGGTGAAGCATGGTGGAAAAACAATGATAATCACGAAGGTAGGTGAGAAGGTTTCTTACCCAAGAAAGACAAATGACAGTGTTAGATGTAGAATCAATAGTCGGGATAGTGTCAGTGGGATGAGTCGAAACTTCAAACAATGATGAGAGTTCACTAGGAGAATCGGAAGAGGAACCTAGAGGTGGAGAACCTGTCTCAGACACATCTAAAGACTCTGTATCATAATTATGTGGAAAAAGATCAATAGATGGTATAGTGAACAATGGGGTAAAAGTGGAAGGAATAGACTTGAACTGAGACAATATTGAGAATGAAGTATCTTTCCAAAAGACAACATGATGAGAAATACGAATGTGCTAAGATACTGGATCCCAGCAGCGATAGCCTTTGTGTTCAGTAGCATAACCAAGGAAGCAACAGAGACGGGCATGAGGTTCAAGCTTAGTATGTTCATGGGGTTGAAGAAGAACAAAATAGGCATAACCAAAAACTTTGAAAGAACTGTAGTTTGGAGGTCTTAAGTGAAGACGTTCATAAGGAAATACATTACCAAGAACAGAGGAAGGGAGACGATTGATAACATAGACAACAGTAAGAGCAACTTCACTCCACATACGTTCAGGACAAGAAGAGGAAATGAGCATAGCTCGAATAGAATCAAGAATGTGTCGATGTTTTCTTTCAACACGACCATTTTACTGAGATGTACTAGGATATAAAAACTCAGAAATGATTCCCTGTTCAGTAAAAAAAGTGAGTAGTTTTGAATCACGATATTCTGAGACATTATCACGACGAAAAACCTTAATTGTCTTTGAAAACTGAGTTTTAATCATAGCGGCAAAGGTATGTAGATTTGAGAAAGTTTAGAACGATTTTTCATTAAATATATCTAGGTGAAATGTGAATAGTCATTAATAAAAATCACAAAATATTAACAACTCCCCACAGTGGGTGTAGGAGCTGGACGCCAAACATCAGAATGAACAAGATCAAATGAGGAAATATAAATGGAAGTACTTTTTTAAAAGATAAATCAAGTTGTTTGACTGTTTGACAAGATATACATTGCAAAGGTTCTTCTTTAACAGACCTTAAAACACCCTGAGAAATGAGATAACGTAATTTACTAAAAGAACTGTGACCAAGACGTTTATGCCAAAGCTGAAGAGAAGTAGTACAAGTAGCACAAATAATTGACACAGGAGGTGGAGGAACATGGAGGGTGATGAGCTCAAACAATCATCTAACTTTATGAGCATTCCCAATGATCTGTCCTGTTTGTGGATCCTGCACAGAACAACCAGTAGAAGAAAAAGTAAGTATATAACCAAGGTCACACAATTGACCAACAGAGATGAAATTAAAGTTTAATTTGGGAATAAGGTAAGTATCTAATAAGGAAAGGGTAGGTAGAGAGATAAGACCTTTATGACTTACTTCTATAAGAGACCTATCAACAGTATGAATGAAATGAATGGTATCTCTAGAAGATAGGGAAGAGAATGCATGAGATGAGGAAGTCATATGATTACAACATGCAGAATCAAAATACCAACGATTATTATCTGGAGTAGTGGCTAAGGCAGTAAGAGTATTACCAGATTGAGAAAGAACTTGCTTAAAAAGAGACTCAAGATCAATAGTGGAAAGAGAGAGCTGGGAATCTGAGGCATCATCGACAACTTAAGCTGCAATCACAGGCTTAGAGGAGGAACTAGTACGAGATTGAAACTTTCTCTAATCAGACCTTTGTGGACGAGTAGAGTTCTGTGGACGACTAAGGCACTGCTCAATCGAATATCCTGGAACTTTGCAGTATATGCATACCTGAGAGGGGCAGATAGGAGCAATATGACCCTTCTTCTTACAAGTGTGGCACTTTATGATGGGACATTTAGCAAAAACATGACCATGTTTACGGCAATGACTACAAAATTTGCCCCTCTGATGAGTAAATGCAAAGGTTAAATCTGCTTTAGATCGAAGAAGACCCAATCTAGTTTTTTCTGATTTCAAACAAGGAAGTGCATCCTTAAGTATGGGCAGGGGATCCCGATGTAGTAGGGAAGCTCGAACAGGTTCATAATCATCAATGAGAGTCATCAGAAACTAGATTAGCCTAGTGTGATCACGGTATTCCTCATATAGTTTCGTATCACTTTTGTGTTTCAAGGTTGGCTCACACAAAATCAATTGATCCCAAATAGCTTCCATCCAAGTCAAGAACTTATATGTAGCTTGGTCAAGTTCTTCTTTCAGGTTGTTGAGTTGCTTTAACAGCTGGTATTGATAAGACAAATTAGAAATTATAAATATATTTTTAAGATAATCCCATACCTCTTTGGCAGTGTCAAAGCGTCCAAACTACAGGTGAATGCTAGGAGTGGAGGTGTTTCGGAACTAGGTGATAATATGATGATTTTTGGTATCCCAACCTTATAATTTTTCTGCATATTTCTTATTAATGTCATCTTCAACTTTGATATGGCAAGTAATATCACCTGTGACATATCGCCAAAGTTTTCGACTTTTCAGAAAGCCACACATGGACATAGCCTCAACCTAGTGGGTGTAGTTTGAACCATTGAGTAAAACTGGAATGGGTTGAGCAACATCAGACTTTTCCATAGTAGCAGAGAAGAATAACAACAAAAAGTTCTCTTTTAGGACTTAATTGACAGAAAATAACCTCAAAAACGAAAAGATCTCATCAGAAAACCTTAGGAAGAGATTTGGTGCCACGTCAGCACATGGGGCACGTAGATAGCTTAGGTGTCGTCACCGTCCTCACGTCGCCTCACTCCGCTGCACAGACAAAAAAAAAACACAAAAAGAAGGCTTTTGGTCTTTGAAACTAAGAATCAAACAAAAGAAAGGGAAAGGCTTGTGGTGATGCTCAAAACGACAGAGATCCCAGCGGAGGTGCAGTCTGGTTGGACAGCAACTTGGGGGAGTTGGGTTGATGGTGGGGAGATACAGCGGTCTGGGCGATGGAGGTTGTCGGTGTTGGTTGGCAGATGTGAGTGGTGGTTGGGGTGTAGAGGTTTGACACGTTTAGGTGGCTGGGGGTTGCTGAATAAGTTGCAAGCAATGGCTGTTTGGGCAAATCTGGTGGGTTTGGGTTTCAAGTATGACATATCTGGAACAGTATCTGAACGGATGTCTAGAGCGGTGTCTGAACGGAACAAACAACGATAGTCAAAAGCACAATGAAAATCGAAATCTGAAACGGAGTCTGAAATCTAAGACGGAATTTGAAACGAAGTCTAAAATCTAGGACAGAATCTAGAGTCTGAAGTCTGGAGTCTGGAATCTAGGATTGAACTGAAAGTTTAGATGCTCTAATACCAAGTTAAAAACATAAACAAGGAGACAAATATGAATAATTTGTGTATATTTCATAATAAATGAATATAAGAGGATTAACTTCTATTTATACAAGAAGATCTGTTGTATATAAAAAAAAATAATAAAATATAACTATATATTAAATTACTATAATTATATATTAAATCAATTATAATCATTCCTAAAATTAATTATGATTAATTATAATCTTAATTATAGTTAATTACGCTAACAATAACCAATAAACATATTTACTTGAGCCATCTAGTTTCTGGCCCAATCAAGTGCATAGTACGTATACTGAGTGGAAAATCAACCGATGGAGGAGAAAGGGAAGCATTTAGAGGTCAAAACTTTATCAGCTATTAATAATAATCTTATCATGATTAGTTCACGCATAAACCACCTGCACAAGACGGACTTCAACTGCAGGTCCGGTTGCAGTAGCAGGGGCTCGTGCCATGTGCAGTAACTTTTTATGCATAAGAACATCTTGGGCCCTCTCCACATTCATATCCAACGCATACCTAACATATACATATTAGATTAACAAACACCGGTAATAAACAATTAGAAGTCCGCTTCCATCTGCCCAAGTAAAACAAAAGGGCATGAAAAACAGAAATGAAATGAGAAGAATAATTAAAAAGGAAAGTTCATAAAACACATTGAAAAGAATCAAATAGCAAAAATCAAAATTTAGAGTTGTAGCATAGTGGTTTAACTAAAAAGTAAAAACAAGAAACAACACCACCCCAACGAACAAGCAACTTTTTTCTTTTCTTTTCTTTTCCCAGTTTTCTTGGGATAAGAAGATACAGGAAGATTGAAAAATAGTCAGAACTTAACGGTTCAGTGTACCTAGTGGGAAGGCGATAGAAGTGCGCCCAAAGCTCATCCTCAAAACCAGGAACCACAGCCTCTGGGACATTCAATTCCCGAAGTCGACGAAGGACCTCGTTGTAAACTTCAACCTTCTGCCTCTTCTTTCGACTCTGATTCCACCCAGAATTGAAAACTCTGCTATTGCAACTCTCTGTATCTCCCATATATAAATAATAATATAGAGTCTTAGTCAATAGTCACTAACAACACCAACACGAACCGAAACCCGAGAGCACATTAGCACTTCAATTCAAAATTCGAAAATAAGAAACGAACGGGAGCTTCACAGGCATAGCTCAGGTTCAAGTTCAATAGTCACATGACATGAACAACCAAACTATGTCTATGAACAACATCAAAAGCTCTCAGCATGAAAGAAAAATGGCATTCAATTATTTCATTCCCAGTCTCTGTTCGTCCAACAACATGGTCATGACTCGTGTCATGAAATGGCAAGTGAGTTTAATTTAAAATGACGTTTAATGAATGAATAATGAGTGAGCGCAATGCGCACCCGCTATCTAGCCCGTGCCATGTCGACGTGGAATGTACACAACGCAATGCGACTTTGCTTTGCTTGTATCACCGCCTTTGATCCAAGAATAAACCATCTATTTTAAGTTTTAATGATAAACGGGAGAAATTTTAATCATTTTATTATATAATCCTTTTATTATATAAACCGACTTTGCTTGTATCACCCACCCACTAAACTCCAAAACCAAATACTGGCGTCCCTTGTTTCTCTCGCTTCCCACATAAGCCTAGCATAAGGCACCATATACAAAATAATTTTTTTTTAAAAAAAAAATCACAGTCAGACACAACTAAATCACTTTATATTTTGGTGTTATTTAAATTTGGTACGGCAATCATTCCTTGCTGCTTATTGAGAAGTCAGAAGATAGCTTATGCTCCTGAATTAATTGATAAATTCTTGCACGTTATTTGAGTAAGAGACTTTTCTGTAGCATTAAATGCATTATATTTAGTAATAATATTAAAAATATAGTTAAAATTAGACACAATAACAATTTATATAATTAAAGTGGTGTATATTTAATAATATAGAATAAAATATTTTTCTTATTCTTAAGTATATAAAAATATCTCGAATTAATTTATCTATCAATGATGTAGTCACTTAAATTTTTCTTATTGTCTTTTTTTTTTCTCTTTTCTCTTCATGTTAAAGTCAATATTTTAAAAATTAAATCAGATTGACCAATTGAACTGATTAGATTATAAATCGTGTCATGTCTTTGATTTAAATATTTTTTGGTTTAATTATAAATTTGACTAATTGAATCAATCGAACTATAACTTAAAAACTTTGTTAATTCAATATCAAATTCGAATTTTAAAACATTGGTTGAAATATAATTAATTTAAGGAAAAAGTTCAAAAAATTCCTTTTAATTTTGTTCAATGTGTACTTTAGTCATACAACTCTCAAAATGTGCACCATAGTCTTGTAATTTTTAAATTTGTGCAATTTAATTAAAAATTATAACTTATATCAACTTTTTAAATAAAATTCATCACGTAAGAGGCATGTGACCTTTTGTTCCGGGTACTGACCGAACCTAGATTGCTTAGAGGACGACCTTATTCTTGTTTCCGAACATGTGCCAGGATGTTTAAGAAACCAGGCTACTAGTCACAAGACAAGGATCGTGTCACAAGTTTACAAATAAAGTAGTATGTACTAAAGGTTAAAAGAATGGACAATTAGGTCGCAAGCCGCTTATATAGATGTTCGACTCCCGATCAATCCGAACTCCCGCCGTTTAAGACATTCAAAGTCCGAACGTTGGGATTGATTCATAATCTATTCACTAAATGCCAAGCTTATAGTCATTGGTTAATTTAAATTGGTCACCCTTGTATTTGCCCGTTATATATCGGTTGATACATTCCTCAGTATGAAATCGGGCGGGATTCGCCAAGTCTCCGCTTATTATGTTGGGCCTACCACTATATCGGGCTTACTTTATTCCAGCCCTATACATATAGAAGATATGAGCCGAGCTATACGAGACCGATTAAACGAAAATGGTCCACAAATTTTTCTAGATCGGTCATATAGAAAATATGTACCGAACTATAAGAGACCGATTAAAATGCCGAGTGTAAAAATGATTCGGTAGAAAGAGCCAAATAATAATCGTCTTCAATATCAAGCGAAAAAATCACCTTACCGACTTTGATCGATTACTAGAAACCAAAAAGATAAACTTAGCTTCCTGCAATCCTACTTTGCTCAGTACATTAGGACTCGTTGTTCAAGATGCCTCGTATAACCCGTAGTTGTTCCAGAGTGAAAAGACGTGTGCCACGTGTGATTCACCTATTACTCAAGCAATTTCATTATTGCACCATTAAAGCAATCGTACTCAAGAATCGTCGTGCAACCGTTGATCTTCACCGAAACGGCCTTCCAACCGTTGATTTTGGCTAGATCAATCCCGGGCGCAAGATTCATCGACGGTGAGAACACAACCTTTCGTTTCTCTTGACTTTATTACCCTTGATTTGTGATGCCTAGCCATTATTTAAAAAGTTCTTCTTCCACTTTCTTCTCATTATTCTTCCAAGTCCAACCGTTAGCTTCCCAAAAACACTCCACATTTCATATCCTCTCGTATTGCTTCCTTTTTCGTAACATTTCATTGTTGTGCCTTCCTCCATTCTCGGAATCCTTCTTCATTCGCTCATCAAGCGTATTTAATCAAGTTCCTAGGCCCTTCACTATCTCCTCACAAAGTTCCCCTGCAACGAAGCTTTTCGCATTTCGCCTTCCAAAAACAGTGTACTTCTCTCACCTTTCCCTTTCACTCTGTGTAAATTGCCTCCATTTAGGATTTAGGACCGTAAGTAGTAACATGTCCGTTAGAAGCGATAGTAGTGATAGTGAATCTGTAGAGATTCTGGGTGAATCTCCGGTGGGCGTTTCCAATCAACATATAACGGGCCTACCCACTGTCAAAGGAAAAAACCCAGCCGACGAAGGAACGCCCGATCTTGAAAGTCGGACGTCACCTCCAAGATCAAAGGAGGAATACAACTGGGTTAAATCCGCTGTTAAAAATTACTGCTCAGATTTTAATTCGGCCGAAAGCATACACATCCTCCGAAGATGTATAGTGATGGCATCTAATGGAGACGAGACCAAATTTGTGTGCTGACATTGCCGACCTGAAGAGAGGATTTTTATGTCTCCAGGAAAAGATGACGACCTAGGTTGGATTTATGCATATGAAACCTTTTTTACCCGCATCGGACTCCGTCTTCCCTTCTCGGATTTTCAATGTAAAATCCTGACTAAGTTAAACGTCGCGCCTACCCAACTCCATCCAAATAGCTGGGCATTTGTCAAAGCTTTCGAAGTACTATTTCGGTTTATAAGTCGGGAACCTAGTATCGGCGTGTTCTTTTCCCTTTTTCAATGCAAGGGGGTCGGTAAAGGGGGTTGTGTATCAATTAACAGTCACCCCCGTAGAAGATTATTTTTTGCTTTAGACTCGTCGTACAAGAATTTTAAAAATAAATTTTTTTGGGTGAGTTCTGCTCTGACCGACCTTTCATTCTTCTTGGACGAATATGGGATAGAAAAATTCCCCTTATACTGGCGTGCTAACCTGACTTCCATACTGGGTATAGAGTATAGAAGTTTACCACCCGAAGACCGAATTTTGGTCGACTTTTTGGAAGAAGCTTCAGTATTGGATACTGCTTCCTTGGTAAAGTTTGGAAACAATCCAACCGAATTACAAAAAAATAATGCGTAAGTCTTATTTATTTTTCCTATTTTGCCGATATTGGATTTCTACTAATGTATTTTAACTATTTTAATCTTTTTTCAGAAAAAATGGCTCCTAAGATAACTGTTCGCGAAATGCAACGAAGACTAAAGAAATTGAAGAACGAAGGAACCTCGGCGATAAGAAATGTTGATGACACCACTTCCCAACCAGAACCTATACCTGTTAATCCTCAACCAGAATCTTTGGATACCAACTCGGATCCTATGATTCGAAAAAGACGTCGGTCAGAAGTCCCGGAGCAAAGTATGAAACAACCTGCCTTGACATCAGTAGTCGAAGGCTCTTCGCAGAACTCGGGTTTTAAAAACGGCCTTCGAGGGGCTGAGCGGTTTTGCGGCTGGAAAAGACAAGTCTTCCCTATGGTAGACTACTTTTCCCTTCGAGTCTTTGATAGATGATCATATTTCTCTTCCGGATGACAAGGAACGCAAAGACAAGGTTGGTGATATTGGGCTAATACGATGGGCCGAAGTACAACTTCTTCGGTCTGTTAGTGTACTTAGGTAATGGCCGAGGTCAACAGTAAACAAAAAGAAAGTGTCATCCAACAACCTTCTTTTTCGTTCAGAAATGGAAAAAGCAACGAAGGCTCATCATGCCGAAGTCTCCGAGCTAAAAAATGAAATGGAAGTTTTAAAAGTGAAGGCTCACTGAATCGACTCTCTTGAATCTTCGGTAAAGCTTCTGGAGGAAGAAAAGAAAAACTTTGAAGAAAGCTTGTCGGCCGCCCTAAAGGATAAGGAGAAGTCTGACCGAGCTCTTAAAGAAGCCTTGGGAGAGAAAAGTAAGTTGTTTGCTGAGTTGGAGGGATTGAAAGATGAAATTACAAACCAAAGAGTCGCTGGTTTTGATACTTGCCTCCAACAAGCTAAGCTTTTGAATCCCGACGGAGTCTTCGACAATCGCTTCGGGGAGATGGGTCCCTTCCACAAGGTAGTCGGTGGTCGTATCGTTGAAGATGAAGATGAAGATGAAGATGAAGAAGAGAGAACAGAATCTTAAGTATTTGAAATTTCAATGTATAACTTTATCGTCTTAAAAACAATGAATTTTAGTTTTTGATACCGTATGTGTTTTTATTATTTTAAATTTCAAAAAATATCTTAATGCTTGTCAACGTTGCCTATAACATTTAACGGCTATAACACTGAAATTTATGCCCCTTGAAACATCATTTAAGTGTTTTAAAGAGATTTGATTGAAAATTATAGATTGTTAAAAGGTCTTGTTTGTCAATAAACTTTAGAATTTTCGGCAGTTTACTCGGATTCGGTCCTGGGTGATTTTGACCCAACTTGGCGCTAAGGCCATTTTTATCGGCATTGGCGATTTTTCCGATTTGACTAAAAAGTCATTTTCGCCGGTGACTATGATCGTTCATCGGTGACTTTGACCGGATTTTGCTATAAGGCCACTATCTTCGGTGACTATGACCGGCATTGGTGACTTTGACCGGATTTACCTCGAAGGTTACTTTCTTCGGTGACTATGACCGGCATCGGTGACTTTGACCGGATTTGGCTCGAAGGCCATTCTTATACAAACTAAGTTTCAAGATGATGATCTTTATTTGAGTAAACTAATGAGTTAACGGTAGGCCTCGTTAAAACCTTTCAGGGAAAAACCCATCGGAAAAAAATCCTGATAAGGAAAAAGAGTACACTACCTTTAACTTGCAATACAAAGTCCATAAAAGAAAAAATAAGAGTTTAGCTATAGTATCTTCGAAGTGACGCCGAATTCCAAGTTCTTGGAAGCAGACATCCAGTGATATCTCCGATCTTATACGCTCCCCCGCCAATATCTTTAAGTATTCTGAAAGGTCCTTCCCAATTAGCCGATAGCTTTCCTTCGCCAGGCGCCCTTCTAGAGTCTTCAATTTTTGCGCAGCACCAGGTCCCCTTCCACGAATTTTCTTGTTTTCACCTTCCGATTATATTTTCTTTTCGCGAGCTTTGCAGCTTCTTCCTGAATGTGTGCCATTTCCCTTTCTTCTTCTAACAAATCCAAATCGGCTTTTCTGACTGCCATATTTACCTCTTCATTAAGGGCTGACCTTCGAAAACTTGGTGCCCCAATTTCAACTGGGATCATAGCATCCGCCCCGAAAGTAAGTCGGAATGGGGTTTCTCGTGTTGACGACTGTGGTGTAGTGTGATATGCCCACAAAATGTTCGGAAGTTCTTCTGGCCAAAGGCCTTTAGCATGGTCGAGCCTCTTTCGTAGCCCGAGTAATATAACCTTGTTAGCTGCTTCGGCTAATCCGTTAGTTTGTGGATGTTCTACCGAGGTGAATACAAGTTTAATTCCATTTCTCATACAAAATTCTCAGAATTTCTTGTCAGTGAATTGTGTTCCATTATCAGATACAATCGAATAAGGTAAACCAAAACGGCATATTATATTTTTCCAAATAAATTTTTTAATCTTTTCAGAAGTTATACTAGCAAGTGGTTCGGCTTCAACCCATTTAGTAAAATAATCAATGGCAACAACAATATACCTTAATTGTCGGGCAACTGTAGGGAAAGGACCTAACAGGTTAACTCCCCATCGGCAAAATGGCCATGGAGTCTCAATGCTGTGCAATTCTTCAGGTGGGGATTTATGTAGATTGGCGAATTTCTGGCACTTGTCACATTTCTGAACGTATTCTAGACAATCAAACTTCATAGTAGGCCAGTACATTCCCGATCTTAAAACCTTGCCCGCTAACGATCGTCCTCCGATGTGACTACCACAGACGCCTTCATGAACTTCGTCCATAACCGATTTCGTGTGATTTTAATTTATACACTTCAAGAGGGGGAGAGAAAATCCTCTTTTGAACAACTCTCCTCCTATCATCGTGTAATAGCTTGCCGTCTGTCGTAATTTCTTTGTTTTCTTTTCATCAGTTGGTAACTCACCGCTTTCTAAAAACTTGACGATTGGGCTCATCCAGGAACTTATATTGTTGTCGACTGAAAATATCTCCTCTTCTTCCACGCTAGGTCAGTCAAGCATTTCTTGAATGACGGATTGGTTGTTTCCTGGACCTTTTGTGCTGGCTAATTTTGATAAGAGATCAGCCCGGGTATTCTGCTCTCTTGGGATATGAACAATCTCGAATTGTTCAAACCTTTTAACCATATCCTGTACTTTGAGTAAATACTTAACTAATTGCGGATCTTTAGTATGGAACTCGCCACTTACTTGCCCTGTTACCAATTGGGAATCCGACTTTGCGATTAACCTAGTAGCCCCCAATTCTACTGCCAATACTAGCCCGGCAATGAGTGCTTCGTACTCGGCTTGATTATTGCTGGCCCGAAAATTAAACTTCAGGGACTGTTCAATTAAAATTCCGTGCGGACCTTCCAGAATAATTCCAGCTCCACTTCCTTTGACATTCGACGCTCCATCGACAAAAAGAATCCAAGTATCATTATTCTCATTTTGAGGAGAGGGGGAAGATAATTAAACTAAAAAGTCAGATAATACCTGGGATTTGATAGGTCCTCTTGGCTGATATTGAATGTCGAATTCCGACAATTCGACGGACCATGATATCATTCGTCTGGCAAGCTCTGGTTTTCGAAGTACTTGTCTGATCGGCTGATCTGTCCTTACAATGACTGAATGACTTTGAAAATATTGTCGGAGCCTCCTAACCGTTGTGACTAGTGCTAATGTCATCTTTTCGATTTTTTGGTACCGACCTTCTGGTCCTTGTAAGACTCGGCTAACGAAATAAATAGGTCGTTACTCCTTTCCTGTTTCTTTTACCAATACAGAACTCAAGGCTTTATCAGAAACAGAAATATACAAAAATAAAATATCACCTGACTCTGGTTTTGTCAAAATTGGCGGAGTCGCCAAGAAAGTTTTCAGTTCACTGAACGCTTGCTCACACTCCTGCGTCCATTGAAAATTTTTGGTCTTTATGAGGCATTGAAAAAACGGTAGAGATCGGTCGGCCGATTTAGAAAGGAACCTCGAGAGGGAAGCTATCTGTCCTGTTAATCTCTGTACTTCTTTAATCGTTGCAGGGCTTCTCATTTTCATTATTGCTCTACATTTCTCTGGGTTTGCTTCTATTCCTCTGTTGGTGAGGAGAAAGCCAAGGAACTTTCCTGCTTGAACTTCGAACACATATTTTTCGGGATTTAACTTCATGTTATACTTTCTCAGTTGGGCAAAGCACTCAGATAGGTCGGAACAATGATCTCCACCTTCAGGTGTTTTGGCGACCATGTCATCTACATAGACCTCGATGTTTCTTCCAATTTGTTTTTCGAATATTCTATTCATCAGTCGTTGATAAGTCGCTCCGGCATTCTTAAGGCCAAAGGCCATCACCCTGTAACAAAAATTTCTAAACTCAGTGATAAAAGCAGTTTTTTGTTCATCGTCCGGGTGTATCCTAATCTGGTTGTATCCAGAGTATGCATCCATAAAGCTAAGGAACTGATAACCAGAGGCGCCATCAACTAGTCGGTCTATGCTGGGAAGAGGATAGGAATCCTTCGGGCAAGCTTTGTTCAGATCAGTGAAGTCTGTACACATTCTCCATTTTCCTGACGACTTTTTCACCATGACAACATTCGACAACCACGTGGTATATTCAACTTCTCTTATAAAGCCTGCCTTCAAAAGTTTTTTTTCGTCTCCTCGGTCCGACCCTTTGTCTTTCCGATCCTAGTTTCCTTTTTTTTTCGAGCTACTGGTTTTACCTTTACGTCTAAGGAGAGCTTATGGGTGATGATCTCGGGATCAATTTCGTGCATATCTACCGGCAATTGTGCAAAGATATCAACATTCTTCCTCAATAATTCCTCCAAAGCTCTTTTAAGTTCGGTCGATAAATGGGCCCCGATATGTGTTACTTGGCTGGATTTAGGATCCAATGGTACTGCTTGCAATTCTTCGATCGGTTGAGGCCTGTCTTTTTCATCACTCCTTGGGTCCAGTTCGGCCATGTTGATGCTATGTATCAGTCGCTTACGGTTGGTTTTATGAGTCTTTTCATCTTGTCTGGGTTTCAAACTTTCGTTGTAGCAAATCCGAGCTTCTTTCTGATCTGCATATATTGTACCGACCTCAGTCTTAGAGACTGGGAATTTCATTGTTAGGTGGGGGGTTGAGACGACAGCCCCTAGAAGATTTAGGAACGGTCTCCCAAGGATAACATTATAAGGAGTATAGCAGTCTATAACCAAGTATCTTACAGGAATAGTTTTAAGTAGAGTACATGTCCCAAAAGTCGTTCGAAGCTCGATGAACCCCTTGACATTTACCTGCTCCCCTGAGAACCCGATCAAAGTTTCGTTGAATGGAGTTAAGTCGTCTTCCGACATTTGCAACCTTCGAAGTGTGGACATGTAAAGAACATCGGCCGAACTTCCTTGATCAACCAGGACTTTCTTGATTTGAAAGTTCCCTGCTATAACGGATATAACCATCGGATCATCCAGGTTTTTGTCCAACCCAGCGTAATCACTGCTTGAAAAAGAGATGACCGGTCCATCATCGAATTGTTTGTGTTGTAATGGGGAAGGGTAGCTTAAGGACATTACTGCTCGGAGATGTCGTTTCCGAGATGAATTGGAGCTCCCTCCACCAGTAAATCCCCTTGCAATTGAGTCAATGATCCCTCTGACGGGTTGGTCTCGGTTACCGGAGCTCGTGTCCTCGGACCTTTTCTTCAAATCCGGGCTTGGTCCCCTTCGGTCGGATTGACCTCCTGCTTTTGCCTCCCTGCTCCGACTTCTGCGGCGATAAACATACTTTCCTAGATGCCCCTCCCGAATGAGTTGCTCAATCCTATTTTTCAGGTTGATGCACTCCTCTGTGGTATGTCCGTAAGTTTTATCGAACTCACACCTTTTACTTTTATCAATGCCAGGTGGTGTCTTTTGATGTCCGGCATTTTTTGGGAGACGGATTAGACCCGTGTTGTATATCTCCTGGAATATTCGATCTCGACGAGAATTTAACGGAGTGTACTCATCAAACCAAGGTTGTACTCTATCCGTTATTGCACGCACATTTTCGTATGTCCAACCATTCCTTTGTAAGTGTCTGCCTCTTATTTCCGTTCCCCGTCCGTTATATGGTCGGTCATGACTACTTAGTTTGATAGAAATATTGGGATTATTTTTTTCTCTGCGTTCCGGTTCGAAAAAAACGTTGCTCCATTTGCTTCCTGGCGAGAGCGATTTCTTCCATGTTGATGTATCCTATAGATCTGTTCCTCAACTCGTCCAGGTCTAAAGGCGGTTTTCTGGCCAGGGAGTCTGCAAATGGTCCCGGCCGCAAGCCAGCCATGATAGCATGCAAAGAAACTACTGGATTGAGATCTCTTATCCGCATGTGCCTTCCTCCCGAACCTTCTCATGAAATCTTTAAGAGATTCTTCTCGCCCGCCTCGATTGATTAAGCTTGCCGATGTCTTCGATGTGTCCGCTCGTAGAAAAATGGTTAAGAAATTTAGCAGATAATTCAGAAAAATCATAAATCGAACCGATTCAATGCTTGAAAACCAAAGCAAAGCGATTTTTTTAAAGTTGTCGGAAACGCATTTGATCGGTCCGAGCTTCCATTTAGAAGCATCATAGAATTGAACATCGTCAGATGTTCCTGTGGGTCAGACGTCCCATCGTAAAGCTCCATCGTCGGGAGTCTGAATCCCTCTGGAAGCTGGATTGACATAATGAAGTCGGAGAAAGGATGATCAGCTCTAGGTGGGTTATGTGCTTGTCTCTTTCCGTCATGATCATTTGTTCTGAGGATACTAGTATGTCTTTGAAAATTCCCGTTCCGAATATCTTCTTCTGGAATTCTTTCCCTCTGGTCTTCCTGCTCAATCCTCTGTTGATCCCTGCTGGTCTGGGCCATTTGATCAATTCGGCTATTAATATCTCTAATAGCTTGTAGGAACATCTCCATTGTATTGAGCTGGTTGCTTCCTTGATTCATTCCGTTCAGGACACCGTTTTCACTGCTAGCCATTTTAGGTCTATAAGGTGATTGGATAGGTCGCGAAAGGAGCTGGAGGGTTGTGGAGTAGGAAAGTTTTACCTAGCCCCACGGTGGGCGCCAAATGTTCCGGGTACTGACCGAACCTAGATTGCTTAGAGGACGACCTTATTCTTGTTTCCGAACAGGTGCCAAGATGTTTAAGAAACCAGGCTAGTCAGTCAGCACAAGGATCGTGTCACAAGTTTACAGCAAGTAGTATGTACTAGGCTAAAAGAATGGAACATGCCCGGCTTAGGTCACTAGGCCGGCTTATATAGATGTTCTGACCCCGATCATTCCGAACTCCCGCCGTTTAAGACATTCAAAGTCCGAACGTTGGGATTCAGTTACAATCTATTCACTAAATGCCAAGCTTATAGTCGTTGGTTAATTTAATTAAGTCGGCAAGTGGCTGTTACCACTGTATTTGCCCGTTATATATCGGTCGGATACATTCCTGAGTATGAAATCGGGCAGGATTCTGCCAAGTCTGCTTATTATGTTAGGCCTACCACTATATCAGGCTTACTTTATCGGACCCAGAATGGTCCACCTTTAGATATAAGTGTATTTTTTTACATCACGTGCCTCTCATGTGATGAATTTCATCCAAAAGTTGATATAAGTTACAATTTTAGACTAAAATGCATAAATTTAAAAATTTCTTAAACTTTGGTACACACTTTAAAAGTTACATAACTAAATTTCACATCAACCAAAATTTAAGGGATTTTTTTTTTGAATTTTTCTCTTAATTTAATTAGGAGCCAGTTACTAGAGGAGTTTTAAGGTGCTCTTTCCCTTGTTCCATATATTCCTCCATAGATGTCATTGTTTGGCATAGATAAGAATAATGATCATTATGATGTAAAGAAGAATTTCATAGAAAAATATAGTATTATTCTATCAAATATGAGGGGTGAAATGATTTAAAATTTAATGTGCTACACACTACATATAACGCAATGGTGCTACTTGCACATATAGAAATGATACTCCCATAACTATTTTGTCACAAATAAATTGAGTCATTGATTTCGTAAGGGGTCAATAATCTAACAATTTTCTTAGTGCATTCCACCTAAATCAAATAGAATAGGATACATAACAGAGTAACTTAATATAAATTATGAATGTCGACGGAACTAATTTAAGTGGCATTAATTTTATATTGTTTTTTCTCTACTTTAGTCTACCATTCTCTTCTTACATCAGGCCTTATAGCTTCTATGTAATTAAAATTAAAAAAATAAAAAAGAAGTATAAACTATTGACTATAATACATTGAAAATAAAATGTCCAAGAGTTACTCACAAAATAGTTGTGAAAATAGCACTATTCTGATACATTTAAAATGCATACAAGCGGAAGAGATATGTTACCTGCTTAATGTGTTGGGATCCATATGAGGTAGCCCTGCTTGCTATAATAGCCAAATTCAATCTCTATGGCATAGTCGTTAATTGCTCTATTCTAAAATGAAAATGCACCTTATTTGAAAGGTGCTAGCTATAATCGTTATGAGAAATTTAAAAACTTTGAGTTTTAACTTTATTTTTTGTTTTTGATTAATTGATGACTTAATTTCGGATCATGAATGATGGTTGGGTAAAAATTTTTTTAGAGTGACTACTTCAAGATTTAAATTCTTAAGTATTGCAAGTAAAGTTCATTTAGAGTTACATTTTACTTTTATTAGGATTAATCATTGTTGATAGTTTCCACATTTTTAATTTATTATTTATGTATTTGTATTTTATAGGCATTAAAAAATATATTTTAAGCCTCCCAAAAAGAAAAATCTAAATTCAAGCAGCACACCTCTCTAGTCAAGGAAAGTAAAAAACTAAAAAACAAGCACTGTCATCTTTCACGAAAGGAGCCTAGAAACAGATGCAGAAGGAGATGGATCTTACATCACACGAAGGCCGTGCTTATAGGACATTACGATTCACGGACAAGGGTATTTTAAAGTGAGTTTTATTGTAAGATGAGTAAATAAGTTTATATCAATTATTGATAGATAGACTTATATTAATAATCAATGATTGATGTGAGATTATTTACTCATTTTACAAAGATACTCGTTTTAGATCATTCTTATTCACGATTCGTAAATGTGGTAGTCTTAGTAAATATTATAGAGTTTTTTACAAGAAGATAGCAGTGACACAACAGGTTTAATCTCATGGTGTGTTAGTACGTATTTAGATTAGTTGTAAAAATTTAATTATTTTAATAATTAATTATTGTATAATAGATTATTAGTATAATAAATTATAATAAAATCAAATTTATATTTAGATATGTTAACTAAAAAATAATTTAAAATAATTTGTTTTCTTTAGATGGTATAATAAAATTATTTTTATGTATTAAATTGACAAAAGAGAGATATAGAATAATTAAAAAATTATTTGATTAAAAATAAAATAAGTATTTATATATCAAAATTTTTAAAATAATCTATAATCGAAGTGTCAAATTTTAATATTATAAAAAAATTATTATAATATTTTAAATTTTATGTAAAAATTAAAATAAAAATTATCAAATATAATTGAAACAATGAAAAAAGTTTTTTTCAAGCAAAAAACTATTTTAGTTGAGAATTAATCATTACCAAACATGCTTAGTTTGTGATGAGGGCCATTTGTGCTCTAAGCAGAGTTGTTTATATTAATGCTGACGCACATGCCAGCAGAAAGGCCCCGAAGGTGCTTCAGTGCTTCTCCGACACCTTAGCAAATTAGCCTATGTGGGAACAACACAGTCACTAGTTCCTGGACCCTGTGCATACAGCAACAACACAGTATGCACCAGTTTAATTTGCTTATAATTAATCAAGGTATTTCTCCAACAGGGGTTAAACATAGACAAAAACAAGACATACGATATTTGGAATCTAAGTATGCCGTCATCCATGGGTGTCACGAACCAAAACGTAAGAGCTAGTGGAACTGGAGGACCTACTCAGTAGACAGTGCAAATACATGCGGATATAATATCAATGATGGTTTATATCCAAAATAATAATAATTTAATGATGATGCCTGTTTACTGTAACTGTATCGAGAGAAACTGAGAAAATGAGAAACAATAGTAGTGGATGTTGTGAGGTAGTTACAATGCACAATGGAGTCAAGTGCTATACACAAACTAAAATTTGACACTTGAACAATTGTGAGTACACACATTCAGTATTTTGGAAAAAGAAAAAGAAATTGGATACGTATCTTGCGTTGGAGCTGCAATCACTTAATTAAGTGCATATTTGATTGTGTTTAAATTAGTTTAAATTAATTTTTTTTAGATTTTTTTAAATAATATCTAATTATATTTGACAAAATTAACTTTAATTTTTGTACAAAATTTAATATAAAATAAAAAAAAAAAATTAAACTAATTTTTATAATACTGAAAATTGAAACTTATGATTTTAATTTATAAATTATTTTTTATATTTTATATATAAATATCATTTTGTCTTCAATTAAATAACTTTTTTAATTATTTTATATTTATTTGATAATTCAATATATAAAAATATTTTTTATATTAACTAAATAAAATAAATTAATTTTAAATTATTTTTTAATTAATATATCCAAACATAAAAAAATTAATTATAATAAAAAAAATTTATATAATAATTAATTATTAAAATAATTAAAATTTTTATAATTGTATTAAACACACTAAAAGAAACCAATGACGATGGTGATCAAATTCCGGATTCGTCATTCTTCCAGTTCCAGGACAGGGTGTACCATTATCAAATCGGAATAAATTATGCGGATTACGGATTACCCATTATTTAGCCCATCAATAAAATGACTTTAGTCTCAATTAAATATTTTATTGCACGCGATGCTGGCTGACTAGCAAAAAAAAAATACATATTTTAACTTTTTTTTAGTATTTACAATTTTAATGTGTATTTCATAAAAACTTTATACTGTGTCGTTTACGAATTAAGATCTGCACAATTTGGTATTTCCCTTCTTATTTTGCTAAAAATATCATAATTTACAAGCTAAGGCTTCTGACTGGTCAACTGGCACATTTGTTGGCCCAGTCAGATTACAAATCAGCTCAAGCCAGTCCATCAAAATCCAATCTGCGTGTGGGTTAAAGGTAGTCCAGATACAGAAACTACACTTAGCTCATCCTTTGATCAAACCGGCAGGGTTCAAGCTAGTCCAATGGGAGGCTCCTGCTGAAGCGTGGGTGAAACTCAATACAGATGGTTCCCTCTTCCAAACTGTCAATAATGCAACCTGTGGTGGGCTCATTAGGAACACTGCTGGAAACTATCTATTGGTTACTGAAAAGTTTTTCGCTTGTGGCCCTGTACTATGGGCTTAAATACTTTTGATCTATTGGGCTTTAAGCTGGGCTAATCGGAACTCATTAGGTTTATGTCAGTACAGTTACTAGATCGTCCAGGACTTAGGATAGGTCTGTCATAAACTCATACTAACCAACTATGAAAATTAGTCTGTTGGGTAGACTCATTCTCAAACAACAGGTTCAGAAGAACTCGAGTTAACTTGACCAAGGTTATGCTTATAGGGTCTGACCGATTTGTACCTGAACATGAACTGCTAAGCATGTGTTTAGTACGGTTTCTTAATGGTCATTGGCCGACCGGTGACATCATGACCAATGATCGAGAACGGCTTCATGCTTTAATAACCGAGCAGATATAATCTTAATGCTCGAAGCCTTAAATAGCCTGAACGATAAGTATCCAAAGAATCAGTGCTCAAATTATTTATAAAAATTGGCCTGCCAGTAGAGACGCGACATGTTTCATATTTTTCCAAACACTTATATCAATTGAACTTTATGATCATTCTGTTGACTTGTCTAAGTTTTCTTGGCCTTGTTGCAGACTCACCCATAGGTCTTCAACGAGTCCTCCATCCTTTTGGATCATTCTGACCTAGGTCTTGATTAGTACTCGAAATAATTATTATGTTAAGTCTCTGTGATAAGAGACAGATGCTAGTATGAAACAATGGGAGGAATTTTTTTTTCTTTTTTTTTTTGATGTGAAGGAAATATGTTTTTGAAATAAGTATCAAAACTTTTTCAATTCCTCATTCCTCGTAAAATTCAGTTAGGTTTACCACTTCCCAGACCCCAGTCCCACCCTTCCAAGTCCTTTTGATTCCCATCATATTCGTTCAATTGCTCTTCGTTTGATTTCTGGGCTGCTAGAAGTGAGCCTTTGCTTGAGTTATCGGCACTAATAGCAGCATATACTTTTTCTGATTTCTCACTTTTAATAATTCCTTGAAGAAAATTGAAAAATCAGGGCAAGTTGATTATAACATTTAATCTGGCTTATCTAGTTTTTTTTTGTTTTTTTTTCGCTTTCCTGTCCTACACTTTTAGTAGTATTATTTTCCTCTTTACATAATATAGACCGAAAAAATATTCTTGTAAATAATATGACAAACAATTATAATGTTACTCGTGCCGTGTAAACGTGCAACTTGAGACTACTACCTAGCAACCCTGCCAACCCAAGCCGAAGGTGCCGCAGGGCCAAAATGAATCGAAAGCAGATAAAATGAAAGTCCAAACCTACCAGGACACTCTTATCTGGGGGCATGAACGTGCTACCCATGAGAAGATAGAAAAGAACAAACTTGAATGCAATCAACCAAGCAAAGGAAAATTAGATCCATTGTCCCTTCCAGTATTGGTTAATTAATTGATGAAGCAGCATAAGTATATTCTGAAATTAACCACATTTTATACCACCTGAACCAAGCGCAAGTTAATGAGGATTCATTGAATCCTAATAAAGTTCAAACTCAAAATCAGCAAATCAATTGGACCTCTTATGTCTCACCATACCATCTAAACTAACTTCATGGTGACACCATTTTCAAAACATGGGCTTACGAATATGTAATTAGCGAGTGCAGTGAACCAAAGTGCATTTACCTCGTGTAGTTTCTTTAAGCTCTTAACCGATTCTGGCTCACAAAGTTTGAACTGAAACAAATTCAGAAGATTTGCTAGGTACATGTAATCGATGGCACTAGCTATATCTTTCTCCGCGGTCAAGTTTCTGACTAGTCTAAAGCGAGCAGGCACAAAGCAATGTTCTGAAGCAGCAAATCAAAAGGTCACATATTCATATCTTATTATTATACTAAACTATTCAATTATATATGTTCCAAGATTAATTTGTCAATTTTTTTTCATCGGAATTTTTTTTTCTATGCAATGAGCGGAGTCTTAGCGGGATTTCCATTGAGATATTATCTAACGAGAGCTTCCAAAACAAAACATATGTTATGGAGCAAAAAATAAAGGAAACATTGAAATAATAAATTGAAGCGCAAGAACGCAGCTCAAATTGCAAAATAATTTTTATAAATGAAATTGCAAGACTTAAATAACAAATAAGCCTCTAAATTTACATTTAAGAAAAAATAAACGTTTAGTTTCGTTTGTTGGGGATACCTACCCGGGCTTCCATTGAGATGTTCAACAAGCAATAAGCAGCAACTGTATGAGCTATAGCGGCTGTTCAATATAAGATACCACTTAATTTCCCAGTTGTACTAAGACTATGGTTTTCTCTCTACGACTAGGCCTTGTAAATTGTAATTGCTTCACCTAGCAATGTCCAATCCCGAGTCTTATGTTGGTAGTTTCCCTACTACCTTCTGTTTCTTTGCGAGCTTGATAAGAAAAACAATCCTGCAGTGATTCTTAATATTCATGTAATGACTTTCTTTTATTTTGTCTAATTTAATTTAATTAGAATTTATCATATCATATATAAAAATTATTATTTATTTTAAAAACATTCACCATTTATTGAGACGTTGCATTTAGGTGTCTACTTTAGTTGTACAAAAAACAATTTTTGTAAGAAAAAAACACTGCAAGTTTTTTTAAAATTTTCTTTTCTTTTCTTTTCTCACGGATTTTTTGGTCAAACGAAACGACTTATCTTCTTTTGAGAGACTTTGGTTTGTCTATTTTTCAAAGAGTTGTGTTACTAAAAATTTGAGTTCACACTCTCTTTGGTATCGTTTTACCCTGTAATGACTTTTTCCACTACTACCGGATCTGGAGTTATAGAAAAACTGCAAGTAGTTGCAATTAGATTCAATGGTTTAAATTTATTAAATTATATTTATAATTTTAATCTTGTTACATAGCAAAATATTTTTTTACGGATGAGATCTTACAGTTTTTCTTGAAAGAATTTTAATCCGTAATTTTGACAAACTGATTTTAAAGGCAGTTTGATAAATCCTTATTGTTAAGTGAAACCAATTATATATGAAAAAAGTTTTTTTAAATTATTAAATTAGATTTGAGTTCATAACATATATATATATATATATATATATATATATATATATATATACAAGTTTATTGCGGACTGAAATTGAAATATGTTGAAGTAGTTGGTCTTATGAAGCGAACTTGATTCAAGCGGGTATTGAAGATTCACTGCACAATTGTGAAAATGGCGAAGCAGGTATCTTCGACTGGGACGTTGCTTTGGTATATGGAGAATGGTGATTGAATTCACAACCTGTAAGAAATGAAGTCCTTAAGTTTAGTTCGGCTCCACTTTGCAAATCAGGCAAAACTTGGTAAGGGTGTTTGAGAATCTGACTTGATCTTGGAAATCATTTTCAACAAGGAAGAGAAGGCCAAAGGAAGTAGCGATTCTAAAAAGGGCCTGTTTATGGTACTTGTTTTGGAAGGGCACCGGGGCCTTTGTCAAAGGGAACAAGAGAGACCGATTGGAAACCCTATGAGGAAGCTGACATGCTAGACAACCTGAGACCTAGGTTGATAGAGAGACCAGTAGGCAAAAGCATAAGGCTAGTAGACTAGAGTATTTAGGGTAGAAAGCGAAACACACATGACTCAGATAAATAGGTCAGTTTTTATGGGCTTCCAAGGCAAACTCATGGGATTATACAACAGGCGAGACTTTAGCTCATCCAACCTGGATTTGCCCTAGCAATGACTGTAATGAGATCGTTACAGATCATGTTAGAGACTATGATTTTGGTCATATTGACCACATGCAAAACATGGTTGGTCTGCTTATCTCGGGTGGCAGACAGTTTAGATTAACTCGGATTGGCTCGGATTAACATGTTCAAGATGGGTTGGGCCAATGACTGGGCTAATGGTTAGCCAGACCTACAAGGCCTGCGGATTCCTCAGCTTGATGTTGGGCTAAGCTAGTAAGTGGTCGGTTGGGTGATGGGCAAGTTTGGTTCACAATCCCTATATTAACCACTTGTTGGAGTTGACCGAGTTCACAATTGGCAGATGTTGTAACACCCTCTCTAGGATAACATTTAAGACTTTAAACTTATCAAACTAGAACTAAGTTGTAAAAGATTTAATATTGTATATACGATTTTTAAAATTCTTTTTCACGGATAACATAAGTTAACAAAATAAAAAGAACACAAGTTACAATAACTGAATAATATACATCATATATACATATGAGACATAGTTCACTGACAACTTATATACATAAGATTTGTACTCAAAACACATATATACAAACTCTGTAGCAAAACATAAACTATCTCAATATCATAGACCTAATGAGAAGGGTCCTCAAATGGATCTTTCTCCAGATCCTCCTCTATCTCCTCAGAAGATAAAAATCCCAAGTGGTACATGGTCCTACGAACAGGTGTCTGAGCAGATGACACCACAAAGTCCTCTTTAGGGGTATAGTAACGATCACCCCACAGATATCTAATAAGTATGCAGAACTCCAGATGTATAAAAACATCAAAAGAAAACATAAGAATACTATGATGGGTCCTACTCAACGTTAGGGTCACATCCCCAACATAGATAACATGCTCCGTATCCGAGTTGATATGCCAGGCATCCATGCCTCTGTGAAATTGAACTCGAACAAAACTGAAAATATCTCGTCTCGACGCCATTTCAAAACTCAAACAAATCACATTAAACAGAATCCAGGCGATCCTGCATCGTCTTCTTCACAATCTTTACCAAGCATAAACATAAAACAGAATAATACAACAAAAAGGTGAGATTCCCGGCATCATACACCAACATACAACATAGAAACAGAAATGACAGTAATGTCATTCAAATATAAAAATAATAAGTATATTATTGATATTAAATAATAGATAATTCAACATATATACATCATAATAATATGTCAACTGACTATGTATATGCACAATGAATCAATTCTTACTTCATGGAGCTAAACTCAATTTCAGAGAGAATGATTAGGGAGATATGTCTGTATGTCGTTAGCCTCAATAAAGTGCTATCACAAATTTAGTGTACGCATCATGACTTATACAAGACATTCTTCTCAAGATCGGATAGAATAGTGTTTGGTCGAGATCGTCAGTGTTATGCTCAGTCACCACGGCTCAGTGTAGCTACCAACTGCCACTTGTGGGATACCTGCACCCTAATGCCTCCAAGATCAACAAGTGACCTACACTACGTGATTCGCACCCGCACTTAGGTGTAATTTAACTCCTATGCATACAGCCTTAACAAAACACATTCTAAACGACTTTCCATGCGTGATTAATAATTCAATACACAGACAAATGTCAAAAACATGATTTTCCATAAAAACAAGTCACCACTGGCCAAAACTATATATTGACATCTCTGGGTCCAGTACGTCGGCCTGACAGCAAACTGTTGTTCTTCTCAGTCGCGTAACACTTTTATCATGTTTTCACAATCGTGTAACACTTTTGTTACGTTTTCAAATCGCGTAAACATTTTATAACGTTTTCTCAATCGCGCAGCTCAAAAATCATCATTTTTGAAATGTGTAAGGTTTTATCACTATTTTTTAATCGAGTAAAGTTTTTATTGACTTTCTAAACTTAATTATGAAACTTTCCAAGTTTAATATAAAATTTTAACCTTAGTTCTAATATTTTCTTGCTAAAACTCTTCTAGGTAATATTTTCTAACCTTTTCCCAAAATCTGCATTATTTTGATTTAATAAAATCTTTTCTATTTACTTTACTAAAAATCCTCTTAAATAAAATACTTCAAGTTTCTAATTTACTTCTCAACCCTATTTTCTAACAGCATTGCCGAAAATTGCTTTGTGATTAATAATAAAAAATTTATTCATTTCCTTTTCCATTTTGTAAAGCCTTAATCCAATTCATTGTTATCTAATCATCTAAATTCACATTTAACAAAACATTTTTTACTTGAATTACTCAAATTGGGCATGAAGGTCGTGAGCCCTAATGGTCATTGAGACAAAAAAATTTTCCTTTCCAACGTAAATCACAGCATACAACATATTTCAATCATCACAATTCTACTATAGCAAGTTCATGCATATTATTAAAGCAATAAAATCACATAAAATAAATAAATACAAATCACTAAATTTATACAAACAAGTGAATAAATTATCACATGAATTTTTCACCAACAACACAAATTTTCGTTCTTCATTATCATGAGTGGTTGATGAGGTTAGTTTCCCTCTTACCTTAGATGATGTTCAAAAATTCCTTGTATGCCTTCTTGAAACAAACTTTCACCACCAAGTTGTTCTTGAAACAAAACAAACACACAAATATTAACATTTAAAGCTTGACTAAGATGACTATAGATCAAAGTTATGGTCTAGAATTTGAAAATGAAAAGAAACATGAAGATTAAAAAACTTCACCTTAAAAGCTTCAAATCTTAAGCTTGAAGAAAAAGATAGAAGATGAATGAACTAGATGATGGTCACAACACAAAAGTGTCTTAGAATGGTGTGTAGGTTCAAGATATAAGGTTAGTTGAAATTAAAGAAGATTGGAAGGTATTTCTAGGGTGCTTGGCCGTGAGCTCCAAGAGAGAAAAGTTGAGAGAATTTTTGTGTTTTGTTGCTTCATGAAAGTGAAGATGAGAATGAACAAAGTTCTAGGACCCTCCAAGCTTCACTTAGCCATGGAAGTCACCAAGGGTGAGTCACAAAAATGTGAGTTACACAATGAGTTACAAGGTGAGTCATGCAATGAGTCATAGCCACTTTAGATGACTAACTCTCTAATTGACCATCCAAGTGAGTCACCAAAGTGAGTCACAAAAGAAGTCTCTAGAAAAGATAACTAGCTTAAGTCTAGAATTATCCAACTAGATTTTTACCGGGAGCTATTATCCAATAGATAATAGAACGTACCTATATTTTATTTTCAAATCAAATATCAGATAAAGAAAAAGTTTGAAAATTGTTTCTGATTTCGGATTTAGTAAACTCCCCCGGCGTATTAACAGTCCAAAATTTTTTGGCCTCGAAAAATTTTTATTTTTCGATCTCGCTTCAATCACATAAAAACCAAAAATAATAATAAAAAAATTAAAATAAATTAAACAATTTACAAAAATCATAAAAATTATATATAACAGAAAAATAAGAAATTTCGAGACGTTACAGATATTGTGTTGGGTTAGTATGGCCTACAAGCCCTAAACTTGGGCAACCATAATACGGTTGGCCGAACTTATAATTGGTCGATGTCGTGTTGGATTAGTATGATCCACAGTCTCCTAACTTGGATAACCATAGAATGGTTAGCCGAGCTCGTAATTGGTCAGTGTCGTGTTGGGCCTGTATCGTCCACTACACCAATACTCAATGTTTGTTACCTATTGTTGCAAGTTGTGGGCTACGGGTCTTCCGGTTTGAATAAAGCCCAATAATGAGTTCGTGATGGACTTCGTCAACTTGGCAGCTCAGCTCCAATATCACATCTGTTTCAATTGCACAACCATTACTAAATAGAATTGAGCTTTGTCTGGGATAAGTTGAGGGACTGACAATGAGCCAAATGGATTCGTTGAGGGTGTGAGAAAATCTCTAAAGAAGCTTGAGGGAGAGATATTCAGAGTAATTGGGGGAGTTGAACATAAATCATTAAGTTAAAGATTGGTGAGTTGACAGGATTGATGTCTAGTATTTTCATGGTGGGGGCTTGCCGCTATACTTGATGGGAAGAAAGAGGAAGCCACATTTCAAAGTTCAAACAGTGCAGGAAGAGAGAGAAGGAATAGACAGAGGAAGATGAAGAAAGACTTTGGGTTTTATGTTTTTTTATAATTTCCTTTCTCAGCCATGTGCTGATGAGAAAGTGACAAACCAAACCATGTGCAATCTACACTTTACAAATGCAGAAGGTTAAAATCTAGGTGATTGCTCTGGTGCAATAAAAAATGAAGTGCCACCGGTGCCATTTTAAAGCATCCAATATGATTTTGACACGTAAGAAATAAGTCAAATTTATGAAGTCATGTCACAGGGATCTCTTGTAAATTGTTATTTACTATTGCAGTCCTTGAGGGTTTTTATGCAAACCAGATCTGAGGGTTTTTATGCAAACCAGATCTAGTCGGGCGACCAAGGTGCTCTGGATCTCTGGCGGGTATCGGCAGCCACGGCAGGTCGGCGCGACCAAGGTGCGGCGGTTCGGCTCTGGATCTGGGTCCGGTTCAGGAGGGTGCTGTCCGCGGCTAGAGTGGTGGTCGGTGCTGGGTCGCGGTGCCGGTCGAACGGTCGGGTGCGGAGCTGGTCACGGTTCAGGCGGTCGGGGAGTCGGCGACGAGGATGGGCTGGGTGGCTCAGGTTCGCAGCTCGCGGCTTCTGGTTGTTCTTTTTTGTTTTTGTGTTTTTGTTAAGTGGTGGAAGTTGAGGATGAAGGTGGTTGATGATGGAAGGTTGAAGGTGATGAAAGGTGGTGGCTAAGGTGCGGCGTGTAACACCCCAAAATTTTCAATCTCTTAAACAGTAATTTTGATTAACGTAATTTCATTTTGTTTAGTGATTTCGAGTCTTTGTAAAATTAATTTGATTATTCCATCAACGTAAGTGTCGGGAAAATAAAAATTTTGGTAGGGAAAACTTTACGTAATTTAATTTTTACAGTTAGGTAATTAATTTACGTAATCGATTGGATATTTGTGAATTTTCTAATTTTTGTGATTTTATGTGTGATTTTGAAATTTTTATGGTTTGTGGGCCCCACGAGGGGTATGTGGGCCCATGTGACCATACGTGGGCCCAAAGTGGGTCAAGAAAGTGAAAAATTTTTCTACGCATAGAAAAATTTGTCTTGTTTAGACGGAGACAGGATCTTACTAAACCCGAATCCAGGAAACAGTTTTAGAAAATTTTATTGTCTTTGTGTTAGATCGTATTTAATTAGGAGAATAAATATTATCTTGTGAATCAACAAAGAAGCTTGACTTAATCTATACCCTTGGATGAGAATACTTAGTTTGAATATTAACCATTGATTTAATCAAAGGTTAAACAAACTTAATAAAGAAAGCTTGGATAATAAATTGATTTAATCAATGGTGTGAGAATAAGCTTAGTTAGGAAGGCTTTGATATCAACCATAGATGTAATCAAAGGTGTAGAATTGGTCTTGAAAAATGAAAAGCACCATTTATAACCATTGGATTTAGATTAAATCAAGGGTGGAGATTTAATCTTAAAGTAAATAAAGACCATTTATGACCATTGGATGAAGAATTAATCAATGGTGGAAATTTGGTCTTCTCTAAAAAAAAGACTAATTAGACCCTTGGATTTAAAGTTTGAAAGAATCTTAACCATTAATTTTGGAGACACATCTAATGGTTAAAATTTAAAGGAGAAAAATCCAATGGCCTAGATTTAGTCTTCTAAAATTAAAAGTTTACCAAAATCTTAACCATTGAATTTATCAATGGCTAGAAATGCTTCAAATGGTGGCAAATAATGAAGACAACTTTATTGAACATTATGAAGAGAAGGTGATGGTTTTGGAGTGTTTAGAAGACAAAGACATGCCTTTATGTCATTTTTGCATGTCTTGGTCAAGTTAGACATCATAATGGCTTACTTTTGATTTTTTGCACTCAAGAAGAATGCAAGAAGGGGGACTACGAATTTGGTGCTGCATGAAGGAGTTTGGAAGACCATAATCGACGCTTTAGTCATTATTGTCTTCCTTGGCCTTCATTGATTCATTTTCGTGCTGTTTCAAGTTCCAGTTTTTCTCCATTTCTCTCCTTCTTCATGTTTTTGCCAAGCACTCCAAGAGCACCTTCCATCACTCAAAAATTTCATCCAACTTGATTTTCTAAACCTAAACACCATTCTAAGAACATCTCAGTTATGAGTTTTTCCAAAATCATTCATCTTGATCTTCAAATTCAAGCTTCAAGTTTCTATCAAAAATCAAAAATTTCATCTTTTTGTGCTTCAAGAGAAACCATTCGGTTATCTACCCTAAAATCACCATCCAATCTCTTTTAATTTCATCCAACTTTAGATCTTGAATCTCCATGATATTCTAAGCAAAACCATGTTGGAGATTTTCTCTAAATCATTCATCTTCAACCTTGTTCTTCAAGCTAAAGATTGAAGCTTTAATGGTGAAATTTGGTACTCTTCACTTTTCTTTTGATTTTCAAGGTTCTAACCATGATTCTAATCCATGGTTTTCTTATTCAAGTCTTGTATATTAATTATTTGTGTGTTTTATTTTGTATTTGGAAGTTCTTGGTGGTGAAGGACTTGGAAAAAGAAGCGGATCAAGAACCTTTGGAGGATCTTCAAGAGGTAAGAGGAGATCATCTCACCAACCAAGCATGGTGGTGAGAGATGGTATTTTATTTGATGGATGTGGAATCCATGGAAATGTAATTAATTTGTGGGTGTTTATGAGCTTTGATTAATTTTCTATGCTTGATATGCTTTGCATGATTTTATAGCTTTGATGATATGCTTGATATTATACATGCTTTTATAGTTTTGATGGTACCTTATATTATTTATGATGAAATATATATGTATACGCCATGATGACTTGATGGTGAAAAGAAATTGGTTTTTGGCTCCAATAGCAAGGAAAAGCTACGGTTTTGATGCCTCTTGATTAGGGTTTATGTTGAAAAATTTCAAGAACAAAAGAATTGATTTTTGACACTTGAAACATGGTGAATTTCAACAAGACACCTCAAAATAGGTGTTTACAAATTAATATTTTCATGGAAGAATAAAATTGATTGATTTGAAGAATATGAAAAATAAACAAAGGGTTTGTTTTTCAAGAGAACATGAACACAATTTTAGAAGGATTTTTATTGATTTATTTTGTGTACAAAGTTAAAGTATTTCTCTAAACATGAGTTTTAAATGAAAACAACAATGTTGATTTTGAGGATTTGCAAAGAAAGTGAAAAATGAATTTGAACAAATGGGTTTGGTTTTATGATATAAGTCTTACGGTTTTGAAAAATACAAAATTTAATGGTTTTGTTTGTGTAAGAAACCATATCAATTGAGAAGGAAAAATATTTGATGGTTTCAATAATCAAAAGTACTACGATTTTCAAAAACTTGTAATGCCCTGGTTTTTATAAAACAAACTAATTTTTTAAAAGTGGAAATGTAATTTGATTTAATATGAAAAGAATTTGGAAAGGGAATCGTAGATTTTATCACATGGGTGAACTTTCATATAAAGATGAAAAGAAAATTAAGGGTTGCAAATTGTTTTAAGCCTCATTTTGTTTTAAAGAAAATGGATTTTAGAATTGATTTGGGAAAAATGAAAAAAAAAATATAGTAATTTAACGTCTTCTAACATATGAATCATTCTTTGGGATTTTGGAGAGTGATTTTGTGAAATATATTTTGGAAAGGTTTTCTTAAAAGAGAAAATGTGAAAAATGACATTGGAAACGATATTGAGTTTTTGAAAGTCCAAAATGATATTTGGAATATTGAGGATATTTTACGTAGTTTTTAAAATGACGTTTGGAATATTAAAGAATGTTTTGCGTATTGGAAAAATAATAAAATTATGGTGAAAACGCGTTTTACGTATCTTAAAAACGTGATTTTGTTTACGCAATTTGAAAAATGTTTAAGTATTCCTACGTGACTTGAAAAATATTTTAATATTTCTACGTGATTTGGTGTATATTTAAATATTTTACGTGATTTGAAATACTATTGAAAATCACGTGATTGAACAACAATAGAATATTTTTACGTAATTGTGAAAATAACGAAAAATCATTATGTGATTTGAAAAGTGTTTTAAATATTTTGAAAATGAAAGAAAGTGATTTACGTGACACGTGACGTAAAAGAAAGATTTTTAAGTTCGCAGTGGAAAAATATTATGGGATTTGATAAACGTATATTTTTACGTGTTTAAGAAAAACGTTGAAAAATTAGACGTGATTTAAAAGTCAATGTAAGAAGAGTTTAGAATTTTGAAAACGTAATAGAAGTGTTACGATATTTGAAAGCGTAACAAAACATTTTTGGAATTGTGAAAACGTAATCAATTTTGTAAAAAACACGGCGAAAGTGTTTTATAAGCCAAAATGCGATAACATGATTTCATCATTGAAAATACAATATGATTCTTGTTGAAGCTTGTGATTGGTATTATACCTGTGATTGGTAATTTGCATTATACATGCATTGGAATGGTCCGATGAGGACCTGGATATGACCGATTGCTTGCAGGAGAAACACACCTCTCGAGTTCGATATGCGTAGTGTAACTGGTTGACCTTCAGGCATCGGTGCGGGGTTGCCTACAATGACAAATGTGAGTCGCTCATCAGAATCAGTAGGTTAGGACCGACGCGACACACCGATGATCCTGATCGAGACACTATTCGATAAAGATCGTCGTGTATATGCTTAGATGTGCAAAAATCAAAATGAGGATTATATAAAAGAGCGCATGATGATTCTTTTCGATCATTTCTCGACCGAGTTTTAGCTCCATGGAGTAGGAAATCGAGTCTTGTGTACATGCATAAACCGAACATTTATATACGTGTGATATATATTAATTGAGGAATATTGGTATGACAATTGTTTTGAATACTTGGATGATGATGATGATAATGCTAAAGGCATTATCATAATTGTTGTTTATGATAATTAAATTGATATTTGATTGGATGCGATATGATTAATGTTGATATGATTTTAATATTGTATCGTGTAATAACCATAATGATGATGGCATGATTGTAATTATGATAAGCGTATGATATTGTTGTTTGTGTTATCTATGCCAGTATGTTTGCCAGACTTGGTGTAGGTGATCTCACCTCTTTGTTATGTTGTTTTTGCTATGTCCGTATTATTAAAATTATAAGTAGAAGGAACGAGTTTGCCTTAAACAAGCGGGTGACAAATGCTCTACGTTTGAGACAACATCGGAGAATGACCAAGTGTTGAAATGGAAAAGATGTTTGAGGAAGGGGAACAAATGGAGCTTCAAGATGGGATGGACACTCGAGATTGAAATGAATGACTCGATGTGTTGACAAGGAGAGAGTTGATGTATCAAGTTTGATGGAGAAGAACAAGTATGTTAAGTTTTCATTGTTAGTGACCGCTATTAAGTAGGACCAGTAATGGGTTTGCTACTATGGAAAAAGAAAGAACAAAAGAGTCTGTCAATTTATATTTCTCTTTAAATTGTGTGTCATTATTGGATAATGAGTAATGAAATATGATTACCTAATATTTTCAAGTAAATTTACGTGTCGGTAAAGAAAGAAGTTTTTTTAAACCAATATTTTTATAACTCAAAACTTGTGTGAACTTATTTTTAGATTATCGGGAGAATGTGACGAGGGAGGTGTTACACGCGGCGGCTTCGGAATATCGGACCGGTTCGACAACGAGGGTGTGCGGTCATGTGGAGGCGCGGATCAAGTTGCTCGCGGTGACGCGCGGTGGTAGGTTGGACCGGATCCGAATTCCGAGTGGACTCACGTGATGGGGAAAGTTGGCGGGTTGGAGAGGTGAGGTTGAGCAACGGCGCGCGGTTTGCGCGTGGCAGCGATCTTGTGTGCACGGCCGATGCCCCAGTGTCGCGTGGCGGTTTGATCTTTATGACATGTATGTTGGTTCAAGATGATAATAGGTTTTTCCAAAAATGATGTTTTCTCTAAGGGTCATTCAGTAAATATAATAGTTAAACCACTTAAATTATTTTTCATAATAGTAATATACATGTGTCACATTATTATTGGGCCATCCAATAAATCCACAGGTGCACTCACATTTTTTAGAGCACCGGATAAGTCACCTAAAATCTATTGTTTGTTCATTTCCACGTGGTGGTTTTCTATACACTTTACAAATGCAGAAGGTTAAAATCTACTCTTTTTTACTGTTTATTTCCACGTGGTGGTTTTACGTTGCTCACGCTCGTGTAAAGGGTTTGAATTAAGAGAGAATAAAAATACGTGTGAAAGAAGCATTGTTAAGCCCCACGTTCACCTAAAATCAGAGTAATCTAATCTAATATAATTGAGAATGCTACCTACACACGTATAAGCCTACTCCATCACTTTTCCTACTATAGGTTATCTTTATTTTAGTTTTCATTTCTCTCATTTTCTTCCTCCATCTGTGAGGCTATCCATCTTCTCATGTTTTGGTAAGATTATTTTAGTTTAAATTAATTTTTTTTAAAAAAATTATTTTAATAATATTTAATTATATTTGATAAAATTAATTTTAATTTTTATATAAAATTTAATATAAAATAAAAAATTTTAAGTTAATTTTTATAATCATAAGATTGAAGTATATGTTTGGATAAGATTATTTTAGTTTAAATTAGTTTTTTTTTTTTAAAAAAAGTTATTTTAATAATATTTAATCATATTTAACAAAATCAATTTTAACTTTTGCATAATATTTAATATAAAATAAAAACTTTTTAAAGCCTAATTTTTATAATGTTGAAAATTGAAACTTAGTGTGTGTTTGGTTCAATTGTGAAAATTTTAATTATTTTGTCGATTATAAAAATTTTGTATATAATCGATTATAATCGATTTATTTGAATGTTTGGATATGTTATTTGAAAAATAATTTTAAATTAATTTATTTTATTTGGTTGATATAAAAAAGAATCATTTTTACGCATTAAATTATAAAATAGATATAAAATAATTAAAAAATTATTTGATTAAAGACAAAATAAGTATTTACATATCAAAATATAAAGAATAATCTATAAATTAATCATGTTCTTCAATCTTGGTATTGTAAAAATTAAAGCTTAAAATTTTTTTTATTTTACATTAAATTTCGTGTAAAAACTAAAAATTTAATTTTATCAAAACGTGATTAAATCTTTGTTGAAATAGCTTTTTTCTAAAAAAAACTAATTTAAGCTAAAAAAAGTTTACCCAAACATTAATTTATAATTTTAACTTATAGATTATTTTTTATATTTTGATATATAAATATCATTTTATCCTCAATCAAATAACTTTTTAATCATTCTATATCTATTTTAATAATTTAATATATAAAAATAATTTTTTTTATGTTAACCAAACAAAATAAATTAATTTAAAATTATTTTTTAATTAATATATCTAAATATAAAAATAAATCAATTATAATCTATTATAAAAAAAAATTTATATAATAATTAATTATTAAAATAATTAAAATTTTCACAATCAACCACAGTGTTCATGTTCAAATTCTTCCTTCCTTCATTTTCTTTTTCTCTTCCTGTCATTTACTTCTCGGCGTCGTGTACGATTTTTCGAAAGTGGTGGTTGATTTGGGGCTACCTCATACTGATTTTCAGTGTCACTTCCATTTTTTTTTCTCTCTTAGTCTGATTTCCTCTCTTTTTTCTGCTTTAAAGCTTTTTTAAAAACCATTTTGTGCCCCCTGCCCCTGGTGGAACTGGATTGGAACCCGAAGCTGGGCGAGGTCAAGGTCGCTGCAGAAGTGGTCGAACGATGGCATTGAACGAGGTCAAGGTCGCTGACGAAGGAGATATGCAAATACCTCTTTCGAGGTTCGTTACGTTTCTCTGTTATCTGCAAGTTCTTTTTTCCTCTAAAGTTTGTTCATTTTCTATTCATAGTTTAGTGTCTAGACTCTACGCTGAATTTGGAGGGTGGTTTCTTTGAAGGAGAAAAGAAACTATAATATTAATCTATGAGCATCTTTTTCTTATCTTTTTATTAAAATCTCTATATGTAGATTTTTTTTTTTAAAATAATACATTTTGTAGGTGTTTTTAATTGAAGCTTCAAGCTTGCATCCCCATCAAATGATCACTAGGGAGAAGATAAGTAGAGGGTAGATGGAATTAATGGTGCTGATTGTTGTGATCGGATGGCAGATACTATAACAATTGAGCGAAGATGGATCAAATAAACAAATCAATTCAGATGGGCAAAAGGGGGCTATTAGACCCATAGATTATTGAGAATTCTCTAACTTGAGATTGGAACCTTTTTTGTATTTAACTATTTATTAGCCACATGGAACAAAACTAAGTGGGGTAGTTTTTTTATTTTATTTTCTTTGGTTTTTATTTGTATTATGAAATCGAAAGACCAGTAGATGAAACTTGACCTAAATAATTCAAATACTTAGGTGTCTGATTCTTCTGGTTTGTTTTGGTTTGTTTTACTGTATTTTGTCCCTCAATTTTTGTTTGAGTTGCAATGATATAATGCTTATAATAATTTGCAATTCTGGTGTTATTATAAATCAAATAATAAGCTGCTTCTATTATTAATCTATGTAATACTATGTTGCTGAAAGCTATCTCAAAGTTTCCAACTCTGAAAGATCAAACCATTTGGGGTGTGAATCTTTTTTAAAGAATCTGAATCTCTGTTTGAAATGGTTTGAGCAGCACTACTGCATTTTATATCTAATTTTATTAATTTATATCTAATTTCTAGCCCATATTTGAACTTGACTTACTATTTATTTTTTATTACAGCACACCCAGTGATTTAGATATGTCAATTAGCCTTTCACAAATTTGTGATATTGGGGATAAAGTTAAGAAAGATTCACACCCCAAATGGTTATATGATTATCATGTTTATTCTGCCATATAGTTATGCTAAATCTTTATCATGATTATCATGTTTATCATGTTTATGCTAAACTTAAGAACTTCCTAATTGTTTCTCTCTCTCTCTTTCTTTTGCCTAGCAACACCTCATCCAAATTGACTGCACCACCCCCTTAGCCCAGCCGGGCCCTTTCCATTGCATCACCCTCAAGATTGGAGCAAACTACACTCGAATGAGATATGTCAAAACCAAGTTGCGAATATCTCGATCCCCCAGAGTTGGTGGAGTGGCTCCTCAATCGCATTTCCATACGGGATTACTTGCTGACCCTATTTTTTAATCCAAAATCATTTTGCTGAATCCTTGAACTTGGTGGGTGGGGCGGTTTGGGGGAAAATTGGGTTTTATTTATTCAAATAAAATACTAGAAATGTACAGCTGAGTCCCTGATTCTGGGGGTGGAGGAGGTGGGAGGTTTGGGTTTTCCCTCATTTTCTTTCATTCAAATTCAAATTTGTGTCCTCTATAAATATAAGCTCCGGTTGTTCGATAGTTGTGTGTCTTGCTTTTCTACTCATCCTGATATAGTGATATAGTTGAAGTTAAATATAAGCTGGGCTGTCCTCATGGCTCCTCCTTGCGATCCCATAAGCAAGATTTACCTTGAGCGTGATTCATGGAGGCTGAGGTCAGAATCCTTCTAATGCAGACTGTTCCAACATTCAACAATGCTTCCCAAACCAGCTCAGTGGAGATGGTACTTATGAATGAATTTGTAAGCCCTGGTCTCATCTCTGAGTTATTTTACTATGTGTTTTCTTCATTGGTGTAATGGAGACTGTATTTTGTAATTCCATGCTTTTAAAATTTTGATGGACTATATATGTGTGTTGCTACTAATCAAGCTGTTACTTGGTTTTCTTCATTTCTATTACTGACTTTGTGTTTTAAGGGTGGAAAGATCCAAGCTATTGTCCATAAGACATTGGTCTACAAGTTTCTGCCCATGTCAGAAAGAACTGCACATGGTGCAGGTGAGTGGGTATCGTCAAATCCTCAAACTAGCACATACAGGTGGACTTCTCGAATGCAACCTATATCCTGTCATGTCATCAGCAGAGGGAGGACCGGATCTGATACCATGCACAAGAGTTGGTGCTGTCGTGAAGATGGCATGTCCGTATGAAGGCCAGTAGAATCGATCCGTCTAACTGTAGCAGGAGCAGGGTCTATAAATCAGTAGCCCATACGCCTACTCACCCAGGTCATTCTACCTTCTATCCTCCCTTTTTATGATTGGTATGGGTATGGGTATGGGTGGTGTGTACTAATAGGGTTTTGGTGATTGATTTGGCTGTTTTTCCCCCATTTTTCCCTCCCATTTCTACGGATTTGAAATTTGAATTGTGATCCTATGGTCCTTATTTATAGGGTTGCTATTGCATGCTTCAATTGTTCGTTGCTGACCCTGAAACTTCTTCACTTGCTGATTTCGTTTTGTTGCTCTGATTGTGTATTGTTTTCCTGATTTCTGATTTCTGATTGGGTGCTTTTACCTATTTCATATGGCTCCACTGTTTGATGCCTTGAGCAAAGTTGTTCCTATGGCTCCACCGTCTGTTCCTGAGTAAAGTTGCAAGGTACTACTTTTAAATCGACACAACCTTTTGAAAAAATCTTAGGATGTTTAATTGTTCAAAGTACTATTACTGGATATGTTGTCTTTATTATTTCTTTTGTTTGTGTTTTTAATCCTTGAAGTTTGATCTCCTTTTGTTGGCCTCTCAAAGGCTGTTTTTTTCTAATTTTATTTTCTAATTTTTTACATGGTCGATCTGTTCGTTTTTTTCCACATGCAGGGTCCCTATAGATCAGTCAAGGGAGAATAGAATTGGATATGGTGGAGATATGAAGTGCACAAATGACATAGTTCTCAAGCAAAAATAGCTTCCTTGGTCAAAATGCAAAGGTATTTGCATTGAGTATGATATCTATATTAAGAAATATGTGTCTGGTTTTTCTTTACATTGCGTCTTTTCGTATTTCTACAATCTTTGTAATTGTAGGGAAAGGTTAGTGGGTAAGTTATTAGGAAGGTTAGGCTTCTGCATTGATTTTTTTTCCTTCATCTTTGATCTTCATCATGTGATTTTAATATATGACAGGTTCATATTTCTCTACAAAATCAGCATCACACTCCCTTTGGATAAGGTTCGGGATTTATCCATAGCACTCATTCTATAAAAGGTATGTTCAATAAGAAGGTTCAAATTATGTTGCTTTTAAGACAATGCTATTTGAGAGAATGTTGGTTGGATCCTTTTAATTGAACCACACTATTTTGTATCTTTGTCTTAAATTGCTTCAGGCACTTTTTTTAGATATCCATGTAGAATAATATTTCTTCATCCACTCTACTCTCATTAACTATCAGGATATAAGGAATATAAAGATGCACTTGGTTGAGCATTTTGATATGTTTGAAAGTTTCATTGTGTTTAATATTATTGATATTAGAGGATCTTCTAATGATTGACTTCATTTTAACTTTTAAATAATTTTACTGGTATAGTATTTGTAAACTTCTATTATGTTCTCCAAGCTGCCATGGTCTATCATATTTTTACAAGTAATATTAATTTTCAGAGTGTGAATTTTTTTATCAAGCATGGTCCTCTCTCTTGGATACAAAATTTATTATTTATGGAGTATAGACAAATATGAGAAGGTGTTTGCTTCCGCCAGAGATGCAGTACGTCAATTCAGTTTTCATGTTTGATATTACCTTTCCTCTTGAGAACACTTTGTCCTTCATATAGATCTTTCAAATAAAAGACTTTGCTTATATTCATAAGTACAAATTCCAAGAATCCACTTTGGCGGCCATATTTTCCGTGATAATAGGTAATTTACTGCTTGATGAACAACCCATATCTTCCTTTCTTAATGCAGGATATTCATGCTAATTGTGATTTTTTAAATGATATTGTTTTGGCTTGATCATAACTTTTCAAAATGATAAAATTTTATTAGTAAAAACACTAAAGTTTATAACACTACATACTGCATTTTATCATTTATCTCAGTACATTGTAATTTTTATTATTTTATACTTTGAATTATTTGGTTGAGATCAATCAATCTCAACAAATAATGTATTCCACTTCATATGAATGTCAAATAATGTATGGACTGTAAACAAGATATAAATGTCCTGCCTTTCCCTATTGATTTCTTCTTCTTGTGCTGGGGTTTGATAAAAATTCTACTATTTACTTTTCTTGATTCTTTTTCTGCCATAGATCTTTTTGAACATGATAGAAAATCAAAACCATTATAGAAGAGGCACATATGACAAGAAAAACAGTGCAAGTTGCACCTTTTGTACCATCCAAGTAGTTCGCTTTAAATGGATTAGTTGGTAATCATTCTAAATTTTGGTTTCTTTTAACCAATGTACTGTAATGTAAATGAAAGTTTTTTGTGAACATTTATGTCATTTATTTAATGAGTGCATAAGATTTTTTTGAGCTCAGTAAAAGGAAGTTGTTAGGCAACAAGTGGTGATTGATGACTCTTAAGTTGATAGTCTAATGAATTTTTATCAAAGGAAAACATGATGAAGAGAGAAACTATATTTTTATCAAAATTACAAGTAAAGGAAAACTATAATATCAAATGGGAAACTTCTGGAAGATCCAATGAATTTTGTAAATCACTCGACTCTTGAGCATGCATAATTTGAAAAAAAAAATGTAGAATTTTTCATCTTAATGAGGTCATTTAAGAATTTATTCCTATCTGTCTTGGACACCATGTTTTCAAAAAAATATTTGATAATTATAAACATAGTAGGTAAAAAACTGAAATGGTACCTAAGGAGTCAGTAATTTGTCTGTAAAGGGGAACTGGTAGGTGAAACTGTTATTGGTGTCTTAAAAAACATCCTTTGGATTAGTAATATCTATTTTTCTCAGAAGGTACTAACTTCAAAGTCACTTGGGGCATGGTTTCAATGAACTTCTATGAAATGTTATGATACACGAAACTATTTTAGAGTAGGTATAACTTACTTCGGATTTCATCCATATCAGTAGCTAGAACACACTTGCTTTATATATGTTTACTACCTTTATTTTGATTACTGAACATGTTTTGTATGGTAGCTACGACATATTTCCAATTTCGACTATATAAATCATTGCTGACTTTTTGTTTATATGAAATGGAGAAGTAACATAATTTGCATATTGAAAACATTCTAATTCTGTTATTGTTCTTAATTTGTTCATGTATGATTATACTGGTTGTTGTCCTTGGTCATTCGAACGGATGTGATGCTATAATTTACTCTAGAAAAAATTTAAACACAGGATCATATTGTGCTATTGGCTGTGTACACTGGTTACTGGTTCCTTCTTGAGTCTATGGTGTGGTTGAAACTTTGACAACATTCGTGAAACTTCTTTTAAATTTGATGTTGTTCATGTATAAAAATAGAATAATCTTTGGACTGAGTAATATTGCATATAATTCTTTCTCCATATATAGATCATTTATGGGTTTTATATTTATGGAATGAATGATAATTATTATTTCACTGCAGGAGACTGCATTTAGCAAGAAAAGAAGCTTCGGTAACAATCTCAAATTAATATTAGTTCCTTAAAGCTTTGCTAATCAAGATTTTATGTAAATATATACTATGCAGATAGATGTTCAATGTGGATGGCAAAGTTTGGGTGTGTGATAGGAATTGTGTCTGAGTCTTGGATTAGCATTTGAACCATATCAAGTTATCAACAATTTGGAGAGGTTTAGGTGGCTGTTGGTATCTGAATTGACCTGAATGTCACTTAATACTTATAAAAGAGTCAGAGATTTAGCAACTATTAAAAAGAGTGTTCTGACATCTATACAGTATACAACTACTGAACTTTTACTTCCACTGGTCCCTTTGTGTTTTTAGTATGGTAAACTTTGTGTTTTTAGTTAGTATCACTAATGCCCCTGGCATAATGCAGGTGCTGGTCTTTATTGCTGTTTGTGTTTTTAGTCAGAAAGTTAAAAGAATGGCATTTGGAATTGTTATAATATGAATTTTAGTTCATTGAGCAAAACTCAACTCTGAATTTTGAAGTATTGTTAAATGTAGAGTTTACCATTTTTTTTTTGTTTGAGTCAGGGAAAATAAAATTATTTGGGTTATGCAAGTGATTGATTGATTGCTCCCTTATGTAGGTCTTAAATATTGAGATGTCTTCGAATATCAAGAAGGGGAGAGCTTTGGCAGAAGGGTATTATGTTATTTTACTGTAAATGACTTTATTGTGTTTCTTTTGTGTTTCTCTCTTATGGCTCTGCTGTGTAATCCTTACAACAATACTTTATTGGTTGTTCATAGAATTCACTATCTTCTTACAAGTTATATGTTTGATCCCCAGCCCCCCCCCCCCCCCCCCCCAATTTAGGATTAAAATTGTGGTGGAGGAATGAACTAAATCTGCTATGTTTGTGGTCTTTGAAGTGATGCTCAGTACCTGTTGAAGAGGTCGTGTGCTGATATGATAACTGAAATGAGGAATGTCTGATAGTATATATGTCATACTTATTTTTTGGTGTAGCTATCCATGCTTATTTGATTTTGTGTGATGGTTCTTTTGTAATTAATCTATTAAGTAAGCTAAACTGGTTTATTATTTAACTGTTAGTCTGTAAGTGGATCCACTTATCCCGTGATGTCTTCAAGCTGTTGGTTGGAAATAAACTTCTTTTCAAAGTTGAGACCAAGTCTGTTTCAGCATCCTTATTTAATGGTTCGTATAGGGTGAATGTATGTGATGGTGAAACCATTCTCATTATGTTCTTAGTTGATGGGAGCTGACAATACTCCCACCAAGGTTTGAACCTTAATTTTCACTGTAGTTAACATAGATTAAGTAATTTGGATTAAGTTGGGAAATGTGATATACATATCATAGTTTGACCTGCGATGCAATAATTTACATTTGATTTGGTTGATTCATGTATTTGTTTTGCTTCCAACCATTACTTGCTGACTTGATAAATTTGGTTCAAATCATTGAGTTTCCTCAGTAAAATTATGTTCCTTAATATCTTCTGCTGCTATGTAAGCTATATCCAGCCCCCCTTTCACACAGACCTGCAATCTTGGAGATGACTCAAATCCTGTTGACATCCTAACTGCTAAGGTTGGCAGTGATGCAAATGTATTCAAGTTTTACTAACTATCCGTATCTTTTCATGATATGGCGAATTTAATAAGGTGTTCGTTTCTATGTTGGTGCAGCAGTACTTCACTTCTCAAGTGATTGTGAGTCCTGTTTCTTTGGGTAGTGAGCGTCGCTTTTATGGATATAAATCAACTCCTGCAAAAAGAAACTTACAATCGGAGATGGAGGCAGTCAATGATGTGGTACCTGGGCCACCTCTGAAGGCAGTAAAGATAGAGGAGTCACCCCTCTGATTTATGTAAATAGCTTGCCGTAGGGTGTCACTAACATGTTTTTGGTGTTTTAATTTGGTCCAGCCTGTAATGGTTAATCTTACGATTAGCATGGTTAGTTACTGGTGAACTGATGCTGACTTAGATGCTGAATTATATTATACAGTTGTTTACTGATGTTATGCTTTTTGATTTTTGGGGGGTGATTTGTATATGGTTGTGAAGATGGTCCTTTGTTCACTCCTGTTCATCATCAGCATACTCATATTGTAAGCATTATCAATGTAATTATGATGCAAGGTTGAAATTAGTTGAAAATGCTAAATATTTGTTCCATATAACTTTCTCTTCATTATTAGTGTGCGAAGCATTTTGTATCTTCATAGTATACAGGCTTTAAGTAAATATTGTGTTTATTTGGTGGTTCTCTTGGTTTTGTCCCCGAGGTTTCGAAATTCTACTTGGAACACTGAAAATGGGCCAGTGTTATGCAACTGAGGAAACTAAGTCAAATCCAAGTTAATCCTTTGATGATGCCTCAAAGCATAGCATGAAAGTTAAAAACAAAATAAATTATATTAGTAATAAGAAAGACCAATCATTTTTACAAATGGACAGCAGAGGGAAGGAAACAATTATTATTGCGTTCTTAATTTTTATTTTTTATATTTTTTGAAATTTAACAGTTCTTCCATAGGATTGGAATAAGGTTTCAACAAATAAAGCAACCACAACCAAAAAGGTTATCAGTATCATACAAATCTATATTTGAGAAAGAAAGGAAAAGAGGCCATGATATGGTTCAAGGATAACTTGGTTTCATATCATGGTCATAGCTTACTCCAAGTAAACAATGATAATTTATCCAAACCCAATGCACAGACATGACACGTCCTCAATATCCACTTACAATTATCCTGAATACTCAGAGTTGAAGACTAAGAGAAGAATGAAATAGCAAGGAACAAGTTTCTTGGAATTCACGGAAACACAACTACCAATTAAAACCTATGAGGATTCAAACACATTCCCAATTTTTTTTATATATAATTTTTATGTTTGTAATTTCAATTTTTATGAAATTAAAAAATAACTAAGTTAAACATTTCTCAATTCTTAGTATATACCTTAAGAATTACAAACTTCATAACTTAAAAATTAAACTCTCTCTCTTCACATTTATTTATAAACATCCATATTTATTGAGATTCTATATTTATATAGAATTTTTTTTTATATTTATATAAAAAATATTACAGTAGCTATTTATTCTTTTCTAAAAAAAATTCAAAAAAATTTTTTTTAATGAAAAAAAGGACTATTATATTATAAATATATTATTGTATGAATATTTTTATTAATTTTAATTTTTTAAATATTTTTTTAATGTTTTAAATCATACTTTTAAACAATAAAAATATAATTGAATTTAGAATTAGAATTTCTTATCCTAATTTTTTGATAATCCCAAACATAGAATTTGAGATTCTGAACTAATTCTAATTCTGAAATAATTATGATTGAAATTAAAATTCTATGTTTTAATTCTAATTTTGTTATCCAAACAGACCATAAAGTTATTTTTTGGTAGAATTTGGTTTCAGCGGTCATTTGGGTATACCGTTAATAACTGAGGTGAAAAATGAAGAGATTAGTTTTCAATATAATTTTACATATAATTTTGGCGAGGTGCTGTTTTAGTTAATTTGGTTTGACTTTTGGTGTTTTCGCGATTTTGCTGTCTATTCTTTCAATGAGTTTGAATTTTTTGGTGTTTATGCGAACATTACAGGACATAGATCAACGACTAGAGCAGCAGAAACTGATTTAAATGAAGGTGTTTTTCGGTTTTATGGTTTGATATTGTTGTTCATTTCCATTATTTAGTTTTTAGTATTTTCTCACAAAAAAAAGTTTATTTTAATCTTAAAAAAGGTTTCTTGTATTACTAAGCACACATGTGCATATTTTTGTAAAAAAATATGAATCAGATAGAGTTATGCAGCTAATTATACAATCTTTAATATTTTTATACTTAAACCTATGTGTTCAATTACAATTTTCTTTTTGAATTGTGAGTTTTGTACAAAGATCTCATATATATTGGTTCTTTAGAAGAGTATTTTGTATTTGAACAAATTTTTTTTGTTTTTTAGTTCTTCATTTATGTTTTGACTTAATTAGTCATTACAAACATTATTTTTTATTTATTTATTTCGATAGAAAATGGTTAGGCAAGGAAACATAATCTCTCAAGTTAGGTCGCGATAAAAAAAAATCCTCACCAACATACTATTTCCAGCAAGACACTACTTTTTATTTGTGTTGCTCAATACCATCTCATTTTGTTTCTAATGATTAGTTTTTGTAGTTGATGAGATAAAGTTAAAATTAATTTTTGTTTATATAACTTATGACTTTTCTTATGTTTATTTCTCAAATATACTTCATAAAAAAAAAGAAATAAAATTATATCATTTTATATATTCTACATCTATTAATTTGATCCAGTGCCATTCCGAAGAGATGTTATAGGGAAGCAAGAGATGTTAAGTATAGAGAGTAAGCCGGACCAAAATCTGACTTATTGTTTTTCGCTACGCTCTTGGTGAAAGCGTAATTCGGTACGGTTAAAGGGTCTTGGCTTCTTTTCTCAATCTTATTTCGAAAACTAGGATAAGTCATGGCAAACTCCGGTTGCAATTTGCCAATAAGAAGCTGCATTTGAGGTGAAAGTCAGACTTCTTATTTATGTGTTGCTCAATACCATCTCATTTTGTTTCTAATGATTAGTTTTTGTAGTTGATGAGATAAAGTTAAAATTAATTTTTGTTTATATAACTTATGACTTTTCTTATGTTTATTTCTCAAATATACTTCATAAAAAAAAAGAAATAAAAGTATATCATTTTATATATTTTACATCTATTAATTTGAATAGTCTAATTTTCATAATTAAACATAATTCATAGTAATTATAATTAAAATAATTTTAATTATTAAAATAATAAACACACAAAAATTAATTGCACCTGTGCATCGCATAGATCTCCTACTAGTTTCATAACAATCCATAAACAACATCAATTTTTTTAAAAAAAATTTTGCGTGAGAAGTAATTTTAAGACAAACACAACTTTTTGCCTGGATTGAGTATAATAATCGTCAAAATGGCAACTTTACACATTTTTTAGGTTGTAGGTAGCAACCCCAACCATTGATCTTTTAACACCACATTTCAACGGTTGTGGTGCAATGAGTATTGGTACTCACTTGACCAAAGTGAGTATCGTAAACTGACCCTTCTGGAAATATTTTTGGGTGCCGCACTGCCACTTGCAAATTTTTTTTCACTTAGCATACTTCAAATTCAAATGTTTTGTTTTTACATCAACCTTGAGAATAAAGTTGTTTTTATTGAAATGAATTGTAATCCACTTCTATCTATTTATTAAATGTGTTTTGATAAGGGAAGTTGTTAAGAAAGCTAAAAAAAAAAAATTAAAAAATAAAAATAAAAAAGTTTCAGTTCTAATGTATTAAATGTTTTGTTTTTATTTTAAATTTTTTATTATGCTTTTTTAATAAAAATTATATCATGCTCCTAAAGTAGTAATAAATACATGTTCTTATAGAATTTCTATCATTTATTTAAATTATTTTCTTTAAAATTTATTTAAAGAGTTCAAAATAAAAATTTTACATGAAAAATAGAGTTTTCTCAATTCTGCATTTGAATACTCTACTTTTTATGAAAATTTTCCTATTTTGAATCATTAACAAGTATCATTATGATACTTTTTAACAATGCCCTTTATTTAAAAATGTTTGAAATCAATGATAAATATTTTCTTAAAGCATGTATTTATTGTTACTATAAATATCTAATAATTTATCTTCATTAATCGAGTGTCCTTTAACAAAACCTTTATTAAATTATAGTACAATTTATTGAGAATGACTTAATCTTTTATATTTCTCTCTTTCAAATCATGATAGATGTCATTCTTAATTTTTTTTTAAAAAAATAAATTTAAATTTTCTTTTAAATTAATAAATTATGCATATTTTCTTTTAAATTTAAAATATTTGTGGTATGTGTACCACATTTTATTAGTCGTTTTACATTAGATGTGACTAATAATTAGTGTTTTTAACAAATTTAATTAGATGTATAAATACAATAAGAAATAAATAATCAAATATAGTTCTAATTCTTTAGTTTAAATAAATATAATTAAATAACTATTGTATATAATTTCTCAATATTGTGTGTAATTAATATGTTTAAAAGTTTCATTTCATACATTTAAGTGTTTATTTTCATTGTCTTAACTCTTAATATCCGTTTGATTTCTGAAATAGAGTATGAAATTAGATTTTAAAAATTGAATTGAACCTCTTAATTTAATTTTTATATTTAAAATGTTATTTAGAATTAGAATTGTAATTATAAAATTAAAAAATAACTAAGTTAAATATTTTTCAATTCTTAGTTTATACTTTAAGAATTAATAATTTATAATTTCAAAATTAAACTCTCTTTCTCTCTCTCCACAATTATTTATGAATAATCATATTTATTGAGATTTTATATTTATATAAAAAATTATTTTGATATTTATATAAAAATTATTATAATAGTTATTTTTTTAAAAAAAAATTATGAATAATTTTTTATGAAAAAATATGACATTTATATTATAAAAATATTATTATATGAATTTTTTATTAATTTTAATTTTGTAAATAATTTTTAATATTTTTTATTATACCTTTAAATAATAAATTATAATTAAATTTAAAATTATAATTTTTTATCATAATTTTTAAAAATTATAAATATAAAATTTAAAATTCGTGATAAATTTTAATTTTAAAACAATTAAAATTAAAATTAAAATTTTATATTTTAATTTTAATTTTATTATTTAAACGGACTTCTAAGGTGTCGTGGGACATTTTACTGGCACCCGTCACTGACTCGTTTAAAAGTACTGCTGCGTAATATAAGTCTTTTTTTTTTTTTATTGCGCGTAATACACGACTGCTCAGCCTTTTTTTTAATATGGGCCAGAAAACAAACCTCAAGCTGAATGTAGCCAGAAAAGCCGAGTGGCTGATAATCTAGGTGGACTAGTTCTCAACAGAAATACTAAATCATGATTAAAATAAAAGAAAAATAAAGAAACCTAAACTCTAAACCACATCATCAATAGATAATCAAAATCTACAAGAACATTAGCGAGCAGGTAAGGGCATTTGGTCTAGTGGTATGATTCTCGCTTTGGGTGCGAGAGGTCCCGAGTTCGATTCTCGGAATGCCCCAATCATTTTGTTATGCTCTTTCAATTCTTTGTTAAGAGGCTAACAATAATGATATGCAATTTACGCAGTGCTCATTTAATGGCATTCTACATTTACAAGCTATTGGCAGTTAAGAAAGTTTGTTAAAAAAAAAAATGAAAAAGACTAGCTAAGTTTCAGTAACGAAGTTATGCATTAAATACTTTATAATTTTACATATTTTGTAGAAAAGTGTTTTAACTTACAATGGCATTAATTGATCCCTCATATATATATATATATATATTCTCATTTCTTTTTTAGAAAGAGTATATTAGCAATTTACACATTTAATTTTTGGACCAAATAACTTACAAGTTTCTTTTAAAAGTAATTTAAATTTATTGGTATTTTAGTCATTTGCACTTTCACTCATCAAATGAAAAAAAAAAAAAATAGTAAAATCTAATTTTAATGAAAAAAGAAAGTATTTGAATACGGTTTTAATGAAGAGAGAAAAAATGACTTTATTTCAAAATCTACTTATTAATATTTCATTTTTAATTATTATTTGTAATAAAAATTATGTAATAATTATTATTTTTTGTAAAAAAAATTGATGTCAACTTATGTAATAATAATATTCAATACTTATGATTTTTTTCATAAAAAATACAATTTTCGGAAAAAAAATTGATACGTAAACTAATGTGTTTTAAACTTGGTATTTGTAATAAAAATTAAATAATAATATTCAAAAATTTGTCCCAAAAAAAATTCAATACTTATGATACGTAATCTAACAAATCAGTTATGTTTATTTAAACTTTTTTTATTATTTTATATATTGTATATTTTTATTTAATGAAGAAAATCATAAATATTAAATGTTTTTAAATTTTTTATTGTTAAAAAACTATAATTAGAAATTAAGTGGTAATAGTTATATTATCTCTTCGGTAAAACCCTATTCAAATAGTTTCTTTTTTTATTAAAATCATATTTTACTATTTTTTTCATTAAATGAATCAGAGTGTAAAAGAATAAAATATCAATAAGTTTAAATTACTTTTAAAAGAAACTTGTAGGATTTTTGTTGTCTAAATGTAAAAAGTGTAGGTTGCTAATATTCTCCTTCTAAAAAAAAGTGGGAGGAAGTAAGCAATTTTCATATATATATATTTGATGTACATTTTAATCCTATAATTTTTAAAATGTGCATCAAAGTCTCGCAACTTTTAGTATTTCAATCCAAAATTGGGACATCCCTCAACTTTTGGAAGGAATTTAGAGGTACGTAACCTTTAAATATAAGTGCATTTTTTTACTTCACGTGTCTCTCATGTGATAAATTTCATCTAAAAATTGATGGATGTTAAGATTTTAGACTAAAATAGACAAAATTTAAAAGTTATTAGACCTTAACGTACATTTTAAAAGTTATTAAATTAAAGTACATGTTGAACAAAGTTAAAGAGGTTTCTTTAGACTTTTCCATATATATGCATATATATTTGAACTATGTAATGTAATTATTAATTTTATGTTTGAGTTTATTAAAAAAATTGGTGACTGTTTAAATAAAAAATCCATTTAATCGGGCAAATCCATATAAGCCATTGGAGTGGTTAGTAATTACATTTTTTAAAATTTCATTTTTTTATTATCTCAGAAAAAAAATTATTGTTATACATGCTCTTATTTCAAAAACTTAGAAACCACGTTTAACAATGAAGTTTAAGAAAAAATAAAGAAAAAACAAGAGAAATTTATGTTTTCAAGGCATAGTTTCTAAATTTCATTATTGTTCAGATTAATTTATTTTCCCTACACAAAATTTTACTGTTAAAATTTTTTAACATTTAATTATAAGTTTGTTTTTAAAAATAAAAAAAATAGATATTTTTATATGATTTTTCACATGATAAAATCATGTAAATGAGAGAAATAGATACATAAAAATTTTATTTGCAAGACTTAGTCAAAAATATATAAAAAAATTTATAATTTTTGTATCTATTTCTTTTTTTTACGTAAATATTATTATAAGAAAAATTATATAAGAGAAAGTATTCTCTAAAATAAAATAACTAATTATTCAAAGACAAAGTAAAAATAAAAAATAAAGTATGAAATTAAAATAAATACAAAATAAATAAAAAATATGTTTATATCAGTACACTCTATTCTGAACTCTGGAGCGTATACTATAATGATGGCATGTGCGAGTGCATCAATCAACGGAGGATACTTATTAAATAATCTAAAATAAAAGATTTTATATGAAAAACATTTTTTTTATTTTTAATGTATTAAATAATTTATCTTTTATAAATAATTTTTATTTTAAATTTTTAATAAATACCTTTAAAACATATTTTAAACAAATTTATAAAAAATCATAAAAATGTTAATTACATATTATTTTTACTTTCACGTCTATATCGATAACATAATTAAAGTAGATAGCAGAATGATAATATAAATATATAAACAATAAGGTTAATTCAATTTTAATAAAATAATAATTAAAATTTTACAAATATAAAATAATGAATAAAAATATATGTACTTGAAATAATGCGTGAAAGTATTAGTAATATAATATGAAAAATTTAATATAAAAGAAGTTTTAATTATTGATTTATTATTAAAATATATTAATAGTCTAATTTAAAAGTTAAATTTTTATAAATTTTAATTAATAATATTTAAATTTGTTTAAAAATTTAATCAAATTATTTTTTAATGAATAATTGTATATATAAATAATTTATAAATATTATTAAATTAAAAAAGAATTCATTCACAAATCCAAATTTATTGAGTCGACTCCTCCATGTAACGTTAGTAGAAGCCATCCACCATTATAATTTTTCAGTCTACAGAGGACAGACCATCAATAGGGACCAAATCAGAAGATAGTTGATTGATTAAATAATAAAACGAAAGGATCTGACAATCAACCACTAGTAGAAAAAAAAAAAAGAAAAAGTCAACCACTAGTCCTGTTGACCACAGTTGAGAAGACCATTGTCCACAACAATATGCATGTAAAAGTCAACAGATTTGTAAAGGAATGTCAACATTCTAATTAAAAAAGATTTCCCAGCCAATCTTTCGCTGCCATATAGACTACCGGTGAGATTTATGGACGTCCAACTTCTGTCTGCCCAAGCTTCATTTTTTCTTTGTACTCCCTTAATTCTCTCTTGTACCTTTCCTTGTCCCTTAAGCCAATTTTCTGGTAAACCTGCATCATTCGACAATCATCTATATTTTACAATTTACCGTACTCTAATAAAAACTATTAACTCCAACTTTGATAACCAGATAATAATCATGTAAATAATGCAAAAAACCGACTAGGAAAAAATAAAAAAGCAACACCCCTTTTATTACCATTCTTTCATCTGGGCTAAGACTATTCCATGACTGGCCAATCATTTTGGTAAACTCCCTTTCTCTGTTTGGGTAGAGGGCTTTCAGCTTGTAATGCTTTTCAGCAAAGAAGAAGTTATAGCCACTCCTATTTGGCTTAGGGTAGTTGGGGTCCCACCTTCTTTTGTTTTTCCTTCTCCTACCAGAACGGCGTGGTTTGCTTTTGCTATTGTATGGTACAATGGCACTGTCATATTGCTGAACCGGTGGAGGAGGAACCGATTGTTCTGGATGGTAAAGCACCCCTCTGAGAACCTCCGAACCCAGTTTCACGGATACTAAATAACCACAATCAAATTTTCCCTCGATCGTTCCATTCCCTGAAAGGCATGAAGTATCTACACGCAGAACAAACAATAAAATTCAGCATTGAAAATAAGCAAATCATTGTTCCCAGCTTAAAAAGGCACGGGCTGCCTCTGTCCGACAAATACCTTGGCCTCATTAACTATGCACAGAAATTCCAATTAAGGAGGGAATTGCAAGCAAGCAAATATGATTCTCAGAAAACCCCAAAGAGGCTTTCATCCTAATTGCCAATTTACTTCTTGCTGTGGAGACAAGCATGCTACAACAATATTTTTTGGTCACATCATTATTCATTTCAAATCACAGGAATTGTGTGCACTCAACAATGACTCCTTGTAAGTTGAATTAAATTGTGTGCAAGACATATAGATGCAACAAATAGTCTAAACTCTATTTCCAAATGGGAAACCAAATTTTAATATTTAGCTGCCAGATATGAGTTTATTATAGCACAGCAAGGACACCAACAAACGAAACTGAAATTAATCACCCCATTCCTAAAAGATGGTAATTCCAATACTTCATCTTAACACTAACTCCGGTCCCAAAACTAATTTTTTTTAAAAAAAAAAAGAAAAGAAAAGAAAAGAAAGCGAGAATAATTTCATTGCTTTCTTCTCTGACTTGAGAGTTGGTTACTTACCTTCAGCATGGGAATCAGGACTGTCGTTTATCGGCTTAGGTGAATATTCGACAATAGCTAATTCAGGTCTCCACGACTGGTTGCTGCCAGAAGATGCATCTACAGGAAAATAAAGTTGGATTCGTACATATGAATTTGATTTGCCAACGAAAAAAAGACCAAAAGCCTTGTATGAGCAAGATGGAAAACCCAAATCGGATATATGAGTGACGAAAAACACAAAAAAGAGTGAACTACCTGCTGATGGAGTGTACAGAGGACCCCGAATTTTAAAGAAGTGAACTTGTTCGTAATGGTAAAGAAGACTGAAGTAGTGTTTCCTCAGTACAAAAGAAGCGCTAGTGGTGGTAGCTGAGAAGTTGAATACACTACCTACTTCCCTCCATTTCTTCTCTGCAACCACCTGCATTTTAAAATCCTTATGGGAGTGAGTCATTAAAACATGTACCCAGAAATTATTCTCATAATTAATAATTAATAACTAATTTGGAGTGCGCTATACAGGTTATACGGACGGAGCCCCACCTTTTCATAGCCACTTCTCCTCGTAACCTCCACGTAAAGAACGTGCAAATCCAGCTCCTTCCCTCCAATCACAGGAATCCTTGAGAAGATTATGTGGGTAAAAAGATCCAAGATTTAACATCACAGACATACATACAAATCTGAAAGTACTTTCATTAATTTTTTATTCAGGAAAAATTATGAGAAAAAAAAAATGAAGAAACAGAAGCTTACATAAATTTGGTACCCATAACAAAGTGAAAGCGCCTGAGAGTATCCCAGAAAACAGTGGGGTCCCTGACCACGTCCTCATGAGAAGCAAGTTGGGGAGGGTAGTGCTTACCCTCCTCACCACTTCTGCCCTTGCTTCTCGCCACCGACGACATTCTGAGAACACTTCCAGACGCTAGCACTGCAAATCTAAGATAACAAAGGCTGAGGGTGAAGTGAAAGTTGAAGAAGGGCGCTGTTGTTGTGTTTTGAAAAGCACATAAATGGCAGATAGATATTTGATGTGAAGATAGTAAATAAGAAAGAAAGAAAGAAGGAATGATAATTCCAAAGATGAGAAATTGAGGATAGCAATTAAGGAAAGGCAAGTCTGACCAAAGCTGAGAATTAAAGAAGATGGTTTGCCGCGTGGGGGGTAACGGTTACGCAGCAGAGTTGGCTTTTTCTGCTATTGCGGATGGCTTCCTTAAGTACGGTGCAAAGTCCTAAGGCTTTTATTTATTTTATCACAGGCTATGTTTATGATTACACGCTTTCTTTCTTTCTTTTCTCTTCTTGTGTCACTCGTAGCCTGACATCGTTCTGCTTCTCACTTTTCTGTGTTCAGTTTCCAAGCGTTGACATGCACTTGTGCTTTCTTTCCGACTGCTCTGCTGTTGAATGCCTGAAACGTATCTTGCCCTACATCAAAGAATCAAAATACATGACATGATGCATAATTGCGTATCAACTCACTTTGCTAGCAGGAAAAAGATCCATATTCCAGACCACAAAGCGTATCCGTAAGGACCCAAACCAAAGAGAAAATGTCAGTCATACACTCTTTTTAGTGTATATGTATTATTTTCTTTTTTTAAAAAAATTGTGTGATTTAATGAAAATAATAATAATAAAATTTATTTTTTTTTGTAAGAGTGTGTGATTTAATAAGATAAAATAATAAAAAAATATATAATAAATAATATTAAAAATAATATAAAAAATGATGTAAAAAAAAATAAAAAAAATATCATTGTTGAAACCAAAACGTACACTAGACCAATATAAAATATTAATTTTGTATTTAAATGTTTTTATTAATAGAACAGAAAAATATATAAAAAAAAAAAAAAGAATAAAACATAATTATTATTCTCTTTATTTTGAAATTTCATTAACAAAATGAAATTTTATTATTCATATGTTTCTCTCATTACTTCAATTTTAGAGAAACAAAAGTTAAACATTCGTTTGAAAGAAAAAAAAATAATTCTCAATATATTCTGTTTCCTTATCATATATTTTTAAATTCTCAAATAAAAAAATTATTTTTATTACTCTCGTTTTTTTTCTCTTCTCTTCGTTACTTATTATCTAAACATAACGTAAAACATTGATTGATAAATTAATGATAAAAGGATAAGAAGGTATTTAATTTTGAAATATATTATAAATAATAATTTACACATTAAAGCTTATATTTATTTATAAATGCATAAAATAGTATATTACTTTTTCATAGATTTTTATATAATTAATATTTTTACAAATTTGGTTTTTATATATTCTTTAATTATTGTTCATATTAGGCACTGGTTTAAACAAAATATTAAATATTCAAAATTTTTACTAAAATAATTTGAGGTTATCATTGACTTTTAAATCAATGAGTAATCTCACTTAGCTTATTCAACAACTACTATTAAATGATGATCAATTATGATTAAATTTTGTTAAAATTTTCTAATTATGTAGTGTTATGATTAGTTGGTGAAAATTAAAATATTTTATTAATTTTTTTCCTTCTAATTTTATCATCTAATAAATATTATCAATCAAACAAAACTTATTACTAATTAAGAAAATAATAAAATTAAGAGCCGTAATTTTATTCTTTTTAATAATTTTTTATTTGAGAAAAATTGATTAAACACATGGAGATATAAAACGAAAACTTAAGTCTTGTTCATGCTATATACTCCAAAAATAAAATATTGGATTCTCCAAAAATATTATACCCAATGACATACACTTAAATTTTATTTCTGACGGTGCTCTTTGAAATGTCCAGTATATATTTTATCATCCGAGCCAAACCGATTGATGTGTTTGCGGGTCATCTTATCCATTTAAAAATGTTTCGGCCGTCCATGTATAACCTGGAGTGGGTGGTCTATCATTGCTGACCTGGCAAGTACGATACCAATCTTTCATTTTTACCAATTAATTAATAAACAGGAATAAAACCCGATAGCTCGAGAATTTTACTTATTATTATTATTATTATTATTATTATTATTATTATTATTATTATTATTTTTATTACCAATCAATGCTTTCTGTTTCCGACTAATATTAGAGATTAAAAGATGTTTGGTGTGGAGAAATTTAAGTTCAAACATTTAAAATGTCTAAATTTATTACTACATAATTAAGTAATTAAGTAAAATACTTCTATTTAAGTAAACTACATTTGAGTATATAAATAGTTAATACTCTTTTAAATTCATAAATAACTTACAAAGTGCTTAGTTGGGATTTATCCCAACGCAAAACAGCATCTTTGCGCCTTACAATGCACTTTCAAAGGAAGCAAAAATTTATTGCTTCAATCAAACGGATATTTGGGTGGGTTGACCATCTAAAATAATGAGTTTTTTTTTTATGATACTCTTAAATTTAGAAGTATTTTAAAAATAAAATTTAGTTGGTTCAAATAAATTTCAATATATATTTATTTTATATTCAAGTCATTTTAAATTTTAATATTATTGATTCAATTATAATATTTAATTAATAGTTTATCATTGAATCGTATAAAATAAAATAAAAATATAAATATTTAATATAAATAAAAAATATATACATATTTTATTCAAATTTAAATTAGTAGTAAATTTTTATTTTTATTAAGTTGAAACTCATTTCTTTCTTAATTCAAACTTAACTGATTGTTTTTATATATATATAAAACAATCAGTTAAGTTTGAATTAAGAAAGAAATGAATCTCAATTCAATAAATAAATATATATATATATAAAATAAAAATACATAAAAAATAGTATAAAAATCACTATAAAGATAATTCATTTCTAAAATAATTAAAATTTCCAAAATATTATATATAAATTAATTTCTTAATTTTATGTAAAGCTTAATCTTAATTAGAAACATGATTAAATTCTTTACTAGTTTGGATTATTTTTAACTTTGAATTGTTTTTCTTTTATTTTTGTATTTTTTTTAGCTTAAGCCCTGTATTAAGTGAACTAAAAAACCAAATCATGAATTTTAGCATTGGGCCTAGTTGCTGATTCCTAATCATGAGCAAAATCTTGAACTAAAAAAACAGGAAACTTTAAATCTACCAGACTACAAAATTTTCGACAATGAATATCATATTTCTACCTCTCAGACATACTTAGATTTTGGACGTTGGTCTCCATCTCTTAAACCCTCCTCTCTTGGAGGAGTATCAACTTTTTAACTTTCTAAATGAGAGTTTTCTCATAAGAGAATAATGATGTATAATAGGTTATAATTATTTATGAATTTGATAATTTATGATTTTATAGATAATTATGTTATTTAAGAATTTTATCTTTCGTATTTTTTAAGAATTTTATCTATTTTAGGATTTTAACTTTAATTGGATTCTAACCAAATCACAAATCTTAACATTAATTAATTATATTAGGATTACTCTATTATCTATTTTAGTTATAATTAGTTTCTTTTGTAAGAGGGATATAAATACTCTTTTATTAGATTTTAAAAAATAATTGTTGATTATTATTGATTATTGAATTCAGTTTAGATTATATTTCTACTTTAAAATTGAGTCTCTTGACATCGAGTGCTTTTGAAACTCCAAGGGTTCTTTGTTCTTTTGATTTTCGTTCTACATCATTTTTGCTCTCTTTTAAGCCATTGTTTTTTCTACCCTTTAATTTGTCGCCCAAGCTCATAGCAAGTGGAATGGAATGGCTTCATCTTCATCTTCAAGCCTAACATAATATGCTTTTGTGTTTTATTTGCAAAATGATAACTCACTGTCTCTTTCTCTCTCTCTCTCTCTCTTCTCTCTCTCTCTCTCTCTCTCTTTCATCTCTCTATGTTCCCTTCCTTATAGTGATTCACATTTATAGCAACCAGATTGGCGCCTCTCTGATGGTGACTCTGCCACTTTGCAATAATGAACTGTGACTACCTTGAATCCTTCTTTTTTTTTTTCTATTTAACATTGACTTGATCGGTTTCCAAAATCCATTTGGGTGGTTTTACATCAAAACTAGCCGAGCCATCGAGTTAATGCTAGGCTTGTTGCATGTTCGATTGAGTACTTGACTCGGACCAATTGGGAGGCTGGTTCACCAGTCTCACTTGCCAGTTCTGAGTTTCACAACTATTGATAGTATCACATTTTTCTTTTGGGTCATAGATAGTTGTTTTGGAAAATCCAAAGATTTCAACGGGTGAAAGTGAGATTTGATCTCAAGTTATTAAATTTATTACAAAAGACTTTATCAATTGAGTTAGCTGACACTTTTGTAATATAATGTTTGATTGTATATATGTGTGTGTGAGGGGTAACTTTGATTATATTTCATAAATTCAATTAATCTCCTTCTTAATTCATTTTCCTTATACAAATTTTAATCATTAAAAATTTAGGTGCAATGCAACATAAAAAAAAAAAAACCTTAATCACCGCTAATTCAGTTATCCACTTATCATCTAAAAATATTGCTATATATGCCAAGATCACGCCAATTGTTCGTGGTATGTATACCACCGGTCCACCACATCTATTAGTAATTTTACATTAGATGTGACTAATCAATGTTTTTTAACAAATTAATTACATGTATAAATACAATAAGAAATTAATAATCACATATAGTAATTCTTTAGTTTAATTAAATATAATTAAATTATGATTGTAAATAATTTCTCAAGTATTATGTGTAATTAATATGTTTAAAAGTTCTATACATTTAAGTGTTCCATTGTCATTGTCTCAACTCTTATGGTGTGGTGGGATATTTTGCTCGCACTTGTCACGGACTTGTTTAAATAAAATTACTAATGCGTCTTTTGGGGGGGTGGGGGTGGAGTGTGCGTAATACAAGTCTGCTTAGCATTTTTATATATGGGCCAAAAAGCAAAGCTCAAGTCGAATGCAGCTGAAAAAGTCCATTCAGGGTCGTGCCATTTTTGAACTGCCCCATTCGAGTCATGTAAGTTTCGAGCTGATATTTTACTAGTACAATCCAGCCTATTTAGCCGTATGTAGTGTTAAAATAATGCAATTTGGTCCGACCTATTCAGCTTAGCATTATTGGTCGTGTAAGTTTTGGATCGACGTTTTTTGTTAGTCAAAGGTCGTCTATTTTTTGTTTATTTATTTACCATCATCGACTTGACTAATTTTGACACCCCTAATTAGTTCTCAATCAAAAATATATATATATATCTTGAACTATAAACCCCATCTTACATAGATAATGGAAGTTGCAGGATTGATTTTAAGAAAGAAAGGGCATTTGGTCTAGTGGTATGATTCTCGCTTTGGGTGCGAGAGGTCCCGAGTTCGATTCTCGGAATGCCCCCATTATTTTGTTAGTATCTTTGATACCATGGAATTGTTAAAAACTACCTTCTTGTTCGCGCCCCCATTAACGATATGCAATTTGCGCAGTGCCCCATTCAATGGCTTTCTACATTTAGAAGCTGTCGTCAGTTAGGAAAGTTTCAGTCAAGTTAGACGGGATTTGAAGTCTAATACACAATGTATGTTTAATATCTTAAAACATTCTGTTAATGGTTGGTAACTTATTGCTTAACATCAGAATACCTTTTTCATCAAGCATAACACAGTCTTTCTTTCAATCTAATCCAGACCAAAACAACCAAGAATTTAAATAGTCACATACATTGATCTGTTTACAGTAAAACACGTTACTGTAAATAGCATCAATACATTGATCTTGCTTTGCAATATAGATCACTCTAAGACATATATTTCCCCCAATGCTGCAACTCGCAAGATCCAGGAAAAGTCATTACTCATTACCCTTACAAGAAGAATGCAAACGAATGATGAATTTGCACACCAACTGAAGGAGGTGATTCTAGCCTTTCATGTCTCTTGTTCTTTGTTGTTGAAAAAGAAAATTAGTGTTTGGAATGAAATGAGTCTAAACAGGGCTTAAATCAACGTATATAGTTAGTATCAAATAGATCAATCATAAAGGCCACCTGAAAATAACTCCACACATTTACATTTTAAGTTTACAATTCCATAGTATCATGTACATGAATATATCCCATACAAATAAGGCAAAAGATGCTACACAAGATCATAAGGCTCAATTAAACTTACACATTGAGATTCCTCAATCAGCATGGATTTGGTGAAACCCAAATTGGCAGTGACCAACCTAACCGAGAATATGAATTTTGGGGATAACAGGGCAACGGCTCAATGCTCTGATCCCATAATTTGAAGATGCCTAAATCATGTTTCCCACAGGCATCATCATAGTTAGACTCTGAATAATCATCAGTATAATAGATGCAGTCTCCCAAACATCCAACAAAATCAGAAGCTGATAAAGAAAGCGAAGAATTTCCCCCTATAAACAAGACGTGGTCGCCCAGAGTTTCAATTTTCTGCCATTTCAACTCACTCCAATTCATCTTAAAAATGTCGAACCCCACTGTCTTGTACACCAAATTCGAATCACCTCCTGCATCATCAAACTCCTGTTCCAGAATCCGAGTGACCAATAACATTTCCTCCCCCGAAAACACCGTATAGTAAAGATCGCCAGAAAACTCCATTGGTACTGTCTGAATAATCGAGACCCAAGGGGGAAAAGAACTCTCAACATCACACACTGCAATCGTTCCTCCCTTGCTCACCGCATAAAATAATCCATTGTGATGTACAGCATCTTCCCAACAGTATAGTTCTTCACTTATTACGAAAGCCCAAGAATCATCACCCTTTTTGCAAAAGGCCAAATTGTGTTGACCAACAATAGCGAATGCAACAAAATCATTGCTTTGCGATGGGCTCGACGACAAGACAACCTTTCTGATAAAAGAGTTGCGCATTTGCCTCAAATTGAAAGCATCGAGGCCACCATGAGGGTTTGTAACCAAGTATTCTCGACCGATATTAGAATAATTGAAAGTGACGACGTTCGGAAAAGTGTAAAGCGGGGGAAGAAGAAGCGCGGCGCGCGTTATAGGGTTTAGAAGACGAATATCGGGGGTTTCGTCGAGAATGACGAGCCAGCCGTGAGAGGAACCGCAGTTTCGGGTAAGATGAGAAAGTTCTGGAAGATTGAGGAGATGGGTTTTGTGATTATTGAGGTGGAAGAAGGCGCGTGGGGAGAGCATGAGGCATGGGAGTTGGGGTGGGAGATGGAGAGGGGTTTTGGGGAGGGAAGATCGCCAGCTGCGACATACGGCTCGGAATCGGAGGTAATCAGCGTAAATGGTCAAGTTTTTTGAGATTGATTCTAGGATTTCTGGTAGTAGTTTAGCCCAGTCTACGCCCATTCTTTTCTTTCCTCGTCCAAACTCCGAACGGCAAGTCTTTGCCATTTTTGGTACATGAAGATGAAAGTCTTTGCCTTTTGTTTCTGATATATATAAACGTTCGCGTAAAATTAAAATGTATGGCTACTATTATCACTTTTAATTATTTATTTATAATTTAATTACTTCAAGTTTTAATTATTAATAATATTTAAATTATTTTTTTTATGAATGAAAATTTAGGATTATAGGTGTTGTCTCAGGATTAGAGTAGGCCTTCAAATTCAACGACTATTTATAAAAATACTTATAAATAATGAATTTTGATAAAAATCGAATCCGATCAACTTAGTTAATGAGATATGCCTCTTCTCAATTGTTATTGACATTTAAATTAGTTTGATGAACAATGTATCCCTCAAAGTATATATTTTATTGTGAGTCTTTTAGATGAATAATTAAAATAAATATGAATTTGAGAATATCAAAATTTACTTAAATTAATTATATTCTATTTATTTATTCATATTTAATAAAGTATAATTTAAAAATATGTAATTAAGATACAATTATGTATTTATTATTTACTCATTGTATAGATCGAATTTAACCCAAAACACAATTCTGTATTACTTTTTATAAAAAAAAATAAAAAATAAGTTGGTATTTTCTTAATTAAACTTCTTTATTATTTGAATAAGAAATTTAAAACTAAATCAGCCTACAAGTTAATGTACCATTATTACAAAAATGAGTTCCTAGTGTTTAATCTTTCATAACCCTATTTTTACTTTACCATGATTTTTTATCTTTGATCAAGAGGCATGTTATGAGATTGATTTTGAATAATGATGGTATTACACATCTTTTAGAAATATAAGTATTGTACACATTCTTTTTAAAAGTGTATGATTAAAAGAAAGAAAGTGATAGAAAAAAATAAGTATGATGAATGATATTATATTCAGTGTAAAAAGAAGTGTATGTACTGTTTGCAGTAAGAATATCGGGGTTAATTAATTTTAAGAGTGATAGTTAAATAAAGTATTTCTCAATATGATGACTTTAAGATTTAAATTTTGAAATTGCAAAGAGAATATAATATTTTTTTAAATGAATTACAAATCCCACGACTTCATTTGTTATTAAAAAATCCACACAACTCCAAAAAAAAAAATCACACAATTTTTAGGTTTTCATTAAACCCAAAAACGAAAAAATGTCATACCATTAAATCTTTTGGATTCTTGCATTTTAAGAATTCTTTAGACATATAATCATAATACTGTACAGTAAATTTAACAACCATGTTTTAATCTAACTAATTTTTTAAAAGATTTTGGCTATTTCCTCTAGCTGTATACCAGTATTCATTCACTTAAAAAGTCCAAGCGATTCTTTTGATTCATCCTTGTAATTATAACGGCAAAAATTCATATTTTATATATGTTTTTAGAATAAAAAGGCCTGAACTTTCATAGGCTTGAAAATTGTAGCCCAAAAAGGCATGGGCTTGTTTGCGTGTTACAAGACACCTTTGAAGTTATAGTAAGAATCGCCCCAATGTCAAGAGAGCCCGTTACCCAGTTAGTGGCCTAGCAACTCTTCCGATGAACCCAAAAGCATGAGTAATGAAATTGCGTGGACACCGAAACTTCCTTGATGTCTCCTTTTTGCTATCAATTGTGTGATTCCTATTAAAGGCAGTGTGGCCTGACGGTGCAGATTTTACTGCTATTAACAAGCCCAACGCTATTTCACGAACTCAGGGCTGCAAATCTCAACTCACTCTGGTACGTGACGTGATGAGGCGGAACGTGATCAAATAATCAACAAATGACTTTTTTAAACAAGTTGAAAATTAATTTCTAACTAAAGTATTGGTTAAAATTTAATTTATAAAATGGTGTAAAATAAATAATAAAATATAACAAATTATAAGTACAATTTATACTTAAATATTTTTTTTTTTTTTAATAATAAATTGTGTCTCTAAGATGCCATTTACTTAACGATAATTCTTTTTATTATATTTAAATAAGTCGAAGATGAAACATGATTTACATTTAAATAATTTTTTTAATAATAAGTCGTGTTTATGAGACATGACTTACCTAACAATAATTTTTTTATTATATTTAGGTAAGTTGTGTCTTCTATCAATGACTTACCTTATAAATTTTTTTAATTAAATTTTAGATAAATTGTGGATGAGAACGGTGACTTACTTTTTTTTTAAAACAAGTGAATTCATGTTTTTATTAGGGTTTGTAATTTAATAAAGAGACATGACTTACTTACAAGTTTTTTTTAAGCGAAATGATTAACTTAAAAGGAAAATAATTTATAAGAAAAATAATCACTTGCATTATCTTTTATAGTTGGAGTTACATTGTTTAGATCATATAATGGTGCTGAATGAATATTTACCCCAATAGCATGATTAACGATCATAGAACTTAAAGGTCTATAAAGATCATTATATTCATAAATATCACTAACATCAATAAAAAATAACTACAAGTAGGGTCATATGATGACATCTGATAATTTAAGTAAAGAAAAACTTCATATCAATAAACGTAAAAAAATTGTAATAAGAAAAAAAACATAAGTAACATTCTTAATAAATACTTATAGTAGAGAGAATTAAACGATAATGAGACGAGTTTGATATAAAGTAATAGTAATGAAAAGAACTTGAAAAACATTTAAATATGAATCAGCAACAGAAAGAGATGATGAAATTTATAGACACAAACCTGCCAAGCCATAACTTATTATTAAATTGAGAAGCTTAATAAAAGTCGCGAATGACACTTACAACTTCATATGACTTTTAAAAAAAAAATTATAGTTCACAAGCAAAACTTACCTAAATTAAAATAAAAAAAAGGAGTAAGCCGTGCTTATAATAATAATAATAATAATAATAATAATAATAATAAAAAGATATAAGTAAATCATACTTCTTAATTATGACTTATTATATATCATTGTTTAACTTATATCATTTTAAAAATTAAATTTTGACCTACACTTATATAAAAAATTTATTTTCAAAATGCACCATTATTTCTAACTGAGATACACAACATTATGCCACAGGCTCTTATCAAGAGTAGGAAACCGATAATCCTAAGTTTCTAACAGAGAATTTTAATGGTTAAAACAGATCATTCTGCCTGCCCAATGTGTGTGTGCGCGTGTAAAATGGACTTTAGATGTAAGTTTTGTTGCAATAATGACATCAATTGACAACTCCGGTTTCAACGCATGAATATGTTATCCTGATTAGGTGAGTTGAACATGATTCTTTTCGGTTGACGGGATAGTAGTAAGGATAGATTAATCTTACGTGCTTAGATGAGAGTTTGAATATGACAATATGTCAAATTCTTTTAACTATGTGGCAATATAGGAGTTCTAACTTCTACGGTACTTTTTTTTTTTTCTTTTAAATAGTTAATTTCATAATAAATATTTAAAAATAATTAATAATTATTTTGATAACTCATTTTCATATTATACATATCAGGATACTATAAATTTTTTTAATAATATATGATTAAATGATAAAGTTTTATATTAACAGATGATCAAAATTAAACTGATTCTTTTTAAAACCATGAATAGTTGCTCTGTGAAATATATTTCTTCCTGTTAGATACGAGAATCGAGATATTATTTTCAGTACTCAATATTGTGTATTTTGATGGATCAAGATATTTTCTAGTAACCGAAGAGGATATAATTTTTTTTTACATGTAAATTTATAATATATCGCATGTGGTATATTTAATTTTTACATGTAAAAAAAATTAAATCCTCTCAAATCACCGGAGAAGATCTTAATCCGTATTTTGATGTTTTAATATTTTCTTCACACGCATGACCTGGTGCATTTTTGCAAAATGGAAAGGAATTCTCAGGTAAGTTTTTAATAGCCCTGGTTTCTGCTTATTTGCCAACTTGCGTACCCATAATAGAAGATTTTTCAAGAAAAGTTTGTTCGTATAGTTTTCATATTATTATTATTTATTATCATGCACTTATTGGAAACAAGTTAGCCTGAATTTCACTTTGTTTGTTATATTGATATTGACTGAAGTATTTGCTGTTTGTGATCCTATGAAGAATTGGAAAGATGTGATGGTCTTGGACAGAGAAACACCGCCAAAAAACACGCATTATCAAAGCACAGGAGCCATTTTCCATTTGGGATACAGGATATCATAGCCATAGGATGGCTCCGGAGGGTATGCCATAAATTAGGCTTTCAGGATTTTAATTTGGATTTTGCAAAAGATAAAACTTGATATGTCTTTTTTTTGTTTTTCAAAATATTCTCATTTAACAGTAAGCGAGAAATTATTATCTTGAGATACGGTCATATATTTAAATAAAAATTTATTAAATAATATTATTTTTATGAGGGAGATCGACTTACACTAATGTAAATCTTTTTTGACTTACACTCATTTTCAACCGTTAGATTCATTTTCATCTAATGGTTGAGATGATTTCATTAAAAATTAGATGAAAATAGATTTAACGGTTGAAAAAGAGTGTAATTAACTAATGTAAGTTGATCCTCCCTTATTTTTATATACATAAATTTTAATATTAAATTTATAATTACATATTTAAAGAATCCAAACATATTTTACTCGTATTATCACTTGTTGGTACTTGATATGCCTTTTGAATATTACTATATTAGGTTTTTCCTTTGTTGTCTGTCATTAGCAACTAATGATTTATAACTTTCACTTTTATTCTGATTCCATGATAGGAGGTTTATGTGAGTCAAATTCCAAACTATAATTCTACGGTCTTAACAAAGCTAGCCATCTATTACTTAAAAAAGTTGCCATGTTGCCCCGGTACTTTAAATAATAATAATAAAAAAGAACAATAATAACTACTATTGCCATGATCTTGGTACTATGATGAGCTCGGCAAATTTCTTCTTGCCTATGTGTTCACTAATTTGAACCGGACTGCCGTAATTTTTTACACTTAAAAACCTTTTGAACGAAGACTTCGTTTATTATTTGTAACTTTTAGAGATCAACATGAATAATTAACGAGATAATTTGAAATGGGAATTAACTTGAGTGATTATTCTCAAAGGTGTCATTTGTAGGAAAACTTTGAATAATGGTGGAAACTTCTCTGTGTTTTTTTTTTTGGGTTGGATAATACTAGTGGAAACTTAAATTGCAATGATTAGGGGATTTTGTTTATGGGTCAATTCTAATATATACTTTCCTTTGGAGACTGTATGATACACCTTGTGATCTAAGTCATTGATTTAATCATAAAAAATATTAATGATTTAGATTAAGTATAGAAAACATGCTAAGCTGATTATAAAAGTTTGATCTAAGGTTGGCAGGCGGTGGAGACGGCTGACGGTGACGATCGACGGCAAAGGCAGCGACCAACAGTGACGACCGACAGTGGTAGTTGCGAATGTAGTGGTGGTGGTGGTGGTGACTGTGACAACGATCTACGGTGGGAGGTGGCCGACAGTGGTCGGCTACGACAATGACCAATGGTTGCCGACGATGACAATGGACGACGACCGGTGGTGGCCAACGGTAGCTGGTGATGTAGTGGATGGCGACAGGTGGTGCCCGATGGTGACAGGCGATGGCAGTGTCCAGCGGCAAATGGTGGGCCAACGGTGGCCGATAGCAGGTGGTGGTCGATGATGGTCGGTGGTTGCCGATGATGGTCGGTGGTTGCCAACGATGGCAGTGGACGACCACATAAGTGGCGAACAGTGATCGATGACAACTGACAATGGCCGACGACAACTGACAATAGCTAACGATAGCAATGATTGGCAACAGACCGTATTCAATAGTGAGTAGTGACTGATGGTTGTCGGCAGCAGTGCGATGGCTGACGATCGACGAATGCTGACGACTAATAACAATAGTGGTATGTAAAAAAGAAAAAAAAATTACAACTACAAAAAAATTTATTATTACAAATAAAGTGATATAACAAACATTTTAATTTAAAAAGAAGTATATTAGCAACGCCTTGGGTATGGGTTCTAAAGTATTGGAAGTATAGATTCGTAATAATGAGTATCACTTGCGTGGCACATAACGCAAAGAGGTTTTGATCTGTTTCTTTTTTTGAATCTGGCCACTGAGATTTGCAGTGCACCCTTAAATAGCCTAGGAGATAGAGACACACAGAGAAAAAGAGAGTCACGTGGCGTAGGAGCTGGAAAGAGACTCACCCACATCAAAATCAAATAATTCGTCATGGACTTCATCATTTAGTTTTTGAATCCCAGGTCTTCGAAGTTCAAAACCAGCCGAGACTCAGATGATCTTTCACCGCATCGATGCGCCTAGCCTTCACTAGAGATCCAAACACGTACGGTTCTCCGTTCAATTTTATTATGTTGGTTATCAGTGCCAAACATCTTGTCTTTTTCTCTCAGAGAATCACGAGGTACAAGACGTCGAAATCAAATTATCAATCATATATTGAGGCATGTTCATTCTATCTCCACAGAATTATTCTTCTGTGTCCACTCAATATCATGACTACTTTTGATATTTTGGAGAATTGTACCCTACCTCCTACAAGTTTGTCTATCACAATTGATGTTGATTTTTAAGAATTTTATTGAAGGTATTTGTTAAAGATTTTAAAATAAAAATTTTAAATAAAAAAATAAAACTTTTTTAATGTCTATTGTATTGAATTTTTTATTTTTATATAAAAAAATATTTTAATTTTTTTAACAAGTACTTTATCAAAATCTAATTTTTAATGTCAAACATTTTTTTTAAACTTTAAATTCACTTAGTGTAGGATAGTATGACCCTCATAATTTTTATGGCATCTATTATTCTCTTTGTTATGTTTTTAATATCCATTTATTATATACCTAAATCTTCGATAAAAACGTTTCCATAGTCACAACCCAAATGAGAAATAGTTACATATTCTTAAAATAATAATAAATGTATATTTTAAAAAGATTTTTATTATTGATTTAAGTTATTTTTTTAAAAATTTATCTAAAAATATTTTAAATCAATGGTGAATATAATTGTGGAGTATACATTTATTATTGCTCCAAGAATATAGTATACACTCATTTAATTTTGATAAGTTTTTATTAGTGTTTTAAAAATCGAATCGATCAAATCGTAAATTGATCATCTTGTCGATTCTAATTTATTTTAAAAATCAGATGAGTGGTTGAACTGTTAAGAACTAATAAAAAAACTAAGAAAATTGGTCAAAATTATTGAACTAATTGGTGACAGCTGATTTTTAATTTAAAATTTTTAATTAATTTTTTTAAAAGAACTTATGTAATTATAATATTAAAGATTTAACTATCAATTAAATCGATTGAATTATGAATTACTCATTTTACTGATTTAACGGTTGAACTAGTTTTAAAAATATTGATTCTTATTAATGAGTGCGTAAAAAGAAAAAGAAAAGCCAAACACACTCGTTAATAAGAACTTGTCAAAATCAAAAAATGCAAAACTCTGGTACGCTGACCATTTAAATTCGACTAAAATTTATATACAAGTTATGCATTGCTTTCCATTGTACTCATAAGGCATAAGTAACTAACTCCAATTATAATACCATCGGCGTGCATCGGATATGCGTTCGCAACTTCGCATGCAATAAGGCGGCATGAGGTCTGACGACTGAAAACATACCTAGTTGCTCTACCAGCAAGGAGACAAAAAATATAAGAATCAATTGATGATCTAATTCAAGGTCATATATTCATGTATTTCTTACTCGCTCTGGCGTTGCCTTATGAGGAGTGTACGGTATATGAAAGCGTACTATATATTATATTTTAAAGTTATGTTTAAAATGATAACAAAAAAAATAACAAAACTTATAATTAAATTAAAGTAATATGTTTAAGAGTTATTTATAATGAAAAAGCAAAATCGTAAAGGAGAGATTTAAAGTCTGAAGCTTTTGTATCCCAAATTTAGAAGTCAAAGAACGAATGTCATGAATTCTACTTTCCTCACTTATCAAACTTAATGAACAAAAAACAATGCAATAATATGTTCTATATTCTACTTTCCTCACTTATCAAACTTATTGAACAAAAAAACAATGCAATAACATGTTCTATCACATTCAATTAATTGTATTATGAGTCATTTGTTTTTATGTTTTTTGAAACTTCCAAACATATCTTAAAACAATTGGAAAGAAGAAGAAGAAGAAGTATTATGAGTCATTTGCTTTCATCTTTTTTGAAACTTCCAAATATATCTTAAAACAATTGGAAAGAAGAAGAAGAAGAAGAAGAAGAAGAAGAAGAAGAAGAAGAAGAAGAAGAAGAAGAAGAAGAAGAAGAAGAAGAAGAAGAAGAAGAAGAAGAAGAAGAAGAAGAAGAAGAAGAAGAAGAAGAAGAAGAAGAAGAAGAAGAAGAAGAAGAAGAAGAAGAAGACTTTCATCATTTTTAAACTTCCAAACATATCTTAAAACAATTGGAAAGAAGAAGAAGAAGAAGTATTATGAGTCATTTGCTTTCATCTTTTTTGAAACTTCCAAATATATCTTAAAACAATTGGAAAGAAGAAGAAGAAGAAGAAGAAGAAGAAGAAGAAGAAGATTAGTTATTTTTAACTGAAAAGATAATTATTTCTTAATTATCAATTTTTATTAACATGATATTGGATTTGAAACAATAAAAGGAACAAAAGATTTAAACTCAAGAAGACTCATACATTGGTTAATGTATATATATTACTGTTGTTGATATTTATATACATTACTTACTGCTTCGAATTACAGGACAGTCTTCCAAAGCTCCTACCATTAAGCAGGTGAATTAGTTTCCTCCACTTTGTGGTTTGGTTAAATGCAACTCTGATGGAGCTGCTAGAGGTTCTTCGGGCATTGCAGCTGCTGGTGGTATCTTTAGAGATAGTAATGCTGATGTTTTTGGTTGTTTTGCCTCCTTCATTAACTTATCTTACTCTTTTCATGCTGAGGTTATTGCAATCATGATTGTCATTGAAGTTGCATACAAAAAAGGCGGACATATGTTATGGTTAGAATGTGATTCTCAATTAGTGGTTTATGCATTTTCTGATTATGAATTGATTCCTTGGAAATTGATAACAAGATGGAGAAATTGTATTTACCTTACTAAGAGTATGCAATTTGCAGTTTCTCATATTTATAGGGAAGAAAATTCGTGTGCTGATAAATTGGTAAATTTTGGGGTGGATTCCAATTGTTATACTTGGTAGGACTTAATTTCTAGATTCATTAGTGAAGAATTTAATCGAAATAGATTTTGTCTTCCTAATTATAGGTTTAGATAGGTTTTCTCCTAGCTTGGATTTTGACTTTTGTCCCCCATGCTTTTGTTTTCTTTATTTTCTGTTATTAATATATTTTTGGTGTATTGCAAATGATTGGTAGGGTTTGAGGTGCTAACCTAGTTGGGATTTCTTTCTCTATTATGATGCTCTTACATGCCATTTTGTTTTTTTTTTTAAATACATGACTCCTCAAACTCCTCTACTCTTTTTTTTTTAACATGATGAAAGTACTCCTTCCCTCTAATTTTATTTATCTATTTAAAAATTTTGATTTGTTAAATAATATTTACCTATTTAAAAAATAAAAGAGTATTTATTAATTTTTTTTTTAATTTTACTCTCATCTTTTATTATCTCTATTAAATTTAATAAATACATATACATATTAATTGATTTTTACAACTTTTTAAAATCACTTAGGTTGCATTTGGTGGACAGGATAATAAGGATCTGCTAGTATTAGTTAATACTATCAGGTCTTATCAAGTGTTTGGTAGTTTAACCTGATAGTATAGTCAAATAAGGTCAAATATTTTTATCATATTCTAAGCTAATTATTCTATCCTTTCCCCCACCCTGATTAGACCTAATAAGATTTCTCTTCCCACCCTACTCCTAAACTCCATCCCTCTTACTCTAGCCTCTCATTCTCTGCTAAGAACCCCGTCCCCACCATTATTACCTTTGCAATCTGAGTTCCAACCCAAATGACCCAGCATTGCCATCCATGTAACACCCCAATTTTTAGAAAATGTCTCGAATGTTCTGTTTCTTTTTTTTCACTTTTGTGTAAATGATCTGTTATGTCCCTGTTTTACTGTTTCTTGTTTTTCTGTATGAAATATAAATATATTTTACAGGCTAAAATTTTATTTGATCGTTTTACGTATTTTGCTTCGATACAGTAAAATAAAAATTTTCTCGAGCTACTGTTTTAATTTTTCTGGGAGATATACAGATAATTAATACTGTCTATAATTTTATTTGAACTTTTTGGGTGATTTGCTACATCGTGGGAAAAAATGGAAAAATGACTGTTACGTCCCGATTGTACTGTTTTTAATTTTTCTATATGTTACAGTGCTTAATATTACTGTCTGTGATTTTATTTGGACTTTTTATGCGATTTGCTCGGGACGGAAAATAATATTTTTCGGTAGGAAAATCTTGTTTTAATTATTCAGGTGGGGATCTTACTAAACCCAATTCGAATGAGACAATAATTAATCTTTTAATTTTTAGGATTTAAGCTGTCTAATAAAATAATTTTGTGTATTATTTTATTAGTCGGTATAATTAGATGACAAATGGACCCGTAAATGTTTTGCGGGACTCACGTTTAGTCGAGCAGATTAACTTAGTAGCTTAATTAAACATCATTAAGAGTGGAACATTCTTGAACATGGTGACTAAGCTAGATGACTAGGTCATTAGTGACTAAGCTAGGTGACTAAGCTAGATGACTAAGCTTAACCCAACCAATGAGAGCAAAGCTTGTTAATCAAGGCTTAATCTTGACCTTTGATGCATCCAAGGACTTGGATGAAGCCAACACAAATGGACACCTCTTGCCCACATGAAGGCTACGGCCATTAAGGCTTTGGAAGACCAAAAGTGACTTCTCTTGCATGCATTTCTCTCTTCTCTCTCTTCCAAGAACCCTAAACACCATTGTTGCTCTCTTTGTGAAGCATTCGGCCAAGGCTTCTACTACACCATCCAATCACCCAAAATTTCATCTAACCAAGTTTTCTAAACCTAAATACAATCCTAAGAACATCTCTAGTTGAGAGTTCTTACAAAATCCTTCATTTGAAGCTTGAAAACCTACTTGGAAGATTCAACCAAAAAGGTGAAATTCCTAGTTTTTCTTTTCTAAACTCTTTTTCAAAGTTCTAAGCCATGATTTCTCCATGGTTTAAGCTCTCTTTCTATGGTTAGTAACTTGTGGTTTTGTTTAAGCTTGCTAGGTGATTTGGTGGAGTGAAACCGAAACCCTAGGAGGAGTGAAACCGAAACCCTAGGAGGAGTGAAAGAATAGTTTTAGTCTTCATTTAAGGTAAGAGGAAGACTAATCTTATCATCTATGGATGGTGGTAAGAAGATGGAATGTGATTTTTGTGATTGTAGAATCCATAAGGATTCATTTGTGTGATTGTTAGTAGCTTGTTTATGTGTTTGTGTATTTGTTAGTAGCTTTCCTATTTGATGTTTGTAATAATTTACATGTCTACAAGCTTTGATTGCATGTCTACAAGCTTGATTTAGGTTATATGTGTTAGAAATATATTGCATGTGTTAGAATTGCATGATAATGTATAGGATGTGAATAACATGCTAAGGTATGCATGAGTGTTCCAAAGAACACAATCTTAAGGCTCTGCCATGGACATAAAAGGAGAACCAAAATGTTCTCATATTTTCCCTAAAGTGTAATTTAATTAACCTAGGAAAATTAACAAGAGATAGCATTATTTAGATCAAGGAAAATGAATTTAAAAATCCAATGATCCAAACATATATTTCGCCAACATGCCAAACCAAAATTCATGATTTCTAAAATCAATTCCAAACTATTTTCAAGCATAAAGATGCAATATATGTTAAAAGAATTTTTCTCCAATGAGTTTTACGAAACAAAATGATTTGAATTAAGTTTAAATATTAAAATTAATGATTTTATTGTTAAAAAAGAAATACAGTAACTTTCGAAAATTTCTAACATATAGCTCATGTTGTATTTTGAAGCATGTTAGTAGTTTTCAAAAGGATTAATTATATGGTTTAAAAATTCAATAAACAGAATTTTATGGTAAAATTAGGAAACCATTAATATAATTTTCTAAGCAAAATACTGTCAATTTTTAGTAAAAACGGACCAATAAGATAGGAAAGATGTCCAAAAGACGAAGATACGGTATTGAAAATATTTTACGTAGTTTAAATGTATTATTTATTATTTTGTTTATTTAAACAAGTAAATTTTAAGGGATTTGGACAAGAAAATGTATTAAAACCCTACGCGATTAAGAAAACGTATTAAAAACCCTACGCGATTGAGAAAATGTATTAAAAATTTTACGCGATTGAGAAAATGCATTAAAAACTCTACGCGATTTTGAAAACAGAAAAATAAATTCACGCGATTTAAAAACGTTTGTAAAAACGACGAGATTGTGAAAACGCGATAAAATTTCTACGCGATTGACTGAAAAGTGTATTTTCCATATTCTTTCTAAATTTTCTGTATTTCTCTGCTGTCGGGCTAAGAGGTGAACCCGCATGTGCTTTGAAGCGATTTGTCCAGGTGGGACTTCTTTGTATCTTTTTATCTTAGTTATACCAGTTTTTAGTGGATTGGTTGACGAGGGGAATTACATCGTATTGTCGATGCGATAAATGTAGTGTGGTTCATTATTCTTATGAAATTGGAGACGTTAGTGTACGGGATCCCATATATGGACAATGGTCGTCGCTCCATTGGCCGTGGTAACCGATAGCACACTAATGGACTCGACACGCACTATTTTTAATCGAGACTTCAGTAAAGTCTAATAGTACATTGCTGTAGTGCCACAATATGAGACCGTGAACTACACCATGCTTTGGATGATGGATTCCATATGGCTTGGGGCTATAGATAAAGTGTGGACAAGTATGATAGTTTGGTTGGGCAGCCGTGGTACTAATAGATTTTGCAAGTCATTCTCTCTCGATATCTACTTGTGTTTAGCTCCATGGAGTAGGGTTGTGTCATATTATATCTGAATTATATCTTGAACATTATTTATCTTATCTGTTTATTTATTTATTTATTTATTTAGTTATTGATTCTCGAGAAATTGTATGCATTTCGAAATTATTTTATTTGTGATGTTATATTGTATGTGTTAATGTTTTATCTATGAAATCATGTGTTGTTATGATAATTAGATTTTTACACTATATCTTGTTATTAAATTCTTGTTATAGCTTTTCATATTGCATGAACTGTATATCTGTTGTTTGTCGTTTTCTTATTTGTCATGTTTGTGATGATTTTAGATTGTCTTACCTCTTTCTTTATTGTATGTGTTTTCTGTATTTTATTTTACGCGGTAAAGAGTTTGAGGAAGAGAAACAGCCTCTTGAGATTCTATATCCCGAGGAGGAGGAAGATCAGCAAGCCGAAGATGAGTTCGACGATCAAGAACCATCTGATCATCCATATCCATTGGATTGATTGGTTTGGGTATGGCGGTGCCTGGATTTTTGGGGTTCGTGACACTCGAGTTTCACGGTGGATCGTTAGCTTGGCATATGCGAGGAGATAGAGATTCCGTGACGTATGTGGGACGGCTGACTGTGTCCCTACGTCATAGGTTTGATGACGAGTCAGTGATGACGACGACTGTGTTTCTACACCTAGAGTTACCTTTATCCATTAGGCGTCATTGGGGTGGTGTATCCACTGAGCCTAGTGAGATGACACTCGTATCGACTGCGCGGTCTCATGTCCGCCGAGTGTCGAGGCATCCTGGATATTTATCTTCTGATGAGTTTCCGAGAACGATCCATCGAGGATTAAATATTTATGATGTATTTTTCGGGCGCGTCTCGCGTATGTATATATTGACTCTTTTCTTGTTTTTCTTTACTGTTTCTGTTTAAATATTTGTAATTGTAGTTGTAAATTATTTGTGTAACTTATAACTTGGACCATATGTATATTATGAGTGATATTGATCTGTTTACTTTATGTTTCCGCATTATTTTATTTAATAATATTCTGTTTAACGGGAGTTATTTTACAACCCGTATTAGTACGTAATAAATGTTTTACAACTTGGGTAGATTTTATTTATCTTTCTTTTATTTTCTTTTATATGTGACATCCTCCAAAAGGGTGTTACATTAGTTGGTATCAGAGCCCAAGTTAGAGTCTTTTGGGGTTGTGGTTGGGTCTGTTTTTGTTTGTCTGTGTGATTCTCTCGTGATTTACTTCCGAAAGGATGTATCTATTTTTGTTTTGTTTTGTTTGAAGAAAGAAGATGTCCGGACGAGGTAGAGGACGTGCGAACGTGAATCGTGATGTGGATCCTATGATTTAATTTCTTGAAGCTATGCAACGGATGGTCAAGTAATGATGCACAGATTTGAGAGAAGCAGTTCAAATGAAGAAGATGCTATCTGCCGATGCCCTAAATTTGTCGAATTTAGGCGCCACAATCTGCCACGCTTTAGAGGCGAGGTTGATCCGGAGAAGGCAAGTCAATGGATACAAGATTTGGAAAGGATTTTTGAAGGAATGAGATGCGAGATGATAAGAAGGTAACTTATCTTTGTCTTTATGTTAAGAGGAGATGGAGAACATTGGTGGAGAGGAACTCGCCAAGTTTGACAAGCTGAAAGGACTGAGATTACGTGGGAAGTGTTTTCTGATGCTTTTCTAGGAAAGTATTTTCCTGCAAGTGCTAGGCATGCCAAAGAAATGGAATTTCTTGGTTTGCGACAGGGAAATATGACAGTGAATGAGTATGCGACAAAATTTGAGAATTTGTCTCAATTCTCGGATTATGCTCAAACTCGACCGGATGATTCATGGAGATGTCGGAAGTTTGAATCGGGCTTGAGAGTGGAACTAAAGCGAGGGGTGATATCCTTGAGGATAAATCAGTTTCATGCTTTGGTTGATGCTTGTGCGCGACTTGAGGAGTTGGAGCCGTCGAGAGATCAGAGGAATCGTAATTTTGGGCCGACAAGGTTTCAAAGAGGTGGAGGTAGTAATACAAATCGGTTTCAGCGCAAGCCGTATTCCAGACCATCAGGGAGTCAATCTCAACGACCACCAAATGGGGGAAGTGCAAGTGGTAGTGGAGCTGGGCAGAAAGTGACGTTTACGCCAACATGTTTTAAGTGCGGAAAGAAAGGTCATATCTCTCCGGAGTGCACGTTTAAGGAGACAGTTTGTTTTAACTGTAAACAACCTGGGCATATAGCGAAGGATTGTCCTCAGCCGGAAAGGAAACCTGCTGTTCGTTATGTTCGTGCTAATCAACAAGTCAGGGAATACTCAACCGAGATCTGGAGGGCGAGTATATACTATGACGGGAACAGAGATTTCTCAATCTGATGATCTTATACAAGGAGAAGGTGACATTAGAGGTAACCATCTGACTGTGTTATATGACTCTGGTGCTACACACTCGTTTATTGCATATGATTATGTGGAAAAATTGAAGTTGCCTGTGTCTTCTTTGAATGTTAGATTGAGTGTTTCTACTCCAACTGCTAAACCTGTGATTGCATCAAAGATATGTTTGGATTGTCCTGTTGTTGTGAAGGATCGTAAGTTTTTGGTCAACTTGATTTGTTTACCTCTTGTTGAGATAGATGTAATCTTAGGGATGGATGGTTATCTTCTAACCATATCCTTATAGATTGTGCAAGTAAAACCATAGTTTTTCCTAAGGAAGAAAAGTCCGGATTCTTAAGCTCATTTGTTAAGGTCAAGTCTTTGTTAAGAGGGGGAGCACTGGGGATATATGGTATTGTCTTCTCTAGAGGTTAAGAATGAGAAGGATGTGAATACTATTCCGTTGTCAACGAGTTTCCGAAGTTTTCCCGATGACGTACTGGTTTGCACCCGAGAGGGAGATCGAGCTTTCAATTGATTTAGTACCAGGAGCAGGTCCTATCTCAATTGCACCGTATCGTATGTCGCCAACAGAGTTGGAGGAGCTGAAGAAGCAATTGGTGGAATTGTTGGAGAAGCAGTTTGTGCGACCAAGTGTTTCGCCATGGGGTGCGCCAGTACTTTTGGTCAAGAAGAAGGACAGAACTTCTCGGCTTTGTGTGGATTATCATCAGCTGAACAAGGTAACTATCAAGAATAAATATCCGCTTCCAAGAATTGACGATTTGATGGATCAGTTAAGAGGAGCTGTGGTGTTTTCCAAGATAGATCTGAGATCGGGGTATCATCAGATTCGTGTTAAAGGGGAAGATGTGCCGAAAACCGCTTTTTGAACTCGATATGGGCATTATGAGTATCAGGTGATGCCATTCGGGGTGACGAATGCTCCTGCCATATTTATGGATTATATGAACAGGATTTTTCGTCCGTATCTAGACATATTTGTCGTTGTCTTTATCGATGACATTCTGATCTATTCTCAATCTAAGGAAGAGCATGCTGAGCATCTTGGTATTGTTCTTCGATATTGAGAGAGAAAAGCAGCTGTATGCGAAGTTGGCTAAATGTGAGTTCTGGTTGGAAAAAGTTCAGTTTTTAGGTCATGTGATTTCTAAAGAAGGTATTGCAGTAGACCCATCAAAAGTGGAGACTGTTTTGCAGTGGGAAAGACCTAAGACGGTAACAGAAGTTCGAAGTTTCGTTGGACTTGCTGGTTATTACCGGAGGTTTATCGAAGATTGCTGGACCGCTTACACAACTTACGAGGAAAAGTCAAGCTTTTGAGTGGACGGAAGAACGTGAAGCCAGTTTTCAAGAGTTAAAGAAGAGGTTAACAACTGCACCTGTGTTGATCTTGCCAGATTCTAAGGGAACTTTTGACGTGTATTGTGATGCTTCTTATCAAGGGTTAGGCTGCGTTTTGATGCAGAATCGGAATGTTGTAGCGTATGCTTCTCGTCAGTTAAAGGTTCATGAGAGGAACTATCTAGCGCACGATTTGGAATTGGCTGCAATGGTTTTTGCTCTGAAAGTGTGGAGGCATTTTCTATATGGAGCGTTGTTCAATGTCTTTAGTGATCACAAGAGTCTGAAGTACTTGTTTGATCAGAAAGAATTGAATATGAGGCAAAGGCAATGGTTGGAATTCTTAAAGGATTATGATTTTCAACTTCAATACCACCGGGAAAAGCTAATGTGGTAGGTGATGCCTTGAGCAAAAAAGGTGCTTAGTGTTTCGGCAATGATGATCAAGGAGGAAGAGTTGATCAATGAGTTTCGAGATCTATGGTTGTCTGTGGAGTTTCTACCTGAAAAAGTTTGTTTGTTTAAGGTTGTGATCATAAACGAATTTCTTGATGTCGTCCGAGATAAACAAAAGGAAGATGTGTTTTTGCAAAATGAGAGAGAATTGCTAAAGCAAGGTCATAAAGCGACGGTAGAAGAAGGAGCAGATGGAATCTTAAGGTTTAAGGGAAGAATTTGTATGCCTGATGATTCTGAATTGAAGAAGTCGATTCTAGATGAAGCTCATACTAGTGATCTTAGTTTACATCCGGGGATGACCAAGATGTATCAAGACTTGAAAAGGTTATTTTGGTGGCCAAGGATGAAAAGAGACGTAGCAGAGTATGTGGAATCTTGTCTGGTTTGTCAGAAAGCGAAAGTGGAACATCAGAGACCAGCTGGAATGTTGCAACCGTTATATATTCCAGAATGGAAATGGGATAGTATCTCTATGGATTTCGTTACTGGTTTGCCGAAGACGAGGAAAGGTCATGATTCAATATGGGTTATAGTTGATAGGCTTACTAAATCGGCTCATTTCTTACTAATTAATATCAAGTATTCGTTGGAAAGATTAACCCAGTTGTACATCAGTGAGATTGTTAGATTACATGGTGTACCTACATGTATAGTTTCTTATTGGGATCCGAGGTTTACGTCAAGGTTTTGGCGAAGTCTGCAAGAAGCTATGGGAACTAAGTTGCGACTGAGTTCGGCGTATCATCCGCAGACTGATGGTCAGACAGAGAGAACTATACAATCTTTGGAGGATCTGTTGTGTGCTTGTGTGTTGGAGCAACGAGGAAGTTGGGATGAATTTTTATCTTTGATAGAATTCACCTACAACAATAGTTTTCACTCAAGTATAGGGATGGCACCCTATGAGGCGTTGTATGGAAGACGATGTCGAACTCTGTTATGTTGGTATCAGGATGGGGAAAGCATGACTGTTGGACCAGATCTTGTACAACAGACTACGGAGAAGGTAAAGATGATACAACAGAAGATGAGAACGACGCAAAGCAGACAGAAGAGTTATGCGGATAAACGAAGACGACCTCTTGCGTTTGAGGAGGGTGAGCACGTGTTTCTAAGAGTTACTCCTACGACCGGTGTCAGAAGAGTTATCAAGTCTAAGAAGCTTACTCCTAAGTTTATTGGACCGTATCAGATTATCCGACGTATAGGTCCTATGGCGTATCAGATTGCTTTGTCGCCTTTTCTATCCAATCTGCATGATGTATTTCATGTATCTCAGCTCAGGAAGTATATATCAGATCCGACGCATGTTATACAACCGGATGAAGTACAGTTGAAGGAGAATTTGACTTACGAGACTTTACCTGTTAGAGTTGAGGACCGAAAGGTAAAGCAGCTTCGAGGGAAAATGATCGAGCTAGTGAAGGTCATATGGAATGATGCGACGGGTGATGCTACCTGGGAGCTGGAAGATAAAATGAGGGATCAGTATCCTCATTTGTTTTGATGTGCAGCGAATTTCGAGGACGAAATTTTTTATTTGTTGGGGAGAGTTGTAACACCCCAATTTTTAGAAAATGTCCCGAATGTTCTGTTTGCTATTTTTCAAGCTTTTGTGTAAATGATTGTTATGTCCCTATTTTACTGTTTCTTATTTTTCTGTATGAAATATAAATATATTTTACAGGCTAAAATTTTATTTGATCGTTTTACGTATTTTGCTTCGATACTGATAAAATAAAAATTTTCTCGAGCCTCTTTGTTTTAATTTTTTCGGGAGATATACGAGACAATTAATACTTGTTTGTAATTTTATTTGAACTTTTGGGTGATTTGCTACATCGTGGGAAAAAATAGAAAAATGATTACGTCCCAATTGTCTTGTTTTTAATTTTTCTATATGTTACGTTTTTAATATTACATCTGTGATTTTATTTGGACTTTTTATGCGATTTGCTCAAGACGGGAAAATAATATTTTTCGGTAGGGAAATCTTGTTTTAATTATTCAGACTGGGGGATCTTACTAAACCCAATTCTGAATGAGACAATAATTAATCTTTTAATTTTTAGGATTTAACTGTCTAATAAAATAATTTTGTGTATTATTTTATTAGTCAGTATAATTAGATGACAGTGGACCCGGAAATGTTTTGCGGGACTCACGTTTAGCTGAACAGTTAACTTAGTAGCTTAATTAAACATCATTAAGAGTGGAACATTCTTGAACATGGTGACTAAGCTAGATGACTAGGTCATTAGTGACTAAGTTAGGTGACTAAGCTAGATGACTAAGCTTAAACCAACCAATGAGAGCAAAGCTTGTTAATCAAGGCTTAATCTTGACCTTTGATGCATCCAAGGGCTTGGATGAAGCCAACACAAATGGACACCTCTTGCCCACATGAAGGCTACGGCCATTAAGGCTTTGGAAGACCAAAAGTGACTTCTCTTGCATGCATTTCTCTCTTCTCTCTCTTCCAAGAACCCTAAACACCATTGTTGCTCTCTTTGTGAAGCATTCGGCCAAGGCTTCTACTACACCATCCAATCACCTAAAATTTCATCTAACCAAGTTTTCTAAACCTAAACACAATCCTAAGAACATCTCTAGTTGAGAGTTCTTACAAAATCCTTCATTTGAAGCTTGAAAACCTACTTGGAAGATTCAACCAAGAAGGTGAAATTCCTAGTTTTTCTTTTCTAAACTCTTTTTCAAAGTTCTAAGCCATAATTTCTCCATGGTTTAAGCTCTCTTTCTATGGTTAGTAACTTGTGGTTTTGTTTAAGCTTGCTAGGTGATTTGGTGGAGTGAAACCGAAACCCTAGGAGGAGTGAAACCGAAACCCTAGGAGGAGTGAAAGAATAGTTTTAGTCTTCATTTAAGGTAAGAGGAAGACTAATCTTATCATCTATGGATGGTGGTAAGAAGATGGAATGTGATTTTTGTGATTGTAGAATCCATAAGGATTCATTTGTGTGATTGTTAGTAGCTTGTTTATGTGTTTGTGTATTTGTTAGTAGCTTTCCTATTTGATGTTTGTAATAATTTGCATGTCTACAAGCTTTGATTGCATGTCTACAAGCTTTGATTTAGGTTATATGTGTTAGAAATATATTGCATGTGTTAGAATTGCATGATAATGTATAGGATGTGAATAACATGCTAAGGTATGCATGAGTGTTCCAAAGAATACAATCTTAAGGCTCATGCCATGGACATAAAAGGAGAACCAAAATGTTCTCATATTTTCCCTAAAGTGTAATTTAATTAACCTAGGAAAATTAACAAGAGATAGCATTATTTAGATCAAGGAAAATGAATTTAAAAATCCAATGATCCAAACATATATTTCGGCCAACATGCCAAACCAAAAATTCATGATTTCTAAAATCAATTCCAAACTATTTTCAAGCATAAAGATGCAATATATGTTAAAAAGAATTTTTCTCCAATGAGTTTTAAAGAAACAAAATGATTTGAATTAAGTTTAAAGATTAAAATTAATGATTTTATTGTTAGAAAAGAAATACAGTAACTTTCGAAAATTTCTAACATATAGCTCATGCTGTATTTTGAAGCATGTTAGTAGTTTTCAAAAGGATTAATTATATGGTTTAAAAATTCAATAAATAGAATTTTATGGTAAAATTAGGAAGCCATTAATATAATTTTCTAAGCAAAATACTGTCAATTTTTAGTAAAAATGGACAAATAAGATAGGAAAGATGTCTAAAAGATAGTATACGGTATTGAAAATATTTTACGTAGTTTAAACGTATTATTTATTATTTCTGTTTATTTAAACAGTAAATTTTAAGGGATTTGGACAAGAAAATGTATTAAAAACCCTACGCGATTAAGAAAACGTATTAAAAACCCTACGCGATTGAGAAAATGTATTAAAAATTTTACGCGATTGAGAAAATGCATTAAAAACTCTACGCGATTTTGAAAACAGAAAAATAAATTCACGCGATTTAAAAATGTTTGTAAAAACGACGAGATTATGAAAACGCGATAAAATTTCTACGCGATTGACCGAAAAGGGTATTTTCCATATTCTTTTCGGATTTTCTCGTATTTCTCTTTGTCGGGCTAAGAGGTGAACTCGTACAGCTTTGGAGCAAGATATTTGTCGGTGGGACTTATCTTGTATCTTTTTATCTTAGTTATACCAGTTTTTGGTGGATTGGTTGACGAGGGAAATTACATCGTGTTGTCGATGCGATAAACGTAGTGTGGTTCATTATTCTTATGAACTTGGAGACGTTAGTGTACGGGATCCCATATATGGACAGTCGGTCGCTCACGTGTGGTAACCGATAGCACACTAATGGACTCGACACGCACTATTTTTAATCGAGACTTCGTAAAGTCTAATAGTACATTGCCTGTAGTGCCACAATGTGAGACCGTGAACTTCACCATGCTTTGGATGATGGATTCTATATGACTTGGGGCTATAAACGCAAAGTGTGACAGCGCAATAGTTTGGTTGGGCAGCCGTGGTACTAATAGATTTTGCAAGTCATTCTCTCTTTGATATCTACTTGTGTTTAGCTCCATGGAGTAGGGTTGTGTCATATTATATCTGAATTATATCTTGAACATTATTTATCTTATCTGTTTATTTATTTATTTAGATATTGATTCTGAGAAATTGTCTGTTTCTGAAATTATTTTATTTGTGATGTTATATTGTATGTGTTAATGTTTTATCTATGAAATCATGTGTTGTTATGATAATTAGATTTTTACACTATCTTGTTATTAAATTATATTCTGACTTTTCATATTGCATGAACTGTATATCTGTTGTTTGTCGTTTTCTTATTTGTCATGTTTGTGGTGATTTTAGATTGTCTTACCTCTTTCTTTATTGTATGTGTTTTCTGTATTTTATTTTACGCGGTAAAGAGTTTGAGGAAGAGGAACAGCCTCTTGAGATTCTATATCCCGAGGAGGAGGAAGATCAGCAAGCCGAAGATGAGTTCGACGATCAAGAACCATCTGATCATCCATATCCATTGGATTGATTGGTTTGGGTATGGCGGTGCCGGATTTTTGGGGTTCGTGACACTCGAGTTTCACGCGGTGGATCGTTAGCTTGGCATATGCGAGGAGATAGAGATTCCGTGACGTATGTGGGACGGCTGATGTGTCCCTACGTCATAGGTTTGATGACGAGCCGTGATGACGACATTGTGTTTTACACCTAGAGTTACCTTTATCCATTAGGCGTCATTGGGGTGGTGTATCCACTGAGCCTAGTGAGATGACACTCGTATCGACTGCGTGGTCTTGATAATCACATATTTTATTCATTAAGAAACCCTTATGTTTAGTCATTTACACTCTCCATATTCTTAATTGATTGAGTTTGGTATGATTTTGTGAGTTTGAGCTCAAATTGGTCCTAATTGAATATTTTCAGCATTATTGAGATTTGACACTATTTCTGTATTTTGGCCATAACTTGAGTTCCTAATATCTGATGAACATGAATTTTACCTTGTAGGAAAGCTAAGAGGAAGCTCTACAACTTTGATGAAGAGCTCGAAGTCTGATTCAGATGTCTAAGGGACCTAAGTTGACATGGAAGTCAGAATACGGGTTCTGTCAGTAGAATCCGAACAGTCTGCACTCAAAAAAATCATATCTCAAGATGTAATAATGGAGATGGGCTGAAATTTGGACATTGGATAGTCAAGATCCAAATAAACAACTTTCATGAAGAACACATTTTGAGAAAAAGAAGTCTAGTAGGTCATTTTGAGCTTGCAAGTCGGAACAGAGGTGCTGAAGTTGGGTTTGAATAACCTACGGTATTTGGGACATATCTTAGGCTTAAGGAAGCCAAATTGGACGAACCAGCTATCCATTTTATAGCCAAGACAAGGATCTACAACTTTCATGAAGAACACTTTTCGTGGTTCTGAAGTATAGTGGGTCGTTTTTGGCTTCCAAGTCAGACACGAAATTTTCGTCCTCAACCATCCACTCATCCATCCACTAATCCACTCATCCATCCACTAATCCACTCATCCACTCATCCACTAACTCACCCACTCATCCACTCATACACTAATCCAACCACTTAACCACTCCACCCACTCATCCACTAATCCATCCACTCATCCATCCACTCACCCATTCATGTCCATAATTTCCCACTCACCAAAAGTCCTTTGGCATTTTTCACTAATTCAACCACTCAACCATTCCACTCACTCATCCACTAAACCAATCCACTAAACCAACCCACTAATCCATCCACTCAAACACTCCACTCACTCACCCACTCATCCACCCACTTCCCTTTGTCATTTTGTTACCTTAGACTTCTATAAAAGGCACCATTTATCATGAACAAGATGTAATTCTCCTTCATTTCTCTCTAAGTTTCTTCTTGCTTCTTCATAGTTTCTCATAGTTTTGTATATTTTGATGCTCCCCTTCATGGTAATGGAGGGCTAAGCTACTTTGGGTCAATTTAGAACTCTTGAAGAGATTGTGGTTTGGATTCTTGAGACCTTGGTTATGCATTGTATTTGATTTGTAATTGAATTCCTCTTTTCTTCTTCTTTCTTCTTCTTCTTGATCTTGAATGCATGAATGGTGATTCTATTTATGTTGATCTGATTTGATCTTGGTTTAAGATTGAGAGTTATGATGAAACTTAGAACTGATTGATCTAAACTAATCACATAAATGAAGATTGAGATTTGTGATGAAACTTAGAAGCTGATTGATCTAAATTAATCACGAGAATTGAAGAGGTTAGGTTATTGATTTGTGCCTAAGTTAATTGAATTCGGTACTTGAAATTAACATAGATTTTCATGAATGGTGCGATTGCGGATTTATGTTTATCACTTGTTAATTGAATTCTAGGCGATCGTCTAGTATGAATTATGGATTTGATGCGAGAGATCTCGGTTAGATCCAAATTAACAATTCAATTGCGCTTCAAGTGTTTTATGAAGGGTCTATGATTGAATCCACCCAATCTTGGATAGGTTTCTAAATTGACTACTCTTTAATTGTTATTTCTTCCTTTAATTTTGTTAAGTGCGATCTTAAACTGTCAAACCCCCCTTTTTGCTAACTTTCACTTGATTTGATCAAATTGCATTTACGATCCTTGAGGAGACGATCCGGTGTTGTCACTGTGCTACAAGCTTAGGTAATAACTTCGGTTATAATTTTGACTGAGTTCGGCGCTCGTCAGGTCTCATGTCCGCCGAGTGTCGAGGCATCCTGGATATTTATCTTCTGATGAGTTTCTTGAGAGCAATCCAACAGAGGATTAAATATTTATGATGTATTTTTTGGCGCATCTGCGTATGTATATATTGACTCTTTACTGTTTTTCTTTACTGTTTCTGTTTAAATATTTGTAATTGTAGTTGTAAATTATTTGTGTAACTTATAACTTGGACCATATGTATATTATGAGTGATGTTGTTCTGTTTACTTTATGTTTCCGCATTATTTTATTTAATAATATTCTGTTTAACAGGAGTTATTTTACAACCCGTATTAGTACATAATAAATGTTTTACAACTTGGGTAAATTTTATTTATCTTTCTTTTATTTTCTTTTATATGTGACATCCTCCAAAGGGGTGTTACAATCCACATGGCAATGTCCTCGAGCCACCGTGCACAACCTTACCATTGTTGAACTCGTTGATAGTCGTCATCTCTTATGAAACCTACGAACTTGCCACCCAATTCGCGCCACTGGCATCGCTCCATCGTCGCCATCGCATTAGCCACGTAGATCCGCTCACTAAGCCATCGTTCTTCCACATGCCACCAGTCCACCTCGCCGTCGTCCAGAGCCGCTTAGATCACCACCTCGCTACCATGTCACCTGGCTCACCACCGTCTTTCTCCCTCAGCCTGAATCTGGCCATGGAAGCTTAGATCTGGCCATGACATATTAGATTTTTGCTTGAATATTTCCCTCACCCATGCTGCCAAGTCTCGCCGCCTCCTCATCCTCCACGACCCCAAAAACAGAAAATCCCACCAGAACCTCACCATAGTCATCCTTCATAACCTCGTGCCGCCACGATCTGCCATTGAGTCGCGCTGTCGTCCACCCAACACTAGTCTTCCACTACCAAAGCTATTGCCAGAGCTGTCACTGGAGTCCACTGTGACCAATAGAGCCTCCTCCAAGCCACTCGATTTTCTGATGGCATTCCTTCTCATCCACGATGGTGTTCGTTCCTGGTTTTGGTTTTCTTCTTCTTTTTCATTTTCTCATATACCTTTGAATATTTTTTTTATTATCTGAATTTTACTTTGACTGTAATGGAGATTAATGTGAGTTGATTTAATATTTGTTTATTAATTTGAACCTATGTTTGAAGTTAGTTTACGGATATACTTTATTTTTGTTTTTGGGTTTGAATGAAAATGGCTTAATCAATTGCGAGAGGATAACTTTTTTTTATATATTAAAAAGTATTATAGTCATATTAAATAATTATTATGCTATCAGAATTTTTATATTATTGGACACCAAATGTCTGATTGTGTAAGAGTTAATAAGGTCTTTTATACTATCAGTCTTTATCTTATTATCTTATACTATCAAGTCTTATACTATCATGTACACCAAACATAACCTTACTCTAATCAATAGAGTGAGAGGGAGAGAATATGAGATTAATGAAGATAGAGGGGGAGAGAAAAAATATTAATTAAGTTAGAGAAATAGTAATTTAATTATCTTAAATCGTATTTTTTTTTTATTTAGCATGCTTAACAACTTTTTTAAATCTATATGTATTAACCTTAACTGAAGGAATATTAACCTTAAAAAATTAAAGATAAGTTTTTTTTATTAAAAATGATGCATTTAATACATTAGAAATCAAAAAATTTTACTTTTTAATAAAACATTTTATATTTGATTCGTTAACAAGTAACTTTTTAAGAAAAATCTTATTACTTCGATGAATACCCAGATCTTATCTTATATTACGAACATCATATAAAATTGCACAAAATGCTCCAACCTCCAGACTCCGAAGTGGTAGTCATTCTGTTCGTCTCACTAACTTGCACCAGCCAACATGATGAACATTCTTTTCGTATACAATAGAGATAAAAGCATTATAACATCATATATAACAAATTTATCTTTAAAAACATTTTTATATTTCTTGTTTAACAAATTTTCTTGTTTTGGACCAGGTATAGACCCATAAAATTAGAGTAATCTGACCCTCCAAACTGGTCCTCAGACATGTAATGCATAAGGAACTACTTGTCCACTAAGCTTATTCCTTCCCTGACAAAAATGAGGAGTCACCGCTCAATTCAGATAGAGGGAACAGACTATACATAATAACATTTTCCCACACCACAAGGGGACAGTGCATGATACGCATTGAATCACTCAGACCCTCTACACTTTTTACACGCTCATATGTCTCTATATAAAGGTAAAATGAGATGACAAAGGTATGCATTAACTCCATTGCACACTATCCACCTTGAGTAGCCACTGACTTGAGCGTCAAAGTATTTTTTGCATGTATGCATCCCCTCGCTCCTCACACTGTTGTAGTTGCGCTACAGAGGACTCTACCATTGCTCATCTTCTCAGGTAACTCTTAAAATTCAGTTCTGAACATGGACGTTGTTTATAGGAAAGATAAATTTCTATTCATAACCCCACTCTTAATACTCCACTTACCACCAACACAATGGTGAACATAAGAAGGAGACAAACTCCAACAAACAAAAATCGAGCTTCTGCTATTAGAGGTGGAAATAGGTCAGGCTGTCCGTTAGGGGCCTATGACCTGACATATTTGAGGCTTGACCTGACCTGAACTATTTACTAAACAAGTTAGGCTAAAACATTTTAAAAATTCTGTTTAACTAAAAAGACCAGGCTTCAGGCCTTTTAATAGGTCTTTTAAGCCTAACAGCCGGTCTGATCTATTTAACTATATATAATATAATATATTAATATATTTTTAATTAGATTTTAATAAAAATTAGTAACTAAAACTTAAGTTAGTAAGTTAGAATAGAAATAACATATTTATCAATATATTTAATGCAATATATTTATTAGAATGAAAACAATAAGTTAACATTCACCTCCTACTTTTATAGATACTTACTACTTTCTTGCTTTAGTCTTTGGTCAATGTGAAACTTGAAAATATACCAAGTTACAAAATATTTCTAAGTCCCACATCGACTAAAGACTAGAGCAAGAAAGTAGTGAGCATCTATAAAATTAGAAGGTGAATGTTAAGTTATAACAAATGCTTATTGGCCTTGAATAGACACATTGACTTATTTCAAGGCTTAAGTCTGTTAGCTTATGTAAAGGCATGTTGACCTATTTAAATGTAGGTCTGTTAGCCTATGTAAATGCATATTGACCTATTTAAAAGTAGGTTTGTTAGCCTATGTAAAAGCATGTTGGCCTATTTAAAAGTAAATTTGTTAGTCTATTTAAAGGTCTCATTGCAAAGTAAGCCTTTAAATAGGCTTTCAGACCAGGTCAAGTCAAACTTTTAAAAAGGTTAGGCCAAACCTTAAAAATTGGCATATTACAATCTCACAGACCAGACTCAGGCCTTATAATTGAGATACAGGCCAGACATGTTTAAGGCAAAACCTAGTATAACCTGGCTTGGCCTATTTCCACCCTTATCTGTGGTGCGCGTTTCCCCAGCAACAAATTGCCATCCAGCATTAGTCCCTGTTGCTCATAGACTAGTCATACTCCGACCAGAACTCGAGCAGGACAGGTACGTGACTTCTTTCGTTGGAGAGAATCTCTGTTTCCCCCTAGAGAGTTTCGATGCGGTAACACCTTGGTCAGCAAAAGGTACCCTCTAAAGATGTTAGGCAGCGAATATTAGTGCTACATCGCCTTGGTGACCATATAGACAATAAAGCTCAGTCTTGACTCGTTAGAATTGACCACCAAGAGTTGTTCAGGGTAGAACTACTCTCCCTAATCAGATTCAAAGACAAGCAGATCTAGCACCAAGATGAAAGACTCCATAACCTGATACGAATAACCAACCAAGACCAGGGTGGCGAAAACTAATATCTCAAAAGGGATCGTGGAGAAGACAAAAGACTTCACAAAGTGACCGCCTTCCAAAGAATTCAAGGGTCTCGGATCCCGGTCACAACGTTAGGCAAACCCAAGCAAGAGAGTAAGAACTTAGAGCCAGAAGTTCGGTCGCTCAAAATCAACCATTCTCCGATGAACTGATGGTGTACGAGATCCCTAAGCGGTTCAAATATCACACAAATATTAAACCCTACGACAAAACTTTGGACCCTCATGAACATCTGGATGCTTACATTTTTGCACTCTTATTCATTTAGGGTGGTGACTCGCTCATGTGCCAAGTTTTCCCCCGTCATTGAAGAAAGCCGCCCTGAGATAGTTCACCACTTTAGCCTCTAGGTCTATCACTAACTGGGAAAGCCTATCCTGAAGATTTTTACTGTACTTTATCACCAGCAAAGTACAGTCTATATTCACATCCTGTCTTGCCTAAATCAAGCAAGGAAAGTAGAAGTCCCTATGAGACTTTACATCCCAATTTAACAAGGAGATTGTAAACATACGAGACTAGGATGAAATATTTGAATTATTTTATATCAGAGAAGGACTTCATCCACGATACTTCTCATTTTCACTGGCCAAAAGGGAGTCTAAGACCATGGACGAGTTTCGTGCTTGCACCAATGAATACATCAATGTCGAGGATGTTCTCCAGGTTAGGAAGTACCTCGAAAGAGAAGATTCTAACCCAAACCCGGAAAACAATCCAGTCAATAAGGCCAAAATTCAAGACCACATCTTAAAGGGAAGTTTGAGAGTTATACACTCCTCAACATACCTCGAGCCCAAATCTACTAAGAGATCATGAACACCGAACCCCGAGATGGGCAAAGGCCTCCCCTTATAATGAGGCCAAATGACAGATCCACGATTTGCACTTGGCACGACAACCATGGTCATAACACCGAAGATTGTAACAACTTCCACGATGCCATCGAATCCCTTATTCAGGATGGACATCTGGGTCGATACATGCTCTGAAACCGCAACAACGATCAGAGATAAGACCACTATAGGAAACATAGGTACAACCCCGGAGTCCCTCTCCCTCTTACCAAAGAAGATATTCCCCAACCACAAAGAGAATCCTAGCCTGTGATCACCTCAGGTTAATGCCCTAAATCAAGACAGGTTGCAACCTCAACGTGATAACCAGGAGGATGGTCACCACTACGCTGAAGTAACTCAAACAAACACATAATATCCTGTAATTATTACTTTAACGGTGTAAACATCTTTGGATATCAATGAATCAACTCTTTCCAACTACTGTCTTATTTGAAACTGGTACTTCGGTCGTGACCGCAAGTCCACGAGTACCCTGGTGCGCCATATCCCCCAAGGTCACCACGCCTTGGTGAGATCCAAGGAATACAAGGTCCGAAAAGGATAAGCTAATTCAACATTTACATAAAATAATCAAACTGGGGAGAGCCACTTGAACACCCTCCGAGGTCATGTAGCGTGATTAAAGGTATTAACTCATGCCCATTTGAGCCACACCTTAGCCACCAACCGATGTGGTTTACAGTGGTTAAGGATAATCGACTGTAGCCCGAGACAGTGGACTCCACGCTACATAGTTACATAGTCAAATCAAACGAATCCTACCATTAAGGTCGAGTTTCGTATTCACCATGGATGGTAAAGTGAATGTTCGTCAAATCAAACGAACCCTACCATAGAGGTCGAGTTTCATATTCCCCTCAGATAATAAAGTGAATGATCGCCTAATTGAATGAACCTTACCACTGAGATTGAGTTTCGTATTCATCTCGAATGGTGAAGTGAATGCTCATCCAATGAAATAAACCCTATCATCAAGGTCGAGTTTCGCATTCATTTAGGTTGGTGAAGTAAATGTCTCTCCAATCAAGTGAACCCTACCACTAAGGTCGAGTTTCGTATTCACCTCGGATAGTGAAGTGAATGTTCGTCCAATTGAATAAATCATACCACTGAGGTCGAGTTTCATATTCACCTCGGATGGTAAAGTGAATGTTTGTCTAATCAAATAAACCCTACCACCGAGGTTAAGTTTCACATTCATATCAGTTGGTGAAGTAAGTGTTTCTCTAATCAAGCGAACTCTACCTTTAAGGTTTATTTTTGCTTTCACCTCAGTCTGGTGAAATGAGCGTTCATTATATAAGCGTACATTGAGACTTGGCATTGGACTAATCTCAGAATTACGAAAACAACTACACAAGACAATGACAATTCAACTGCACAATACAACGAGAGATAGAATGTTTGGAAAAAAAAATAAGTCTTATTCTTATTCAAAACATTGTTTATTTTAGTCTACTTTACAAAGAGGAAGTTATTCTCTTTCAAGAAGGACCAATAAGACACCATCGTGCAAAGATTGCCCTTTTGAGAATAGCCAGGAAGGTAGCCTGATGAAAAAATGGTGACAACCAAGCATTGATCTACACGGGTTACCGCAACTGTTGCTTAAGATGAGAGCAATCTCTCTCCCTTGATCAGACTAAAGATAGGTCCCATAGCGCTACACTTCCTAACCACCCTAGTATTCCCACTACACGGCAGCAATTAAGGAAGCAAAGGAAGAAGGCAGTAGAACCCATCAACACCCCACAAGGACTACAAACAGAAGTCCTAAGTCTTTTCAGTGGAAGTGGAACCATACCCCACCGCTACATACACCTGAAAGAAAAAGACTTATGTTGCTGAGAGGTGGCTGGACCAAGTTGCGCGAGGCAGTTACACGATCCTCACTAAGCTACTATACCAGGAAAGAAAGGCCTCCAGAACATGTAGCCAAAGGGGAACACATTTGAGAATTTGGGGGAAAACTAGAATATGGCCTCAGAAAGGGACATGACCCTCCACACGCTCACAAGAAGCAAGAAAGGGGCCATTCTTTACGGAAGACCCATGCTCAGTTATACCTAGAAGATAAAGGGAACAAGTAATAACCATACTACAGGCATTCCCTATTTATAGAAGAAGTAACGCATCTTGATTGGTCTATAAATGAGGTGAACTGGCTACATGATCGAAGCCATGATTAATTGTTCCCCCATGTAATTGGCCGTAAAGACAGTAAACAGTTGGGGAACAAAGCTGAAAACTGCTGTTGCCATAAAAGCGGTCTTAACTCCCAAAAAATCCAAGGAAGTGGTTCTTTAGCAAGCACAGACCGCTATAAACCACAGAGTAAAAATTGCTAAAAAGGCATCAGATCCAAAACCTCATCACCGAGATCGAGCGTTGAACCCACATCAATGAGCTACGCAAGCAAAATTGCTTAAGTATAAAGCCAACATCAAGATTAAGTGTCTAACCTATCTCGGTCTAACAAAGGCAAAAGTTCAACAAGCATGAAGGTAGCGTCGAGATGGAGCGTTGGACTCGCCTTGGCAATAGAAATAAAGCAATATGTAGAAATTATCAACTATTTAATTAAAAAGTACCCAAGTTTGGGACTTATCCAAATACAAAAGTAAAACCCTATACAGGGGGCAACAAAATAAAATAAAAAAAGCATAAAAAAAGTGGCACTTTGATCTTCCAAGGTTTTCACTGCTGCCTTAGTCTGCCCAGCCTCAATCTGCATCACCTCGACCTCAATCACCTCACTCGCACTTTAGCCAGCATCCGACACCATCTCTACCCCTTCACGACCTTCCACATTGTGATCCACTTAATTACCAGGGACGATATTTGAAGTGACCATGTCCACGATCTGCCCATCCTAGACTTCCTTCAGCGTAACGATTCCCTACTCGTTAAGTCTAGGATTAAGGATACAGAGTTGGCTGAGGGCATTTTCAGATATCTCTTCCACGTACGCCGACCAATCATCCACGGTCCGTTCAAACTCCCTCTTTAAAAGCTCATACTGAACCCGGACATTAGCAATGGTAGACTCAGACAAGGCCAAGTTCTTCTTCAGTTCATCCTCCTGAGCTTTCTCCTGACTGAGTTGTGCCTGAAGCTTATCGGCCTCGACAACCTTAACTTGAAGAGACTTCATCTTAGCAACTCGAGCAAAAAGAGAGGGGATAATAGAAGCATCTGTGGTCAGGCGATCTATAACATCCTAGAAACCATGTTAGGCTTGTAATTAGTTACAAAAGTAATATATTACTTGTTTAGCATATCGGTAAAGTTTTGTGACAAATTGAGTTAGTTTAGGTATTTTGTTGCAATACATAGTGTGGAAAGTGGCCTAAAATGACTCAGAAAGTGGTATAAGTTACTAGATTAAGGGAAACAAATTTAGATAATTTGTTTCGAGATCAGAAATGAGGTAAGTAAGGTGTGGTTAAAGTTTTAAGATAATCTGAGTTAGTTTGATATTTTTAAGCATACTGGTTATGTGTTTTAATGCCGGATTGACCCCTAGCAGATATGAAAAAATAGAGAAAAGATGAAACAAGATTTTTAATGAATCCTAGGATTTATTTTAAATCTGTTGGAAGTTGAAAAACTTGAATTAGCATAATTCAAGTGTCCTTAGCAGATACAAGTTCCAGTATGGTTTTAGGGGCAAAATGGACTTTTCCTTCAGTTTCTCTATTAACTCTTGGTTGAGAGGAGAAAGAGAAGCAAAAAATGAAAAGAAAGAAAGAAAAGAAATAAAAGGGAGAAGAGAGAAAATGGAGAAACCGAAGAGGGAAGAGAAGAGAAGATGAAGGACCCAAGCAAGAGGATCCAAGGCAAGATTCAAGAGCAAGAGTAAAGCTTCAAGATCAAGGCTTGAAGATCATCATTCAAGCAAGAGGTAGGGGATTCTATTCATCTTTTCTTATTGTTCATCATGGATGAACATAGGGTTCATGAATGGAAGTAAGGATTTAGAAAACCAAATCTATGTTTTTGGCTTGGTTCTTGATTTCAAGGGCTAGGTTAGTATGTTTTCAGCTTAATAAGTACTAGATAGTCATTTATGGCTTAAAATTAACCATTAGGGTTCATAGAAGAGGAACTTTGTGATGGTTGGAGTTTTGGGGGTTTTGGACCAAAATCTATGCCTAAGTGAATCAATATGTTGTATAAAAGTTACAACAAGTTTAGGGGCCTAGATTGGTGTTAAAAATCACCTAGGAACCAAGTTTAGATGATTGGAAGTTAAGTTAGAATCAATGGAACAGTAGGAGCAATCTACAGAATTGTTGTTATGTATAAAGCGCTTAGGCGTTGGATTACGAGTGCTCAGGCGCTCAAAGGCCAAAAAATGATGCGCGCATTAGTACACTAAGAGCTCAGGAGCTTTGCGAAGAGCGCTCAGGCGCGCATACAACGCTCAGGCACTGAAGAATGGATGCTTAGGCGCCCAGAACAGAGTTGAAAATATAATTTCTTATGTATAATTGAGTCATTCCAATGATTCCAGTTTCTTGTTTATGCCTTCTTGAGTGTGTTGAGACTCCATAAAAGGGTAAATCTTAGTGAGAAGGATTGACTTGCATATAAGGGAATATAGAGGAAGAAGTTGTGTAATTCTTTAAGTAAGGATTATTATAAATCAAGTTTAGATCATAAGTGACAAAATGTTACTCATGTATCACAAGAGAGGTGATAAGAGAGAGTTAAGAAGCTAGTTGGCAATAGCAGAATACCATAATGCTTAATTGGAAAGAGTTAAGGACTAATGTGCTGAGTTGGCAATAGTATAGTGTCATAATGCCTAATTGACAAGAGTTAATTGATAAGAGTTAAGGGCCAAGGTGCCGAGTTGGCAATAGTAGAGTGCCATAGTGCCTAATTGGTAAGAGTTAAGGGCCAAGGTGTCGAGTTGGCAAAAGTTAAGTGCCATAGACCCTAGTTGGCAAGGATGAATGCTATAGTGCGTGAAGAGCTCTCAAATAGTGAAAGAGAGTTAGTAATGCAAAGATAGTAGTGTACTAAGTCTAGTTGACATTAGTTAAATGTCGTAGTGCATGAAGTGTTGTCACAGAGCAGAGGTAGAGTTAGTAATGCAAAGATGGACTTAGTATGAGGTCATGTGGTGGTTATGTTAGAGTTATGACATAACTACGCATTTACACACACATCACACTTCACACATGCTTGCTATCCCTAGAGAATAGGAAATGGAGGCATCCACTCAGTTATGGTGGCAATATCCATCTAGTTAAGGTAGATTACTTGGTGATCTATGGGTGTAGGAGGTCATGTGTTGTGGTAACAGACTTCATTCCTAAAAGTAGGCTATAAGGGGTCACACGTTATTATGGCAGAATTCCTCTGCGCCTAGGGGGAATAATTAAGTATTCATGACATTGCACCAACACTAACATATAATTTTCTTTGAACATAAACATACATCATTCCATCATTGCATTATTTAATATTTTGTTTAGTTTGGACATATTTATGTGATTGTTGTTTATGTGTTGTTTGGTGCCTTCGGTGACAGCTGTATGGGCGGTTGTCTGGTCGATGATTTCAAATGATTGTATGGACGATTGTTTTATATCATTGTGGTTTCGGTTATAAGAACAGAAGTATAGTTTGCTTAGAAACGTTACATAGAGAAGAAGTTTGTAATTGTTTCTTATGCAGAAAGTATTAGTATGTTTATTAGTTTTAGTTGAGTTTATTCATTGCGAATGTTTAAACTGCTGGTTTTGGTATACTTATACTGAGAAATGTGATTTCTCACCCCGTTGTTGTCATGTAAATCTAGGTGGAAGTTCATCCAAAGGCAAGAAGAAGAAGTGTGAAGATAAAGATAGTTTTTATGCTTTCTAGTTTAAAGCTTGTATTTATTTATAGGTTTTTAGTTTGTTCAGGAAGTTTATGTATACAATGAGCCCTTTAGTGGCAATGTTATATGAATAACTTTTAGTTTTCCGCAAGGCTCTCCATTATTATTTGTTTAAATGATATGAATTTGTATTATGTTAAGTTAGAAGTAGCATAACTAATACTACTTATCCAGGTATATATTGATATACTAGGTTACAGGTATTAGGGTGTTACACGATCAACCTCAACCTGTAGTAACTTGAATTGCCCATTCTTCTAGGTTGCCTCTGTGACAACAAAGTCGAGAAGCCTACCTCTCTTTCAGATCTAATTCAAGCTTCTACTTGTCACTTCAGAAGGTGTTAAGTTCCCCTTCTAAATTGGAAACATCTAGGGATGAACCCCAGTTTTCTTCCATAAGCCAAAGCAAAAAGACAAGCCACAAAGCCCCCCAGTTATGCCCTACAGAAGAACTTTGGCATGTCAAGCTAGACAAACGCCTTTGCCTCTACTTGATTGTATAACAAGTCATCAATAAAGCTGGAAGGATCATCTGCATGATGCCACATCGATACTGGTGAAGGCCTAAGTGAAGCACCATTAAACTCTAAGCCGACAAGAGCCTCGAACACTTTAGAATGCCCCAGAATGACATCGATGGCAACCCTCTTCCCTCTGTCATCCATGCTACCTTCAACTTGTCTTTTTCGGGCTTGCAATGGCAAAACGGAAGAGTCCGTTTCAAGGTCTTGTGCCCCAACGAGCGAGATAGGATGAGAAACCGCCATAACCACTAGAAGAGGAGTTGCATTGAAGGAATAGGAACAACAACAGTCACCCCCTGAGCAACTACTAAGGTTCGAGACCCCGACACCTCACCACCTTTCTCTACCAACATCTCAGCCAGGCGCCGAAGCTTAGAGGGTGGAGTCATACTTTCTGCAAACAAAAAGAAGAATGTTACCACACTTATACGAGTTCATGCAAGAAGGCAAGTATAAAAGAGAAATGCATAAGACGAGGTACCTAACACATCCCTTACAGAAGTGACAGACTCATCCAAGATATCCTTACAAGAGATGGTCCCCCTCTTTTAGTCTAATTAATCAACAAATTCAAGACCAAAGCCTAGGAAAGAAGGATCTTAAAGCTCGGAGTTTCTAACTCTTTGTTGCTCTGATCTTAACCAATGTCGGTCCAGTATAAATGAAGGCGTGGCTCACCTTCCGGGTGACGAAAAAAGGTGTCTTACCCGGAGTCCCTTATATCCTAAAGAAGTCCTTTTTAAATTTTTTGAAAGACTCTTAATAGGGCTTGAAGATCGAACGTCCACTTTGCGTACGCAGTGTAACCCACCCTTTGGTTTGGTTACTCCCATAGGTGGTCAACCGAGAGAAAAGGAAAAAGAAAGACTTAATCGAGTACGACCACCCAAAGACCCGATAAACCAACTCGAATGCTCGAACAAACCCCCAAGCATTTGGATGAAGTTAGGTAGGTGCCATTCGCAAGTGATTAAGAACTCCCGAAGTCAATAAGCGGAAACCTTGCCCTAATCCTAGTAAAGAGAGCTTCATAAATATACATGAAGTGCTTGCCCTCCGTACGGGCCGAGCACACCCTTTCTTCCTCTGACAGGTACCGGATCGCAAACTCTCGGTCTCTAAGCCCCTCTATGGTCAACTGTAGATATTGTTGCTTTTCTTGGACATCCTTAGTAGTCCTCACATAAGAGGGAGTACCCAAAACTTCATGGTCCACCCAATGATATCTATTAGCACTTCAAGGAAGGATGAATGTTTTCTCCTCCCCAGGAATAGTCCTCACTCGCTTTGCAGGTGTAGCCCTCCGTTTTTGCTCCATACCTGTAGAGGACGCGCCCGAGTTAGACCCCGAAGAATCATCCAAACCTCCTAATGTTGTCAGATACTCATAAACCCCACAGACAGGCTGGCCACTATCCTACACCAAGTCCTCACTACCCAACATTTCTTGTCGCTAAGTGCCTCCCACTAAGCGTTCAAATAAAAAGGCAAAAATAAAAAGGATAAAGATGAGGAGTACCTTAGGTTCTGAAGCAAAAGGTTCTGAACAGTGAAGGAATGCTAAAGAAGCCTTGAAACACCAACAACTGCTAGAAGAGTCATTAGAGAAAGAGAATTTTGAGTATAAAAATCTAGAAAGTAGATTTGGGGCAAAGATTGGAGAAAACCTCTCTCTACCATATTTATAGGCGTGGAAAGTCACCACCTAACCACTACTATCAAGGGAAGGGTATGCCGTTTCAATACAGATAAGACATTTCATTCAAAACGACCTATTATGATGTCTACTTTTCAAAACTCAAAAGCGGTTCATCATAATGTTATAAATCCCAAACAGCGGCACCCACAACTCCTCAACCACGTGTCACATCGCTTTAGAGTGAAGGTAACCAAAAGGATAAGGTTCAGAGTTCAAAACTAAAGCAACGTGTGACACTACAAAGTGACACGTAAGCTGAACACCTGACCTTCAGCAAAACTCCAGGGTGAAACAACACCCCGGATCTCGGCCTAAGAGAGAATTGTAGTAGACCCCCTACAGCATGGGGGCAAACAATTGCACATCCTGGACCAAGAGATGATAACGTAAGCAAAATGATCTAACCCGAATCTCGATCTTACTTGCTAATCCCAAACTCGTCCTAGTATGTCACGGACCTCAGACCTTTGAGAAAACACCGTAAAATCCAGCATAAAACACTATGACTCGAATCCCTTTGTCCATTGTGTGCTGAATGTTCTAGTTGAACATGTACCTTGACACTTAACTGTCTAATCTAAGTGTCAAGCTGAGAGTAACTATTCTGAACAAGATATAGGCCCATAAAATTATAGTAACCATACCCGCCAACCTGGCCCTCATACATGCAATGCGTAGGGAACCACTTGCCCACTAAGCTTGTCCCCTCCCTGATAGAAAAAAGGAGACACCACTCTACTCGGATAGAGGGGACAAATCATAGAAAATAACATTTTCCTGCACTACAAGGGGACAACGAACGATATGCACTAAATCGCTCAGACCCCCTACACTTTTTACACGCCCATTGATGTGTCGATAAAATACGCACATCTTGTTCTTGATTTGAGATGGATTTAGGTGTGTTTTGATTGATTTATGTTGAAATTTATGTCACATTTAATCTATTATCCTTGTTATCTTATGATTGGTTTTTCTTTATGTTTTTAGGTCCAAAATAGATGTTCTGACATGACTCTATGAAGTTTTGGATCGATTCATTGCAATGGAGTTGAGCTCATAATTTTTATGATCAAGATTCGCTGAGTTTTTGACCTTTGCGTGATAAAATAAGCATAACTTGAGTTATGGAAGTCGAAACAAAGTGATTCCAGTGGCATTGGAAAGTTGAGAAAAAGAGCTACAACTTTCATAAGATAACTTCTGACTAGGAGACACGACCGTATCTAACTTAGAAAACGCTTTCAAGCTCACACGACCCTGTCTCTTGGACACATGGTTATGTCTGCCTTAAACATGCAAATTATATTGTTTTTCAAGCTCACACAGTCGTGTCGAGCTTAGACACGACCGTGTGAGGTCTCCTGAGCCTAAAAACAACAATTTTTCACCCCAAAATGATTATAAATAGGGCAAATCTCTAAACCAAAAGGGGGTTTCTTGGCAGAAACTTGTGTGACGGCTGGTTTTGAGAGGTAAAGGTAGAGAATTGGGGGCGATGGCTTAGAAAGCAAGAACAAGAGTTATTGAAGTTCAACCATTGAATACATCTTCTCCATCTTCATATTCTCCATCTTCTCTTCTTATTTTGAAATCATGGTTGTTTCTTTAACCTTTGTTCTTGATTGTGTGCTACATTAGTCATGAGTGACTAAATCGTTTTTTTTAGGATTGAGATGTAACTCTCTACTTTTCTATTATGAATTGTTAATTTGATTCTTTGTTAACGTGAAATTATTGTTCTTAATTCATTCTTGGTATGCTTAATGTTTATGGTATATTACGCGTCATATTTACATGATCTTAAGCTTTTGGTGAATGATCGAAAGAAGAAATCTAATTTCTTAATAATCCAAAAATTAAACTTAGAAATTGAGACCTAGACATAGACTTAAATCCTTCGAGGGTTAAACAATTGTCATAAAATTTAATGGGTTGAAACTTGGATTAATTGCCATGAGAATGAGATTGATAAAGTTTTAGCACGTTTTTAGTGCCAAGAAATTGAACTTTAAATAATTTAGGACAAATCGCCTTCAATAGCATAATTGAACATTAGCAAAGATAGGATTACAAATTATTATAAAGGTAGTGTAGTGAATTCCTAATCATAGGCCTTTAAATCTTTGTTAAATCTCACATTTTCTAAATTTATTTTCTTTCTTTATTGTTTTAAGTTTTGTTTTGATTTTAATATAACTTTTACTATTGTTTTTGTTCGCTTAAATAATCAAAGCCGCCGTGAGAGTTAGTAATCAACCGATCCTCGAGAGAACGATATTTATTTTACTACTTGTACGATCGGTGCACTTACGAAAAGTCCACAACACCCATACGTTTTTATATAAAGGCAAAATGAGAGGACAAATGTATGCATTAACTCCATTGCACAATATCCTCCTTGAGCAGTCACTAACTTGAGCGTCGAAGTGTCTTTTGCAAGTACCTACCACATCGCTCCTCACACTATTGTAGTTGCGCTACGGAGGAGTCTATTGTTGCTTACCTTCTCAGGTAACTCTCAAAACTCAATTCTGAACGTTTCCTAACATATATTTTTATAATTACTTAAAATAGAAATTATTAAATTAAAAATAAAAAGGATTTAATAATTTATAAATGTACAACAAAATTTTTAACATTTTATTCTTTAAGTAATTTGAATAATTATTAGGATATATGGTTAAAAGGAATCTTTCTAGCTACTTAAAATAAGGGTTATGTTAATAAGTACTTTTAAAACACTTGTTAAGAATCTAAAATAATTTTTTTAATGAAAAATAGAGTATTCAATATATTGAAAATTGAAAAAATTCTACTTTTCATGTAAAAAATTTTGTTTTAGATTATTTAACAAGTGTCCTAATTGTTAGCAAAACCCAATAAAAAATATCAAATAAAAAACATAAGCATTTAGTGATATATTAATAACTCAAAAAACATTTAATATATTCTTCCTTAGGTAAGAGGATTATGTATAAAAAATTAAGAGAATTATTAAATGAAAATTTATTAAATTCACATAATGAATCAACTTTAATAATTCTACTAATAACATATAGAAGAAAGTATATCCTAATAATTCTTAATATATAAAATGTTATTGGACTTTTCAAGGTATCAAATATTTTAATTTTTATTTAACGATTGTTCTTATTTTATATTTTAAATATATTAAATATTTTTTGGACTTCCTTTTTGTTCTTTAAGGAGTGTTCTTACTTTATATTTTAAGAGTGTTCTTACTTTATATTTTAAGTAATTAACTAAGTTAAGAGGATGTAATAAAAATAATTTAAAAAGATATATACCATTACCCTAAAATTTTTCAAGCAGAAAATAACGAACGCGATGGCATCTTATTTGGAGCATTAACGCGAGAGCTGCTCCACGCCTCCACTTGGACACTAATGGCTCATAATCATGAAGAATGGTGGATTCCTCTTCATCGAGTTCTGCAAATTAGGTGAAAGTCTTGCAAGTCCCTAGTTCCAACTGTAGGTAATATTGCTCTTCTAGGTTGGCCTCTTAAATTGCTTTAATACTCAACCACTAGTCAATCAAATCTGCATATTTAATAGCCTAATGAGTACTTTAGACCAATTTCCATTATTAATCTTCCGTGTTTTAAAAGTAAAAACTTGCTGCAGCAAGAGCAACGATAAAAGGTTAGAGTAATATTACTCATATACTTTTACTTATATCATCTCATATTTTTATAATTTTTATTATTTAATTATAACTGAGTTTATATAATTTTATTCATATTTATATTTTAATTTTTTATATAGATAAATGTAAATATATGTGTGTAATAGTGCGAGTAGCATTTTTAAAAGGTTAACATCCTTTTACGTGCCCTTTTCGTTTGTTTCCTTCACATTTATACCTTGGACATCCCCACTCTATTAGTTGACGAAAAAGAAATCGAGTCCCCACCATTGCAACACCCCTTAAAAATGCTTTTCCATAAAGGAAACAAAAGAAGAATAAAAGTTGACGCTTATGCTGCATAGAGGGCAGGAAGCAAAGCGCATGTACCTTTTTGAAAGGTTAAACTGAAAGAGTGCAGGAAAGTTATTTCTTATGCATCTCCTCAAGTCAATTTTTTGAAATTAAACAACTTTTGGGATGAATTATTATTATTTTATTGTCTTGTTCCTCTTTGGGTATGTTTAAATAAAAGGCTTTGGAGGGAAAATAAAAGGGTGTACTATTTTTTTTTAATTGAGGGAGTTCAAAATATTTATCAAACAAATAAGAAATAATTAAAAGGTTACATTATAACATTTAATTTTATTTCTTTGGTTTTAAATTTTTTAAAATAAGAGAGTATTAAATGAAAAAAAATAATCAACCGTTCCCTTTCTTTTTAAATTTTTCCATCCAAGCATAGGGTTAAATCATTCTAATTACCCAAAAAAACAACTTACATTTATATTAGTAAAACTTTACCCATCCCAATTATAATGAGTGTACATACTAATTATTTAATTAAAAGTAAAATTTAAGTACAAATAATAATAATAATTTACATTCATTATACTTACAAATTTAAAAAGAGTTTAAAATAAAAATTAAGAAGAACCTAATCTTGAAATGAAGAATCTGTAGACTGCCTATAAATCTATAATGACTCAGCTCAAGAGACTAGTAGCTGTTAGGTACTAGCAACCTAGCTACTCTTCTACTCTCTTCTTTTTTCCCCTTCTGTATCTATCAGTGCTGCTTAGTTCTGTTTTATATGAAGAACAGGTTCAATGACTATCATTTTTAATTCATTCCAGTAGAAGTAGGAAAGGACTGTATGATCTGGATTTCACTTTACACAGAACACTTTCACTATTTGTTGAATGGTGAATATTGCATTAGGGTTTAGCTCACTAGCAAGTAACATTTTAGCATGGTAACTTCAACTAATTACAGTTATAGCTTAGTTAAGCAGCAGCAAAATTCCTAATTTATTTTTAACAGCCTATGCTCTCATTGTCTTAAATAAATAACATGCATTAAGCATAGAAGATATATTATAGAAGGTATGCTTGCAGCAGATGTAGTAGTCTCGAGTTAAAAATAACTTCAATTCCTTTATGAAATTGCAAAGCGTACATAATTAAGAAACAGTACTTTATTGTAATTGTAATACAAAGTGCATATATTTTTCCATTGTTCCAATGATTTAATCATAGCTCTGACAGTAATTCAGCAGGCCAACTGGTCTGTACCTCACAGACTAATTAAACGGAGAAGAGACACCTTGGACCAAGAAAAAGTCATCCTCATCGGTTGCAGTCTATATATGTTCCTGGGATCAACGGATCCTGATTTCTCCTGTCTTTGTTGTTTGAACTTCGAAAATGTGAAAGAAAAAATTTAATTGGGTGTAGACGATAGTTGGAGGGTTAGATTTGAAGCAATAAATAAGGCAAGTAAAATGGCTTGGCCTCATAAATGCACATATAAAGAAAGACACGGTAATTATTTGTGTAGGAGTTTGTTCTCGTGAATATATTGGGGTTTGGAGGAACTGGTGAGTGTTTCTAAGGGCGTGGGTTTGTGCCGGTGGACGTGATGAGTGCGACGTATCGGTTGACAAAAGGGAAGATTTCATATCTTTTTCATCGTGTTACTGAGAATTTAACTTACACTGACTTTTTTTTTAAATTTAATTTAATTATATTTTTACCTTTATATTAACTTTTTCTATAAGGAAGAAAAGTGTAATAATTAATAAAAAAATAGTATAATGATAATATAATATTTTTAAAAGAGATTAATTTAATAATAACATAAATATAAAAAAAATTAGTGTAATTTTTTAAACATGATAAATATCAAGTATAATTAAATTAAATATCAATAAAAATCAGTATAATTTTTTTCATTATTCAATGAAAAAGGGACCTCTGTAGAAAAAAGTGTGAGTTAGTGTGTGTTTAAGATAATTGTAAAAATTTAATTATTTTAATAATTAATTATTGTATAATTTTTTTTCTCATAATCGATTATAATAAAATTAATTTTATATTTAAATATGTTAGATGAAAAGATATTTTAAATTAATTTATTTTATCTCGATAACATAAAAAATAATTATTTTTATATATTAAATCATCAAAATAAATATAAAATAATTAAAAAATTTATTTAATTAAAAATTATATTTATATCTTAAAATATAAAAAATAATTTATAATCTAAAATTATAAGTTGAAATTTTAATATGATAAATTTTTTTTATAATATATTAAATTTTATGTAAAAATTAAAATTAATTTTATCAAATATGTGATAATATTATTATAATAATCTTTTTTCTAAAAAATTATTTATTTAAAAAATAATCTCAACTGCTCTTAATATAATTATTGAAGAGTTTGACCATTTTTTTAAAACATTTTTTATAAAAAAAAAAGGGGACACTTGCTATGTGTCTAATTTTGTAGGTCAAAAGCATTTTCTTTTACTGGAAATTGTTTTAAGTTTCTTACGTTGAACAGTGGATACCTTGGATTCTTAACTTAGTGGGAGGTAGGTCCCGGCAATGAAATGAAAAGGTGGGCTTCGAAACCTCTTCATTCCACACCGCTCTTCTGTCTATTTTCTTATAGGATGTTATAAATGGAAAATTTTAATATGGATCATCGGCTGGATTAGTTATTAATTTATTATTAAAATAAATTAATAGTTAAAATTTAAAAAATAAATTTAATTAATAATAATTAGATTTAGACATAAATTTAATTAACTTATATTTTTTTATAAATAATTATATATACAAAAAATTTATAAATTTTAATTACTAATATTTATGTTCTCTTAGATCTACATATAAAAATTATTAAATAAAAAAATAATTCATTCATAAATCACTTTTTAAGTAATCCATAACAACTTTCTCACATTGTTAATATGTTCGAGTTTCTGAGCCTTTATAGCATGTTTGGTGTGTTTTAGAAAAAATGAGAAAATTTATTTTTTAAATTTAAATTATAAAATTATAAAATATTTATACAAATATATAAATGATGATAAAAAAATTATGTAGTTATTTTTATTTTATTTTTTATTAAAAAATATAAAAAATGTTTAATCAAAATAAAAATTAAGCACTTCTTTTTATTTTTCTTCAAAACCTTAAATTCTAAATACACCCTTAGATTGACAAAAAAAAAAATATAGAGATTTGTGTATTATTGTAAAAAATAAAATACAAAAATAACGTAGTTGCTCGAGCACATATGCGTTCAGTCTTCCATATCATCCTTTTATATATATATATATATATATATATATATATATATATAGATAGATAGATAGATGGAATATCAATTTATATCAATATAAATTTTTTTTATTTTTAATTATTAGATTTATTTTCATTTAATAATTATTATTAATAAAATAATTTTAATTATTAAATAAAAGTAAAACTAATAATTTAAAATAAATGTAAGAAAAAAAATTACGTTAATATAAACCGAACTCCTCGTATATATATATATATATAAAAAGAATCCGTTTATATTAGTATAAGTTTTTTTTTACACTCATTTTTAACTATTAATTTTACTTTTATCTAATAGTTGAGATTATTTCATTAAAGGTAACTATTAAGATCTAAACGGTGAAAATAAGATGAAAAAATTAACTTAATTGATATAAAAATAAATATAATAAAAATTAATTTATATATGATATAAATTGATATATATATATATATATATATATATTTATTTTTAATTATTAAATTCATTTTTATCTAATAGTTATTATTAATAAAATAATTTTAATTATTAAATAAAAATAAAATTAATAATTAAAAATAAATATAAAAAAATTACGTTAATATAAGCTTAAAAATAAATATAAAAAAAAAAAATTACGTTAATATAAGCTAAACCCTCTCCTGTGTCTGTGTGTGTGAACAAAAATAGCTCTACGGGTTGGTAGAGAAGAATATGATGTGTGGATAAATTCATAGTTACGGATTTAAATCTCTGTTATACAAATTTTTTAAGATTAAATTGTAAGGATTATCTTTGTTAATTTTTTAATTTTGATGTAAATTTTAAAAAAATAACTGCTTACGTATGGTTTAAGGATTTTTTAAAAAAATTTACACAAATAATTAATATAGATAAATATTAAAATAATAATTATGTAGAATCATAAAATTAAAGATACATCTGGGTAACATTTTTTACAAAAGTATATTACAAAAATAAACTTGTTATTGAAATAAAATATTATTTATTCAACTATTTCTTTAATAACTACAAAACAATTATAAGGGGCAATACAACTTTTCCAAGCCATTCAAAGACCAAAGTGAAACGCCAACTTGTAATTAAAAAGAGAAATTAACACATTACTAAAAAAAAAGAAGATAAATTAACATGGACTATTAATTTGCATGAGCTTTTCTATGCAAAGTAATTTTAAAACTACCGCACAGTGAAATCATGTTTTTTTTTTTTTTACTTGGAATTCATGCATTTTCTATGTGTCAATTAATTAAATTAAGAACCACTGTGTTCATGGCAATTTTAGTTGTCTAGGGGGCCAGTACGTGCAATCCACGAGAATAGAAGATAAAGATTATCAGATTATCTTACAAAAATATCGTTAGTCTGTTCGTCTCATTGCCACTAATTAACGCATAATTATGGTTCTGAATGGTCTTAGAAACCACTAATATTCCTACTATACATGACATCATATGAATAGTTGAGTTCCTCATCAGTACTGATCGAACTTAATTTGAGAGAAAATGTCCAACCATTATTAGCCTTTTTGTTTTTTTTAAAAAAACTCTTTGCGTGTTTTGATTAATTAGATTCATGGAATATAATAAGTTTTAAAAATATTTAAAGTGATAATATTTTTTATATCATTTAAAACGATAATTTTATAAACCATTTTTTTTATAATTTAAAGTTGTTATAATATACTTTTTTTGGTACAATAATAAACTATTTTACTCTCTGAGAAATAGGCACCACTATATTTTTGAGAATTTTTTATATGTATTCATACCAAATTAGCAAGATAATTTTATTATTTTTATTGGCAAAAATTTATTATTAGATGTGTATCACCTTACTTATGTGTGTTATTTGTGTTTCTTATTTTAACTATATTTTTATTACTATAACTAATGTAATTCACATTTAACAGAGATTTTTATGTGATCTACCAGAACAAGAGAAATCTCCTGTTTTGTAGAGTTTATACCATTGAATGTGAACCACATATGCTATGCATATCATTATTATTTTTCATTTTAACTATATTTTAAATATTATATAGCTAAAGCATTACACATTTATTTAATGGTATAGAATTAAAGAAATATCTTACTTCAAAAACATCTAAAAATTTCTTATGAGATATCTTACATTAAGAACAACTAACTCTCTCCTTTTTTAAAAATAAAAATTTGGTAACAAAGAAGTACTAATACTTTAAAATAATTATCGTATATACTTCTCGTATAGTTTTAGATATTTCTAATTTATATCTTTTTAATTATTTTTTAAATTTTCGTACTAATACAACTAGGGACATCACAGTGATTAAATAAATAATAGTATTCTATTAAGTCTATAATGATTAAATCTGACTTTTGAAACATTTATCTCTATTTTGATTTGGAGTTTGTGTTTTTATATTAATATTATATTAATTTTATATGTTATATTTTAATTATATTATGTCCTATATTTTTAAAATTTATTGTATCAACGTATTAGTATCATGTCTCATTCGTGTTATGTATCTATATCCATGCTTCCTAAGTTAAAAGTAATTGAAAATGCTAAAAAATAATTGATAGAAGATTTAAGAAAACTTGTTGAATAAACCAAACTAATAGTAACTACTAATCTATTCAATATTCAATAATAATACGAAATTATCAACACAACAATTTTTAAAACTCTAATTATTGTTTTGCTAAATATTTATAAATTTTAATAATAATTTTATATATTTTTTACCAATCCTTCTTCCATCTCTTCATTAATTAAAAAAAATCTTGCCATAGATAATTGATATGAAAATCCTACAGATTTTAATCACTATTAACCCACACACGTCAACACAATACATCCACCTAAGAATACACATGCAGTGCTACAACTAGGAATAGGAGAGATAAAGGCGAAAATTAATCCTAAATTATTGCAAATAAAAGACTTTGTCAACTGAATTAGTTGACTCCTTCCAATAGATTTAATATGATTTTGACATTACTTCATTATTAACTATTATTTATATTTATTTAATAATTTTTAAATATTTTTTATAAAATTAATTGCCTAAATATTTAAAAATTTACCTTGACAATTCATATAGCTTTATTTGGTATGTCTTTTAAGATGGAAATGGAAGGAAAAGGTGGAGAGCGTGACTTTCATCCCTTGTTTAGTTGAATTTTAATAAAGGAAAGAAAATGATTTGAAGAGATAATTTTTTCATAAATTCTACCATATTTTCATGCTTTCACTTTTAGATGGAAAGAAAAGAAATAGAAGGGGAAGAAAATAATTATGTGGGTCTCATTTTATATATTTTTTTTTTCATAAAATTAAAAAAAAAAAGATAAACATTCATTCTCTTATATTGAGTTTTACCAAATAAGAGGAATAATAACTTATCTATTTTCTCTTCCTTTCCTATTTTTTTCTCTTCTATTGTATGCATTATTTTTTTTCTTTTCTATCATACCAAACAAATCTTAAATGTCTATTTGGTATTATGAAAGGGAAAAAAAGGAAAAAATATAATAAAAAAGAAAATAAAGAAAAAGAAGGAAGAAGTAAAAGAATTATCACCTTTTAATTATCACTCAATTGAAAAAAAAAATATGTCAATAATATTGAATAGATGAAAATACGTGGAGTTCACTTCACTTTTTTTTCTTCTATCTCAATCTCTCAAAAAAAAAAAAAAAGAGAGAGATGAATTATGATAGGCTCCATTAAAACTATATTCCTCCCTTTCCTTTTCATTACTATTATGTATACCAAAAACATCACGTTTCTTCCTTTTTTTTTTTTTTCTCTTTTCCATATATGCATAGCAAGCACACCTTAAGAATACGAGAATAACTTCCCCATACTTTCAAAATTCTTTATTGGGCATTTGTCAGTTTCTTAGGTGAAAAAAAAAACAAAAACTAGAATGCTTCTCATACTAGGCCACCCCGGCACCGCAGCCAGATAGACAAGTGCGTTTTGTGGGCATCAGAATCGAGGGTGTAAAAGGGAATGCAAAAGGGGAGATTGATGGAGAGAAGAGTGGGTTTCATCAAGAACGAGGGAAGGGAAAGAACAACTATGATGATCCTTTGATCTTTCTAAATATGCCTTCTCAGGAATGAACCATCCAATCGCATAGCTTATCAATATTTTTGAGTCTGCAACAACGTCTCCATCTCTCTCTATCTTTCTCTCTCTCTCTCTCTATCATATCTAGTAATAATTAATTAAGCAATTAAGCAATTAATCACACCCACCTCCTATCCACCCCCTTCTCTCTCTTATTTATTCCCAACAAGCTCTGTCACATCTTAAATAAGGGCAGCATCTGCTTGTCTCTAGCCTAGTTGCCAAAATCCCAATCTCGCTTGCTTCCTTTCTGTCCTGATGGGCTGTGCAGCTGGCTGCTGCTGGTGGGTGAGCCTTTGAAGTTTCAACGGAGACTGCCAAGGCAGTGGCAAGGCTTTTGTCTTCACGTGGGTTTAACAAAGGGTTGCTTACAGAGTTTCTTGGCATTCTGTCCACCTCCATAATCTTTGTTTGGCCACCAAATATATGGAGGTGGGCATACTGCCAACAGAGCTGTGTTGGCTTCTCTTTGTAAAACCCTCGTGATATATGATATATATACATCTGAATTAGATAACCACCTTTTCTTATATTTTCTGATGGGTAAGCTGAAATAGCTAGCACAAGCTCCTTCCTTACTCTTTATTTTTTAGTATATGTATTTCTGCTATATCCACTTGCTATATGTCTGATAAATGCTCTTACAGAATATTGCGTTCTGTTATCTACCAGAGGAACATCAGTTTATCATTATTTTCTCTGAAAAGTATTATTCGCACTATATCGCGTCCCCCCCCCCTCATATTTGTGTTTCTGCAGGATGATACTGTTTGCTTACATATATTTGCTACGGGATCAGAGATAAACGGCAGCACTATACCGCCTGCCGCTGCTGGTGTTGGAAACCCTATAATCTGATAGTTTAATTCCCTCCTTTTGAAACCCTATATCTCAATCTCTTAATTTGCCTTTGGTGTTGTTTTTTTTCTTCGTCCTTATATTTTCTCTTCTATATTTCGTTAGTCTATCAGAGTAACAGATGGTGGAGGTTTTCATTTTATTTTTCTCTTGATGTTGTGTATGCTTGTGGAGTTGTGGTTCTCAGATTTGGGGTCTAGGGTTTCAAGAGGGTGGTCTCGTTTACATCGCTTTGTTGGATGAGCGATGGGAATTGGATTTTTCATTCCTTTTTTATAACCAAAGCTTCATGGTTAGGATCTGCAGTTTATGCAGAGATGAATAACTTTTAGCAGAGGGGTGCAGACAAGAATTTTCCTTTTGTTTTTTACCAATTTCAAGTGTTATTCTGCTATGGCCATCTTATCTTATCTTAACCATTTTTATTACCAGCTGGGAAAGGAGATTTCTCATGGCTTTATGCATGACCGCCACCGTTTATCTCACTGCCAATTTGAAGTTAAAAAATTGGTTGCCTTGGTTATTAGTAACTTTCATCTGCATATTCCAGCAGGCAGTATAGACGAGAGGATGGATGGTACATAGCATTAAAGTCTAATGCTGACCCTTCCCTATTACTGAATACGTTTCTACGCTGCTCGAGCTCTCTATGAAGTATGAACGTAACGGTAGGCTCATGATTGAGTACTGACATTAAACTCTTATATATATATTCAATACAAAGACAAGTAATACACTCTTTCATGGCGCGTGGGGTCGTACCAACTCACCAAGTCTAGAAAAGTCAGTAACAGTCATCCCATGACCAGATGATTTATGACGCTTATCTACTGTTTTTTTTTTCTTTTTGTTTCTTTCTCCATGCTTCGTCACCGTTTTCTTTTCTCAGTTTGGAATGCGGTTTCGGTCTTTTGGAGGAGTGAAAAACTGTTTTAGTTTTTGTAAGTTAAAAATAAATTAATGACAGTAGGTTGTGTTAGTAGCTTGAGTTTTCTTTGTCTTTTTTTTTTTGTTTTTCTTTGGGACCTGCTTAGAAGAACAGCAGTGCATTAAGCTGTGGACATTATAATTATGACTCTGATAGGAAATGCATGTGATTGGGTCGTGTAAAAACGGGACAGTAGGGACGTACTGTGCTCACACTATTTACACTTGTGGCGCGGCCCCTCAAACTTCCTGGGTAGGGTTGTCTCAGCTCTGCATCTGAACAGCTAGCAGCTAGTAGACACGGCCTATAACGTTTGCATTTTGCAGTAATCCTATTGTACGAGTCAAATTCTTGAATTTGGTTCAAGTGTACGACGCAACAGAATGCCAGGAATTAGCCTTAATTATGGGACCATTTCATTATTATTATAGCACTACAGTACATGCTTGTTTGACTCTGAAAATGGAGACCTTCCGTTCCGTTTGTTCACAGCAAAATTAGCAAAATCGTAACTGCTCACTTACTCCAAATCCAAATAGGAGTGAGGGTACAGATAGAAAACATGTGAAGACCCCCCGGGCGCCGCGTGAATAGGTCTTCACACAAAAAAGTGGACCAACCGGAAATAATGAATATCTACTTATAATAAAAAGGTTAAATTATTTTTTCTGTTTATATAATTTTATTGAATTTTTAAATATAATTAAAAGGTTTTTAATTAAGTCTTTATATTTTTAAAAATTTTTAAATAAGTTTTTATTTGACAGTTGGTCAATATATATTTATAGTCATTTACAAATCATTTTATGTTATTATTACAAATTTAAGAGACTTAGTTATAAAATTTTATAATTAGTAAAACTTATTTAAAATATAGGCATCTATTTAATTTTTTTTAAAAGTTCAGAGACTTGATTTAAAATTTTTAAATTATAGGAATTTATTTGAAAATTTAGTAAAATTATAGGATCAAAAAAGTAATTTAGCTTAATAAAAAAATAGTTGTTACAAATTACTAATAAATCACATTTGTTTTTGTAGAAGTAAGATAAATTATTGTATACTCTAAGAATAATAATAAATGTTTGTTTAACAATAAATGTGTTTCATGATGATCTCGGTCTTTGATTTCAAGTATATTTATTTAAATTTTAAATTATTAACTTAAAATTAATTATATAAATTATCATAGAATACATATTTATTATTATTCTATAAGCTTATAATAATTTCATGTAAAAAATAGTAGAGATGTGAAAAAAATAAAATAAAATCATATTTAATAACATTATAAAACTTATGAGAGGTTTAGCATTACTCTACAGTAAAAGAGAAAAATCTTGTTCCACCTTGATGTTATTATTAGTCAAGGCCTTTTTCATGAGGGTCTGGGCTTTGAACTTTGGTTGCAATGATGAAGCTTTAACACTTCAGTCAAACAGCCTTTTCACAGAAACCTATAGCCATGACATAAAACATAGGATGAGTGCATGTTTTCTTGACGATGATCTTATAAATTAATCGAAGTTTTTCCTTTATCTTTCTGTACTTCTAACAAATATTTGTAATTTTGACAACAAAAATGCAATTCTGTCCACCAATTTAGATTACTTAGGACTCAATTTCAAAGGGTATGCGTGAGTAAGAGTATAATTATATTTTCAATTTTTAACTACTATAATTTTTTTAGATTATATTGTAAAAAATATTTTTATAAATTTTTTAATTTTAGTGTAAATAATTTATTTTTTATTGAACTTAAAAGATAAATAATTGAAGTATGTACAAATTAATTTAAACACTACTAATCGTAATAAAAAAATATTATTTAGGACGTATTTGATCCATATAATCTCTTATATATGCCATGTATTTTTTTTTTAAATAAAATGATTTTTGGTGCAAGTGAGTTGTGAAAGCCAAAGTTGTGAACTCCAGAGAAAACAAATGACCTCTTAATTGAGACTGTCATACCTTAGGCAAAGATTAAAAAAAAAATTATTTTACATATAATATCTATTTTTACACATTAATTGAGGTCCTTAAAAAATTTTCTTTTGACGTAATATCATCTGTGTGGATCCTGTCCAAGAACCAATCCCTATACACTAAAAATGTTATACGAATATATATATAAAATAAATTTCTCATGTGTCTTACATTACGCAATCCGTAACGCTGCTCATATTGAATCTCACATCTTCTTGAAGTGGACCTTGTTCCTCATTCAAGAGTTCAATGGAACCTTTGTGATATTTTGCAAAGATTATGAGCTTGCACGGATTGAACAATTTTAGAGCATGAAAATGAAATTGCAGCCCTGGTCAAATTGCTTTTGTTGGCAGTGTAATAGTTAGGTAAAATCCTTAAGTAATATTTCTTAAATTGCAGCCCTGGTCAAATTGCTTTTGTTGGCAGTGTAATAGTTAGGTAAAATCCTTAAGTAATATTTCTTAAAGTGACGATTATATAATTTGAATTAATAAGGGCGAGAAGCTAAAATCCTTAGCATTTTATTATGGTCATCATCTCTTTTTTTTTAAGTTTTAATTTAAAATTAATTAATATTAAGTGGAGTGATTCAAAAAATATATAAATTGCATCTGAAAGAACATGTGAGTTTAGTGAAATAGACAGAAAAAACTTAACGAAATAAGTAACAAAAATAAGATTTTGACTTTAATATCATATGAGGTTCAAACATAAAATTAATTGACATTAAGTGAAGTGACTCAATAATTATATAAATTATATCTAAAAAATTAAGATAGACAATATAAACTCTTAACACTTCTTATGTTTATTTTCACATCTCATCATTCCATGTAATATACCGTGGATTAAAGCATAGAAAGAAGTTCAATATTTAAAATAAAAAAAAAAAGAATAGCATAGAAAGAAACACATAGCACAATAAGGTTTGAGGGGTAATTAGCTTAATACTTCAATTGGTCTGATTATTCGGACCAAGTCCAGTTTTATAATACTGTTTTTTAATGTAATGATTATTAACTCCTTGGTAATGATGGTAATTTTCGGTACATTGTATGAGCATGCGTGACACGCCCGTGACTGAATCATATCCTTGTTTTTGGGTCTGGTTTAATCTTTTATATAATTTTATTCTAACAATTTGTTCTAGTAATTTTAAATTTAATTGTTAAGTAAGATTTTTTTTTTAAATAACAACTCTTAAGATATTTTTATGTATGCTTAATATATTATTATATTCGGGTTCACATGGTGTAATATTCTATCCATTTTAACTGATGTTTTTATAAGTTTTTTGAAAATAAAAAAATTATTCTATATCCTTTTTAAGATGGTTATTTAATAAATAAAAAATCCTAAATTTTTTATTGGATTAGATTGGATATGAGTAGTGTGTCAAAAATAAACTTTTTACTTAAACTTTAAACTCAAATTTTAAATTAGTAGCAAGTTATAAAATTGAACATTCTACTACTTGATCATAAATTTTTTTTCTTGAAAATTCACAACAACGAATTTTAGATCTGTTTGAGTTATGAAAATCGAATATTAGACTACAAGACAACACAGTCAAAACTCACGTTCTTTTTTCTTGTTTGTATTCATGTTTCCTCAATAAAATTGTTAACAAAGAAATCAATAAAGAGAAATCATTATGAATTACGAGAAAATTATATCTTAATTAATAATATTCAATTAGAATTACATTAGATAGAGGAAAACTTTACACTGAGCAATTTTTTTTTTGTCTTTCATTAAAGTATTCCAAAATGTATTGTTATGAGATTAACCTTCGGGCTGTAAGTAGTAATTAGGTAAATACTTTCAAAAGTGACGATTATATATAGAATTTAAACTTTTGACATTGCAAGTAAGATTTACATAAAATTACTGTAACGTCCTACTCTAATTTGTATTAATTTTTCTTATTATAATATTATAATATTTAACTCTAATAGAGTAACACGTTACTAACAATTTCTAACATTATCATTAGCTTGTATAAATAATAAAATTATATAGTTTTGAGGGTTACACCCTTAGTTAAAACATACAAATACTTCTAATTTAGGCACATATTTTTTAAAAATTGAGACTTACATAAGCCTTTTTAAGGTGCTGCTATTTACAAAATTTAAATTAATCTCCAAGCTCTTGGTCTATAAACTTGTTCTACACAAATACTATCAAATAATTCTTTCAGTCGGTTTCATCTGAAATATAACACTACAAAGGGGTGAGATACAATCTTAATAGGGAAAGAGTAAAAACAATTAGTATCAGTTTGGCTCCTAGATTTGAGCATGAAATTAAAGCTTAAAATTAGAATTTGACATCTTAATTCTAATTTTTATGTTTGAAATGTCATTTAGAATTAGAATTGTAATTCCATAAACTAATTCCATGGAATTAAAAAATAACTAAGTTAAATCTTTCTCAATTCTTAACTTATACCTTAAGAATTATTAATTTTATAGTTTAAAAATTACATTCTCTCTCTCTCTCTCTCTTCTCTCTCTCTCTCTCTCTCTCTCTCTCTCTCTATCTTCACATTTATTTATGAACAATCATATTTATTGAGATTTTATATTTATATATAAAATTACTTTTATATTTATATAAAAATTATAATAATAGCTTTTTTTCTAAAAAATAATTCATGAAAAATTTTCTTATGAAAAAAATATGACTATTATATTATAAACATATTATTGTATGAATATTTTTATTAATTTTAATTTTTTAAATAATTTTTTAATGTTTTAGATCATACCTTTAAATAATAAAATTATAATTGAATTTAGAATTATAATTTTTTATCCTAATTCTTTGACAATCATAAACATTTAATTTAAGATTTTGGCTCAATTTTAATTCTGAAAGAATTAAGATTGAAATTTGTAATTGACCATTGACTAATGAAGAACTTAGTTTTGATGATAACAAATATGAAGATGTGTCAAGACCTTATCCAAGACCTTCAAGACTAGTTATAGGCCTTAGATCATTATGTAAAGGTATAAATGATTCACCTAAAGCTCAATAAATAACATTTTCAAAGAACTCAAATAGCTCACATATTCTTGAGACTTCAAATTGGTTTTTGGTTTTCAAAGAAACAAACACAAAGTGCCCAAAAGCTTACTAGATCATTTGAGATTAATTGACAACATTCAAAAGGTATAAGAAATGATTTTTCGAAAGGCTTATTCGAATAACAACTTTTGTTATTCGAATAACCAATGTCAGAGAAGCCAAATAATCTCATCTAAGTAAGGATTATTCGAATAATGCCCTATGTTATTCGAATAACAGTTCAAAATTATCAAGGCGTCTAATGTATTATTCGAATAACATAAGTGTTATTCGAATAACACACTTTCTCATAAGCATTTCTAAAATGGCTTATTCGAATAACCATAATGTTATTCAAATAACAATAAGTGTTATTCAAATAACATGTTTTAGAGGCAAAATTGTCCCTGAGCTATTTGAAGTCTTATTCGAATAACAATTATGTTATCCGAATAAGAACACGAACCAGAAGAGGAAATAACAGATAGTAAGCTGCCATTAATGCTCTCAACCACCCTCCAACGACTCTATTTTTAAATGGGCTTTAAATACAAGTTGTTGGGTATTTATGGGGGTTGATCAATCAAGCTGAAAAACCTAGTTAAGCATTAATACGAGTTTCACTATCATTGTTCATAAATTCTCTGTTTTGATCATCATTAAGTGAATCATTAATACCCTTAAGACTTCAAGTTGTATTATTCACTCTTGAGAGAGCTCCTATTCATCTATATTCTTGTTTAATTTGTAAAGAGAGTGTGAGGCCTCCCTCAAAGTTGTAAGCGTGAGGTATCCCTTGGAAAGAGAGAATCAAGCACAAGGGTGAGACATCCTAAGGTGTGTTGAGTGCTCCATCTTGTATAGGTTATCAAGCACTTGTTTGAAACTTAAAGATATAGTGGAAATCTCTGGTGTTTATTTGAGGACTAGACGTAGACCACAAGTGGATTAGTGGTTGAACCAGGATAAAGCTTTGTGTTTGTCTTCCTAAACTCATCTCATTTATTTTGTGTATTGTTTTATTAGTTATCTTGCATTCTATCTTACTTGATTGATTTACTTGTATGTGTAAACCCTCTAATCTTTCTATTCATTCATTTCTATCAAACAATAGTTTCAACGAAAATTAGTAATCAAGCTTTTTACAAGAGACTTGCGAAAAAATTTTATAAACTCAATTCATCCCCCCTATTGAGTATTGAAGCCACTTGGTAACAGGTAGTATCAGCGCTAGACTTTTGTATAAAGAGCTTAGCCACTTCAAGAGAAAAGATGGCTTCAAATGGTTTTTCTAATGAAGGTTCTTCTATAAATAGGTCTCCCTTTTTCAATGGGGATGGTTATGCTTATTGGAAAGAAAGAATGAAGATTTTTATTGAAACTATTGATATTGATGTGTGGGATGCCGTTGAAAATGATCATTTTGTCCCCACACGTCTTGTTGACGGTGTTAGAACAAATACACCAAGAAATGATTGAATCGATGATGACAAGAAAAATGTTTAATACAACTTGAGAGCCAAAAATATCATCACTACATCCTTAGGGTATGATGAATTTTTTAGGGTGTCGAATTGTAAGACCGCTCAAGAAATGTGGGATACATTGTCAATAACCCATGAAGGTACTAGTGAGGTAAAAAAATCTAGAATTAACACACTTACTCATGAATATGAATTATTTAGAATGAATCAAAAGGAAAGCATTCAAGATATGCAAAAACGATTTACTCATATAGTTAATCATCTTACTTCATTGGGAAAATTTTTTACCAATGAAGATCTTATTAACAAAATTTTGAGATGCTTGAGCAGGAATTGGCAACCCAAAGTGACGGTCATATCGAAGTCAAGGAATCTTGCCACAATGACCTTGGCTGCCCTCTTTGGAAAGCTTCAAGAGCATGAGTTAGAGATAAATCGACTAAATCAAAATGAGGAGCAAGACAAGAAGAAAAATGAGATTGCTCTCAAAGCCACTTCTTCCTCAATTGAATATGAAGATGAAGATGATGGAAATGATCTTGACAATATTGAAATGAATGAAAAAAAATTCAGCTTTCTTGTGAAGAAGTTTGGAAGAATTCTCAAGAAGAAAGGAAATCAAAAAAGACATCATTTTCCTCCTAAGAAGTCATTTCACAAGGGAGAAGGAACTCCATCTACTCTAACTTGCTATGAATGCGGAAAATCGGGACACATGAAGATGGATGTCCGGTCTATCAAAAGAAGATGAAGAAATTTGAAAAGAAGCCCTTTAAAGAAAGAAAGGGAAGGAGAACATACATTGTATGGGAAGACAACGATATGGATTCCTCCGATGATTCAAAGGAGAAGGAAGCTCATCTTTGCCTTATGGCAAATGGAGAAAAAGAAGAAGAAAATGAAACTGATGTAACCTAAACTAATCTTGAACTTTCTCCTTCATATAGTGAATTGCAAGATGCTTTTCAAGAATTACATGATGAATCCATGAGACTTACTAAAATGATTTTAACTTCCAACAAAACAATCTCCTTAATGACTAACAAAATTTTTATTTTAATTAAGGAGATTGAAGAACTTAAAGTTAAAAATAAGACTCTAGGACTTATTGATGTTAACTCATCATGCATGATTTGTTCTTCATATGATAATGCACCAACACCCTCATCTAGTTCTTCATGTAAAGAATATGAAATTAAAATTGAGGATTTGAAAAACACATTTGCAAAATTCACCTTTGGAAGAGACAACTTGAATGTATTACTAGGAAAACAAAGATGTGTTTTCCAAAAAGTCGGTTTAGGGTATAATCCCAACAATCAACAAAAATTTCTCAAGAATCTCTTTGTTTCCTCAAGTACCTCAAGTAGTCCTTTCATTAAATGCTTTCATTGTGGAAAGAAAGGGTACAGTGCATCAACATATAATGTAAGGAAGAAAATCAACTCAAAGGTTAGAACTAAAATAGTTTAGGTCCCTAAGGGTACCATGCCTAACACTAACACACAAGGACCCAAGAAGATTTGTGTACCAAAGGTTAAAATTTAAATGTGTGTTGTAGGTGTGCTTGAAGACCAAAAGTTCAAGTTGGTATCTTGATAGTGGATGCTTCAAGCACATGACCGGTGATGGCTTTAAGTTCTCCTTCATTGTACCCAAGAAGAGTGGTCACGTAATATATGGTGACAACAACAAAGGAAAGATCCTTGGAGTTGGCAAAGTTGGTAAGAACCCTTCCTCATCCATTGATAATGTTTTACTTGTTGAATGACTTAAACATAACTTGTTTAGCATTAATCAACTATGTGATAAGGGAAATAAAGTAATATTTGATTCAAATTGTTGCATAATTGAGGGTAAGGATGATAAGTATATTAAGTTTGTTGGTCATAGGGTCAATAACATATATATGATTAGCCTTGATGACATTTCCCCAAATGATGCAAAATGCTTTATGACTAAAGAAAATGATTCATGGTTATGACATAGAAGAATTGCTCACATTCATATGGATCACTTAAACAAATTAGTTTCTAAAGAACTAGTAATTAGTGTTCCAAAACACAAATTTGAAAAAGATAAACTTTGTGATGCATATTAAAAGGGAAAACAAGTAAATGTCTCTTTTAAAGTTAAAAATGTGGTTTCAACTTCTAGACTTCTACAACTTTTGTACATGGATCTTTTTGGTCCTTCTAGAACTATGAGCTTTTGAGGGAATTACTATGCTCTAGTGATTGTGGATGACTTTTCTAGGTTTATGTAACACCCTCTCTAGGGCATCACATTTTCGATTCCCGACTCATAATCTGAAAAGAAGTTCACACAAGTTTGAGTTATAAAAATATGGGTTTAAAAAAATTTCTTTCTTGACACGTAAAAGAAAATATTAGGTACTCATATTTCAATTTCTCATTATCAATATTGACACACAATTTAAAGAGAAATATAAATTGACAGACTCGTTTGTTCTTTCTTTTTTCACAGTAGCAAACCCGTTACGGGTCCTACGTAATAGCACGGTGTAATACTAACGATGAAAACTTAACATACTTGTTCCTTCTCCTGTATCAACTTGATACATCAGAACTCTATTCCTTGTCAACACTGCTCCCCAACGAGTCATGAATGTCCACTCCTTGTTGTTGTCCCCAATCTCAGAGTGTCCATCGGAATGTCCATCTTGAAGCATCGACATTTGTTCTATGTCGTTCCTTGTCCTCAAACATCTTTTCCATTTCAACATGGTGTCGGCAAGGTCATTCTCCGATGTTGTCTCCAAACGTAGAGGTATTTGTCACCCGCTATGTCTAAGACAATTCGTTCCTTCTACTGTATAATTTTAATAATACGACATAGCAAAAACAACATAACAAAGGTGAGATCACCTACACCAATACCAACATGGCAGCACAGAGATAACACAAACAACAATATCATACAGTTATCATAATTACAATCATGCCATCATCATTATGGTTATCACACAGATACAATATTAAAATCATGCTATCAACATTAATCAACTATCATCATCCAATCATATATCAATTCAATTATCATAAACAACAATTATGATAATGCCTTCAAAGATTATCATCATCATCATCCAAGTATTCAAAACAATTGTCATACCAATATTCCTCAATTAATATATATCACACATGAGATATAAATGTTCGGTTTATGCATGTACACAAGACTCGATTTCCTACTCCATGGAGCTAAACACAAGTCGGAGAAATGATCGAAAAGAATCTATCGGTACCACATGCCTCAGACCACGTGCTATAATCCTTATTTTGATTTTTGCACATCTAGCATATACACGACAGTCTTTATCAGATCTTGATTAAGAATAGTGTCTCGGTCAGGATCATCGGTCTAACCCACGGTTACAGTAGAGCGACTCACTGCCTATTGTAGGCAACCCGCACCTCGATGCCCAAGGTCAACCAAAGGACCTACACTACGCATATCGCACCCACTCAAGAGGTGTGTTTCTCCTAAAGCAATCACCATATCCAAATTCTCATCGGACCATTCCAATGCATGTATAATGCACCAAATACCAATCACAGGTATAATACTAATCACAGCTTCAACAATAATCATATTGTATTTTTCAACAGCGAAATCATGTTATCACATTTTCATAGTTATAAAACATGTTCGTCGTGTTTTTCAAAAAATTGCGCAACATTTCCGTCTCATTTTCAAAATTCAAAACGTTTCTGTTACGTTTCCACAATTCCAAAACGTTTCTAATTATGTTTTCACAATATCGTAACACTATGTTACGTTTACAAAATTTCGTAACATTTCTGTTACGTTTTCAAAATACTACAACTCTACTGTTGCATTTTTAAATCACATATTAAATTTTTTAACGTTTATCTCAATCGCGTAAAAAAATATACATTTCTCAAATCGCATAGTATATTTCCATTGTCTCAAAATCACGTAAAATATTTAATCGCGTAGTGATTTCTCAATAATATTTTCAATAGTATAAAATATTTAAACGCTTTCCAAATCACGTAGAGATTTTTTTTTTTACGTTTTTCAAATCATTTTTAAGATACGTAATTTATTTTTCAACATTTTACAATCACGTAAAATATTCCTCAATATTCCAAACATTATTTTGGACTTAAATAAATCAATATCAGTTTCAACACACTTTTCAAATTACGTAAAAATATTTTTCTACATCTTAAATCGTTTTTAAGCTACGTAAATAATTTTTCACCATAATTTCATTTCGGAAAATATTTCTTAACCTTCAAAAATTCATTTTCATCTCTCAAAATCATATAACTTTAATACTTTTTCTTACTCAAGAAAATCTTTTTTCAAAATATAATTCATAAAATCACTTTTCCATTGATATAAATCAACGTTTTTAAAACTTAATATTTTCTAACGTATTTCAAACTTGAAAATAAATTATACGTTAGTAAATTTTCAAAATACCGTTATATTCTCCATTTTCCCCAAATCATTTCCAAAATCCATCTTTCTCAAAATAATTTAACTCTCTACTTCATTTAATATATTTGCTTATTCAAGAAAATCCTTTTTCATAATTTATTTCACAAATTCACAATTCCATTGATTTTAATCAATGTTTTTAACTTTAAAATTTCTAACGCTTTCCAAACTTCTTGTATTAAAATCAAATCTCTTTGAAAACAAAGTGAGTTTCATTTTGGAAACTTGTTCATAAAATCAAGACATTTCAAGTCTTCAAAAACGCGCATTTAAGGCGTAGTATGAAAACATTCTTTCTTTCTAAGTTGATAGGATTTTACACAAACAAAACCATTAAAAATCCTTGTTTTCAAAATCAAAATACCGATGGTCATAAAACCAAACCCATTTATTCAAATTCGTTTCTACTTTCTTTGCAAATTCTTTTTCACTTTCTTTGCAAATCCTTTAAATCAACGTTCGTCCGTTTCATTTCAAAACTCAAGTTTAGAAAAATACTTAGGATCTTTCTACACAAAATAAATCAATAAAAATTCCTCAAAAATCGTATTCTTGTTCTCTTGAAAAACAAACCCTTTGTTTATTTTCCATACTCTTCAAATTAATCCAATTTCATCTTTCATGAAAACATTAACTTGTGAACACCTATTTTGAGGTGTCTTGTTCTAAATCTACCATGTTCTAAGTACTCAAAAATTAATTCTTTTGTTCTTGAAAATTTTCAACATGAACCCTAATCAAGGGCATCAAAACCGTAGCTCTTCCTTGGCTATTGGAGCCAAAAATCAATTTCCTTTCCACCATCAAGTCGTGGCATATACATATATATTTCATCATAAATAATATAAGCATATTATCAAAGCCATAAAAGCATGTATAGCATATCAAGCATATCATCAAAGCTATAAAATCATGCAAAGCATATCAAGCATAGAAAATTAATCAAAGCTCATAAACACCCACAAATTAATTACATGACCATGGATATGAATCCTCACATGGATTCCACATCCATCAAATAAAATACCATCTCTCACCACCATGCTTGGTTGGTGAGATGGATCTCCCTCTTACCTCTTGAAGATCCTTAAAAACTTCTTGTTTTGCTTCTTTTTCCAAGTCCTTCATCACCAAAAGCTTCTCAAATACAAAACAAAATACATAGAAATTAGTATACTAAGCTTGATTAAGAGGAACCATGGATCAAACATGGCTTAGATCATGAAAAAGAGAGAAGAAATGAAGTTTCCTTATACTTCACCTCAAAAACCCAATAACATGAATCTTGAAGAAACTCCTTGAAGATGAATGATTTAGAGAAAATCTTCAACATGAAAATTGCTTAGAACATCATGTAGATTCAAGATCTATGGTTGGATGAAATTAAAAGAGCTTGGATGGTGGTTTTAGGTAGTATGACCGAATGGTGTATTTTGAAGAACAAAGATGAAATTTTTGATTTTTGATAGAAACTTGAAGCTTGGATTTGAAGATCAAGATGAATGATTTTGGAAAAACTCATAACTAGAGATGTTCTTAGAATGGTGTAAGGATTCAAGAAATAAGGTTGGATGAAATTAAAAATGATGGAAAGTGCTTCTTGGAGAGCTTGGCCGAAACTAGCTCATAGGAGGATGGAGAAAATGTTCAATGAAGTCTTAGGCTTTTTGGAGGAAACAAAGATGAATTATGATAGCAAATGAATGAAATGCTTTTTGGCCCCTTCCTCCTATGCATTGCCGTAGAGTGAAGAGAGAAAAGAATTAATTTAAGTCTCCTTCCAAGAAATTTCCTAAGGAAGAAAACAAGGCAACCATGTAGCATAATTGACTAAAGTCTTCAATTATGGTTAGAAGATGACCAAGTATTATTTTGTGTCTTCCAAAATTGATGCATAGCCGTGGAGTGTGATGGAAAAATTGAAAGAAAGGTGATAATGCATGAAACATTGATCAAGACTTCTAACAATGACATAAAGCATCATTTAATGGATTGAAATTTGTTTTTCTTTGTCTTCTAATAAGCCAAAAACCATGCCTCTCCTTGCTTTCTTCTTCCATGTAATTTGATCAATAATGATCAATAATATTGCAATATTGACCAAGACTACTTAACAATGACATAAAGCAATTAATCAATGCATTGAAATATATTTTTTTTCTTTGTCTCCAAAAGCATGCAAAACCGTGACCTCCCTCCATGCATGCATTAAATCATGTTGTCATATTTTCTAACCATTATTTAAATTAATTCTAGCCATTGATAAATTCAATATGTTAAGATTTTGGTATATTTTTAATTTTAGAAAACTTAATCTGCGCTGAATCTTTCTCCTTTAAATTCTAGTCATTGGATGTGTCTTCAAAATGAATTCAAGATTCTTTCTTCTTACTTTTAATCTAAGGGTTATAATTAGTCTTTGTCACTTTTTAAGACTAAATCTTTACCATTAATTAAATTTACATCCAATGGTCATAAATGGTCAGCATTCTTTCAAGACAAATCTCCACCCTTGATTAATTTAAATCCAATGGTTATAAGTGGTCTTTGTCACTTTTTGAGACCAAATCTTCACCCTTGATCAATTTAAATCCAATGGTTATAAATGGTCATACCATTTTATTAAACTTATCCTACACCGTTGATTAAATCAAATCAAGTCTTACCGTTGATTAAATCTACGGTTGATATTCAAGTCTTCAATATTAGAAGACTTGCTTCCTATTGGTCCGTCAAAAGTTCATCATAACCACTAATGTTGACTTAACAGAATAATATTTATTTTTATCGCTAAAAACCCCACAAAAGATTATATTTATTGTATTTTTATCATCCGATAAATAAATAAAAGACAAAACACAAGATCAAGAAATTTTTTAAAATTGTTTCAGATTCAGGTTTAGTAAGATCCTGTCTCGTTCCAAACAAGATACAAATTTTTCTATGCGTAGAAAAATTTTTCACTTTAATGGGACCCACTTGGGCCCACGTGTATGGCCACAGGCCTACATACCACTAAGGGCCCAAGATAGAAAAAATTTCAAAATCATCCATAAAATCACAAAAATTATAAAATGCACAAATATCAAATTAGATTACGTAAAATAATTATTTAACGGTAAAAATTAAATTACGTAAAGTTTTTCCCCGGCCCGAAAATTTTTATTTTCCTGACACGGAGTAAATCACTCAAAACGATCAAAAACGCTGACGGAATAAACAAAATAATTTTACAGTGCACAGAAATTACTAAACAGTAAAAATCTGTTAACTGTCAAAATTACTGTTTAAGAGATACGAAAATTTGGGGTGTTACAGTTTACATTGACATTATTCTTGTCTCACAAAAATGATGTTTTTCAATCATTCAAAAAACTTGTTAAAGTTATCTTAAACGAAAAAGGTTTTTGTATTGCATCAATTAGAAGTGACTATGGTGGTGAATTTGAAAGCCATGAATTTGAAACCTTTTGTGATAAACATGACATTGAGCATAATTTTTCAGTCCCTAGAACACCACAACAAAATGGTGTTATAGAAAAGAAAAATTGATCTTTAAAAGAAATGACAAGAACTATGCTCAATGAGGCTAACCTTCCTAAGTATTTTTGGGCGGATGCAGTTAACACTGCTTGTTATGTTATGAATAGGGTTCTAATATAACCAATTTTAAAGAAAATCCCTTATGAATTATACAAAGGAATGAAACCAAATGTCTCACGTTTTCATGTCTTTGGATGCAAATGTTTTGTTTTAAATAATGGAAATGATAACTTGGGAAAGTTTGATGCAAAATCTGATGAGAGAATATTCTTGGTTATTCTATACATAATAAGGCCTTTAGAGTTTATAACAAACGAACTATGATCATAGAAGAGTCCATACATGTTGCTTTTGATGAAACTAACCCAAACAAGCCAAGAAAGGAGCTTGTTGATAATGTTGCAGAAATCCTTACAAGAACTCACCTAGAAAATCAAGAAAAAGAAGTCAAGAAGCAAGAAGAAAGCCCATATGATTTCTCTAGACAAGAGGACTCTCAAGTCATGGATCTTCCCAAGGAATGGAGAACATTTAGATATCATCATCTTGACAAAGTGATAGGTGATGTATCAAAAGAGGTAATCACTCGTAACTCTCTTAGAAATGCATATAACCATATGACTTTTGTTTCTCAAGTTAAACCTAAAAACATAAATGAGGTCATTAATGATGAACATTAGATCTTGGCCATGCAAGATGAACTAAACCAATTTGAGAGGAATCAAGTTTGGGAATTAGTTCCAAGGCCCAATGATCATCCCATAATTGGCACCAAATGGGTCTTTAGGAACAAGCATGATGAAACGAGCTTAATAATAAGAAACAAAGCTAGGCTAGTAGCTACAAGTTATAATCAAGAAGAAGGCATAGATTATGAAGAAACTTATGTTCCCGTAACTAGATTAGACGACATTAGAATGCTACTTACATATGCCTGCATCATGGATTTTAAACTTTTTCAAATGGATGTCAAAAGTGCCTTTTTAAATGGTTTTATCCAAGAGGAAGTGTATGTGGATTAACCTCCCGGTTTTAAAAACTTTAAACTACCCAACCATGTTTTTAAACTTAAAAAGGTATTGTATGACTTGAAACAAGCTCCTAGAGCTTAGTATGAAAGGTTGAGCAAGTTCCTTTTGGAAAATGGCTTCTCTAGGGGAAAAGTTGACACTACTATTTTCATCAAACATAAAAAGTATGACATTCTACTTATTCAAATATATGTTGATGATATTATATTTAGTGTTACTAATGACTCTCTTTGTAAAGAATTTGCTAATATCATGCAAAGTAAATTTGAGATGTCCATGATGGGTGAGCTCAACTTCTTCCTTGGTCTTCAAATCAAGCAAACAAAGGATGAGACTTTCATAAGTCAATCCAAATATTGTAAAGAATTACTTAAGAAGTTTGGAATGGAAGGTGCCAAGCAAATGGCTACACCAATGGGCACTTCTTGTTACTTGGACAAGGATGAATGAGATAAATTTATAGAAATTACTAAATATAGAGGTATGATTGGCTCACTCCTTTATCTTACCGTAAGTAGGCTGGATATCATGTTTAGTGTATGCATGTGTGCTAAATTCCAAGCAAATCCTAAAGAATCACACTTAAGTGCTGTAAAACGAATTATGAAATATCTAATAGGCACATCACAAATGGGATTGTGGTACCCTAAAGGTGCCTCATGTAGCTTGATTGGTTATTCCGATTCTGATTTTGCTGGTTGCAAAATGGATAGGAAGAGTACTAGTGGGACATGCCACTTGCTTGGAAACCCATTAGTTTCTTGGCATAACAAGAAGCAAAATAGTGTGACATTGTCAACAGCTGAAGCTGAATATGTTGCATCTGGAAGTTGTTGTGCTCAAGTCCTTTGGATGAAGCAACAACTTCTAGACTATGATCTTGAGTTGGATCACATCCCCATTAGATGTGATAACACTAGTGCCATTAACTTGTCAAAAAATCCCATTTTGCACTCAAGAACAAAACACATAGAAATAAGACATCATTTCATAAGAGACCATGTTCAAAAGGGTGATTGCATGCTTGAATTTGTGGAAACAACTAAGCAATTAGCTGATATCTTCACCAAACCTCTAGCAAAAGAAGCATTCTATTTTAGTAGAAGAGAATTGGGCATAATTGATTAATCATGCATATGAATAAATGTGTACATTGGTTTATCCTTGATCTACTTCTATTAAATCATCACTAACTTGGGCGTCAGAGGTTTCCCTAAATTTGTTTTGCAGGTATTTCACAAAATCCAGTAAGAATTCTTTCTCAATTTGATGCTAAAAATATGCTTAACTGATGCCTAAATAATTACTTTATTCGAATAAGAAGAATCTTATTCGAATAACATGCTCCAGCATCTCTTATTTCTATTTCAAACATTTGCCTTATTCGAATAAGGCCTCCCTTATTCGAATAATGTCTTACAGTTTCTTCCTACGTATTCTGCTCTTTAGCATGTTATTCGAATAACCATTTGGTTATTCGAATAAAGTCTGTTAGGAAGCAACAAATGATTCACTATTCGAATAACATATCTTGTTATTCGAATATCATATGGCAAAATGCCATGTCCCTTGTGCTTCAACTCTGTTATTCGAATAACATAACTTGTTATTCGAATAACGTTTGGCAGAATGGCCAAAACGTTTGATCTACCATCTTGTTATTCGAATAACATGCGGGATATAAATATGATCCCTGCGTTTTTTAACTTCATTTTTGAAGTTTTCCCTCTTCCTCAGTTTCCTTCTCCATGATCCTTCATCATCCCTCATTCTAAAATCTCTTTCCCTTTCCATCACAAATACCCATCCACCCTTCAATGTCTCTAATGGCCTCCTCATCCAAACGCCCACATACAAAAAAGGCTCCTACCAACAATCCTCTCGATCTCAAAAGACTCTCATCCAACGAATATGACATGACAAGGTTTAGGGAACAATTCTGGAACCGAAATCTAGTGCAACCAGAGTATATGGACCAGAAATTCTTTGAAGACGAAGGTGGGTTCGAGTTCCTAGACTTTCAACCACCAAGGCGTTCTCAAATTATGCAACTATTGTGACACTATCTTCCCTGACCTGGTGAAGATGTTCTATTGCAATTTGAGGTTAGATGGTCCTAATATCATCTTTGAGGTCAAGGATCAACAAATTATAAGTAAACTGGATGTTGCACTTCAACCTGAATACTATAGGCACTACCATTGAAGAAGACAGCAGGCCATACGTACAAGAGTATGTCAAGGAAGAAGCCATGCCTCTCATTGTAAAGCCTGGCACGCAATGGCCTAAGGTTGGGTTGAAAAGTGGGACGCTAAACAATCAGGACAGGTTACTTCATTACGCCTATGCTCACATTCTTGCACCCCGTGGTGGTAACTATGCCTACTTAACAGAGGATGATATTTTTATGGTCTGGGTTTTGAAGAAAAATTGGAGAATCAACTGGCCAAACTTCATTGGAAAACACATGCTAAACGCAAAGCATCAAGAAAACTCAAATTTGCCTTATGCTCTGCTCATCTCAGCTTTCCTCAAAAAGTTCAACGTAATTCGAGAAACTGAGCAACCAGTCAAGCTCATTCATTTCAATATCTTCGAAGAATACACTCTGAGGAAAATGAAGATAGTCCCAGATGATGTCGGAGGCTGGGTATATCCTGATGAACTGGAAGAAGCTATGGCTGGTGCTCCTGGTATGCCTAAAGAGGCTCCTGAAGCTGCTCCTGAACTGCTGCTGCTGATGTTCCTGTTGCTGGTCATGTGACGAATGATCAACTTTTGTCAACCATGCTCAACCTCAAAGCCTACATAGAAAACACCAACAACATCATCTTTGACAGGCTTGAGGCGATCGAGCGAGAGCAGGTTGCCCTAAGAACCTTGATATCTGGACAAGCTCCTACCACTCCTCCTCCTCCACTGGATACTTTCTTCTAGGATCCATACCTCTTAGGATTTTTTTTTTTTGCTTATTGATGTTTTTGAATTTGGCAAATCATGCCTACGAAATCCTTAATGTAATTGGCCGTTTTTTTAATGATAAATGATCTTTGTTTGCATATTCATGATTGGTCTGATCTTCCTCTAATTAATTCAATAGTTCGAATATCTATTTGATTGCATATCTGTCTGTGCTGTCCTTCAGTTGCCTCATCTTTTTAATAATGACAAAAGGGAAAGAATAAGTTATAGTGTTATTATATTAACAATTTTTGGAGATTGTGTTGAGAAAAGACAGGTTAGAAAATTTATCCTAAAAAGGATCAAGGATTTCAAAAGAAAGGAGGAACTGCGCATAACTCTGAAACCTAATTCTCTTCTTACAAAGTAGAGGAGGTGTAAGTTTCTCTTTCAATTTTTGTGAATTCCATTTTTTTTTAACTAACCCCTTTTCTCAAATGTTTAGTTTGTCATCATCAAAAAAGGGGAGAATGTAATTGGCCATTGACTAATGAAGAACTTAGTTTTGATGATAACAAACATGAAGATGTGTCAAGACCTTATCCAAGACCTTCAAGATTATGTAAAGGTATCAATGATTCACCTAAAGCTCAATAAATAACCTTTTCAAAGAACTCAAATAACTCACATATTCTTGAGATTTCAAATTGATTTTTGGTTTTCAAAGAAACAAACACAAAGTGCCCAAAAGCTTACTAGATCATTTGAGATTAATTGGCAACATTCAAAAGGTATAAGAAATGATTTTTCTAAAGGCTTATTCGAATAACAACTTTTGTTATTCGAATAACCAATATCAGAGAAGCCAAATAATCTCATCTGAGTAAGGGTTATTCGAATAATACCCCGTGTTATTCGAATAACAGTTCAAAATTATCAAAGCGCTTAATGTATTATTCGAATAACATAAGTGTTATTCGAATGACACACTTTCACAGAAGCATTTCTAAAATGGCTTATTCGAATAACCATAATGTTATTTGAATAACAAGCTTTTCCAGAAACCAATCTATAAGCTGTTATTCGAATAACAATAAGTGTTATTCGAATAACATGTTCTAGCGCCAAAATTGCCCCTGAGCTATTTGAAGCCTTATTCGAATAACAATTATGTTATTCGAATAAGAACACGAACCAGAAGAGGAAATAACGGATAATAAGCTGCAATTAATGCTTCCAACTACCCTCCAACGGCTCTATTCTTAAATAGGCTTTAAATACAAGTTGTCGGGCATTTATGGGAGTTGATCAATCAAGCTGAAAAACCTAGTTGAGCATTAATATGAGTTTCACTATCATTGTTCATAAATTCTCTGTTTTGATCATCATCAAGTGAATCATTAATACCCATGGGACTTCAAGTTGTATTATTCACTTTTGAGAGAGCTTCTATTCATCTATATTCTTGTTTAATCTATAAAGAGAGGGTGAGACATCTCTCAAAGTTGTAAGGGTGAGGTATCCCTTAGAAATAGAGACTCAAGCACAATGGTGAGGCATTCCAAGGTGTGTTGAGTGCTTCATCTTGTAAAGGTTATCAAGTACCTATTTGAAGCTTGAAGACATAATGGAAATCTCGGGTGTTTACTTGAGGACTGGATGTAGACCAGAAGTGGATTAGTGGTTGAATCAGGATAAAACTTTGTGTTTGTTTTCCTAAACTCATCTCATTTACTTTGTGTACTATTTTATTAGTTATCTTGCATTCTATCTTACTTGATTGATTTACTTGTATGTGTAAACCCTCTAATCTCTCTATTCATTCATTTCTACCAAACAATAGCTTCAATGAAAATTAGTAATTAAGCTTTTTACAAGAGATTTCTGAAAAAAATTTATAAACTCAATTTATCCCATTTTGAGTATTGAAGCCACTTGGTAACAAAATTAAAATTATATGTTTCAATTCCAATTCTGCTATCCAAACGGACTCTTATACATATTCTACTTTTTACAATTCTCTCTTTCTAAGACCATATCTGAAAGTCCACAAAATTTAATAAACAAATTTAATATTTGAGAAATAAATTTAAAGAGGAGTAAATAACATAATAAGTATGAGTTAATAGTTCAAAATAAAGATAAATAAGAAAGAGGAGTATCTCAATATAATGACAAAAAGAATAATTATTTGAATAAAGGAATAAGAATTTTTGTAAAGATTAAAAGAGTATAATGAACTTCATTTAAAAATATAAGTAACCTTTTATTATCTTTTTGAAAAATCATCATTTCTATTTAAATCATCATCATCATCATAAAAAACATCATTATAAATATTTCTTTATCATCCCATTCTAATACTCTTAACCAAATGTGCATCTTTCTCTTCATCAGGACGTTCCTCAATGCTCTCATCATGACCATAATAATTTTGATTAAGGTATTCCCTTGATCCTATAATCATAGTCACAATAAATTGATTAAGACGTCCATTGATCCTCTAATCATGGTCACAATAATAATTTCTAATTGAGACGTCCCTCAATTATCTAATCATAGCTGCAATAATTCTTTTTTATTTTGCACATTGATTCACTTTTATTCATGGGATGAAGCTTCTTTATAGAAAAATAATTAACATAATAATCACATAAAATCATATTGGAAAAATTCAGTAATTAACGCAACTAGTATAAAGAATATAATAAAAGAATAGTTCATAATAAAATTAGTTAGAAGTTTGGTGAAAAAGAGTCATAGGAATAACTCATCATTCAAAACAATAATCTATAGGATTTTAAATGATAAAGAATTTAAAAGAGTAAAGTACGATAAAAGTTGATAAGGGAAATGTTGTGTTCAAAATTAACTTTTTGTAGGATGTTTATTCGAATAAAAGAAAATCTTATTCAAATAAATTTCATAAAAACTCAATTTTAAGGCTTTTTGTTAAACTTTATTCAAATAAGGAAAACCTTATTCGAATAAATTAGTTAGAAATCAGCTTCTGAAAGTATTTTTAAACAAGGTTTATTCGAATAAGCATTCATTCGAAAACCAGTTTGTAGAAACCAGAATTTTACTGTTTCATTATCCAAAAATCAGAGCATAAGGAAACAAATTGAAAAGGATGGACTAGGAGGTATGACCAGAATAAATAAAGAAAAAAGAGTGGTGTTTTCGCAATTCCCTACATTTTTTTTCAGAATTTGGATCAAGTAAAGAAGTAGGTGAAGATGGAGGTATGGTGTTTGCAAAAAACAAAGCTTGTGTTGATGAGTTGGGTGTGAGTGCTCTGATGGACGAATGAGAGGATTAAGGGGTATTTATAGGGCCACAATGGGATTGCCTTACGTATGAAGGATATTAAGTGTCTTTAGAAGATTAAGTCTTCCCAAAGTCTTTCTCCTTAATCATTTAACGTTTCCCTGAATTATTGGATGTGGAGTGGCTTATGCATTAAGCCTTATCAATTTTCTATTTATTCCTTGATACATGTTGCTGTAATAATTTTATGAACTCCCCTTAATAACACATGTCCAAGCTGATTTCATAAGCTTATCTCATCTTCATTAAATCCTTGGACACTTGTTCTGCTTAGTCATGCTTCACCAATTTCTTAATGTGTTTAACTTAATCTTTTACTACTTGTAGTACTCATTTGTTTGTCATTTGTTTCTGAAATCATTGCTTCTTCCTAACATGATGTGGCTTATTCAATAAGCTTCAAGATTTTTATTAGTCTTAAGCCTGTTGCATGACACTTGTCAACATGTTTATCTCACATTGCTTAACTCACAATGGCTTCTTTAAGAAGCCTTGAAATATTTTATTTCAATGGCTTTTTCAAGAAGCCTTGAGATTTTTCTTTCAATTTCCATTCATTCTTTAACAATTGTCCTGCTAACATCATAAACTTACTTTATCCATAATTAATATTTTGAACACTTGTTCCTTCTTATAATTTTCCAACGTGTTTAGCTTGATCTTTTCACCCTTCATTTTCATTACTTACATGATACTTGTTCCTTGTAATTCATTGTTTCTGCAAAATTCAAAGTCTTCTTCCAAGTCTTTCAAGTCAAGTCTTCTAAGTCTTTTTCTTTGACATCTATTGGTGATAACTTACCTCATCCATTTAGTTTCACTAGAATCATGGAAATTCTAGACCAAATAAAGCAAACCCAGTTGAAGGAATTAAATAAAAACTAAGCTTCATTTCTTTGTTATAGTGGAACATATCTCCCATATTCATCACTTTATTCGAATAACAATAATCTTATTTGAATAACTCATAAGTTAACACCGCTAACCATGATATTTTTTTAGTTATTTATTCGAATAATAATTTACTTATTCGAACAACTCATTCTTTCACAATGTATATATGTACTAAACAACCTATTTATTCGAATAGAAAAACTTCTATTTAAATAAGGTTACTTATTTTCTCCTTTATTTTTGCTCAACAAAAATCTTTATTCGAATAACATATTAGTTATTCAAATAATTCATTACAACAACTTGTTCATTCGGATAATAGAAGCCTTATTCGAATAACTAGTTGGTTATTCAATTTATTTATTTTTTTAGATATGTTACAATCATAATCCCTTTCCATAAACCAATCACTGTTGGGTTATACTCGGCAGGCACTTGCAAGCAAATAGTCAATAAAATGTTGCAACTATGTTCTCGTATTATATGGTCGTCGATATTTATTAGTGGTGTTTATGACTCATACTGATCCAATAATCTATTTCAACCCAAAGTTAATCAAGTTAGGCTAAGATTCTTGAAATTTGTTTCAAAGTATTTTCAGGACAGGTTTTGATCATATCTCAGGTTGTCCTAGTGTCATCTATTGCTTGAAAACTTATATTTATTTGTTTTTAAAAATTAATAATAAATTATAAGACTTTTAAATATAAAATAATACTATTTATATAATATAATAATATATTTATATTTGTATAATATATTTTATAATATATATCAGAAAATATCTATTTATTTTAATTTATTAAAATTTTATAATTTAATTATACATAATGTTAAATTTTATACATTTTATTTAAATATCATATACGTAGTTCTAATTGGATCATTAGTCCGGTCACGCTCAGACGAGGCCCGGATTCAAAGAAATAACCTGATGAACATATCAGGTATCAGGTCAGGTTGGGTTGATGTTATTAAACTCATCCCAACCACTGTCCATTAACACCTCTAAAATTTGAGTGGCCAGATCCTTTTCGTTACTTCGCCAATCACTTGCAGTTACAAAAAATATGTGAGTATTTAAGCCGGTGCCGCTTCTATTATTTGACTCGACGCAAACGCACCACTAGACCACGTTTGCCCTTATTCAAGTCTCCTTCTCCGTTCTTCTCACCTTCTACTTCTTTTCCTCGGAATAGAATGGGCTCGCTCTGTGCCCTAGATGAACCTCTGCAATATCCCACTGCTCGCAGAGACGAGTCAGTCGTTGATGATTACCATGGAGTTAAGATTGCTGACCCTTATCGATGGTACTGAAATGAAATTCAATTGTTGTCGTTGCTCAATTTTTTGTTCGTTTCGAATAGGTTTGGTTTTATCATTCGAGCTTGCTGCAAGAAAATTATTATCTATCATAGAATTGAGAGATTAAGCTCGTGTTAGAAAATTATAGAGACAAATTTCTTACAAAGGTTTCTTTACATGCTTTTTTTAAAAGGCTCGAAGATCCTGATGCGGAAGAAGTGAAAGAGTTTGTAGAGAAACAGGTTAAATTGACGGATTCCGTAATTCAAAAATGCGAAACTAGAGCGAAGCTTAGTGAAACGATCACGAAGCTATTTGATCATCCTCGTTATGATGTTCCTTTTAGGCGAGCCAATAAGTACTTTTACTTCCACAACACAGGGCTTCAGCCACAAAACATCCTCTATGTGCAGGTTTGGTGGCTAATTATGTATTCAGATGAGTTGTTAAATGCTTTTGCTTGGTTTTGAGTTTCTCGAATTCAATTATCTCTCGTATCTTTTCAGGATAGTTTGGAGGGAGAACCAGAGATTTTGCTTGACCCCAATGCCTTCAGTGAAGATGGAACTGTCTCACTGAACACGTTATCGGTGAGCGAAGATGCCAAGTACTTGGCTTATGGGCTTAGTTCAAGTGGTAGCGATTGGGTGACAATAAAAGTAATGCGTATTGAGGACAAGAATGTTGAGCCTGATACTTTGTCATGGGTGAGTATTGCAGTGTGCCTTATAGAAACTACAAACCAGCATAGAAAAGAACCATTGATGGTTGTAAATATTATGTTTCAGGTCAAGTTTTCCTATATTAGTTGGACACATGATAGCAAAGGTTTCTTTTATAGCCGCTATCCTGCACCCAAGTAAGTGATCTCCTGTTTTCACATTCTTTCCAGGAAGTACAGGATTTGGATTCTGACTTCTAGAGGCTTGAATTTTCAAATTGTCACGAGTGTTCGAAAAAATGTGAGCGAATTTGGCCTATTGACTATTGGTCATAAAAGGGAGAGAAAAATCGGGAGTTTGTTATTCTAATTTGCAATTGCTATTTTATTACAAATTCAGCAAAGTATAAATATGGATTGCATAGTCATGGATTTGCTTGTCCTGGTCAAGATGATTTGAATTGGTATTATGTTTATGGGGATCTTGTAAATAACTTATTCATAGTGATGATGGTAGGATCAGTTTCATGTTTTCTTAATTTAAAATTTGTATTAAGTACTTTGCTTTTACACTGTAGAGATGGAGAAGTAGTAGATGCTGGGACTGAAACGAACGCTAACCTTCATCATGAGCTGTATTATCATTTTTTGGGTACAGATCAATCAGAAGATATTTTGTGCTGGAGAGATCTTGAAAACCCTAAATATTCATTTGGAGGAAGTGTTACTGATGATGGAAAGGTACTTTATTTTTGTCATTGCTTTAAAACTATGTGACATTATCTGTATTATTTTTTATGTGCACATAAAATAAGAAAATTTGCAACTAATGTCTTTGTGCTTTTCGAGATTTTACTGATGTCAATGTTATTGATGCTTCACTATTTTATGTCCTACCATATGTATTTTTTCGAAGGCGTCTATTTAGCTCTTCCTGATTGCTTTAGCATTTGAAATGGGTCTTGCTTGATTTGTTTTACTTGGAAAACCTGGATCTCTACTGTATTACTTTGCATAATTTCCATTTTAGCATTATGGTATGGTAAGGTTAAGTAGCTGAATGTTATAATTAATACTCTATGTCATATTACTGTGGTAAAATGTTTTGTTAAATAGAAATCTGTCTTTTGTGAAGCATCTGGCCATAAAAATCTGGAGCTTTACTCTAATGCTTAGCAAAATTCTTTTTTAGTATCAGAAAAGGTAAGCAACTCATTGTTATATAATTTTAATTTATCTACTGCTGTGAGAAGATATATGATAGGTACCAAACAGAATGAATAACAGCAAGAACAAAAGCACACAATATCACTGAATTCTGGTTGATATCAGTATGATATCAGTCCAGTACTGTAGTATTTTAGGAAGAAAAAAAGATGAACAGATTACAGAGAAATGAAAATAGTCTAGACAAGTATAGAGTGTCTAGTCCCTCCATTGCCCAAGCCAATTCCAGCCTACTCACGTTTCCCCCCCCCCTTCTTTGGCTATATTCCCCATAACTGAATCCCACTCACAACAGAATTCCACCCACTAATTTGCCAGCTCAACAGACGGTTAGGCGGAGCCTAAATTTGTTTTCTCTCTCCCACTTTCCCACTCACAGTTCTTTCTCCTCACATAAACTTTAGTTACGGTCGGGCCCGGGCCTCTATCAATACTTCCCTCCCAAAGATGCACCTTGTCCTCAAGGTGAAATGTAGGAAAAGTTGCTTGTATAGCGCATGCCAGACTCCCAAGAATTTTCAAAGTCAGGCAGGTCCTGCCATTTAACCAGGACTTCAATTTCCCCTGCTGCATTCTTCCTGTGATCAATGACATCTTCTGGCTGCACCTGTAGTTCCCCATCTTCTGCAAGGAAGGAAGGCAAAGGTTGTGTGTTGATTTGGGGGGCAATGGACTTCTTGAGTAAAGACACACGAAAAACAGGATGCACCATACTACCTTCAGGTAAATCCAGTTTGTAAGCTACTGGTCCTATTTTTTCCAAAATCTCATAGGGACCATAAAACCTAGGGCTCAACTTCTGGTTCATTCTCTTGGCTAAAGTCTTTAGTTTGTAAGGCTGAATCTTCAAATAAACCGTGTCCCATGGCTGATATTCCACCTCTCTTCTGTGCTTGTCAGCTTGCACCTTCATCCTATTTTGAGCTTTTGCCAAATACTCCTTCAATTCATCTAGCATCTGGTTCCTTTCCATCATTAACTTATTCACTTCCTCCACTGTTGATTGAATTCCATCACCTCGAATAAGTGTGGGATGGTCCTTTCCATATAGAGCCTTGAAGGGAGTCATCTTGATTGCTGAGTGAAAATTAGTGTTGTACCAGAATTCTGCCCAAGCCAACCACCTTGGCTACTGTCTAGGTTTAGATCCTATGAGACACCTCAAATAAGTCTTTACACATCTATTCACCACCTCCGTTTGGCCGTTTGATTGAGGGTGATATGCTGTACTATACTTCAACTGTGTCCCTGACAGTTTAAACAACTCTGTCCAAAAAGAACTGAGGAAAACCCTATCTCGGTCTAACACAATTGAAGAGGGGAAACCGTGTAACTTCACTATGTCCTTGGTGAATATCTCAGCAATATCCTTTGCTGTATAGGGGTGTGAAATAGCTACAAAATGTGCATATTTGGTGAGTCTGTCCACCACCACCATTATGGTGTCAACCCCACCTGTTTTAGGTAGCCCTCCAATGAAATCTAGAGAGATTAGTCCACACATTCGCTGGAATGGGTAGGGGTTGTAATAAACCTCCAGGAGTGAGGTTTTGATATTTATTCCGTTGACAAACATCACACTCTTGCACATACTTCTGAATGTCCTTCTTCATTCCCCCCCAATATAATAGTCCTGAAACTCTCTTGTAAGTCCTAAAAAATCCAGAATGTCCCCCCACAGCAGAATCATGAAATTCCTTCAACACCAGAGGAATTTTGAGAGAACTTTAGGAAGTACCATCCTCCCTTTGTAAAAACATGCGCTTCTTCTTGAGTGGAAACCAAAGCATGGGAGTCGGGTTGCTTAGTAAGTCTTGAATAATACCCTTCAATCGTCATCGGCCTGAATTTCATCCTCCAAGTCATCCCAATCACCGAATTTCACGGTTGAAATAGCCGAGAATTGCATTTTCTGGACAGGCATCCGCTACCCCATTGTCTCTACCGGTTTATATTTGATTTCAAAATCATACCCTATTAACTTAGAGGCCCATTTCTCTTTGTTCCTCCCCCATAATCTCGATCTTGCGAAACACGAGACTCTTACGATCGTATGCACAATGAAATGCCTCCCCATCAAATAATGCCTCCACTTTTGTATTGCTAGCACTATGGCCATTAATTCCTTCTCATATACTGACTTACTTTGGGCCCTATCTGAAAGTGTTTGACTCATGTAAGCTACTGGTTTGCCTTCTTGCATGAGTACTCTTCCTATTCCCTTACCAGAAGCATCCGTTTCTAACACAAAGGTCTTGTCAAAGTCTGGTACAGCCAAGACAGGTAAGGTTGTCATGGTAGTTTTGATACTCTCAAATGCTGCTTGAGCTTCTGCACCCCATTTAAAATTGTCCTTCTTGAGTTGTTGAGTTAATGGCCAAGCAATCCTCCCGTAGTCTTTCACAAACCTTTTGTAATAGCTTGTAAGGCCTAAGAATCCTCTCAGCTCCTTGATATCAGTAGGTTGAGGCCAACACTGCATATCTTCCACCTTCTTGGGGTCTGTGGCTACCCCCTCAGTTGAGATGATGTGTCCTAAGTACTCTAGCTGTTTTTGGCTAGAGGAACACTTCTTTCTATTCACCAACAGCCTGTTATCCCTTAACAATTGCAGCACCAACTTAAGTTGTTTGCCATGAGTTTGTAAGTCTTTGCTGAAAATTAAAATGTCATAAAAAAGCACCAACACAAATCTTCTTAAGTAAGGTTTCAACACTTTATTCATCAAGGCTTGGAAGGTGGAAGGGGCATTTGTTAAACCAAAAGGAAGCACCAAAAATTCATAATGCCCTTCATGTGTTCTAAAAGCAGTTTTTGGTATATCACTCTCCTTCATTCTTATCTAGTGATAACCAGATTTGAGGTCTAATTTGGAAAAAATGACTGCTCCTCCAAGTTCATCCAGCAGCTCATCTATTACTGGAATAGGGAATTTATCTAGTATAGTAAGCATATTTAATGCCCAGTAGTCTACACAAAATCTCCACCCCCCATCTTTCTTACCAAAATTACCGGGCTAGAGTATGGACTTGTACTAGGTCTTTTTATTCCAGCAGTCAGCGTTTCATTCACTATCTTTTCAATCTCATTCTTTTGGTAATGTGGATACCTATAAGGCTGTAGGTTGGGAATTTGGGCTCCTTCCTTGAGGTTGATAGCATGGTCTTGCTCCCGGGTGGGAGGTAACTCCTATGGTTCTTGGAACAGGTCTGAGAACTCTTGCAAGATTGCTTGAATTTCTTCAGCCAGGACTTCCCTAGGTGTTTCCTCAAAGTGCAGCTCCTGAGATTCTATGTAGTACCCCTCTCCTTCATCCCTTAAAGCTTTTAACATAGCTTTGAGGGAAGCTTGAGCCTTACAAAGGGATGGGTCACCCCTTAATGAAACCTTTGCCCCATTCATCTCCCATGTCAAGGTGAGCTCTCGGAAGTTGGCTTAAATATCTCCCAAACTCTCTAGCCAATCCATACCCAGAACTGCCATATCCCCTCTTAGATCAAAGAGGAAGAAATCTTGCTGAATGTTGATCCCCTGTACAACCATCTTAACATTTCTGCACACCCCCTTTACTCTTCACCTTACAGCCATTCCCCACTTCCACTGTATACTCAGGGGTATTCTCCACAACCAAGCCTAATTCCTTCACTGATTCTTTTGAAATAAAATTATTAGAGGCTCCACAGTCTATGAGCACTACTAATTGGTGTTCCCCAATATTTCCCCACAGTTTTAGGGATTTGGAGGAAGTCAACCCCATTAGTCTCTTCATGGATAATTGTAAAGCCTTTTCATCCACTTCTTGTACTAGAGTCTCTCCTTCTGTAAATGGTTCCCTTTCTTCATCCTCCTGTTCCTCTACCATAAAGAGTTGATAATGCCTGAATTTGCAGACATGCTCCTTACCCCACCTTTCTCCACATTTGAAACATAACCCCTTCCTACTCCTTTCTTGGAGTTCTTCCTGTGATAATCTCCTTGGCCCCTGGTTCTTTTTTTCTTCTGTGGCTCCATCTGGGGCCTTCGGTTCTATAGGACCCTTTTGGTTCAGATTGACTCTTGGTGCCTGGTATTGATATTTGCTTCCTTCTGTCCCACTATAGGTTCTGTATCCTCCTTCTCCAGGCCCCATTCTGTTGGGAAACACTCTTTTCATGCTAGTTCCCCCTTTTCGCATAGCCTAATTTTTCTCCTCAATCAATTGAGCTCTATCCATAAGATCTGAGAGAGATTGTGTATCATATAACTTCAACTTAGCTCTAAGCTCCTCCTTCAACCCATTCAAGAAGATTCCCTTCAAAACCGTTCTGTCCACAAGTTTCACTGGTCCTGAAGTTAATTCAAACTGTTCACGGTACTCCGTGACAGTCCCAGTTTGTTTGATGCTTAGCAGAGGCTCCAAAGGATTCTGGATAATTCCAGGTTGAAACCTGCGAATTACAGCCTCCTTGAACTGGTTCCAACTGGGATTATGAGTTTGATCCTCTCACCATTAATACCAGTTCAACGCCCTCCCTTCCATGGCCACCATAACCGACTCAAGCCTCTCTGTTTCAGCCACTCCATTCACCTTGAAGTAGTGCTCTACTCTGTTAATCCAGCCATAAGCCTCCTCCTCCGAAAACACAGGAACCTCAAGCTTCCTACTGCCTTCACTCCGTTCTGGAAGTCGACTCCCCTCCGAAGACTGGGTTCCTGAGCTCTGAGACTAGTCTCGGTCTCGGTAGGAAGAATTCCCAACCTTCTCCGGTCCAGCCTTGCTCTTACGGTCATCTTCGGCTTCCTCTTCTTCCTCACGCCTTGAAGATCGTCGCCTATGCCTCGATTGTCCTCAGGGATGCCCTTTGTGACTCGCCTTGAGCAACCGCAACATTTCATCTAGACGGGCCTCCGTCCTTTCCTGCTTCGTCAAACTCTCCATCAAACTCCTCTCCACTGTTTCCAGCCGTGACTCCATGGTTGCTCTGGTATTAACCATTCAAGTTCCCAGGACGTACAGCTTTGATACCAATTGATAGGTACCAAACAGAATGAATAACAGCAAGACCAAAAGCACACAATATCACTGAATTCTGGTTGATATCAGTCCAGTACTGTAGTATTTTAGGAAGAAAAAAAGATGAACAGATTACAGAGAAATTAAAATAGTCTAAACAAGTATAGAGTATCTAGTCCCTCCTATGCCCAAGCCAATTCCAGCCTACCAGCGTTCCCCCCCCCTCTGGCTATATTCCCCATAACTGAATCCCACTCACAACAGAATTCCACCCACTAATTTGCCAGCTCAGCAGACGGTTAGGCTGAGCCTAAATTTGTTTTCTCTCTCCCACTTTCCCACTCACGGTTCTTTCTCCTCACATAAACTTTAGTTACGGTTGGGCCTGGGCCTCTATCAATATATTCATCACATAGCACTAGAGAAGGTTGTAGGAAATATGGTTAAATTCATGGCTTTGTAAGTCAAGGCACGGTAGTGGGTGTATTTTGATTTTCCTTTGTCAAGTGCAAAGTGTATCAAAGCATACAAAGAATTTTATGTATATGATTTTAAATTTCCAATGAATCTGACTCTCTGTTTTTGTTGATTGTGCAGTATGTCCTTCTCTATATTGGAGAAGGGTGTGATCCAGTTAACAAACTTTACTACTGTGACCTGTCTGAACTTCCCAATGGACTGGAAAGTTTTCGGAATGAAAATGCCCTCCTCCCATTTGTCAAACTTATTGATAATTTTGATGCACAGTATCAAGCCATTGCAAATGATGACACCATGTTTACATTTTTAACTAATAAAGATGCTCCAAAATATAAACTAGTCCGAGTAGATTTGAAAGAACCAACTTCTTGGGCTGATGTTCTCCAAGAGTCTGAAAAAGATGTACTTAACTCAGCATGTGCTGTAAATGGTAACCAACTGATAGTGAGTTACTTGAGTGATGTGAAGTATCTTCTACAAGTAAGAGACTTAAAAACAGGTTTCTTGCTGCATCAATTACCAATTGACATTGGCACTGTTGATGAAATTTCTGCACGGCGTGAAGATAGTGTGGTTTTCATTAGCTTTACAAGCTTTCTAACTCCTGGTATCATATATCAGTGCAACCTGGGAACAGAGATTCCTGATATGAAGATATTTCGTGAAATTGTTGTCCCTGGGTTTGATCGCTCTGAGTTTCATGTCAATCAGGTAAAAACATGTATTCTTTGATTCTGAGAATTTATTTTATTTAGGTTCACATTTTTTATTAGGCTGTTTCAAGTTCCATTATTCTGTACAAGTACTGGCATGCTATCTCTTGGAATCTTTATCCCTGTTGCTCGACTTGTTTGTTATATTCTTTGATGTAACTTCCACATTTCAGGTTTTTGTGCCTAGTAAAGACGGTTCTCAGATCCCAATGTTCATTGTTGCCAGAAGGGATATTATTTTGGATGGGTCACACCCTTGTTTATTATATGGATATGGTGGTTTTAACATCAGTCTTACACCATTTTTCAGTGTCAGTCGCATTGTACTCACAAGACACTTAGGTGCTGTTTCCTGCATAGCGAATATTCGTGGTGGTGGAGAATATGGGGAGGAATGGCATAAAGCAGGCTCCCTTGCAAAAAAGCAGAATTGCTTTGATGACTTCATTTCTGCTGCTGAATACCTTGTATCTGCTGGTTATACCCAACCCCAAAAGTTATGCATCGAAGGTGGAAGCAATGGTGGACTTCTTGTTGGCGCTTGTATAAATCAGGTCTGATTCATTTGCTTTGGATTTCCATTTTTAGTTTACACTTTCCCATTCAATAGCTCTACATTTATGCTAGTTCCCCCCGCCCCACCTCTCTGTGCAGAGACCTGATCTTTTTGGCTGTGCACTGGCTCATGTTGGTGTAATGGACATGCTACGGTTCCACAAATTTACCATAGGTTTGTTTAGATCTGTTATGTCCAGTAGTTTGTTTATATGAGTGTCATATATTGATTTAGAAATGTTATTCAGGTCATGCTTGGACCTCAGATTATGGTTGTTCAGACAAGGAGGAAGAGTTCAATTGGCTAATCAAGTGAGTGAAATATAAAGGATAAATTTGTATAGTTTATGCAAAAAGTAATATATGTAATTACCTTATTTTGTTTTATTTATGAGTGTAAATTGTTTAGAATTACTAGTTAAGAGATGGTGCTGTTGGGGTAGTTATAGTGACGGTGGTCGAAGCATGGTGATGGTAGGATCAGGTTTGGACAATTTAGATGGGCTGATGCTTTGGAACTTGGAAGACTGCATTTTATAAATGAGCGTTGCTATACACTACAAATAGAAACCACAAATTGTTTACCAAAGACGTGGTACAGTACAATCCTGTTTTACTCCTTTTTTTTCAAAGAAAAAATTTAAAAAAGAAAAAAAGATAGCTAAAACGGTATTCAATTGGCATCTCATGAATGATTCATGTGCCGTTTCCACGAATTCAATTCAATTCGTGGGAAATAGTATTTTTCTTTATAAATATTTAATTGATGGACATGGATAGATTTCTCATAATTTTGGTGCGTAATGGACAGAGAAATAGGTAATTACTTGTATACAACCCGGCCAGACACATCTCTCACATTTTAAATACCTTTAAGACAATCCCTTTGTTGGACTATCGTACTATCACAACCCTTGGTCCTTAATTTCATATCCATTTGATTTTTGTTTTCTTACCCTAGAGTTCATAAGCTACACATCACATGCACCTCCTGGTCGAAGAAGCAACTTATGATCTTTACTGAAGAGAAAGTGCCATTAGACCAAAGTTATTACTTTTATATAGGACAACATGACTTCCTTACACCTTTGTTATTTGATAGATTATCAATATGATGGGAAAAGATAAGCAGGTCTATAATTATCAAAATGATGACGGCAAACCTTAAAAATGGGTGATTTGGTCATATATGGCTATAATTTTCGCTCTCATTGTGACTGGACATGTGAATGAGTGGCCTTGGTTTGATACTTGGTATGCTGAATGTACAGCTTATCATGGTTTAATCCTGAAGCTGGAATTAGCTTGATAGGTATAGTGCATAAAGCTATACATTTCGCAACAGTTCTGCAATAATTCCGTAGGGGGATTGCCGGGTAGGTATAATTTTAACTCTCATCTTATATTCTAGCAGCATGGTATTTAGAGTTCCTTCCTGGTTTTAAGTCCAGGATTCTCATTCTTATTTTGTTCTCATATTCTAAGGTTCATCTGGCAAAAAGTAAATAATATTTCTGCTTTCATAGTATTGTTCAACAATGTTTGTAAGCCAGATTGCTTTATGAACTCCAGTGATTTCTTATGTTTGGATCTGTATCTTGTGTGTGTCCAAGATATGATGTTTCTTTAATCCACTGTTCTAGGTACTCACCATTACATAATGTCCGGCGACCGTGGGAACAGCACCCTGATCAGTCAATTCAATACCCATCAACCATGCTGTTGACAGCTGATCATGATGATCGTGTTGTGCCACTGCACTCATTGAAGCTATTGGCGGTTAGTCTGCTTCTCATGAATGAAGTATAAATTGAAGACACAAGTTGTTAACGTCTATTTATTAAATCATGTTGCAAGCTAAGAATAAGTGGTTACAAACTAAATAAATTAGCAAATACCGTCGCATATTGGGGGTGGCTGTCACTCTCACTTGAGCACTATATCTATATGGGTGAAAAACGCGTGCCCCCACCCTTTTTATCTTTCCTTCTCTCTCTTTAACGCATTTCCAATTTGTTATCAGACCATGCAGTATGTCCTCTGTACGAGCTTGGAGAAAAGTCCCCAGACGAACCCCATAATTGGTCGCATTGACTGCAAGGCTGGACATGGAGCGGGTCGTCCAACACAAAAAATGGTAACAAATTCGGATCCAGGTTGTTTTTCTCTTCTCCGTTTTGTTATATTATGTCTCAAATTGAATATATTACATATTTGTCCTCAGATCGATGAAGCTGCTGACCAGTACGGTTTTATGGCTAACATGTTAGACGCGCATTGGATTGAATAGAGCCCAGTCAGTCATAAGGTAGAGATAATGGAATAATTTCTTGCAGACAATATCCGTAAATCATTTCATTTCTCTGTTCTCTTCTAACAACAAAATATCTTGAAGGTGACTGTGACTTGTCAATCATTTATTTGGGATTAGTTTCACGGGAATTATAGTATTTGGGTGAATTGTCAAATTGTTAGTTGTTACTTTTATTATAAATGTTTGAAATTTATTAAATATAATCAACAAGCAATAAATTATTGGCAATTTACCCCGGTACCCTTTAAAAAAAGAAATACCTAATTTTCTAGCTTCACAATATTTGAAAGTTCATTAAATATAACTAATAACTAATATCAGGATTCATAGACGAAAGATGAGTACTAAAAAATAAACCCCCGAGTTTTATATTCTACCAAACTACAAATCAAGGCATAGTGCCATCGGAAATTAGATCACCACCGTATTGCTGTTTCAATATTTTGTTTTATTTTTGCTTTGCTATGTACTTACCTTGTCAGTCTTGCTTACTATTACATTTTATTGCAACACGATATTGTGTCGTGTTTATTCAAGTTATTAAACTAGCTGGCAATGCCAGGCTAAATCATCGAGAAAATCTAATTTTTAAACCTGTATTTTAAAACGAGAAACCTTTTATTTTATGTTTTCTCCATTCATAATATCACCTGCATTGGCTGAACATTGCTCAATTAGTATCCTTCCAAGTCTTTACAGGGGTTGTTATGTGGTGTGTTTGATCTCTCATTCTCCCTTAGGTTCAATAGGGCCACCCTAGAACCACCAAAAAAAATTAATAGTATCTAAAGCTTTGCCATCATACAATTTGTTTTAAACAGGAATCTCGTGATACCCCAAAAGATGCATAACCACTTTTGGACTTCTTCCATGAATCAAAATAAGGGGCATGTCTATAATAAAAGGTACAGTTCTGGGAATATCTTTCGGTTACTGAAAAAAGTAGCTCAAGTTGAAGTTGCCCAAGACAATTTCATCGAAGCATTGTTCGCTTCAAAGGCAACTAGGATTTAAAACAGGATTATCAGATAACCTCATTAAGTCAGGAAACAGTTCATTTTTATGTCTGTAACATCAAGTTGCAAAATTTCTGCTCTACAGCCCAAAATTGATCCGATGCTGCAAAACAAATAAACAAAGCAATTGCCAAAATGGTACCTTATGTTTGGAAATTAGTGGTGTTAAAACTATTGCTAGTGTCTCGCTCTGATTCAAAAACTAATCTAGTTGAACAAAAACATTGTTAAACTTACTAGAAAAAAAATGTTAAACTTAATTTATATAAAAGATCAAATAAAACAATACCTGCGTTATTAGATGCAAAATAAAATATTGGGAACTTCCAGCAATTGTCACTATTTTCATCCTAGATTAAAGAAACACAAGGGGAGGCAAGATTTCTGCTACTAGTCTGAAAGTAGCCTTGAATGTGAAGATGGCATATAACTATTCAAATATGGAAGGATCATGCCAATGAATAATCTTTTCATGCTTTAAAGGACTGCGACGATGTAGCACTCTTATCAAGGTCCTCTGCAGAACTTTCTGCACAAAACAAAAGAAAATTCTGCAGTTTCCATAAAGTTATACAACCAAACCAGAAATAATGATTATATGCAAGTCCAAGAGCTTGAGTCAAGTGAGATTCGACAGATTTCTCGTGTTTTTAGCCTCAGGTTCAATACTCATTTTCATCACTTTATCAGTTTAGAAGGATAACTTACCATAATTTTTTTCTCTAATAAAAGTTCTTATAAAATTTTATAAGGAAAGAGAAAAAATGGCAGCAAGTACATATAAGTATAACAGCAGGCAAAAGCAGGTGTATGAAAGAAGGAAGAAAAGGGAGGAATGATTAAGGGCCAAGTGAGGTGCTGCCAAATGATGAGTTAGTTACAGGGCAAGAAAGGAATGAGGATTTGGAGGAGAGAGAAGATGGGGGACCATAACAGAATGAGTGGGAAAAGAAAGATATAGGGAGGTGGGGAGGAAGGAGAGAGGTAGGAAAAGAAGTCAGGTATTGAGGGGGGTAAGCCTATCCTAAGGCTGGTTAGTCGTTTCTCAGGGATCTATTCCACTGTTCATATCTTTTTCCTTTCAGTTTCTTTCCATTCCAAGAAATTCTGCAGAATATCCTTCTGCTGTAAGGAGCAGAGCTCCAGTTTCTCTTGTTAATATTATGAGTCTCTATAACAAAGGAAGTTGATATATTAAAGAGCTGCAGTCGATTAATCCAATAGCGGGGGTAGGGGGATTAAAAAATTCATTACCTTAAGGTATCTTCCACCAAAATAGACAGGTGTCCTGTTGCAAAAGTACGTAACATGGCAAGGTTCATTTGCCTAGAAAGCAAGAAAGAAAACCAAGTTAGCAATGTAATCATACAAATCAGTGGTTTGGAACTTTGTTTTTACTATGAAAGCAAAACAAATATCACTGCAAGTTTCCCATTGAGGACCCTCCATACAAATCAGCAAGGATTTGCGGTACATATAAATTGAAAGCGTTCTGACAAAACATGAAAATAAAGCAATGAAGTTCACAAGACATTAGTCATAAAGAAGAGGAGAATCAACAATTACCTTTTTTAGCAAGAATTTACAGCAGTTAGAGGATTCATTTTCAAACAAACTGTTAAAAGGCTTTTCTCCAACTAGATTGGATTCACCTAAAAAAGAATACAAATGGTCAGTGCAAGGAACCATGGAATCATTGGCAATGTCTATGCCATTGTCCGCCCACAAACAATCTGAGCATACGTTGGAGCAAAAGAATAGGTAAAAGGAAAAAAATTGGTCATGTGACACTGTCTACATGGAAAAAAAAAGGGAGACTCAAAAAAGCCGATGGAAACTCAAAAGGGAAATTGTAATTAGCTATTTCATGGTTACATTATACGGAGAAAAAAAAAATTCTGAAGCTCAATGCAAGGAAGAATCTAGAATTTATAAAGCATGCTCCTTTATGTTGGGGTATAAATTAGTTCGGATAATCTGACTAACCTAATCAATCTGAACTGAATTAATTAAATTTGTTTGGTTTAGTTCGAATATGTTGATTGGTTCAGACAAAATTCGAATTGAATGAGATTCAATTAGTTTGATTCTCGAATTGAAAATTTTAAATTCGAGAATCAAATCGAATATATCGAATTATATATATATATATTATCTATTTTTAGGAAAATCAGAAGTACAATGTATGTGGATGAAGCAATTATAAATATAAACATATTTTTTACTACCATTATTTGGTCTTGCTCTAAAAAAATTAATTGATTTGATAGACTTTGAGTACTTTAAATTGATAAATGTTATACTGATTGTAATGTCAATTTTAAAGTATTATTTTACTTGGGAAGTTGAGTTCATAAAATTAGTAGGTTTCCCAGTAAGATGATAATGTCATAGGTCTTGTATTGCACTTTAACCATGTCAGCAATCAACAGAGCTATATCATCAACACTGTCCCATTTAACCAGCATTCCTGTGTCATTAAAAAATCTGAACTGAAGGATCCTTAAGCAAAGGCCACAAAGTTGTGGCTCAAGTTTAATTTCCTTGGAATTTATAGGGTTTTCACATTTTTTGAAACCACTATGCACCAAATCTTTGTTTAAATCGGTTGGTCCTCCAAGAATGGAACTCAACATTGATGGTGATAACAAGGAGCACGCTTAGATGCTCCCTTGGACCCCAAACAGCCGAAAGATGCAGCGGACACATATCTGCAACAAATTATAGTAACAGAGATATACGACAACAATCCACTAACACCCACAACTAAAGTTTCAATATGTACTCCATTTTACATTATGGCAAGCAAATCAAACTACATTAATCAATGTTTTTTCTTTTTCATTGACACTTGTCGTAACTAAGTGATTGTTTACCAATACCTGTTAAAGACACAATTTTCTACTTTTCAAGGTGCAACTTTTATAATTCAGTGAAATTGTAAAGACCTATTTCAGCTTGTTCCATGAGATCTTTCAGCTGATCCATAAATTTATTGCAATCAAATAAAATAAATTAAGCCAGGTTTTAAAAATAACAAACAGATAAGATAAACTATAAATATTCGTGCAGAACACTTTTCATTCAATTGGCATTCTCGTTTTCTCACAGTAATTGAATCAGTTTGTTCACTACATCACATTACTCTTCTATCACTTTTTGTAGGGTGGTACATTTCACCATGGTATGGAATACCTCATCCTCTTCCTCACGTACTTATATAAATATGAGTAATTAAGAAAAAATATTACACAAATAATACACAAAAGTTTATGTGGTTGAATTCAATATATTTACATACACAGATAAAAAGAGTTTACTATCACAACAAAATTATAAAATAATATATGTGGATACTCTCAATCTTTTGTGTCCCATAACAATTTCTCACCTTTATCTCTATATCTCTACCAAGTTTTTCAATCTTTACACTCTTATTCATAACTTTATTCAAAATAACACTTTTCTAGTTTTCTATTTAAAAACAAATATATCACATATCTCTACATTATCTTGACATTAATTACAATTCAAAATTTAAATCTTACCATAAAATAGGAAACTATCAAATAATTATCACATTAAGAATTTAGGTCAATTCCAACATAGATTTAACTAACTTAAATAAGAGATTTATTTTAATAATTTGACACTGTTTAAATAACTAATATGATAAAATTTTAGTGAACAAGTAACACCTATCAACTTTGGCATTATCAACCAAATCGGGTCGCATTACACTCCTAAAATTATTCAACCAAATCGGGTCGCATTACACTCCTGTGGGGTCTAGCCACTAGCTTGAGTTGAAATTGAAGGATAGAAACAAATCTTCTTTCGGTGGGAAATAATATAAGCAAAACCGTGTGCAGTTTTTCAAAAATCATTTTCGGTGCACACGGTTTGCACCTCAACAGCATCCTCAATTTGCTTCTATAAATAGAAGCAATTGAGAAAGAGAAAATGCATCAGATCCTCACAATCAAAAGAAGAAGAGAGTGAGAGAAAAATAGAGAGAGAACTTCTTAGAGAGTTTCTTGAGAGAGAAAAATAGTGTGTTAATTTGTGAGAATTATATCCACAAATTGAAGATACAATATCATTATATTTTTGTATTCCCATTATTGTTATAGTAGAGATTTAAGTGGCCTACGGGTTCCGTGGTTTTTCCCTTGCTCACATTGAGAAAGTTTTCCACGCTAAAAATTTTCTGGTGTTATTACTCTTATTTTACGCTTCTGCATAGTGCCTATTTTTGAGTTCACAGAGGAGGGAAATTATGCAGTCATTTCCCAACAGTGGTATCAGAGCTCTCAGAGCTCTGGGATGCTAGGTACCGGATTCATAAGAAAATTCTTAGTATGCTCTGTGGTTGCAGCATTATCTGATCTTCCACATCAGAAAAGAATTATTCTCATTGCTGAAAATAACGTGTAGCGGTGTAAAAGTGTTGTCTAGGAAAGTTCTGGCTAGGAAAGACTTGGTATTTAAGTGTATCCATTAGTGAACCACCTCTCTTTCCTGGGAACTTACCTGGTACACTATTTGCATACTACAGTTATTGTTTCAGTATACGGTACTATTTACATATACAGTATTAGCCTGTGTAATTCAAGATGGAGGGAGCTGTTACTCATGATGGAGATATGTTCAAGCTAACTGCTGAAAATTACTCCTATTGGAAGCCGATGATGGAAGACCACTTATACTGCAAAGATTTGTATGAGCCAATTACCTAGAAGGATAAACCGGAAGGGAAGAACGACAAAGATTGGGAGCTCCTGAATCGGAAGGCAGTAGCTATGATCCGCAAATACATTGATCGCAGTTTGTTCGAGCATGTATCAACTTATACAAATGCGTATGAGTTGTGGACCAAACTTGAATCCTTGATTCAAAAGAAGACGCCCAGAAACAAAGCCCACCTTGTCAGATGACTGGTGAAGTTAGAGTACTCGGACGGTCAGAACATGATCGAACATTTGAATACCTTCAAAGGTATTGTAAATCAACTGACGAAGACAAAAATGAAGATAGATGATGAGTTGTAAACTCTTCTACTCCTCAGTTCACTGCCTGAGAGTTGGGACACTCTAATTGTCACTCTCAGCAATTCTGCTCCAGACGGAAAGCTTAGCATGGATTCTGTTACAGACAGTTTGCTAAATGAAGAGTCAAGACGGAGGGAAAGAGGCTTGAACAACCAGTTTGAAGCCAACGTTGTTGACAACAGAGGAAGGAGTAAGAATCGTGAAAAAGGAGGTCGTGGAAAATCACAAGGTAGATCCAAATCTCGCACTAGACTAAATTGTTATTATTGTGGCAAACCGGGCCATAGAAAGTCTGAGTGCAGATTCTTGAAGAGAGATCAATAGGCTGGAACAGTCCATCCTGACCAGATAGACCCAAAGAAGAAGAAGGAAGAAGGAACAACTACTGCGGTGGCCTCAAATGATGAGAATATATTTCTTGTCGGAGAAGAAAATTATCTAAACATTGCATCTAATGATTGCATATGGATAATTGATTCCGGAGTATCCTTCCACGTCACACCTCATGAAGAATTTTTCTCATCATACCAAAAAGGAGACTTTGGTACGGTGAAGATGGGCAACCATGTCACAAGTAAAATCGTCGGTATTGGTAAAGTAACTTTGATAAGTGAGAATGGAACCAAGCTTGTGTTGAAAGAGGTAAGACATGTACCTGAGATGCGTCTAAACCTTATCTCAGCAGGCAAACTAGACGAAACTGGGATGATAAACCAGTTTGGTGCCGGCAGATGGAAACTCATCCAAGGAAGCATGATTATTGCTCACGGCAGAAAGGAAGGCTCTCTGTACATTATGCAGGGAAAGATATGCAAGGGGGAGATGAATGTTGCTCAAGACGCAAGCAAGGAATTGTGGCACAAACGATTGGGTCACATGAGTGAGAAGGGTCTGGAAATCTTAGCAAAACACTATCTTCCAAACATAAAGGGGCAGCCACTTGAATCCTGTGAAGACTGTCTAGCAGGCAAACAACACAGAGTATCTTTCAAAAGATCAGATGATGCAAGAAGAAGAAAGCAGATTCTGGATCTTGTTCACTCAGATGTTTGCTCAACATCTGAAAGATCCCTTGGCGGTGCCCAATACTTTGTTACCTTCATTGATGATCACTCCAGGAAAGTGTGGATATATCCATTGAAGACAAAAGATCAAGTTCTTCAAGCTTTCAAGGAGTTTGATGCTTCTGTAGAACGAGCATCTGGAAGAAAGTTGAAATGCTTGAGAACTGACAATGGCGGAGAGTATAGAGGTCCATTTGAGGATTATTGCAAGACTCATGGAATAAGACATGAGAAAGTACCCCCCAAGACACCTCAGATGAATGGACTAGCTGAAAGAATGAATAGAACGATTGCAGAGAAAGTCAGAAGCATGCTTTCTCAAGCAAAACTTCCCAAAGCATTCTGGGGTGAAGCAGTAAAAACTGCTGTTGATTTGATCAATTTGTCTCCTTCAAGACCTTTAAATGGAGAGATTCCAGAAAAAGTATGGTCTGGAAAGAAAGCTTCTTATGGTCATTTGAGAGTCTTTGGGTGCAGGACATTCGTCCACATTCCTAAAGATGAAAGAGCAAAGCTTGATGCAAAGACGAAGGAGTGCATATACCTTGGTTCACCAAGAGATGAACTTGGCTTCAGATTGTGGGATCCTGTAAACAAGAAGATTGTTAGAAGCAGAGACATGGTATTCTATGAAGATCAGACAATCCATGATATTCAGCAATCTAAGAAGTCAAAGACCATTGTGGTACGCAATTCAGGGGGAGAGATTCCTCAAAGGAATAAGCAACCTGATCAGACAATACAACCCCATCAGATGGAGCAACCTGATCAGGCTGAATAACCTGACCAGACAGAACAAAGTCAGGCAATGCAGGAAGAACATATTGAAACTGATCAAGTAGAACAAGAACCTCAAGTGAGAAGATCAACGAGAGTCAGACAACCATCAAGAAGGTATTTCTCAGATGATTATGTCACTCTCACTAATGAAGGGGAACCTCAAAGTTTCATAGAAGCCATTGAGACGAATGATAAAGATAAATGGATGCAAGCCATACAAGAAGAAATACAGTCCCTGAAAGAAAATCAGACGTATGACCTGGTGAAATTACCAGAAGGAAGAAGGGCATTGAAAAATAAGTGGGTGTTCAAACTCAAGACTGAAGAGAATAACCCAAACCCCAGATACAAAGCAAGAATTGTTGTGAAGGGGTGCAACCAGAAGAAAGGCATAGATTTTGAAGAAATCTTCTCACCAGTGGTGAAGATGACATCCATTAGAGCGATTCTTGGTCTAGCTGCAAAACTAGACTTGGAAATAGAACAACTTGATGTTAAAACAACATTCTTACATGGAGACTTAGAGGAAGAAATTTATATGGAGCAACCAGAAGGTTTCGAAGAACCAGGCAAAGAACACCTAGTGTGTCGTCTGAAGAAAAGCCTCTACGGTCTGAAGCAAGCTCCAAGGCAATGGTACAAGAAGTTTGATCTCTTCATGACCCAACACAATTTCAAGAAGACCTCCGCAGACCATTGTGTGTTTGTGAAGAATTATGAAAATGGTGAATCCATCATACTGTTGCTGTATGTTGATGATATGTTGATTGTTGGGAAAGATAAGACAAAGATAGCTGCTCTCAAGAAGGCATTGAGTAAATCTTTTGCCATGAAAGATCTGGGTGCAGTAAAGAAGATTCTTAGAATGAAGATCATCAGAGATCGTTCTAGAAGAATGTTGTGGATGTCACAAGAAGACTATATCAAGAAAGTTCTTGAAAGGTTCAATATGCACAATGCCAAACCTGTGCACGTTCCATTACCTGGTCATCTTAAACTAAGCAAGACGCAATGTCCAGGAAATGAGGAAGAAAAAGAAGAAATGAGCAAGGTGCCCTATTCTTCTGCTGTTGGTAGTCTTATGTATGCAATGGTCTGTACAAGACCAGATATTGCTTATGTTGTAGGAGTTGTGAGCAGATTCCTATCGAATCCAAGAAAGGAGCATTGGAATGCTGTGAAATGGATACTAAGGTATCTGAAAGGAACTACCAAAAGGTGCTTATGCTTTGGCAATGGAAATCTAATGCTCACTGGGTATTCAGATGCAGACATGGCAGGAGATGTGGATTCAAGAAAGTCTACATCAGGATACCTGATTACTTTTGCAGGGGGAGCTATCTCATGGCAGACTCAAGACTACAAAAGTGTATTGCTTTAAGCACCAAAATTGCTGCTTTAGCTGAATTCATTGCAATCATCCTTTGAAGGTTGCAAGGAGATCTTATGGATGAAGAAGTTTCTACAAGAGTTAGGTCGACTCAAGAAAGCTATGTTCTCATTGCGACAATCAGGCGCAATTCATCTCAAAAAAACTCGACATTTCATTCAAGGTCGAAACACATCGACGTAAGATATCATTGGATCAGTGATGTGTTAAAAAGTAAACTCATTGTGATTGAGAAAATACATACCAAAGACAATGGTGATATGATGACAAAAGCTCTACCTAAAGAGAAGTTAGAAGTACAGTAAAGAAGTTGCAGGCTTAGCATCAACCCCAAATTGATTCAAAGATATTTTCCTTTCTTTGGGGGGGAGAATTATGGGGTCCAGCCACTAGCTTGAGTTGAAATTGAAGGATAGAAACAAATCTTCTTTCGGTGGGAAATAATATAAGCAAAACCGTGTGCAGTTTTTCAAAAATCATTTTCGGTGCACACGGTTTGCACCTCAACAGCATCCTCAATTTGCTTCTATAAATAGAAGCAATTGAGAAGGAGAAAATGCATCAGATCCTCACAATCAAAAGAAGAAGAGAGTGAGAGAAAAATAGAGAGAGAACTTCTTAGAGAGTTTCTTGAGAGAGAAAAATAATGTGTCAATTTGTGAGAATTATATCCACAAATTGAAGATACAATATCATTGTATTTTTGTATTCCCATTATTGTTATAGTGGAGATTTAAGTGGCCTACGGGTCCCGTGATTTTTCCCTTACTCACATTGAGAAAGTTTTCCACGCTAAAAATTTTCTGGTGTTATTACTCTTATTTTACGCTTCTGCATAGTGTCTATTTTTGAGTTCACAAAAGAAGAAAATTATGCAGCCATTTCCCAACAACTCCTCAAATTATCTAGATACGTGAGGTTGGTCTCTTATCAATACATGCATAACCTAGGTTCCAACACAAAAGTCATGACATTCATAAAAGCCTGCTTTTCATGTTGACAGCCACAAAAACAAGCATCTCTAGGAGTAGTACTATTAAAAAAGAGAACAGAGGAGTAATATTTAATAATCACTTTTGGTCCAAAGAATTCCAAAAATATCCAAATATTTTCAAATATTTGTTGAATAAACAAACTTATTTAAAAAAAAAAGATAGGGTTGAGAAAGTGTACAGAACAGAAACTATCACACCGCACTTCCCTGACCTTTATTTTTTTTTTTTTCCCAATTCTTAGTTCTACCACTTTTACTCGCAATTGAGTGAACCAGTCTTGTACAATGATTACGCAAATATATTAGGAATGAAACAAAAAATGTTCTTTTGTGGTTTTTAATGATTCATTTCTAATTTATTTCATTTTCTGAATTTAAAGAAATGTATTTATATTTTTTTTGAATGAAATAAAAAAAATAGTTAATTTATGGATCACAAATTTAGCACTCCATTCAAAGGATTTTTTTATATAATATTTTATTTATTTGTTTATATATATGATATTATAAATAAATAAAATATTATAAATATAAATATAAAATATAAAATAAATAAAAAAATATAAATATAAATAGATTATTATAAATAAATAATATATTATTTATATAAATAAATTATCCAAAAACTTTAAATAAAAATAAGACATTTGATACATTAAAAATTTAAAAATCTTACTTTTTCATTTAAAACTTATTATTTCAATATTCTTAACAAATATCATAATTTATTCTTAATAACACTTGTTAACAAATTCCAAATACTTATATGCTCAGACACAGAGTGCTCACAAAACTAAATTTAAATTTTAAAATTAAAATGATATGATCAATTTAGATAAATAAGTAGATGCTTGGCAACGTTTAAAATTAGCATGAATAAATATAATATAGAAATAATTACACAAGCCAATATAAAAATAAATCTGCTCAAAAATAAAATTAGTTTAGTTCAAAATTTATTTATAATTAATTTAATATTATAAATAATATAAATGTTGTTTAGTTAAAATTTAATTCATTATTAAACAAGTATCAATAATAAAATATATAGTTTTAAAATTAAAACAAAATTATTATGCACATTAATTAAAATTAGAATAATAATAATAATAATAATATAATACAAATGAGTAACCGTTTTAACTTTTAATACCGCAAAACAATTTGCATTAAAAAAATTGTATTTGCTTATTTTAATAATTTCTTGAAAGTTGATACTTATTGAATAATTTTGAATTCTAAATTTATTTTTATCTTGTAAAATGGAAAATAAAAATAATTGAATAAAAATAATTTAAACTTTAATTTCGTTTGGTATTTAAATTTAAATTTTATTTAGACTGCAATAATAAATTCCTATTTAGTTTCTTATATCAAAATAAATTGTATGAACCACTAAAGAGTAACTGATCCCAGTAAAAATAGACAATGACCTTTGGTGAACCTTAACAATTGCTTGAACCGAAAAAAAAAATTCTATGAACCAACCAAAAAAACATAATATTACCAAACACTTTCAGCATGTTTGAATTTACGTTTGGAGCTTCAAATTAAAGTTAAAATTTCAGGAAAGAAACAAAAAGTTATTTGACAAAATCAAACATATATTGATTGTAACTGAATTTTTGTTTTAAACATATGTTTACCAAAAGCAAGAAAATCTTGCTTTTGGTTATAATGTTGTCTGTTAGAGATTTTTATCTTTAACGTTTATATTTTCAAACTTACTTTTAAGACAAAATTTCTAAACATAAATTATGTTATTATAAATTTACTTTTAATTAAATTTAAGTTTATAAACACATTTTTAACTAAACTGAAGTTTACCAATTCTAATCCAAACACACACTTTATCACATTAAAAAATCAGTTCCAGCGTAGTTTGGCCTTATTCAATTTATGGCAAACCCTCCGCAAATATTATCAAGCTACATGCAATTGAATTCCTTCACACCGACGAAGTCAAACCATGCAGATCAACGTAGCCAGAAAGGACTGCCCGCTTTCGCTCTTTCACCTTAGTCTGATATATAACCCTGCATTTCAACTTTCAATCACCATCTCAATTCTCAAAGCATTTGAATAGGACACCAACCAACTAATTATTAATGATTTACATAACAAATATATGTTGGAAGTGGATAGTAGAAGATAATATTCTTATCAATTTGGCAAACAACGAATCTACCTCAAGCCTTCAAGCCACATCTCAGTAACTAGAGTTTCACCACGGTAGACATGTAGAAGAAAACGGCCTGCTATGCTTTTTATTATGTCTGCATCTCCTCTGCATATGCATTTGATGATTGCCCTAACTGCAAATCCTAATGTGCACAGCCCATGCAATATTGGCTGCGAGAATCTATAGCAATCAGTTTAAAACAAAATTAGATTAGCCTAACAATTGAATAAAATCCATGTGATCGAAAATAAACACACAAAAAATAGTCAGAAACTGATGGCTTTACATCCTAAAATGCTAAGTAACCACCATTTCTATCTATTTAATTCATATGACCATTCCTCTTTACTTCCTTCAACAAAAAACTCCATGGCTGGAAAAAATGAAGATTCTCATTCACTTAATTCAACAAGCACACCTCGACTTTAAATGGAGGGCAAAGGGAAAACTACAGTCAAATTGGAGTTTCAAGGATTTAGTAATCTGCTGGCATTCAGAAGACAGGATGAGAGTACTAACCCAGCAACCTTTGCAATCATGGGATCTGAATGCAGAGGATTGTAGTCGCCGGATAACCTGTAAAGCAATGCCTGCCAAAAGGAAGAGACATTCAGAAACTGTATAGAAATTCATAAAGAAGCATATCAAAAGTTTCCAAAGATGAAATAAATTACTAACAACATATGAAGAGCAAAATAGAGGGGGAAAAGCTTAAAATTGTATTGACAGACATAATAACTCACAGAATTCGTGTTGACACTCGATAGAATATAGTGTGTATTAAACTATCAACTAAACCGAAGTTGTAAAGTATTTCACAAAAGGTACAGACCCTAAAACCCAGGTGATAAGCATGATTTCTCGTATAAATTTGTTTATAGAAATGCCTTCGCTAATATAGTGATACAAAGCACCAACACCGTTAAAAAGGATGGACTAAGTAGGCAAATTACCATAACCAAGGAAATAGAATATTATAAGCAAAAAGTGCATGAAACACTAATCCATTTTTCAACATTATAACTATGGTGAACAAAGGAATTCCTTTTCCAAAATCATTTGGTAACCATGAAACACCAACTGGTTCCATGTGTTGCTTTGATGCAATCATTAGAGTTCAGGGCATGTTTCTTATGAAATTGTATCACAAATAAAATTGAAGCAGTTAAGCATATTACAAGTCCATATGGAAACAAAAAAAAGGGAATTACTTGCCACATTACTACTTAGGAAGTTTTCAGAGAAAACAGATTTCATCAATGACTACTGTAGTCCAGGAAAAAATGTAAAGGACGAGACAGAGTGGACAGCCCAAAGGTGATATGATAAATGAGGCTGAATTAATAAAATATGTAAATGTCACGAGGGGGTCACATAACATGTAATCTATGTTTAAGATGTTATTATATGCTGGTTCAAAATTGAAGATCTACCTTGAATTGCTTTCCAAATATGTTACAAACAGAATAACAGAGCACAGGCAGTAGAGGGGAGAAAGCACAAAAAAAAAGAAGTGAGGTGAATGAACAAGCCAATTTATTTTAAACAATATTGAATAGTTATACATGCCTGAGATGGTTGGGAATGATCCTCAAACACTGAAAAAGGTTCACTTTCAGGAATTTTCACAGCTGAAATCTGGTTCAAGGGGTAGTTTGAGTAAGAAAATGGTTTAGATGACTTTGAGAAGCCACCAGCACCACGTAGATAGGCAGTCATCCTGCAAGTAACTTGCTATTTGAGTATGAAGGTAACAAGGCGTTCAAAGGAATATTTTCGGTTTTACCTGTTCATGCATAGTAAATCACCAGACTCTTTCTCATAACATTTTGTTTCAATCTCCAAAATTGCTGCTTTACCTGAAATTAAAGCAACGAGATCCCATCTTTAAGAAGCAAATATATAGGAGTAAAAGGAATTCAAAATTAAAATGTTCATACATAAAATATACATTATACAAAGAAGACGTGAAAGTAAAACTGTACAGCAAACACATGCACAACAGATCAATAAGTAGAAACTGCTTTTGCAATACAACCTTTATCATGTAATCCTGCAAGACTGACTTCATTGTGTATCTGTAACAACAATAATATATCATGAGCCTATCTACAAAGAATACGTGAGAATATCATAATAATTAGAAATTAATCTTAGCACACTGATGAAAATTCAGACTCATAATTTTATAGGTTCTTTGGGAGACGGGGTGAAATTAGGGGGATCCATGTTAAAATGAACCAGATACAAATTAGATAGACATCAGATTTAATTAAATAAAACCCATTCTTTATCACTAAAACGCATCAGATCTTATTATCCTCAATTTAATTAAAACCAAAAGCAACAGTCCAATCTTCTCAAGAAAGATTGTTCTCAGTTCTCAGTGTAAGTCACAGTGGAATGACAATGCCATGAAGTGAACATGGCCATTCCACACAAGCATGAAAAAGATGATATGTCAAATGCTTGAATTTCATTAAGGATATCTCATTTCCTGAAGATGGCACCCTCTAAGAGTTACTTGAGAAAAATTTCTTTCATATCTACCCTTAGTTTGATTTTCCGGCAAATTTCATCTGACATGTTGGTGTACCCACAATAGAAACAAGTAAACAACTGGTCTTGAGCTAAAATTGGAACAAGAAACCATTAGTTTAACAATTCAATCTAGATGTCCAGTATGCCAAATTTTCATTAGAAACCTTACCTGACAGCTGGAAGGAAATGGCTTATACAACTCTATGTATTGTTGTCCATGCAGCACAAGGCGTGGATCATATCTGGCATACATGAAGTCTTACTTTTGGTTAACTATCAGAAGGGAGAAAAAAGCAAGATCAATATGACAGGAGATGGAGCAGAAAAGTGAAGGAATTATACATTCATCAATAAAATGAACGCTATGGAAATTACATAGATAACTAGATGGCTTTAAGTGCACTTAGATGAACAATATATGAAGTATAAGCACACAGACATATTGAAAGTAATGAGCACTCACTGCAAGCCCGGGATATCAAAACCACTTGGCACAGATCTCAGTGAAATTATAGCAGCAAACGTAGGCAAGACCTATAAAGCAGAAAATGATGCATAAGTCAGAAATATTTTTCAATTATTCTATGTCAACAGGGACCGCCAAAACAGAAATGAATTATTAACAATATCTTGGCATAAGTTATAGGTGAAGCAAGTTAACATTTACCAAGAATACCTTAAAAAATAACAATACCCTAATAAACTTCTGATCGTTTTTATGGTAAACATACATAAATGAATTCTTAGCAATATCTTTGCATATATTATAGGTGATTAAACATTTACCAACAATACCTTAATAAACTTCTGATCATTCTCATGGTAAACATATTTAAGCTCATCGGCATCCACAGCATCCGATGCACATGCCCCTACGCCTAAGGCATAAAGTGCTGCATCTCTGTTCAACATGTGTTTTAAGCATATTTACTCATACATTGTCTTGTGCATTAAATCAAATACGGGAGAATTTGCACACTTCAATGTGGCCAAACAATTCCGAAAACATTTTTTTTTATTGAAAGTTCAGCTAACGGAAGGCTTTACCTTTCGGTATAAGAGTACGTGCTCTGCAGTCCATCCCATGCAATCAAAACGAGAACAGAAGTTTAGAATTCAATTCAATTGGGTGTCAAGCAAAACCTATTAAAAAGCAAAGGAAAAAGATTCTACAAAACATATGGAATATTCCTTTTGTTTTTCTCTTTTAATATATCGGAGGTAATATGAATATGACATTTCTACAAACAATTTCGTCTACCAAAAAACAAAAAGAGAAATGCTACTTATTCCATGAAGCAAACATTTGGTACTGAACAAGAACAAGGAAAAAGAGAGAGACGTCAGGGAACTTGTGAGAAAGCGCAAGCTCAGGATCGAACTCTGGTGTACCCGCCATCAAGTCTGGAATGGTCTACTTTGCTGGGCTTAACTAAAAAACACGCAAATTAAATTAAAACACAAAGGTAAGCTCAGTGTTGATTAATAATATATTTGGATATGAATTAAGACAATATTTAGATGCAAGTTACATTACATGAGAGAAAATTGTTACTCCGTTTTCTCCCGTTCGCTTCGGCGTTCGCGTGCCCTCGCAGATCGCGATAAGGCTCCTCCAAAGTCTCGTCACGAGTCTAGGAATAAAATATTATAAAATTTGGATTCCTTGCTGATTCTGATAGTGAGACTATGTTTAACAAGAAAGTCGCATTTGGATTAGGTGAAAATTTAGGTTTTTTTTTATATTTATTTTATTAATTAAATTATGATATATGTTTATTAATATTTTTTATTTTATTTTTAAAATATATATATATTATAACTTAATTAATAAAATAAATATAACTTGCATTTTCTGTTAATTTACCTATAGCTCTTTGCAAAGGTACAAAGTCTACTTGTAATTCTCATCCAATTTATAATTTTTTAAGTTATCACCGTTTATCTCCTTCTCATTGTGCATGTGTCTGCTATTTCTTCTGTTTCTATTCCTAAAACTGTCCAGGAAACACTTTCTCATTCAAGATGGCGACAAACTATGATGGACGAGATGACAACTTTAGAATCCAATAACACTTGGATACTTATTCCAGCTTCTTCAAGGAAATCTATTGTTGGCTGTCGTTGAGTGTTTGCTATCAAAGTGGGTCCAGATGATCAGATTGATTGGTTGAAAGTCCGTTTAGTAGCTAAAGTCTATACTCAGGTATTTGGACTAAATTATGGTGATACTTTCTCTCCAGTTGCAAAAATGGCCTCTGTCCGGTTATTCTTATCCATGGCAGCCATGCGTCGCTGGCCTATGTATCCGTTAGACATTAAAAATGCATTCATTCACGGTGATTTAGAATAGGAGATTTATATGGAGCAACCGCTTGAATTTGTTGCTGAGAGGGAGTCACATGGATATATTTGTAGGTTACATAAGGCCTTATACGGTCTCAAGCAAAGCCCTCGAACTTGGTTTAGCATACTCAGTGCAGTCCTTAAACAATTTAGCATGATCCGTAGTGGAACAGATCACTTTGTATTTTATAAACACTCTCCCTCTAATCAATGCATTTATCTTATTGTTTATGTAGATGACATTGTCATTACAGGGGATGATCATGATGGCATCAAACGTCTCAAGGAGCACTTGTTTCAACATTTCCAACCCAAAGATTTGAGACGGTTACGATGCTTCCTTGAAATTGAAGTAACTCAATCCAACACTGGTGTTGCTATATCTTAGAATAAGTATGCATTTGATATTTTGGAGAAAACAAGAATGATAAATTGTAAACAAATTGACATTCTTATGAATCTTAATGTTAAACTTATGACAAGTCAGGGAGAGCCTTATTCAGATCCAGGAATGGCAATATCCTGCATCAACATGTAGCATTTTAAAGCAAGTACTTATTCACGTCTTACATAGCTACCTAGTTCTCAGTTTCGGTACTTACGGAACCAGAGATAACATCAATTCCAGCAGTGCATCCTTCCTTGTGGTGCTCTGCGCGGAGCTGAGATATCAACTCAGCACTGTCCAAACCAGCATTATCAGCAATGATTGTAGGGATAGCCAAGAGTGCCCTGGAGAATGCCTCAATAGTAAGAGACTTCTTTCCAGGAGTTTTCCTAGCCAGTTCATCCACTTCCTTCGCCATCACGATCTCAGGCCATCCCCCTCCAAGCAAAACCCTGCTGTCGTTAACAGTCTGAGGTAGCACACACAAGGCATCATGCAATGACCTTTCAGCTTCATCAAGAACATGGTGACTGCCACAACAAGAAGATGTATCAGACTTAAAGAAAGGTAATAATATAAAAGTCAAAAATTTATTCAAGTCTTTAAAATATTGTGGCTACTGAGTCTTTAAAATGTTGTGGCTACTGATATGCATAAAGAACACTGCATCTAGAAACACAAGTACAAAATGCCCAGTTTGTGGTACATTAATTGGCACAATCCTATGATACAATCATTATGATAAATATCTGTAATCAGATTAAAATGAACGATTATACAAAAGCACAAAATTGAAGAAGTTTTAAAAAAATAATGGAAGAAAAAGTACCTAGCACCTCTAAAGACTATTGTACATGCCTGTCCCATTGCAACACCGGAAAAATGAATCAACTTATCCTCACCAATCATAATCTCCTCAATAAGCTTGCAGTGCCCAAGCTTAACAGATTCAGGGTTGTCAAATGTTGATGCAATTTCACCACCAGTTACCAAAGCCAGACGCTCAATACCATCAAAATCAGCATGCTCAATAGCCAATATTCCCGCATCAGCAAAGAGCTCCTCTGGAAAATTATAAATCAACTGTCTGTTAACAAAACAATTGATACCATGAGCTATTATCTTCTGAACCTTTTCTCTCATTTTCTCCTTCTCGGCTCCTTCAATCTCAGCAACCTTAGACATTGAATCAACACGAACACGTGCACCATATATCTTCACTTTATCTGTGTCCATAGCAGTGTTTGCTACCAATATATTTGCATCCTCTATGTGTTTGGGTTGTCCAATACCAATTTTCTTGTCAAGAATAAATCTGTTCGAGCATATGACTCCAACTTAGAATAAGATAACTTTTGGCCTAGAGTCCAAGACTGATGCAAGGATAAGCTTCACCAGAATATAAATTACAAAAGACTACTAATGCAAATGTTTCGTTTTGTAGTAAAGTACAGCAGTTGATAATTGTGTCACTATATATACAAATACATTAAGACTGCCTCTGCAACACTACAGAAAGGGGATAATCCAGAAATCAAACAGAGCTGAAGCATAGAAAACTCACAAACTGCAACAATAGTTTATTACTGCATTCTCCAATAACAAGCATAAATCATATAAATACCGTACCCTTCATCTAAAAAGGAATCCTTTAATGATCCTCCAGGTTTCTTTATAATCTGAATTGCTTCTAAATTAGTGCTTCCCTGCAATTTGAAACATTTTCAAAGAAAAATGGGACATCAATGGAGTTGAAAGCATAAACCACCCGTTATGAAAAATGGATGAAGAGAACATGGTAAAATAAGATATCTAGCTCACAATAAAAACAAAATCTTTGAAACATAATCATATGATTTCATGCACAGTTTCACACAAATGTAAGAACTTTAAACTTTGCATACTTAACTAGCACTAAGACAAGGGTTGGAAGAAATTTGAAAAGTCATTCATATTGACAGAATGGATTATAAAATCGTAGGATGTTATATTAAATTTATCATTAAATGCCACAAATATTATTTGAGGAAATTTTCAATTTTGTTATCTCGTAGTTGTTTTCTTACTTATCTTGAACAATGTTTCTGTTAATACATTATTACATATTTACATGTAACATTGTAATGTATTATATTATAAGTAAAATATAAATGTTAGCTACTTAGCTTTATATTAATCAACATATATCATTGTCTAATGACCTATTCTATAGGCTTAACTGAACCGGAAAATTAGAACATTAGAAAGGAGGATCATGCAAATCCTTGCTGGAATCATTTACCAGCTTCAGCCCAAGGAAGATCTTTTGTTTTTTAACAAAGAAAGGCATGCTTTAAATCTAGTTGCACCATAACAAGAGTATAAATTTCTTAATGAAGAAAGTAACTACATATCCAAGGTCCAAAAAACCATGTTCCTCAACATTTCCTGAATTACGTGTCAAGAAATGTCAGTGCAAAACTGCAAGCACACTCAACTACAAAGTCCCAGATGCCAAGGTCAAATGGAAATTTTGAGTTATTATCTTAGTATCTGGAAACAAGTTATACTCTGAAAAAGCAAACTCCACTTCAGTGCAGAATATTCTTACTCCAATTAATCTTTTTTCTTTTTTAGATAAAACCAACTCCACTTAATCTTAAACCCCATATTTGCAACTGAAGTCATAATTCACCTTTAGTCTCATTACAGCATCAACAGCCAATTTTGCAAAATGTTCTGTATCCTGCGAGAGAATTTTGGAGCTCAAAGTAGTCATTGCTATGTTCATCAAGTCTGACCTGAATTTCTCTGCATAACCCACTAACTCCATGTGTTAGATAATAAGAGACACAAAATGCCTTTATACTGCAGCGCAGTCCCACCATCAATACACTAACAACAACAACAATAATAATTATAATCTTAGCAAGTATCCCATCACTAGAGTATACATGAGAAAGAGAAAAAATGGGCTATGGGAAATCAGAGGCCCAAATGGGCAAGGGACACATTGTAACCTCTGCTAATAGCTGCCAGCTTGGCAGTGTAGTGGAGGAGGGAGTGATTTGGTTAGGATTTGTGCAGATATAACAGAGAGAAAGGGAGAGGAGTAGGGGGCAAGAAAGAAGTGGGTAAGGAATTGGAGTGGAGAGAACCAAGCCTCTCGAGTGCCTGGATTATTCAGTATTTTTATTTCATTTCTCTGAGAGTTTTTTATCTTTCTATACAGTTTAGACCTCACTGATCTGATATCAATCTAATATCAGCTCAGGAGAAGAGATATATGTCTCTATTTTTATGCGTTTGCGTGATTTTTGGTCTAGTTTCTGTCAACTGGTATCAGAACTCCCAATCTTCGAATGAAGTAACGTTAAAGGCCTTGGAGAAGGGGTTCGAAAGATGGAGGGAGACCAATGAAGCAAGGATGAAGAGGAATGAAGAAGATAGGAGGAGTTGTTACGCGTGATACGTGAGTTCCCTGACAGACCCATAAATTTTTGTTAATGGGGGTAAATCCTTTCATTTTATCAGCTAAATAATTTTTATTTAAAAATTGTGATATTTGTTGTACTTTTTTTTATATATAATATTAATGTGACTATTAAATTTTTTTAGTGTGTATAAACACTAGTTTATTTAAAAGGAATTTACATATAAATCATTTAAGATTGATTAATGGTTATGCACATAAATATAACTCTATGCAATAAAATTAAAATTTATCCAATTAGCTTTGTCTTTAAGTAAAACATTTTCAAGTTTTGTAGGGGATAAAAATGTGTTACATATGTAGTGGTGGATATATTTTTTTTAACGGGGGCATGTGCCCCCAAACCCACCAATGTGGGTACGTCCCTGCCTTCCCTCGTAGTAACGGTAATGGAGGGACAAAGGATGAATCGGAAGGTGAAGCAGGAGGAGGAGGAAGCTCCGTGACGTTGAAACGGCAGACCCAAGCAGAAGATCAATAGAGGAAGCTGGAGATTCCCGTGTTCTCCAGCGACGAAGCTTATGGGTGGGTAAATAGAGTCGAGCGTTATTTTCAAGTGAATGCAATGGGTGAGAGGGAGAGGTTCCAGGCTGTCATGGTGGTAGTGGAGGGTTAAGCCTTGAACTGGTTCTAGTGGTGGGAAGCACGAACTCCAAACGCGACGTGGTCCGAGTTTCGAGCAACGGTCATCTGCCGTTTCCAGCCATCGATAGCCCAAAACCCATACAAAGTTCTCTTGGTTATGCACCAAACAGGGACTGTTGGTGAGTTCAGAGAGGCATTTGAGTTTATTTCTGGTCCTCTTCGGCACACTAACAAGGAGATTCTCAGGGGAATATGGTTAAATGGCCTAAGGGAGGAGATAGGAGCAGAATTGAAACTTTACAAGTTGGGTTCTCTATCAAATCTGATGGACCAGGCCCAATTATTGAGGAGGAGAATTGGGCTTTTAATAAGGGCGGCCCAAGCATGGTGAGGGTTGGGGCTCAGTCTAAAGCTACCCAAGCAATCAAGACAACAATGGTGGATATTGGGCCTTGGCCCAATATTAGTGTTGCAGTTGGAGGTAATAGTATAGCACCTATTTCAGCCTCTTCTAGGCCCATTTACAGTAACAAAGCTTTTTAAGAAACGAGACTGACTAAAGGTTCAAGTAGCAACAGGGGGGAGGTTTCAGGAGATTATCTAATGCTGAATTACAGGAGAAAATGAAGAAAGGTCTCTGTTTCAGATACAATGAGAAATTCAATCCGGAGTATGTCTGCAAATTCAGACAATTCCATTTAATGGTGGTGGAAAATGAAAAGGAAACAAAGGAGTTACAGGGGAAGAAGCAAATAAGGAAGAAAAAGAATTGGAAGAGAAGGCACTTCAACTGTCAATCCACAGTATTATAAGTTTGACTTCAAAAAATCATTGAAGTTGATGGGGGAAATAGGAGGAAAAGAGGTGGTGGTGCTTATAGGCTGTGGAACATCCAACAATTTTATAGCCAAGAAGGTAGTTAAGAAGCTGAATTTACCTATCATTGACACCCCAACATACTTTGTGGAGGTTGGTGATGGCTATAAGATCAGGTGTAAAGGAGTTTGTAAGGGAATTATCTTACAGATGCAAGGAGTACAGATAAATCAAGATTTGTTCTTATTTGAGCTGGGATGAGCATATGTAATTCTAGTATTAGATTGGTTGGAGGGATTAGGAGAAGTCAGAGCAAATTTCAAGGAACTGACTCTAAAATTTGAGATGGATGGAAAGGATATAATCCTTAGAGGGGAACCTTCCTTGTCTAAGACTTCAGCATCCCTTAAAGCAATGTATAAAGCCCTGCAAGATGACGGGGAAGGCTTCTACATTGAATATAAAGTGTTGTCACACTTGCAGTAGGAGGAAGAACCAGTTTGGGCAGAGTTGGAAGCAGATTTGAATGACTTTGAGGACTTGTTTCAGGAGCCTCATGAGTTGCCACCAAAGAGGAGACATGATCATGCTATACCATTGAAGGAAGGAGCATAAATATCTAACGTAAGGCCTTACAGGTATCCACACTACCAAAAAAATGAAATTGAGAAACTTGTAGAGGAAATGTTAATTGCTGGTATCATTAGACAAGTATTAGTCCTTATTCCAGCCTAATAATATTAGTTAAGAAGATGGATGGTGGGCGGAGGTTTTGTGTGGACTACAGGGCCTTAAAAAAAGTAATTGTTCCTGACAAGTTTCCTATACCAGCGATAGATGAATTACTTAATGAGTTAGGAGGTTTTGCAGTGTTCTCTAAGTTGAATTTGAAATCTGGTTACCATCAGATAAGAATGAAGGAGACTGATATTCCTAAGACAACTTTTAGAACTCATGAGGGATATTATGAGTTCCTTGTGATGCCTTTTGGGTTGTCTAATGCACCTTTAACATTTCAATCTCTCCTGAATCAAGTGTTAAGACTTTTTCTAAGGAGGTTTGTGTTAGTATTTTTTTATGATATACTGATCTACAGTAAAGACCAGCAATCTCATGTAGTGCATTTGAGGATAATGCTTCAATTATTAAGGGAACACAAATTGTTTGTTAATAAGAAAAAGTGCAGTTTTGGTCAGATACAACTAGAGTATTTGGGCCACTTAATTTCAGTTGCAGGGGTAGAGGCTGATCCAAAAAAAGTGGAAGCTATGGTTAATTGGCCAACTCCTATGGACGTGAAGAGCTTGAGAGGTTTTCTGGGACTGACAAACTACTATAGAAAATTTGTCAAGGACTACGGCAAAATAGCCCAACCCCTAACTCAATAGCTTAAGAAAGATTGTTTCGAATGGGAGGAGAAGCTCAAAAAGCATTTGAATCTTTAAAGACAGCAATGACTTCTGTACCTATATTGGCCATTCCCGATTTTTACAAAATAATCATAGTTGAAACTGATGCATCAGGGAACGGGATAGGTTCTGTACTCATGCAAGAAGGTAGGCTAATAGCCTTCATTAGCCAAGGGTTGTCTGATAGAGCCCAAAACAAGTCAGTTTATGAAAAAGAACTAATAACAATAGTGTTTGCTGTTAAAAAAATAGAGGCACTACCTAGTGGGGAGGCATTTCATAATAAATACGGACCAAAGGAGCCTCAAATTCTTAAATGAACACAGATTGATGGGAGAGGAACAAGAACAATGGACTTCTAAATTACTGGGGTTCAATTTTGAGGTGCATTACAAACCTGGACCTAAAAATAGGTTGGTTGATGGTCTTTCCAGGAAAATGTCATTTTATGTTGTCTCAACTGTGTAACTAACTGAGTTAGAAGACTTAGTGGAGGAATTGCAAACAGATGAGAAACTCAGGACCATTCTACAGGATCTGTTGAGTAATTCGGAATCTCTCCTTGGATTCATGACTCAATGAGGGAAACTATTCTACAAGAATAGGCTGGTTTTGCCCAAATCCTCTCCTAAAATTCCTCTCGTTCTCAAGTATCGGAGGTCATTCAGGGTTCTTTAGAACTTACAAAAGAATTAATGGGTTGCTGTATTGGGAGAGAATGAGGAAGGATATACAGAATTATGTGGTAGCATGTGACATATGCCAAAAGAACAAATATAAGGATTTATCCCCTGCAGGGTTGCTGCAACCATTGCTTATTCCTACGCAGGTCTGGTGTGATATGTCTATGGACTTTGTGGGAGGACTGCCAAGAGCTTTTGGAGTTGATACTATTATGATAGTGGTAGAAAGGCTAACTAAATATGCTCATTTTATTGCTCTCTCATCCTTTTTTTGCGAAAGAAGTGGCTGATATTTTCATTAAAGAGATTGTCAAATTGCATGGCTTTCCATCTTCTATAGTGTTAGATAGAGATAGTGTTCATAAGTCAATTTTGGATTGAACTTTTCAAACAACCGGAGACAAAACTCAGGTTTAGTTCAGCCTATCATCCTCAGGCTGATGGTCAAACAGAGGTAGTTAACAGGTGTTTAGAAACTTATTTGAGGTGCCTTACAGGTACAAAACCAAAGCAGTGACCTACATGGCTAAAGTGGGCAGAGTTCTGGTATAATACCAATTGTAACAGTGCCACTAAATTGACACCATTCAAAGCACTCTATGGCAGGGATCCACCTACCTTGCTTAGAGGATCAACAGATTCATCTTCAGTGGAGGAGGTCAATAAAATGATGGTTGAAAGAAATCAGATGTTAGATGAGTTAAAGGAGAACTTGACACAAGCACAGAATATAATGAAGGTGCAGGCTGATAGACACAAGAGGGAGGTGTGTTATCAACTTGGAGACATGGTTTATCTCAAAATCCAACCTTACAGATTGAAATCCTTGACTAAGAAGGTTAATGAAAAATTCAATCCTAGATTCTATGGTCCTTTTGAAGTTGTGGAGAAAATAGGACAAGTAGCACACATGTTGCAATTACCTGTTGGAAGTCGAATCCACCTTGTTTTTCATGTGTCATTACTGAAGAAATCAATTTTTGCAACTACTGGGAGCCAACCATTACCACCATTTTTGTCAGAAGAATGGGAGCTTAAGGTCTAGCCAATTGCAGTTCTTAATCAGAGGATAAATCCAAAAGGCAAACACGAGGTTCTTATTAAGTGGCAGCATCTTCCAGACTTTGAAAACTCTTGGGAATCAGTGGCTACCATTCAAGAATGTTGAAAACGTGTAAATATCTTTTGTATTTATGTAGTTTCCTTGTATAGGCTAATCAAATCATAACCCTAATCTTTGTATTTATTATCATAGATCTATATAAACAGCTCTCTGTCGTGTAGTTGAGATACGTTGTTTCTCAATCCTTATGCTTCTGTTTTCTCTCTTAACATGGTATCTAAAGCCTAAACAGAGGCAATTCTAGAACCGCGCATACCCGGTGGGTCCACTGCCCTCTAGTAAAATTTTTTCCAGCCAACCGTATTTTCATTCTAGTTTGCCGGCCTTTCTCCCTTGCCGTGATGTCTTTCAGGCCTGTTTCCTCCCTTCTCTGTTGCTATCACCACCGTCCGCTACAGTCTGCTGCCTCCTTTTCTATTGCCGACCCCACCATCAAAACCATCTCCCGCCAACCGGCCAGACCCCAAAAGCCCAGCCCCAATGCCTCCGGGACGCGCCCCTACGCGTCGCCCTTCGCCTTAGCCAAATAGCCACCGCGCGGCTCATTTTCCGGCACGTGACGGCTCGTCTGGCCGCCCTTTCGGCCGTCGGTTCTCTCGCCTGACTCGTCTCGGCTTCCTCTACGCCGATCTGCCCTCAAATCCTTGTTCTCTTACGTTGGATTTTTCAAGTATCTTGTGTTTTCCATTTTTGCCCTTTATATTCTGACCTACGGCGAGTTCTACCTCCCCATATGGCTCTAAAGATCATCCCAAGGCTGAGCCTCCTGTTTTCACAAGTTACCTCCATACCCCTCTCTCTGTTGATAAGTTAGATGACAGCAACTATGATACTTGGGCTTCAGACATCAAGTTGTGGCTTGAAAGTCAAGGCTATGAAGACCACCTCACCATAGACCTTACCTCTGTGCCTACGGAGGAACAACCTAGGTGGGAGAAGATTGATAAACAGTTGTGCATTGTCATCAAGTCCACCATTCACTCCTCTCTCAAGCAGATCTTCCGTGCTCAAACCACGTGTGCTTCTATTTGGGAGCAAGCTAAGGTTCTTTACACTAATGACACTCAGCGGCTATATGGGATTTGTCACAACCTCATGAATATTATTGCTCCTCGTCAGTTTGATGGACCTATGTTTGCTTACTTGGGTAAGGTTCATGGTGATCTCCATGATTTCAATGAGTTGCTACCCCCTGCTGCTACCCCAGCACAAGAACTCGAGCAACGCAATACCTTCTTCATGCTTATGGCCTTGTATGGTTTGCCTCCAGAATATTCTGTCAATCGTGATCAGATTTTGGGTTCACCTACTATCCTCACTCTGTCCTCAGCTTGGTCTACTTTGTTTTGGGTCCCAGTGAAGCAACCCTCTGGTTCTGTCCTAGCCCCGGCTCCAGTTGATACTTCTGCCCTCGTCTCCCAAAGTGCCAATCGTGGTCGTTCTCGTCCTGACACCTCGGGTAGGCCCCGTCCGAAGTGTACATTCTGTAACAGGTTGGGTCATACTGAGGATTGCTGTTGGACCAAACATGGCCATCATCCACGGGCTGTCAATATTGCCTAGGCCACTGTACCTGATTTACCTAAGCCTTCTGCTTCACCGACCCCATCTCTGGCAGCCTATACAAATTTTCTGAAATGGTTTGAGCAATAACAGACTTCTAACTCTACTGCATCTGTTGAGCACACTGGTAATGCATTTGCTTGTCTCTCTCAATCGCCACCCTTATGTCCTTGGGTACTTGACTCTGGTGCATCTGATCATATCTCTGGTAATAAACGTCTTTTCTCTAAATTCTCTAACTCTAGCTATTTACCTATAATTACTTTAGCAAATGGTTCCCAAACACAGCCTGAAGGGATTGGCACTGTCCATCCCCTCCATTATCTGTCTGTTGATTCTGTTCTTTATATCCTTGGTTGTCGTTTTAATTTACTATCTATTAGTTATTTGACAAGTTCTTTAGATTGTCGCATTAGTTTCACTAAGGACAAAACTTAGGTCTATTTCCTTAGATCCATTACATCGATTCCACCAATTAAATTGTGACATGTGTGCATTTTTATTATCTCTCTTATACATTAATGTTTTCTCTCTTACTATCTTTTTTATAAAAATACACACATGTCACAATTTGATTGGTGGAATGGATATAATGAACCTAAGGAAATGGACCTAAGTTTTGTCCTTTCACTAAAGACTCTGTCATTTTGCAAGACCGGAGTTCTAGAAAGATGATTGGCGCTGGATGTGAGTCTAATGGCCTTTACCAGCTCTCTGTCATCTCTCGTGTGTGCTCTGTTACGGATTCCCTTCTCACCATTCATGCTCAGTTGGGTCATCCTAGTCTTGCCAAGCTACAGCAAATGGTGCCAACCTTTTCTAAGTTATCTACTTTACCTTGTGAGTCGTGTCAAATTGGGAAACAAACCCATACTCCGTTTCTCGATAGAGTGTGTCGTCGAGCTGCGTCTTCTTTTACTTTAGTGCATTCTGATATTTGGAGTCCTAGTCGTGTTGAGTCTACTTTTGGGTCAAAATACTTTGTTATTTTTATTGATGATTATTCTCAGTGTACTTGGTTATTTTTAATGAAAAATAGATCAGAGTTGTTTTCAATTTTTAAGACCTTTTATAATGAAATTAAAACTCAGTTTGGTGTTCTGATTCGTATTTTGCATAGTGACAATGTCCGTGAATTTTTGTTTCACAATTTTTAAACTTTTATGGCATCTCATGGTATTCTTCACCAAACATCTTGTGCCTATACCCCTCAACAAAATGGGGTTGCTGACCGCAAAAATAAACATCTTATTGAAACAACTCAGACCCTTTTGTATCATGGTCGTGTTCCCTTTCGTTTTTGGGGCGATGCGATTCTCACTGCTTGTTATTTGATTAATCATATGCCCTTTTCTGTTCTTGATAACCGGGTACCTCATTCTGTGTTGTTCCCTCACCAACTCCTCCACTCTCTTTCGCCTCGTGTCTTCGGGTTGACATGTTTTGTCCATAATGTCACTCCTGATCTTAATAAACTGTCTGCTCACTCCATCAAATATGTTTTTTTTTTGTTACCATCGGTCTCAAAAGGGTTATCGGTATTTTTCACCCACTCTTAAGCGTTATCTAGTCTCTGCCGATGTCACATTCTTCGAGTCTGTTCCTCTCTTTGAGTCTCCTGACTTGCCTCTTCCACCCATCACCAAGGTCCTCCCTATTTTTCCTCCTCTTGTCCCTGTTGACCCTGCTCCATGACCACATTCCCCTGTTGGTGCTCCGGTCCCTACTACTGGTCCTTTCCAGGTTTATCATCGTCGGCCACAGCCACCACCACGATCAGAGGTTGTAGAGATTACTGAGGCCCTTTTAGACTCTCATCCGACACCACCTCCTTTACCAGCTCCGGCACTACCTCCTGCGTCAGACCTTCCTATTGCTCTTCGAAAAGATATTCGATCCACTTGTAACCCTTCTCCTCACTATGTTACTCTCAGTTACCATCGCCTCTCTTTATTGCATTATGTTTGTCTTTCCACCTTGTCTTCTGTGTCTATTCCTAAATCTCTAGGTGAAGCTTTATCCCATCCTAAGTGGCGACAAACAATGATTGATGAAATGTGTGCACTTTAGAGCAGTGGGACTTGGAAACTTATTCCTCTTCCTCCTGGGAAGTTTGTTGTCGGTTGCCAGTGGATTTATACGGTCAAGGTTGGCCCTGATGGCATTCTTGATCTCCTAAAGGCTCGTTTGGTGGCAAAGGGGTATACCCAGATATTTGGTTTAGATTATGGCGACACTTTCTCACCAGTGGCGAAGATGGCTTCTGTTCGGCTTTTTCTGTCTATAGCCGCTATTCGCCATTGGTCCCTTCATCAGCTGGATATCAAGAATGCTTTTCTTCATGGTGATCTGGAAGAAGTCTATATGGAGCAACCTCCAGGGTTTGTTGCTCAGGGGGAGTCTTCTGGTCTTGTTTGTCGTCTACACAAGTCCTTGTATGGTCTCAAACAATCTCCCCGGGCTTGATTTGGTCGATTAGTATTGTTGTGCAGCAGTTTGGTATGACTCGCAGTGAGGCTGATCACTCTGTCTTCTATCGCCATACAGTCCGAGGCTATATCTATTTGATTGTGTATGTGGACGACATTGTTATCACCGGCAGTGATCACCAAGGTATAACTCAGATAAAACAACATCTTTGTCATCACTTTCTGACCAAAGATCTTGGCAAACTTTGTTATTTCTTAGGAATTAAAGTGGCACAATCCAAGGATGGTATAGTAATCTCACAAAGGAAGTATGTTATGGACATTCTTGAGGAAACAGGACTATTGAATGCAAAGCCGGTTGACACCCCTATGGATCCCAATGTTAGACTTTTACCGAATTAGGGAGAGCCACTTTCAGACTAAGGAAGATATAGACGATTGGTTGGAAAACTTAACTATCTTACTGTTACCCATCCAGATATCTCCTTTGTGGTGAGTGTAGTAAGCCAATTTCTAAACTCACCTTGTGAAGGGCATTGGGATGTAGTAATTCGTATTCTCAGATATATTAAGGGAGCTCTAGGAAAAGGCCTTGTCTATGAAGACAAAGGACACACTCAGATTGTAGGGTATTCAGATGCTGATTGGGCAGATTCTCCTACTGATAGGAGATCCACTTCTGGTTATTGTGTATCCATTAGGGGTAATCTGATTTCTTGGAAAAGTAAGAAACAAAATGTGGTTGCAAGGTCAAGTGCCGAAATAGAATATCGAGCCATGGCATCAGCTACTTGCGAGCTCATTTAGTTAAAACAGCTTCTTAAAGAGCTTAAGTTTGGAAACGTTATGCAAATGACTCTTATTTGTGATAATCAAGCTGCTTTGCATATCGCTTCCAATCTAGTATTTCATGAGAGGACTAAACACATTGAGATAGACTGTCACTTTATTAGAGACAAGATCTTGTCTGGAGATATCACCACTAGCTTTGTCAATTCAAATGATCAACTGACAGATATTTTCACCAAGTCTTTGAGAGGTCCTCGAATAAATTATATTTGTAACAAGCTTGGTATATATGACTTATATGCTCCAGCTTGAGGAAGAGTGTTAAAAACGTGTAAATATCTTTTGTATTTATGTAGTTTCCTTGTATAGGCTAATCAAATCATAACCCTAATCTTTGTATTTATTATCATAGATCTATATAAACAGCTTTCCGTCGTGTAGTTGAGACACGCGGTTTCTCAATCCCTATGCTTCTGTTTTCTCTCTTAACAAAGAGCAATTTTCAGAATTTCACCTTGAGGACAAGGTGAAAGCTTTGGGGGAAAGTATTGTTAGCAAGTCTCCTATAACTAAAGTATACACGAGAAAGGGAAAAAATATGCTATGGGAAATCAGAGGCCCAAATGGGCAAGAGACACATTATAACTTCTGCTAATAGCTGCCAGCTTGGTAATGTAGTGGAGTAGGGAGTGATTCGGTTAGGATCTATACAGATATAAGAGAGAGAAAGGGAGAGGAGTAGGGGCAAGAAAGAAGTGGGTAAGGAATTGGAGTGGAGAGAACCAAGTCTCTCGAATGCCTGGGTTATCCAGTATTTTCATTTCATTTCTTTGAGAGTTTTTTGTCTTTCTATATAGTTTAGACCTCACTGATCTGATATCAACCTGATACCAGCTCAGGAGAGGAGATATACATCTTTGTTTTTCTGCATTTGCGTGATTTTTGGTCCAATTTTTGTCAGATAACAACATAAATGCTTGCAATAATTGCTAACAAATCTTTAAAACTACTATTTAATGAACAAAGTCACAAAGATTAAATAAGAAATTCTTTTATTCATAGGAAAATTTAAAAGAAAAAACATAAACAAAAATAAATACCAGCATCTGCTTTGTTATCCACAACTTTCGGCAAATGTGAGCATTACGAGCACATTCAGCTGCCATTCGGAAACCTGAAAATTATACCCAATAATATCACTGATTTTTTATTAACCACGAAAACATCATTGGAGAACTATCAATAAAAAAAGCCAGAACCAATTCACTTAGTAAAATACAGAACACCAAGTGGGAAAAAAAAATCAAGTAAAATCCATCAGAATAATGAATGGGTTTCTCAAGATAGCAATTGTAAATACAACCATGAGGAAGATCAATAGAGAGTCGATCAACTGAACAACCCAGCCCCACCTCCGGGGCGGGTGCAATTCTGACGATTCGAGTTGCTATAAACATAATCCCAAAGAGGAACCTATATTTTGATATGATTAGCAGTAGAAGCAGAGCAAGTTTCCAAACAATAAATGCAACTGATTCCAAAAGAAGTAGATTTCACAAAAAAATATTTAATAGACATAGGCACAGCTACAATCATCAAACAAATAGACAATGTCCAAAAAAATATAGGCACACCTAGATTTTGTTTTATTTTTGCTTTGCTATGTACTTACCTTGTCAGTCTTGCGTACTATTACATTTTATTGCAACACGATATTGTGTCGTGTTTATTCAAGTTATTAAACTAGCTGGTAATGCCAGGCTAAATCTTTGAGAAAATTTAATTTTTAAACCTGTATTTTAAAACGAGAAACCTATTTTTTTGTTTTCTCCATTCATAATATCACCTGCATTGGCTGAACGTAGCTCAATTAGTATCTTTCCAAGTCTTTACCAGGGTTGTTATGTGGTGAGTTTGATCTCTCGTTCTCCCTTAGGTTCAATAGGGCCACCTGTTTATGCGGAATATTGGTTCAAAGACTTAGAATTAATTCCAACAAACAAATATATTTTATCAAACGAATGCGGGTTCACGAATTATGTGGTAATTTCGTTTATGAAAATGGTTTTAACAGCAAACAAAGGAAATTTAAGGAATAGGAAAATGCAGAAAGGAATTTGAAGGAAAATAAACAGGAAAATTGCAGAAAGAAAAGCTTGAAAAGATTTAAAGAAATTTAAAGAAATTTTGCAGGAATCTTAAAATGCAGAAGATTAACTGAAAGCATGTAAATGGCACGAAATTAAAGTGCAGAAATTAAATGGAAAAGCAGTAAAGGAAAGCAAATAAAAGTGCGAAGAACTGTAAAAAGAATTTAAAAGAACAAGACTGAAAAAAGTAAAGAATTTTAAAAGAACATTGCATTAATTTAAATGACATGAAATGGTAAAGAAAGGCATACTTGGACAAAAATCCTTTAATCTGCTCGGGTTGAGATGTTAGGATTTTTTATCAGCAAATAACCTCCCCTTTTACATTACGCACACCACTATTTATAGACAACACAAAAAATAACTGACATTCTAAAAAACCAACACGTTCTAGCGGTTTTTTTCTGCAGCAAATACCTAATTTTCGACGAAAACAGTACCCGACCATTCTAACCAATTTCCATCGAAAATATGATCTTCATGTCGGATATCAATCCCTTAGTCATCTAAAATCGTCGTTTTTGTCGATTTAGCACTTCTGTCGGCTCCAAAAATTTTCCAAAAATCATCATCATCCGACAAACTGCCAAATCTTAATTTTTCTTCCAACAAATGCCCCCCAAAATTTTTCTTTCGACGTCGACAGAAGAAAGAAAAAATTTTAAAATTCTTTCACATAGATATCTCCAAATCTAATCAAATCTCTTCATCAATATCTGAACGACCACAATCAATCTTATCATAGCAATCAATAAATAGCCGCTCCTAGTAAATAGGGCTCATGATTACTCCTATTTTCTCGCGAAAAAAAAAACTAATCGTTTGAAATCCGCACGACTTCTTACCCTATATTACTTTTCACCATCTTCAACCTTTTATTTATCCTCACTGTTCATCATTTTCAATTTCTTACTCCCACCTATTTCCTTTACAACCTTCTCCAATGGCTTCTGGCTCCCAAACTCCCAACGCGCCAACAACAGACTTGGGTAATCATGCAGTCTTCCAAGACCCAGTTCTGCAAAAATCTGAACTTTGGCACTTCTCGAAGGTAATACTTCCCATCAACGACTCCTCATTGTCTTTGGACCCTCCGGCTGCTTTCCTAGGTCCAGTTTTGCCCAAGAAATTTATTTTGGACGAAATAAATTCTTTTTTTCCTTGCAAAAGTCCCAAAGAAGCTATCTTGGCTTCTCTTCCCTCCATTCCTATTAGCTATTTTGGAAAATCCGAAAGGTTGTTTAGAACTCCTCCAACCCATATCAATGGGTACGTTGAATGGCTTGACAGAGTTCAGGCTTCCAAAGAAAGTCTTTGGAGGGAAATAGGAATTTTTGATTGCATCCAGCTTTCTCGCTATCCCATAAAAATGGATTCTTGCATGCTAGGTGCTTCTTTCTTCTTCTGGAATAAAACCACCAACTCTTTCCAATTTCCCTATGGCATGATGGGTCCAACACTTTTCGACATATCTGCCATAACGGTCTTCGACCAGATGGGGAAATAATCACACCCGTTCTTCAACCCACAAACACTATTGATGTATACTCAAAAGCTCCAACTTCTTTTTCCAATTTCATAAATTTTTATTCCTCTGGATCAGATTCTGTAACTGATGAAGAACACATAGCCTTTCTTCTACTCTGGCTTTCAGCTTATGCTATTGGTTCTAAATCAGTACAAATATCCAAATCTTTTCTTCAGCTTGCCAATCTACTTCATGAAGGTCGACGACTAGCTCTTGGTCAATTTCTCCTAGCCAATCTCTATTTGAGCATAGGTGAAATTGTCCAGAGCATCAGAGCTCAAATAAAGAAAACCAACTCTGGTGGTCCAATGTGGCTACTTCAACTTTGGTTGAATGCCATATTAGGAGATTACCTAGTTGATTCTTCTCCTCCGACAGTTTCTCTTGCTACATATGGCATTAGACTTTGCCATGTGAAGCATGAGAAAGCTCATAAACAGAGCTTGGAGAATTTCATGTATTTCTTCAGTATTTTTCATTCTATCTCTTTTAGTACTGAAGATATATATTTTGCTCCTTTCGCTGACCGTTCCTTTGGTCCCGAGTGGTTTACTCGACCAATTCTTTCTGATGACCCTCTTATTCATGCTGACAATGTTTCTGTCTGGTCGAATTTTCTCTGCCGACAAGTCTTAGTGGCTGGTCTCCCAGGTTCGACAGACAAATCTTTAGAGCTATGTCTGCCAAATTCAGTAGCTCGACAATTGGGATTCTGTCAAGCTATTCCAGCGCCTTTTTCTCATAGAGCCAGAGAACACCTCATCAATGGCCATCTTCCAAGCATGTCGGATCTCATTCGAGTAGCCTCAAAGAATGAAAGGCACAAGAAACATTTCAAGATTTCTGCATTCACCCCCTACAGAGGAGTTTCAAAGGATTTTGTAGATTGGTGGACTGAATACTATAGTCCTTATCATATCGACATTGACATTTGTCGAAGCCGTGTCACTGAAATTCTGATTCCTGTGCAGGACCAAGATTCTTCATCAAAAACCAAAGGTACACATACTCAGGATATCAAGGCTTTTGAAAAATACTACAAAATCAAGTGGGACTTCAGGTTTCCTTGCCTAATTGTTCGACATTGTGAAAAAATCGTGGCCGATCTAAAACGAGCACACAAGGAAAAATGTTCTACCAAATTTCTCTCTGTTTCCATAAAAAATCCTTTGGCACGACTTGAACCTTTTCAAATCCCTTTTCCAAAGCCAGTGCTTCTTCCTTGTGCTCGTTTTGGATTGGCCGACGAATTCCCAGGTAAACCTACAAAGGCTGGTAACTTCCCTTTTTTTAGATAGGACATATTCTGTGAGTAATATCTTTCTTACAAGAACTCCAGAAGTCGAGTTTACTCGTCGGTTTGCCTTGTCGTATGAACAATTTGCCTGGAACACCCGAGTCATCACTAAAATACCTGAAGGTATTTTCCTCTTTATATTCTGTTACTTCGAATTTTCTCCTACATTTATTAAATATACATGTCTTCTTACAGCACTCCCTTTGAAAAGACCCTTGGAGTATAAACAGCCTCAAGGAAGCGATGAAGATGAAGAAGATGAAACTACTTCTTTAAAGAAGAAAAGCAAGAAGGCTCACAAACCTCCTATTCCCAAGGCTTCAAAGGCTAAATCTGCTGCTTCAATGCCGACAAAGAGTCCTTTGAAACAAGACGCTACTAAATCAAAAACCCTCAAGGTATATACTTTTCCGACTATATACCAAGACTCTTCTATATACTTGTTTCAATCTAACTTAATGTCGGACTCAGATTAGCGAATCCGCTCCTGCCACTCTAGCTTCTCCTATCGAATCTTCAATTCCATCTCCAGAACATCCTCCAAAGGTATACATCTTTATTGCACTTTTTTTTTAAACACTGTGCACAATATCTTACCCTTTTTCTCCTCCTCAGAAAAAGAAAAAGAAAATTCAAACCACTGTTTCCACTTCAAAACCTTCTGTCGAAGAAACAGAGACCATTTTTCTTTCATCCGAGGTAAATTTGCACACTTCCTTTCACTAAATTCTTGGTTCTTGCTACTCATTTAACACCCAACTTTTCATTTCAGGATCCAGAAGATGAACAATCCACGGATTGTCTTCTTGAACCAACTGTCGAATCAAGAGCTGAAGATCCTATTCAGCAATCTCCTGAAGTAATGTATCTCACTTCATCCAATTATATTTTAATATATTAATTATTTTAACATTTCTTCCATTCGACTTCAGGATTCGACACAGTTGGCTAGCCCACAAAGGCCAAGGACCGAGAATCTTCCAGAAACTCATACATCTTCAGTCCTTGCTGCATCTACCATTTCTTCATCACTTCCGACAGAATCCCATACTGTCGAAGTCTTAAAGCAAATTCCAATCCCCCCAAGCATTGAAGGTCCTTCTCATTCAGAACAAACCAATCCCGATCAAATCATCCCAGAGGAATTCAACATGGAAACCCTGCTGGCGGAATTTGCTCCAATTAATCCACCTCCATCTCCTCCAACCAACTTAATGATTGTTGTACCAGAAAGTGGCGAGGATATGGAAGCAGATTTGGATGAATTGATTACAATGCTGTCGGGAGGCCACCAAAGTTCTCCTCAGTTGGCTCGTTCTTCGACTCAACTCGGACAAGATTCCAGTGATTCCCATATTACTGGACTCTTAACCGAATTGAAAAATTCCTTCACCTATTCTTTCGAGCACTTGATCTCTGACCAACCTCTTCAAGAAAGAATGATGGCAGTCGTAACTGAACTTGAGCCTCTTGCTCAACAATTACCCATCACCAGCCGAGCTCTTCCGACAACTGTTAAAGATTTTCTTCAAAGTTTAACAGCAAAAATGTCAGTCATTCGTCGAGTCATTCCTGCTTACACACAAGAAATTCAAGAGAAATCCAGGATTTTGAAGCAGTTGACCGACGCAAAGAGTGAAAGTATTACACTGAAAGAAAATCTGACAAAAGAAAAAGCCAAAAAAGAAGAACTCGACAAGGAAATTGAAGACTTGGAGAAAAAACTTGAAGCTGCTCGTCGTCGCAACCAAAAACTCCAAACAGCATTAGAACAAGGGGTCGCTAGACAACAGAGCATTGCCAATAATACCAAGCAATGGGCTGTGGAAGCCAAAACCGTATTGGCAAAAATTAATTCTCTTGAAGCGAGTACCAAAGCGCACGCTTCGACAAGCAATCTCTAGAAGATTCTGGGGGATCCTTCAAAAATTTTGAACATTTTTTTTTATTGTCGATTTATCAAACCGACAGAATTTGTATGGCCTTTCAAGCCAATACTTAATAAAACATTTCTTTTGATCATTTTCCCATACGCTTTTATTATTTCTCCATAATTCTATACATTTTAAATGCTCTTTTATTAGTTTCTTTTAACACATCTCGTAACTATGCATAATAATTAACATAATTAATTACAATGAAAGTTACAAGACGTCATTTAATAACCTATTTCTGCAAAAATTCCCTATAAATAGTGTTCCCTGATTCACCAAGATTCAACAGAATATAATTCAACCTTCTCCTTTGAAACTTCCATGAGTTCAGATAATTTTTTTTCCCCAATGGGAAAAATGGAAGAAGGTCTCTGTTTTGATGGTGACACTTATTTTGAGCTTCAGTAAGAATCGTAATATTCTTGATGAGCTTCAGTAATCATCGTAATAACCCAATGTTTTTTCAACATGGTTATTATGATGAAAATGACTCATCAGGGAGTAGACGACCATTCAACCTCTCGTCTAAGACAAGTTAATGGTCATCCACTTCTTCCTCTTCTTCGGGTCCTACGAGCTTAAACGGAACACATACTCAGCTGGGGAGAAGCTTCTGGTTTACTTAGAATAAGTTGATTTCTCTGTTATCTTCCTTGACAATCTAAACCAGATGTAACACCAATATGTAATTTGTAAATGTCGACAATATGAATGAGATTTTACTTTTACTCGATTTATATATGTACTTCACACATTGTCGGTTTGTATGGCTTTAAATACTTGCCATTAATTGATTTAATTCTTGAACCAGAATTAACCTCGACAAGTGCATAAGCATTTCCAGAAAATATTTGAGTAACTTTAAATGGTCCTTCCCATTTTGGTGACCATTTTCCATATTCTCGACAACTCTTATCTATGGGCAGAATAACTTTCCAAACCAAATCATCAATCTTGAAAGATTTATACTTAACTCGACCATCGTAAAATTTTGCAATTCTTTCTTTCTGTCGAATCAAGTTTTCTAAAGCTACTAATCTTTCATCACTTAATTCGTTTAATTCATCAAACATCAAGTCCCAATAATGTTCAATTGGTAACTCGTCTTGTTTTTGAATTCGAATAGATTGAAGATTGATCTCAACTGGTAACACTGCATCATGACCATAAACTAGCTTATATGGTGAAGTGCCCGTCGATTCTCTTGGCGAATTTCTATATGCCCATAGAATTTGATTAAGGGTATTATGCCAGTTTCGAGGTTGTCGGCCAATATGCTTTTTAATCAAATTTATGATTATTTTGTTCATGGCCTCTACTTGGCCATTCGCCTGAGCATAATATGGCGTCGACGTGAGCATTTTGATTTTCCTTGAACTGGCATATTCGACAACTTTCTTTCCAATGAATACTGATCCTTGGTCAGTTGTCAAAGTTTGTGGTATTCCAAATCGACAAACTATATTATCTTCAATAAAGTTAATCACATCCTGCTGAGTTACATCCTTCAAGGCTACAGCCTCAACCCATTTGGTGAAGTAATCGACTCCTACTAGAATGTATTTGTGTCCTTTCGACGAGACAGGATGAATTTGGTCAATTAAATCCAAAGCCCATCCTCTGAAAGGCCAAGGTTTAACTATAACATGTAGCTCACTGGCAGGAACATTTTGTATATGGCCATGTCTTTGACACTCTTCACAAGACTTGGCAAATATAATACAATCCCTAACTAGTGTTGGCCAATAATACCTTTGACGTCGAAGGACCCATTTCATCTTTTCACCTGCCTGATGAGCTCCACAAATTCCTTCGTGGACTTCTGCCAAGGCAATATAAGCCTCTGCTTCACTCAGGCAAACTTCTAAATTTCCATCGACAGACTTTCTATACAAGGCTCCCCCTAATACCACAAATTTCGACGCTCTATACTTGAGCTTTCTATGCACATCTTGACTGGGATTTTCCAAGTAACTCAATATTGGTTGTCTCCAATCATTAATCGTCGAAACGTCGTTTTGTAGTATATCTCTTTCCTCTAATGGATATAAAAGTTCCCTTATTTCCATTAGATTTGTAAGAACCTTAGATGAAAGTCTATAACCAGAGGCCACTTGCGCTAATTCATTAGCCTCTTCATTCAAATTTCTGGAAATGTGTTCGACAGTTACTTCGTCGAATTGTTTCATTAACTTACTTGCCACAATATAATATTTCATTAAATTCTCACTAACACATTTATACTTTTGGGCAAGTTGCTTAACGACCAACTGCGAATCACCAAATATATGCACATTACGTGCTTTCATTTCCCCTAGTATCTCCAATCCGATAATTAAGGCTTCATATTCAGCCTCATTGTTAGAACAAACATATTTAAGTTCAAACATGAACTTGGTCGGAGTACCTTTAGGGGAAACAATTAAAATCCCAACTCCAATTCCATTTTGATGCCTTGAACCATCAAAATATAAACACCACGGCTTTAAACCGACAATATTTATATTTTCTACATCCAGACAAGGATGATCGGCCAAGAAATCGGCAATTGCTTGGCCATTTCTCGCTTCTCATTGGTACATATTGTAAAGAAAATTCTGATAAAGCAATAGTCCATTTCCCAATACGACCATTTAAAACTGGTTTCGATAACATATATTTTATTACATCAGTTTTCGACATAACCAATACATTACAAGGCATCATATAATACTTGAGCTTAGTACATGAGAAATACAATGCTAAACAAAGTTTCTCTATTGCACTATATCTTCTCGACATCATTTAAAACTCGACTAAGATAATACACGGCCCTTTCGACGCCATTCACATCTTGAGCCGACATACTTCCTATGGTTTCTTCGATTGATATATACAATTTCAACGGTCGATGGGGCACTGGAGGCATCATGACCGATGGTTTTGTCAAATACTGCTTTATCTGGTCGAAGGCTTCTTGGTGGCAAGGTTCCCACACAAAATCCTGTTCAGCCTTCAACTTGATTAATGGAGCAAAAACTCTGGTTCTTCCCGACAAATTGGATATAAATCTTCTTAGGTAATTAACTTTGCTTAAAAAAGATTGCAATTCCTTTTTGTTTGTCGGTGGTGTGGCCTCCAAAACTGCCTTGGTTTTATTCTTGTCCACCTCTATACCTTTCTTATGGACTAGAAAACCCAAGAATTTGGCAGCCGACACTCCAAATCCACATTTTTCTGGATTCATTTTAAGGCTATGCTTCCTCATTCTGTCGAATGCCTGCCTTAAATTTGTCAAATGGCTTTCCTTCGTTTCCGACTTGACAATGACATCGTCGATGTAGACTTCCATAAATTTTCCAATGACATCATGGAAAATTGTATTCATTGCCCTCTGATAAGTGGCCCCTGCATTCTTTAAACCGAAAGGCATGACTATCCATTCAAATGTCCCAATAGCTCCTGGGCACCTGAAGGCAGTTTTCGACACGTCCTCTTCGGCAATGAAAATTTGATTATAACCTGCATGGCCATCCATAAAACTTAATAATTCATGTCCAGATGCGGCATCAACTAACATGTCCGCAATTGGCATAGGATACTCATCCTTAGGTGTGGCAGTGTTCAAATTTCTAAAGTCTACACATATTCTCAATTTACCATTTTTCTTAACTACAGGAACAATATTAGAAAGCCATTCGACATACCTGGTGGTTCTGATGAATTTGGCTTTGAGCAATCTTTCAATTTCTTCTTTTATCTTTAATACCACCTCCGGTGCAAATCTCCTGTTGGCTTGCCTGACAGGTCTGCATCCTTCTTTCAGAGGCAATCTGTGTTCGACAAGATCTCTACTCAAGCCAGGCATCTCATCATAATCCCAAGCAAAACAGTCTTTATATTCCATGATTAATTCGACAAGCTTTTCTTTAAATTCCTTTGGCAGAAATGAACTTACAAAAATGGGCCTTCTATCTGCTTCAGTGCCCAAGTTTATTTCTTCCAAAGGATCTTCTACTTCCACACTCTGCTTTTCATCAAGCCCTTTTTCAAACCCTAAAGGGCCATCGTCAATTATACAATCCGACAACACTTTCTCAGCAGTGAGTACTGCTTTGTCGGCCAAATAAGCCGACATTCTTTCTGAATAATCATCAACACTCATAACTAGTGCTTGGCCGATCTTCTTCGGCCTTCTTCACCAGTCGTACACCAAATTGATCCCTCAAGCAAACTTCAAGTGCGTCCTCATTAATCACTCCACCACTTGCTGTTACTGGTTTGACACTTGGAGCATATATTCTGAAGTCGACATGAAGTTGCTGAAGATAGCAAGGACTGTCATCTGCTTCTACTATTTCAACTTGGTCTTCCTCATTCCAAAGAATGAGCTTTTGATGAATTGTTGATGGTATTGCTCCGACGGCATGAATCCAATCTCTCCCTAGCAGAAGATTGTAACTTGACTTCGTCGGTATTACCACAAATAATGTCGGCCTTACAACAGATCCGACTTGTACTTTCAACATTACCACTCCGTCTGATGGAGAAGTTTTACCACTGAAATCCGTGACTATCATGTTTGTCGACATCAAATCTGACTCATTTTTCCCAAGTTTTTTAATCATAGCCCTTGGGATTAAGTTGATTGCTGCCCCCCCGTCGATCAAAACTCTATTGGTGGGTTTTCCTTCCAACAGAGCCTTGATATGTAACGGTCGTAAATGAGCCTTCTGATCTTCTGTCGGTTTTTCAAGCTGAGCTGTATTGTCAAAGACCGTGATCAAATTGTCCTGGAAAAGCCAATGATCGTCGAGGTCATCCGCATCTTCTTCATTCTCTCCAGTGTATTCAATTTCGTGATACCCTTCAAAATCCAGAGTAACACCGAAACTAAATTAACACTCATCGCCTTCAAGAATTCCTCTTCATCAGACGGCTCTTCATCTAAATGCCTCCCCATCCTTAAGTAATCTTCCGACGGCAAATTACTATCCATGGCCGTCAAGATATCATCCAGATTATCTTCCATATTAATATCCATGTCGAATTGCTCCTCGTCACCAAGGCCTAAAGGATCCTCTGGATCATTCAAGGCCTCAATGACTTCATCAATCATTGGATCTATATCTTGGCAATCAGACTTTGCCAATCTTTCTCTTTCTTTTCTTATGTCGAGCATTTTCTTCCTCCACTCAACATCTTGCTCTGGGTCTTCTAAAATTCTCCTGATTTCTTCATTCGACCAGTCTTCAATATTGCTGTTTCCCATTCCAGAATCCTTAACTTGTTCTTTCCCATTTTCTGGTTTTGCAACACTCGAACTGATTGACTTCTGGTCTTTTTCGAAGGGTAAATTATTCTCCCTTGCCTTTTCTCTTGTCTCTTTTTCTGTCGCTATCAAACCAATTGGCCATTTCCTTTTTGTTTTGCTTGGAATTGGCCTTTGAACTTGCTTGCCCTTTCTTATTTCTTCCAACTTTTCTTGTCGGATTTTATCATTAATGTCAAGCCGTCCAATTGCATTTGTCGTCGGCTCCCCTGGGAATGATCCCTTGGTGACAATACTTTTTAACTTCTTATCATCTTTATCTTGATCAGGCTTGGGTTTCTTTTCGACCACTAAACAACCTGTTTCTACGGGCTGTTCCTTGATCACTAACCCTTCAGCCATATCTCTTCTCTTCTGCACTTGTCTCAATCTCTGTAATCTTCTTTTCTTACTTTTCGACATTGGAAGAACCTTCGATGGCCCTACTTCATCCTGGCCAATCAAGGTTTTTCCTAGATTGATCCTCCCATTCCTGTAGTCTTCATTCCAGAAAGGTTGATCCCTTTGGAAATTATTCCTCCTGGCGGACACATTTCGTCGAAAATACATGTGTCCATCCATTACGGAATTCTTCACCCACTTATTAACAGTAACATTAGCAGGTGGCACCCTAGTCTTAGAGGATCTATCATGAGCTCTGTTTCTCACAAATCCCTGAGATTCAACCAACCAACCATTCATATTAGGCCTAGGCGTGAAAACTGGCTTTGGCCTTGGAGTATGAAAAGTCTTCTGTGGTCCCCAGATTCTTTTGTCGAGAACGTTTCCTTTATTCTGTTGGATGCTTGGTTGCTCTTGCAACTTTCTTCGCAAGCAATCTCATCATATACTGCATTACACCTTGGGCACAACCTTACCTTGCCCTCATCTTTCTTTCTCTCAAGAAATGCTTCAAGAGACTCTCCTGGTTTAGGATATACGTCGGTTGCATCCTTTGTATCTACGTTGAATTCTTGCAATCTCCTAATGTTGAGCATCCCAACATTTAGAGGAACTTTTGATCAACACAAGATACTTCAGCCTGAAACGGATCTGTGTCAACTTTCATGTCCGCTTTAAGCTTGTCGGCAAACTTCAGACGCCCATCCATTATTGCCTTTTGAATTAAGTCTCTGAAACGAACACATTCATTAGCAACATGACCGAAATTATTATGAAATTTACAATATTTGCGGTCTTTAATTTCATCCATCTTTAACAACCTATGGCCTTCCGACAGTTTAATCTGTTTGTCTTTTAATAACAAATCAAAAATCTTGTCGGCTTTAGTTACGTCAAATGTATATGTTTTTCTATTAACGTAACTCATTTTCTCCTTATTTCTAGTAGGCTGTAATGCCTGACAAACATAAGGAGGACCATTCTGAAGTTCAGCAATGTTAACTTCAAACTCATCATCGTTGCTGCCTTCAAACTCATTGTCGGGTTCATCTAATCCGACAAACGCCACCTTTTCTCTTTTAAGAAATCTTTTTGTTTTTGAATCTTCTCAACTTTTAATTGTTCTATTTGCCTAACCTTTTCACCTAGTTGGGCAAGATCAATCAAATGTTGATTCACTAACTTCTTCCTTATATAATAATCTAAACCGTTTATAGCTATCTTTACTATTTCAACCTCAGGTATAGGAGTAAAACATCTACTCCTCACTTGTCGAAACCTAGCAAGATAGTCATCCACAGTTTCATTATACATCCTTTTGATATTGAAAAGTTCTGTAAGTCCTACTTTCAAATCCCCTCTAAAAAATTGATCATGAAAGCTTCTTTCCAATTGAGCCCAAGAATGGACTGAATTTGGTCTTAATGTCGAAAACCATGAAAAAGCATTCTTTGTGAGGGAACTTGGGAAGAATCTCATTTTAAGGCCTTCAACAATGGCCAACTCCCCCATTTCTATTGTAAACCGTGCGATATGTTCGACGGTCGATTCCCCACTTTCTCCTGTAAACTTTGAAAGTTTTGGAATCTTAACTCCTCTAGGCAATTCTGCCTGTTGGACCCATTCGGGAAATGCTGATACAAAATATGGTTGGTTGGCGTAACCAACGTTGAAACCAAATCTATTCAGCACTTGTTCCACCACTTGGTTTACATTTTGTTCAATTACTTGGTGCCCCTAAGATTTTGTCGAAGCAACCTCATGGCTACATCATTTCTGGCCATTTGATCTTCATTTCCTCGACGGAGTACATGGACATTTCCATATTCCAAACGAGGCTGATCATTTTGACCTGGTTGATCTAAATTTTGTGGATTTTGTCCCATATTTGCCTGAGGTGCAACCAATTCTCTATTTACCCCAAGCTGGGCTCCCTGAATATTATCATTGGCTACATCACCTAGTCCTAAGGCTTGGTTTAGCCTTGCCATTTCTTGAGCCAATGCCCGCAAATGTTATTTGTATTTTCCATGATGGCGTAATCACAAAGACCCATTTGCCGAGTGAACATATGCACCATATCATGATTACTCTCATCCATTTGTTGTCGGCGGCCAAAGAATTCATAGTTGGCCCTGTTACATTTTGGGGATTATCTCTCGACATGTTTGGGAAAAGCGGTCCCAAATTCGGTCTTTCTTGTCGAAAGGGAGTTGGATTGCTTGTACTTGCAACCCCTACTCTTTGGCTACCAAAACTTGCCAAGGCCGAACTTATCTCTGCGGTTGGCCTTGCGAAACTACCGATTGTCCGACAAGTATTAGTTAAAGTAGCACCAATTCCGTTTGTGTCATAACGGGAGGTACATAATTCGGTGGCAACCCATATTGGGGCACAAACCTCGAATTTGAATTTATTATGCTTTGGTTACTTGGTTGACTCGGTGATAATGAGTCATTCCAGCACCACTTGTTCTACTCCTGGATTACTCCGGAGAGCACCAGTTGCTATAACATCCTCTACCGACCCAGTATTAACGATATTTGAGGGTGGCACAGTAACGGCTGTCGAAGGTGTATCCGACGCTTGACTACTTATATTACTCATGGTTTGCGTATTCTGAGAAGAGTAGATAAATCTTTCACTCCTTAAACGCATAAAACCATTTCTTATGACACTACGAGTTACTCTAAACTCGTCCCACCAGGCGTGCCAATTTGTTTATGCGGAATATTGGTTCAAAGACTTAGAATTAATTCCAACAAACAAATATATTTTATCAAACGAATGCGGGTTCACGAGTTATGTGGTAATCTCGTTTATGAAAATGGTTTTAACAGCAAACAAAGGAAATTTAAGGAATAGGAAAATGCAGAAAGGAATTTGAAGTAAAATAAACAGGAAAATTGCAGAAAGAAAAGCTTGAAAAGATTTAAAGAAATTTAAAGAAACTTTGCAGGAATCTTAAAATGCAGAAGATTAACTGAAAGCATGTAAATGACACGAAATTAAAGTGCAGAAATTAAATGGAAAAGCAAAAAGGAAAGCAAATAAAAGTGCTGAAGAAGCGTAAAAAGAATTTAAAAGAACAAGACCTGAAAATAGTAAAGAATTTTAAAAGAAACGTTGCATTAATTTAAATGACATGAAATGGTAAATGAAGGCATACTTGGACAAAAATCCTTTAATCTGCTCGGGTTGAGATGTTAGGATTTTTTATCAGCAAATAACCTCCCTTTTTACATTACGCACACCACTATTTATAGACAACACAAAAAATAACTGACATTCTAAAAAACCAACACGTTCTAGCGGTTTTTTCTCGCAACAAATACCTAATTTTCGATTTAAAACAAGATGCGACCATTCTAACCAATTTCCATCGAAAATATGATCTTCATGTCGGATATCAATCCCTTAGTCATCTAAAATCGTCGCTTTTGTCGATTTAGCACTTCTGTCGGCTCCAAAAATTTTCCAAAAATCATCATCATCCGACAAACTGCCAAATCTTAATTTTTCTTCCAACACCACCCTAGAACCACCAAAAAAAATAGTAGTATCTAAAGCTTCGCCATCATACAATTTGTTTTAAACAGGAATCTCGTGATACCCCAAAAGATGCATAACCACTTTTGGACTTCTTCCATGAATCAAAATAAGGGGCATGTCTATAATAAAAGGTACAGTTCTAGGAATATCTTTCGGTTACTGAAAAAAAGTAGCTCAAGTTGAAGTTGCCAAGACAATTTCATCGAAGCATTGTTCGCTTCAAAGGCAACTATGATTTAAAACAGGATTATCAGATAACCTCATTAAGCCAGGAAACAGTTCATCTTTATGTCTGTAACATCAAGTTGCAAAATTTCAGCTCTACAGCCCAAAATTGATCCGATGCTGCAAAACAAATAAACAAAGCAATTGCCAAAATGGTACCTTATGTTGGGAAGTTAGTGGTGTAAAAACTATTACTAGTGTCTCGCTCTGATTCAAAAACTAATCTAGTTGAACAAAAACATTGTTAAACTTACTAGAAAAAAAATTGTTAACTTAATTTATATAAAAGATCAAATAAAACAATACCTGCGTTAATAGATGCAAAATAAAATATTGGGAACTTCCAGCAATTGTCTCTACTTTCATCCTAGATTAAAGAAACACAAGGGGAGGCAAGATTTCTGCTACTAGTCTGAAAGTAGCCTTGAATGTGAAGATGGCATATAACTATTCAAATATGGAAGGATCATACAAATGAATAATCTTTTCACGCTTTAAAGGACTGCGACGATGTAGCACTTTTATCAAGGTCCTCTGCAGAACTTTCTGCACAAAACAGAAGAAAATTTTGCAGTTTCCACGAAAGTTATACAACTAAAACCAAAAATAATGATTATATGCAAGTCCAAGAGCTTGAGTCAAGTGAGATTCGACAGATTTCTCGCGTTTTTAGCCTCTTAGGTTCAATACTCATTTTCATCACTTTATCAGTTAAGAAGGATAACTTACCATAATTTTTTTCTCTAATAAAAGTTCTTAAAAAATTTTATAAGGAAAGAGAAAAAATGGCAGCAAGTACATATAAGTATAACAGAAGGCAAAAGCAGATCAATATGAGGCACGCACAGGAATAGATTACGTTAAATGGGCATGCACATGAAAGTGTGAAATGGATAAATCACAGGCTTAAATGACTTTAAGAATTGCAATCAGGATACAGAGACAGAAAACGACACGTTATTGCCTCATCCATTTGCTTGGTAACGTTAATCCTTTCTTACAAATACAATTTTAATAACGAGTAGTACACAGCATAAAAACTCACCAAATCCTTGAGTGAAGACACATGTTGTAAATCTTCATCCTTCAGAGGATGAGAAATCCACACTAAAGCAGCATATTGCTTCTGCAAAATTTTTAAGATAGCAATCAAGGCTGGTTTAGGTAAAATAATGGATGGAGAAAGCTGTAAATCACGAACTATGGAAGTGTGCAATTAAGAAGCAAAATGCAAGACCTGCTTCTCTGCTTCGCCTTCACGCATAAGGTTCCAGCCATGACTACCTACGATTTTTAGATTTTTCACCCTAACCTGCATGACGCATGATCTTATATGTTTAGCCATAATGAAATAAATAACTGACATAGAAACATCACCACCAATTCAGCCATGACATTACCAATTTATTTTCCAAGTTACTTATCATTTTCTCTATATCTTTTACAAAGGGTTCAGATGGGACATGTCGAGCATTTTGAACCTCAACAAGAAATGGCCTGCCTGCATCCAACATTCGGACCTAGAAGAATAGTTCCATATCACATAAATTCATTCACTAATAAACTTTTTTTTTTAAAAAAAGACAGTAAGGACAGCAAATCTCTGGTACATCAATATTTTCTCTGCCAGCAGCATGAAACTTAAAATTATCACCATGGCATGCTTGAAGAATGTTTCTACCTATTATTTCCTACAATGTGTGCACCATCAGCTTCAACAATCAAACATTAAACAGAAGGAAAGACAGAATGACAACAGCTATTTGCCAGAGTAGGCAGTACCTCGACAGATGCTTCTCCCATTCTTTCATCATCAATAATCCAGCGTGTTTGACTCACATTCCGTGAATACTGCCAAGAAAGTAGCAGCATGAACTTGAAGTTGAGAGGAAGAGGGAAGGAAAAAAGAAGAAAACAAAAATATAAAAATCAAAGACGTAACAGCCTTTAAGGGCACCTATTTGCCACAAGGACCGTGTCAGATTAAAGATTTCACTCAATTTTGTATGAAAGAAGCAGTTATGTGGCCCTTCATAATTTGAAGCTAATGCATTCAAGATTCCTTGACTGGGCTGTTTCACAATAAGCTAATGATTTCACTAGACACTAGACATTTTCCAGCCTTCTCTTAAAAGATAGTAAAATATTACCGTCGCAAAGTGATAGACCTGTAGCCAACGTATATTAAAGGAGAAATAGGAAGAATAATAATAGAAAGACAAAAGAGTGGCAGGTGTATGAAAGAAGGAAGAAAAGGGAGGGTAAGAGAGTAATTCCCATTAATGATTAAGGGCCAAGTGAGGTGCTGCCAAATGATGAGTTAGTTACAGGGCAAGAAAGGAATGAGGATTTGGAGGAGAGAGAAGATGGGGGACCATAACAAAATGAGTGGGAAAAGAAAGATATAGGGAGGTGGGGAGGAAGGAGAGAGGTAGGAAAAGAACTCACGTATTGAGGGGGGTAAGCCTATCCTAAGGCTGGTTAGTCGTTTCTCAGGGATCTATCCCACTGTTCACATCTTTTTCCTTTCAGTTTCTTTCCATTCCAAGAAATTCTGCAGAATATCCTTCTGCTGTAAGGAGCAGAGCTCCAGTTTCTCTTGTTAATATTATGAGTCTCTATAACAAAGAGAAATTGTAATTAGCTATTTCGTGGTTACATTGTATGGA